>CM062235.1:741153-1341153 GCA_031216185.1 Syzygium aqueum | reverse complement strand
TTGAGGAAACATGGTAGTGGAAGATTTAAGCTCCTTGGCTGATTAACATTTCTAGGATCTTCTATTCTTTTTGGGTCCCTCCTGTTAGCGAATTATCTGGATGATTCATTCTCATGCAGCATCTTGCTCTGGTTTTCTAATGTGCCGGAAAGATTTTTGTTCATTGTGATTCTATTACAGTTACATTTGATGCTGAGATGCACAAAGTTTATATTTTAGCTACAAATGAACTCAAAATGATCCTGTGTGTGTATGCTGCTCTTTTGTGGGGGGTTAAGAGGAAGCTGGGATAAGATGTAGGATCAAATTAGAGTGGACCAAAAAGGAAAAGAATTCTTACATTTTGGTTTTCTCTGGTTGTCATTTTAGTAAATTGCTAAAAGAATTCTTATATGTGTACCTTTCTCTGCAAATTCATGTGTTGACAATGCGGATCATTAGTTATTTTTTTTTCTGTTGTTCGAACTGTTGAATTGAGAAGTGAACGTTACACAGTAGCAATTTACAACTTTATCGCGCAATAGCTTGTGAGAAAATGACATCATGTAACTTTTCTTTGACAAGTGATGCAGCTTTGGAATCAATTCTCCTCACTAATTCTCTCTCTCTCTCTCTCTGTCTCTCCATAAATTTGTTCATATTTCCAGGAGATGACTTACCAATCATTGCCTCTGTTCAGAGAAAGCCTGGGCGTGGTGATACTACATTGTCAGTCTCTTGCTCAGATAAGATAGCAAGATGGAACATTGTTGGTGTTCAAGGTTTGTTCCTTCTGTCTATGAATCATTGGAAGCTACGGCTGGCCGCTTGTAGCATAATGAAACATAATCAACCTCCTGCTACTTTTTTGGAGTTTCCTCTTTTCTTGGGCTTCCATATCTCTTTTCAGGATGTCATTGTTCTACATAGATTAACCATCAGGTATAATGACTGCTTTTACTTGGTAGCGTTCTCATTTCTCTCCCTTCAGGTTCTTTGCTTTCCTACTTCCTCGAACCAGTTTACCTGTCTTCTGTGATAGTTGGGCAGCCTCCACATAATCCTGAAGAGATTTTGGTGCACAATAAGCTGCAGCATGCTCTATATGAAAGAATATTATTGTTTCCACTAGATCAATTAAGTCCCTTCAGATTGAACAAGGTTTGTGCTTATATAGTGTTTATCATCAAATTAATATTGAGTGGTGATGACTAAAATGTCATTATCCTCTTAGCAGCCATTGTTCTTGGTCGGCCCAATACCACCTGTGGAATTCCAGCATTGTGAGAATGCTGCCGCAACTCTAACATGCGGGTCAGTTCAATGCCCTTCTTTTTTAAGCTGAAATAATTCACTTCTGCTAGATCTTTTATCACACAATAAGCATTCATTTTCAGGTATTCATTATGTTGGAACAAGTCTGGGTTGCATGAGGTTATTCTTGGAACAACGGGAAGGAAACAAGGTACCTCTGCCAAAGGGGCATGCTATCCATCTACCGAGTCATCTCTGTGCAAGTAAGTGCAAACTATGTCTAGCAGTTTTTGACTACAGTAGTACAAAATTTATTGTCAATATTGGTTGTCTTCTTCTCTCAGGCGGCGGTTATTGGAGATTTTCTTGTCACTCAAGCATGAGGGTGCAGCCAACAAGCCATGCAATGAGACTACTTATCTAGAATACAAGGTGAAACTCCTTAGCCAAATAGCTATGCAACTCTTTATCTTACTGCCAAAGGTCCATTTGATAGCAGGCATGTCAATGGGAGTTTAGAGGGTCGAAAGACAGAATAGGAAGTAGCTGATTTGTCCAACAGAAATTTAGCTGTTAATCAGTTGTTATCAGCTTCTTCACCTTGTTAAGTCTGTGAATGGATGATGAACCTAAGTGGAGAACTCTCTAATATTAAAAAGAACAATTTCTTCCACGATGAAATGGAAAGCAAAGCGGACAGTTTGTTTACTCTCATTTGGACATTGATGGGGCTTTCCCCCTTTTTTCATTCTTCTGCAGGAAGGAGCTCAGTCTTACAGGTTAGCTTCGAAGGCTTTAAAAGATACACCCCTTTTTATCAATTGGCAGTTGAAACCTATCAATCATGAGGCCTTTACTATCTCGAGCTAGTTTGTTGTCAATGATCACACGTGGTGTCCTTCCTCTGGTTATCATCTCATTTTCCTTTTACTATACATTTTTGTAAGAGAATTTCTCTTTAGTTTCCAACTCATTATCAACTCTCTCCAGTTAATCAGAACATTGACAGAAATACATTGATTTACTGAAAGGCAGAGGTCAAGCGTTTAACTTGCTCTCTGATTAATCTCGGTTCCCATAGAACTGCTAAAAAGGGTTTTGCCCTCAGCTATTCATCTCATATGCAAATAACTCTGATGGTGAAATGGGATGCATAAAATAACTCTCTAATTCTCTAGTTTTCATATGGCAAATCGGCTTTGTCATTGTCGTCGTCGTCCTCCAAAGAATCAGAATGCTCGATGAAAAGAGAACGAGGGCAAAAGATTCCTTAGCCACGCGTTACTGCTAATTAGCAAATGGCGTTCGAAAGTAGCTGAAAAGTGCTTCGCCACCTGACACTATTCGTCTTCGTTCTTGCCTGACGTGGGTGAATACAAAAGATATAATAAGAAAGACAATAAAAGAAAATGAAAGAATAAAAAAAGAAAAAAGTAATACAATGTGAAAATACAGAATAGTGGAGTAGTTTAATACAGCGGAAACGAGTACGTTGATTTTCTCAACTTAGGAATGAGATCCAAGAGTCGTAAGCTAATACGAAGACTCTGACTTTGCAGCTTGTTTCGATAATATTGAACGATCTTGTCCATGTATATACATGTCCAGAGGAGTTGCTGAGGAACGGAGGGTAGACGAGCACGGGAATAGACGTTTAGGTAGCCACGAAGAGATAGAGGAGGGGGGCGCACGGGACTAGAGAATTTCCTCCATAGAAAACTTTGATGCCTAACTGTTTGGCCACCTAACTATCTAAAATAATAGAGCAGCGGAAGTCTCGATCCGCTTTAATGAGTGCTGTCGGGATACTCAGTTGCCGAAACCCACATCGTGTGCGAGTAGCAAAGATCGCGCGCGACCCAACGAGCGGAACATCCGAGTTCGTTGTTCATTTGAAGTTCCTAATTCTAATGGTACCCAATTATAGAAGGATGGATTTGGCATGCTTGCGCAGACGATTTGCTAAAGGGGAACCCCCTTTTTCTGGATGAAAAGATCAGACCCAGAAAATAATAGAATGAAACGAAATGAACGGTGCATCGTAGTGGCACCAATTTGCTTATTGGTCTGCGGATTGACCAATGAGGTTCGACCTTGTTGCGGGGTGCACATAACCAGATTTTGACCATCGGGTCCATTCAAATCGCATTGGAAGAACGTGCCCAATAGCCTTGACGAGGACTTTTGAGGCTGCTGATCGAAGGAGTATTTGGGGCGCATTATTGCGACCATTTCGCTTTCCTGACGTGCCGTCTCTGTTTGGGCGTTCGTCCTTACCCCAATTTCTCGTCCAATGCACCGGATCCGATGTGACCTAAAGTTTGGAAATTTTCACCAGATCGGTCTCATCTTTGAACTCCGTCAGGTCGTGTCACGAAATTAAATGAGCCGTGCACCTTCGTGGAATTACATCTCTCCTATTCGAAATGGGCGAATCTCTAGTTTTTTTTGTGTTTCGTCAATTTGACGAGAGAACCAATTGTAATTTTAAAAGTCGCGCGTCACGGTTCGAGCGGTCAGATATATCTAATATAATATATCCGAGTGGGGTTGAGTGTGGCCTAGTCCGCACAGGATTCCTAGAAACCGCCAAAGAGGAATTAAACAATTACATGATAAGGGTTATCTATTGGGGCTTAACCTTTGTTTATCAATTTTGCCATTCGAACTTGGAAATATTCTAACGGAAAAGGCATGGAACGCCGAGGAACGCACGATTCGAACCCCAAAGTCGTCGCTGATGCATGTCGTTTCTTATTGTTGTCTCTCTCTCTCTCTTTCCTGGGGATGCGTCGTTTGATCGTAATGTTAGGGGGAACAGACAGTAATGTCAATGACTGGGCCACGAAGCCAGTGCTACTGCTGCATAGGTTGTTGTCACGACCCATCCACGGCCTCCACATACGGTCCAGATTGGTCCCCTGCGAGCTCGTCTGGAAGCAATAATCTATCGTCGATATCTAGTAAAAAATTCCCCAACGAGATCTTACCTTCACTGAATTGCCAACTCCATAGAGTCCATTCAAATCCTGCGAGCCCCCGGGTGGGGAAGATAGTCTATGGACTCCAAGAAAAGTCAGAACATACCCACGATTCTTCGCCCCACACAGCCCCTTTTTTGCCTTTCCAATTTCCATTTCTTTCGTTTCCTCCGTTCATGTGGCTTCAGTTGAACGCCTTTTGTGCATCTTCTTGGGATATATCTCGAGCCCTGGTGGTGACACTTAGCAAGCCGGACAAAAGGGTATAGCTAGAATTTTCCACGCTATTCAGCTGATATAATAATATGATGGTAACGATAACGGTAATTCGTGTGACGTCTCTGTCATTCGGGACTCAAACGGGCTGCTGCTGATTTGTGAGCGAGCTGGTCGTCCATGGAAGAGGAGAGCTCTCATGGATGCTATGGCGCCAAAGCTTGGAGGCCTGCGAAGGCGTGGGCTTCGGCCACCGTTTTCGTTCTCTTCACGGTCGTCGTCGTCTCTGGAGTGTTCCTCTCTTGGATAGATATCGTGAGTCTCTCTTCATCTCGTGCCTCCCCTTTTGATTCCCTGCAACTTAGTTTTCCGCTTTTACGAGTGTCTCGCGTATTGCCTTTGCCGATAAATGAACAGCGCATGAACCGTTCTGAATCATCGAATCATGAAACGAAAGGGGGTGAACGGTAGCTTCTCAGAAGAAAAGATTGATTTTTCTTGTTCCGTGGCATCTCTTAAATAGTTGCAGACCATTAGTTTTCTGGGTTCGGGTTGATATGTTATAATTTGTATTTTATCTCAGTTCGTTATCATGTGAAAGGAAGAAGTTTGCAGAAAGCTAGAGCTAAGGGAACTGTTTTTAGAAAGTACCCAGAAACGGGGAGCCTGTTTCATTATGGCTCGACTTCCACATGCTAATTCTAGTAATCTACTCTGCTTCTTGTTTGTTCTGCGTAGCTTTTCTCTCTAATAACAATCAAGACAGAATTACTCTGTCCTTAACAAACACGCTTTGCCGTGATTTAGAGGATGATGATGCTGCTATGGCCCATGACCAAATAACATCGTGGGTTCCTTGCATATCAGTCATTTCCTCTCGGTGCATTAATCTCGGTATTTTCTTTTTTCATGTTTCATCTTTTGTCTTAATTTTTTGTGGGCCATAGATATGCTAATGTTTCGCATACACAGAGACTCTTTTTCATGACTTTGTAATTCTCACATATCAGCTAACCTCATATCCACGAATTAACCTTGGTATTCCTTTTCTTGATCCGTGGGTGGTTTGTAGCCTACTTTTACTTTTCCAGGCGCTTCAATTTCCGAAACTAGCGCCAACAACAGCTCTGCTCAATCATCTCCAAAAACCCAGGTTAATATGTTGCAGACCATTAGTTTTCTGGGTTCACGTTGATATGTTATGATTTGTATTTTATGTCAGTCTGTTATCGTGTGATAGGAAGTAATTTGTAGAAAGCTAGAGCTAAGGGAGCTGTTTTGAGAAAGTAACTAGAAACGGGGAGCCTGTTTCATTATGGCTCGACTTCCACATGCTAATTCTAGTAATCTACTCTGTTTCTTGTTTGTTCTGCGTAACTTTTCTCTCTAATAACAATGAAGACAGAATTACTTTGTCCTAAACAAACACGCCTTGCCGTGATTAAGAGGATGATGATGCTATGGCCCATGACCAAATATGCTAATGTTTCATCTTCTGTCTTAATTTTTTGTCCGCCATAGACATGCTAATGTTACGCAGATACTGAGATTCTTTTTTGTAAATCTCACAAATCAGCTAATCTCATATCCATGAATTAACCTTGGTGTTACTTTTCTTGTTTTTTTGTGGTTTGCAGCCTACTTTTACTTTTCCAAATGCTTCAATTTCCAAAGCTACCACCAACGAAAGCTCTGCCCAATCATCTGCGAAAATCAAGTTCCCACTCAAGTGCCCAAATGCAACCACGAAGCAAACATGCCCCTTGGATTATCCTTTGAAACACGAGACCGAGAACATACACGCCGAGGTATGTCCCGAGTACTTCCGGTGGATCCACGAGGATCTCCGTCCTTGGAAGGCCTCAGGAATCACGAGGGAGATGTTGGAGAGTATTAAGAGTACTGCGCATTTTAGGATAGTGGTTCACAAGGGGAAAGTCTATCTGGACAAGTTCGGGCCTGCATACCAAACGAGAGAAGAGTTCACGTTCTGGGGGATCGTGCAGCTCCTGAGGTTGTATCCCGGTAAGTTGCCAGATTTGGAACTGATGTTCCAATGTGAAGACCGACCGGCAATCAAGAAGCAAGATTACAAGGGCTCGAAAGCCACCAAGATTCCGCCACTATTTCATTATTGTGGACACCACACAGCGTTCGACATTCCGTTCCCTGATTGGTCCTTCTGGGGTTGGTAATAACTCGCTCCTTTTGCGTTACTGCTTCTTTAATTTTTTGTCATAGTGCCAAGAAATGAGAGCATTTTTTACCAGCTAAACCGTTGGCTGTTCGAGATAAGTTTAGCCCACGTCTTAGCAGATTCGGTGGATGAGTGCAGCATAATAAGCTCCAAATGCACGATTTCACATAATGCATAGAACTTACCACACCAAATTGTTTTTCTCAACTGTTTAGCCAACGAAGATCGGGTCGCTATCTAGTTCGGAGGGAATTTGCGAAAGCACTTCCTCTGAGCAACCTTTTTGCATCTTTTAATGCTCTCTCTTCCGGAAAAAAGCATCATGTAAAAAGTGCGAAGTGTCTCATGCAAGCACGTTTTATGTGGTAGGCCTGAAGTGAACATAAAGCCATGGGAAAGCACATCATCAGCCATAAAAGACAAGGCAGAGATGATCCCATGGAAGGATAGAGAGCCCTATGCTTATTGGAAAGGCAACCCTACTACGTCTCGAAGCAGGGGTGAGCTCCTCAAGTGCAATGACAGCCAAAAAATCGATTGGAAAGCTCGCTTGTATGACCAGGTAAAAATGGAAAAGCAAAGCACTTCGTGAACTCTTGAAATCATTAATGATAACTGATCCTTATTTGATTTGGTCCGTGCTACCTATTGTTACTTGGATCAGATAGTAAAGTTACTGCACTAAAATGTGAAACTTGACGTGCTTGCGATTTCCATTTCCAGGATTGGGGTCGCGAAATTGCCGAAGGATTTAAGCATTCGAATCTAGAAGATCAATGCACTCATAGGTAAGCCAGTAACAATTCCCTGTTTCGTTTGTCTTACAAATCCTCTCCCGCTCTCTTTGTAAATTAGTAGTCGGTATTCCAGATTGCATCGTATGGCTTAGTCATAAACTAAATTTGCTTGCATGAACTAAACATGGTGCAGGTATAATATCTACATTGAAGGAATCGCTTGGTCGGTCAGTCAGAAGTATGTTCTGGCATGCGATGCCATGACTTTGCTGGTAAAGCCGGAGTACTATGATATCTTCTCAAGAGGACTGATCCCCATGGACCATTACTGGCCAATTAGGCCCCACGAGAAGTGTAGAGATATCAAGTTTGCGGTGGAATGGGGAAACGAACACCCTAAGCAGGCACGGAGGATCGGAGAGAGTGGAAGCAGATTCGTCACCGGGAGCGTGAAAATGAAGTACGTGTACGACTACATGTTCCACTTACTCAGCGAGTACTCGAAGCTCCTGAAGTTCGAGACGAAGGTGCCACCGGGGGCAGTTGAGCTGTGCTCGGAAGAGATGGCATGCCGATTCGGCGGCTCGATCAGGAAGTTCATGGACGATTCCATGGTGATGTCCCCTGGCGATGCGCTTCCGTGCTCGTTGCCACCTCCTTATGAACCTCCTGAACTCCAAGCGCTCCTCGAAAGAAACGAGAAGGTGACTAGACAAGTGGAGATGGGGGAGGCTCAACACTGGAAAGATTTCAACAAACCCTCGTCCTCTTGGTGGTCTCGGATATTTCATCTTTAGATTACAAAGGTGGACACAGACACGTTAGTTTCATAGTCACTCCAGTTATGCCTTGAAAACGATGAACCACAAAAGCGAGCAGTTAGATTGAATTGACCTTTTGTAAGTAGATCTCTCTCTAGGCGTGCCTTGAAGCCACTTTCTTGTTGGTGAGCCTATGCATGACTACAGGCTCGGATGAGTAGGGCTCTAACTTGTGATTACTTCTTGCAAGTGCTCAAGAGTCATCTTCTCAAATTAGACCTTGAGCCCAAACGTGTGATGAACTCAGCCCACGCTCAAGAAATTCTTTTCTTGGTGGTAGGGTCCATTCTAAATAAGGGGTGTTTGGAAGGAACCACCCGGACCGGACCAAATTGGCTAGTTCGAGGCGGTTCTCAGGGCATTGGTTCTGTTCCAGGTTTAAAAAATTAGAATTAGTGATTTTTGGTCAGGTTCCCAGTTTCTTGCGTGGAACTGCCGACCCATACCACTTAAATCGGACCAATTTTTTTTCTTTTTGGAATATCTTCCAGATTAATGCTTTTATATGGGACCGCATCTTGTCTATGTCTATAGTTTGTCATTTTCGTTTATACATGAGCTCACTGCAAAGCATTGAAATCAATTTTGCACTGAATGGGGTCGTCTTGATAGACCTTGCAAGGGGCCCGTACTCATTTTCTGTTAACCCATGCGAATTCCCATGAGAGGTTTAACATCCTTCTCACAAAAATCTTACAAAGGATTATGGACTATATGCTTAAAAAAAATTGAACATGCAACCAGTTCCATTAGTCCACCCGGAATCGGACTAGTTGGTTCACTCGGTTTCGGTTCCTAATTCTGGAAATCGGGAATTGATCCCTCTGATTCGGCTTTCAATTCTTGGGTGGGAACCGATCATCCCCTAATTCTACAGTTCCCACACGAATTCAAAAGTTTTCTTATCTTTATCTCATTTCAATTTAAAATTCAGACAATTACATGTTTTCCATACTTCAAAAAATGTATTCGAGTAAATATTTGCATGAAAGAACAGTCAGATGTCTACCTATTTCATCATTCGTCAAACGGATTTTCCTAGTAAAGCTACTGATGGTGGCAATCGTAGCCAATCCCCGTTGGATTGTATCAGTCCATCGTTGGTAAACCAACAAGTCCATCGTAGTATAAAAATTGGCACGCAGATTGATTGCAAAGGAAATAACCTGTGGAGACAATATCGATCGCCGATGATTAAAAATTGCGGAACAGTGCTCTAGGTATTCCTAAGGAATGGCGGCGCTTATGACTTACGAGCAGTGGCGATAGCGTCCAATGCTCTGCTGATATTGACACCTACACATTTCACCTCTCAAGGGATGGAAACTATGAAATTCAGAAATTGACTTTTTGTTGCGATAAAAGCAACTCTTTGATCCTACCAAACACGCAACTAACCCATATAGATCAAACTTCATATTCGAGCCCATTTTGTTTTCTGCTAATTAAAACTTTTGATAAAAATCCACAATCCTACAGCCCTAGAGATCTAGTTACAACTTAACTAGAGCCGCAGGAGAGCATTCAAACTTTTCAGAGTCCCCAAGTTTAATTCGATGTGTGGTTGTAGATAGATGGATTTCTATGCTTCTATGGGCGACTTTGACTCCCTTTGGATGGAGCTAATATTACCAAAAATTCCAAACAGGTATCCCGTGTCTGGAGGTGGCAAAATGGGTATAGAACCCACATATTAACCCGTATAACATGGTGCGGGTCATAAATTGGTTGCTTAAGTTTTAAAAACGAGTTTAAATGGGTCATAAAGAGGTTACTTAATAATTTAATGGGTCTTAAATGGGTCATAAAGAGGTTACTTAATAATTCCTCGTGTTACATCCATCCAAAACTAATTTTCAACCCAGCATGGTCTTTCATTATAAAACAAAAATGGAGAAGATTAACCCTTTAAAATCGCAAAGTTTCACAATTATTACCACAAATATGAAACGAGTGTACATCCATTAGAACATTATGACCACATGAACCGCGTCGTACTTGAAAAACCTTAGGGTGGACCGATTGAAGAAATGGTTACAAGTTGCCTGCACATGGACGAGATCATATAGTTAGGATGAAGTTCTATTAGCAAATATCATTCACATATGACGAAAATGTAGTGTTTATATATATTGTCCACATTTGTTGATGAATAATTGTGTCTAATTAGGACGAAGCATGTTGTAAATTAAGAGGTGCAAATGCGAATAAATGAGAATCCAAAGTTAGAAAGGAGTCTCACTGGTCTTCGAGGATATAATCGGTTTGTGGTTTTTCGTGTCGTAAATATTAGTTTTGGGAGTAAATGTGGCACGGGCGTATTGATTCTGATTTCATGTGGCACAAAAATTAGTTTGGAATAAATGTGGCACGAAATGCACCGATTTGAGATTTTTGGTGCCGTCAATCCTAGTTTAATAATGCCCAATTGCATTGAAACTAGAAAGGAAAAAAGCATCCTCTCCTTTCTAACATAATTAGGTAAGGAGGCAATAGCATCAAATTTATTCAAATGGGTCAGTACATCTCCATTGCTCTGTGGATAAGAAGACTTGCCCGAATCAAGTCATCCACATGTTGCTTCACACGCAAATAAATTTAAACCAATAAATAAATAAATAACTAAAAGTAGGAAGTCAAATTCAATCACTTAGTCTTCAAGCCTTCACGCCTCCTTTGGCAAGTGCATCACCAAAAATTTGGATTCCTAATCATGTGATAAACCTTCCTTAACGGAGAGTTCTTCTTCAACCAAAACAAGATTAGATAAAATAAAACAGATTGCTTTTGACTTGAAATGAGATCACACGGATTACAAAAACCCAATCTTACGTTCTTGTTCTTTTGCTGAAAAACGAAAATTAAGCCGGATAATACTAGGACTCAACTTCATCTGAGCTTGTTCATGTAATCACAAACCAAGGAGTGCGCTCTAAGCAAGCAAAAAATAGTTAGATGTGACTTTGCAGTAGTTTCATCACTCAATCTCCCTCAAGAACACCCATTGAAAACAAAAGAAAGAAGAAGAAGCTGTAATCTCTGTTAGTCTCGATCCCAAGCCCGAGTGCCTCACAAGATCAATGGAAGATGAAGAAAGGCTCCGTACGAAGGCTGGCCTGGGGTCGAATATGGGTCGATCGCGAAGTTCGTCGAGTACTAGCCGTCTGCTGAAGTCGTGGACTCCGGCAGCTGTTTTCGCTTCCTTTGTCGTGATCATCCTTTGTGGGAGCGTCGTCTCTTGGCTGGACATTGTAAGTCTTCGCAACTTTCTGCTCTTTGATGGTAACGAGTCTGTCCTTGCGGCTTAGAGGTTCTTTTGTTGTGAACTCGTATGTTATTCAAACCAAGATCTTGGCTGATTAAGGTGACGAATTTGAATGATGAGTGCCCTCGTTCAAAGTTATCACATTCTCTCCACCTCTCTTTATGGGCTCGGTTCATTGGACCTTCTTTGCTCATTTTCTTGTTAAGGAGCACTTCTATGAATGAAGTCAAAGGGTGCAATACATACCTGAGAAAACCAGGGACAGCAAGTTAGACTACTGTGGCGTCCGCGCTTGGTTCAGGGAAACTGCAGCGTCTGGACTAGTGTAGAAAGAGACTCTACTTTCATCTGATGTATTGCTTACTGAACCATCCTGACATTTGGACTCTCTAGGAAAATAGATTATGCCTGATCCAGCATTTGGTCATAGAATGCAGATACGATAAGCGCAACTTAATTGTGCTTTCATGCCTATGAACACCATGATGTATTTGAATACTTACATTCAACTCGAATCTGCCCAGTTGGAAAGACCAAACATGGAATCGAGATTCTACTCAATTGAACCGTCCTTTCTTTTTCCAGAATTTTGTTGGCCAGCTCTAATGGTTGTACGTTCCACAGTAGATTTAGACCAGTCAATTGAACTTCAGGAACCTGTTAACCCAACAGATCGTGATGCCGAAGGATTTGATATATTTCCACTATTACTAGATATCGGGAATTAGCATCACATTAACAATGCGTTTCGCTATTGGATAAGACCCTCATACACCTAAATCTTATAAATTTACCTTCGTTCTGACTTTTATCATTGTATGCTGCACTCCAGTTTATATTTCCAGGAGGTTCATTAGGGAAAATGATTACTGCTAAGGGAGACCACCGAGAGCCGCCTCAGAAGATGGAATTCCCTCTCAACTGCACCAATTCATCAAACATGCCCCAGACATGCCCGGCAAACTACCTGACGAAATACAAGCCTAAGGAATCGTATGCCGTGGCGTGCCCGGAGTACTTCCGGTGGATCCACGAGGATCTATGGCCATGGAAGAGCACGGGGATCACAAGGGAGTTGATGGAGAGACCCAAACACATTGCCCACTTCAGGCTTGTGATTGTGAATGGCAAGGCTTATATAGAGCACTACAGGAGGCCCTTTCAGACACGAGATGTGGGCACAATTTGGGGTATTTTGCAGCTCCTGAGGTTGTATCCCGGAAAAGTGCCAGATTTGGAGCTCATGTTCTATTGCAATGACAGGCCGGTGATCATGAAGAGTGACTACCGAGGGCCCAATGCTGTGTCACCCCCGCCACTTTTCCACTACTGTGGCAATGACACATCGTTGGACATATTATTTCCTGACTGGTCATTCTGGGGATGGTAATAATCTTATTCTCCTCTGTGATTAACACAGTGACTCGATATTTTTTGAAAAGATAATCATGTGCATTGTAGTTCTCATCTTGGGATCGGAAAAAAATCATGTGCATTGAAGTTCTAATCTGTAATTTTGTATAGGCACGAGGTCAATATTAGGACATGGGCAAATACATACCAAGCCATCAAAGAGAGAGCAAACGATATTGCATGGAAAGATCGAATCCCTTATGCATACTGGAAAGGCAACCCGGACGTATCGCCTAATAGGCAAGACCTAATGACGTGCAATGTGACTAACGAACATGACTGGAATGCTCGTCTATATGCCCAGGTGATTCAGCCTTGTCCATGAAGCTAGTTGCTAAGTTGATCAAACTCAAGTCCAAATCATGACGTTGTGCTGAGCTATTCTCACAAAAGAATAAGCAGTTCTTGTGAATTGCCATTGGCTTGTGATAGTTCTTGATTTTGGTACGGTAACAGTCACAGAAATGTACTAATTTTTTTCACTCATCGTCCGACAAGCTGCGTGGACCACTTTGTGATCTCTCTCTCCAAACAATTAGAAAAAGAAAGTCTCTAACTGACAGATAATTTCTGTGATTATTTTTCTTTCTATCAGAATTGGGCTGCTGAATCTAGGCAAGGATTCAAAGCATCGAAATTGGAAGATCAATGCATCCACAGGTAATTATGCAATGCAACTCCTTATGATTCTCAAGATCCCCCATATATGTTCTGGATCAATTAATCTGATTAACAAGTTCCTCTCCATCCATTCATTTTCAAGGTACAAGATCTTTGTTGAAGGCAAGGCATGGTCCGTGAGCGACAAGTACATTCTGGCATGTGATTCGATGACTTTGATGATGGAGCCGGTTTATCACGATTTCTTCCTAAGAGGGATGATCCCAATGGAGAATTACTGGCCCATTAGGCTCAACAACAAGTGCAGAGACATCAAGTTTGCAGTAGAATGGGGCAACAAGCACATCAAAGAGGTACTAATATTTTTCCAAAGCAATGTGGAGATTCCTGATCGATATTTAAATGGGTCTGCTAACTCGAGCAACAACTTACAGTATCATGACTCGAACATTACTGTTACCCCACTTCTTTTTCCTTTTACTTTTCTGGGTTGTTACTAACAACTTTGCATTTCCTGGCCAAATTAGGCACAAGCCATTGGAGAAAGTGGGAGTACATTCATGGGGGAGAATCTGAAGATGAAGTACGTCTATGACTACATGCTTCACCTCCTTGTTGAGTACGCAAAGCTTCTCAAGTTCAAGCCGGAGGTGCCAGTGGGAGCGTCCGAGTACTGCGCCGAGACAATGGCATGCCCGATTAGTGGTCTGTTTAGGATAAACATGGAGGACTCCCTGGTGAAGTCCCCTAGTGATTCACTGCCTTGCACACTGCCACCTCCTTATGACCCAAGGGAGCTTCAAGGCTTCATGGAGAGAAAAAGGAACATCACTAGGCTACTTGTTAAGAAACAATGAAATGCCGATTTCGCTCGTGCATTTTTCTTCTTCTTCCTGTGCTCTTGGCAGAGTGTGGTTGCATCACCGAGTGGAAGAGAGCAATTTACTAACTTTAAGAAGAATTATTAGTTAGAGGGCCATATTGGAAATACTTGTTACATACCATTGTGTCACAAGTTGAAGGAACAACTACGGGTGTCTGATGAGATTCATCGGTGAAGTCAAAAAAGAAGAAGAGAGATTTGCATCTCCACGTCGCCCTCGGTAGTAAGACTCTGCATTGAAAGTCTCAAATCTGTCAAATGTTACTTCGTGTGGAAACAAGGTTAGCTAGAAATTTTCAAATCACTTCTCCTTGAGCTTCACCAACGCCCCAAAATAAGAAAAGTAAGTAAATATACAAAAAACTGAAAGGCTTCAAATCCTACATCGGCTGTGGAATGGGTTGGTAGTCAGTTTATAAATGTGAGGGAAAATTTCACTCTTTAAGCTGCTTTTGTGCCGTAGGAGACTCAACCTTTTGTCCACGAAGGAATTTGATGCGTGTACGAGATGTGCGACTGGAATACGCCTCTTTTTATGGAGTAACTAATACATAACATTAAAGACACCAGTCAAGCACTATGGCTTAAAACAAAATACTAGAAGGCATTGGAGAAGTGCAGAACCACCTCTTATATTTTGCAAAAACAAGTGGGTGGTCGCTATCCAGAAAAAAACTTTTACTCAAAAAGAACCAAACATATTGCCATTAATGCTCCATTTGTTTCGTGAAAAATAAATAATTTGAAAAATATTTTCTTAAAAATAATCGCTTATATCGCTTACAATAATGAATGAACAAAAAATATATTCATTGTGCATGAAAATATTTAGACATAAATTATTGTCGATAATAAAAATATTTTCAATTAACTAATTATTTCAAACTTTACAAGCGATCATTTTTAGAACAATATTTTCTAAATTATTCATTTTTCAGCGAAACAAACGGAGCCCAAATATCACTTCATACAAGAAGTTCAAAGTAACAACAAGGTCAAGCTCATTATTGCAAACTTGAAAATCGAGTTGTGGCTATATTTACTAAAGCATTACCACAAGCCAAGTTCGAGATACTGCAAAACATGCTTAGAGTATTACGAAAATTGATCAATGAGGAGAGTTGAAGTATCGATCAATTTTTAGAATAGCCAAGACTCCTCTAGAATTAGTGCTCTCCAATTTTCTAATTTAGTCTTATTGAGAGGTGATTAAAGTTTGTGGCCATGAATATGTCCAAGGATAAAAACTACTAGAATATCTCAGACAAATGCAGAGATATTGGTGTACATGTTGGTTGATTGAGCCTATAATTGGGCTTGGGATGTTGAGTAGGTACAAGATATCAACTGACAACACCAATGTTCCACGTCCAATACCACTTGTAATAACCCAGCTGTTCAATAAAAATTCCTATGCCTCGTCCCATTGTTGTTGCATTTACCGAGAATCCCCACATATTTTTTACATCCCATAACACAAATACTAACCCCAAAATCTAACACAGCCTAACATCCTCTTAATTAGCTTCATTAGTGAGTGGGGAAAATTACCAAAAAGGTCTTAAACTTTTTGCATTTATGATAATTCAGTTTTAAACTTTTCAATTTGGCAAATTTAGTTATAAACTTTTTGAAAATTTGTCAATTCAGTCCTTCCGGCCAATTTAGGCCGGAAATAGCTAATGTTGATCTAGCAGTGCCATGCAGGACGGCCCGTGCTGACGTGGATACTTTTCCTTTTTTTTTTCTATGAAGTCTGGCGAGAGTCACTGGTCATCGCCGGCCACTGGGTGAGGGCCATGAAGCCCTCGCCAGCCCTCTTCCAGATATGGTGAGGGCCGCGGTCCTTGCCCAGACGATCACTGGCACGAGCGTACCGATTTGAGATTTTACGTAACACGAAAATTAGTCTAACGTAAATGTGGTACGGATGAACTATTTTGAGATTTTTGGTGGTACTAATCCTAATCCACTCCTTTCTATCATAATTAGGTAAGAAAGCAATAGCATCAGATTTATTCAAATGGGTCAGTATAATCTCCATCTCTCTGTGCATAGGAAGACTTTCATGATTCAACTCATATGCATGTTACTTCACCTGCAAATAAATACATTAGGAAGTCAAATTCAATCACTTAGTTTTCAAGTCTTCATGTCTCCTTTTGTAAGTACATCACCAAAAGTTCCTATCACGTGAAACGGAGAGTTTTTCTTTAACCAAAACAAAGAGTAGATAAAATAAGACATGAGTGTTCTTTACTTGAAATTAGATCGCACAGATTACAAAATCCAATGTACGTTCTGAATCTTTGTTTTTGTTTTTGGACTGGTTCTTACTCTTTGTTGAAAAAGGGAAAGATAAACCAAATAATATTAGGGCTCCGTTTGTTTCATGAAAAATGAATGATTTGGAAAACATTAGCAAATAAAAAATGTTTTCATTATAAAAAAACTATTTGTCTAAATATTTTTATGGACAATAAAAAAATTTTCGATCATTCATGTTTGAAAGTTATATAAGCGATCATTTTTAAGAAAATATTTTTCAAATTATTCATTTTCCTCAAAACAAATGGAGCATAGCACTTAACTTCTTCTAAGCTCGTTCATGTAAATCACAAACGAAAGAGTGCTCTCCAAGTACGCAAAAAATAGTAGGTGTGACTTTGCAGTAGTTTCATCAGTAGATGACCCTCAAAAACACCCATCGAAAACAAAAGAAAGAAAGAGGAAGCTGGTAACATCCGTTAGTCTCCATCCCAAGCCTTAGTGCCTTCCAAGATCAATGGAAGATGAAGAAGAAAAGTTCGATGCGAAGATTGGCCTGCGGTTGCGCGAGGTTCCATCGTACAGTTCGTCCAATACCAGCCGTTCGCTAAAGTCGTGGACTTCGGCTGCTGTTTTCACTTCCTTTGTTGTGATCATCCTTTGTGGAAGCGTCGTCTCTTGGCTGGATATTGTAAGTCTCGGCAACTTTCTGCTCTTTGAGTCTGTGCTTGTGGCTTGTGGCTTAAAGGTTCTTTCGTTGTAACCTGTATATGTTCAAACGAAGATCTTGGATGATCAAGAGGAAAAAAGTCGAATGATGAGTTCCCTCGTTCAAAGTTATCACGTTCTTCCGCCTCTCTTTCTGGGCTCGGTTCATTCGATTATCTTTGCTTATTTTATTGTTGAGGAGCACTTCTATTAAGTTTCGAAGTTGAGGCTGCAACATATACCTGAGAAAACCAGGGACAGCAAGTTGGACTAATATGGCGTCGTCGCTTGGTTCAGGGAAACTGCAGCATTCGGACTTGCATAGAAAGAAACTCTGCTTTCATCGAATATATTGCTTATTGAACCGTCCTGAAATTCGGACTCTTTAGGAAAATAGATTATGCTTAATCCAGAATTTGGTCATAGAATGCAGATACGATAAGCGTAATTTAGTTATGCTCTCATGCCTATGAACCATGATGTATTTGAATTCGTACAATCAACTCGAATCCGCCCTGTTGGAAAAACGGAAGATGGAATGGAAATTCTAATCAATTGAGCTGTCTTTTTTTTTTTCCAGAATTTTGTTGGCCAGCTCTAATGGTTGTACCTTCCACAGTAGATTTAGACCAGTCAATTGAGCTTCAGGAACTTACCCCCGACAGATTGCGATGCCTAAAGATTTGATTTATTTGCACCATTATAAGATATCAGAAATCAGCATCGCATTTACAATGTGTTTCAGTATTGGATAAGACCCTAATACAGCTAAATCTTGAGAAATTTACCTTCGTTGATATGAACTTACTTTTTTCATTGTGTGTGCGCACTCAAGTTTATATTTCCAGGATTTTCTTTAAGGCAAATGATTACTGTGAGGCCACCGAGAGCCTTTGATGTAGCCATTGAGAAATGCACTTTTTACATTCATATGAAAGAGTTCAAAGTTACGAAAATAAACATAAGCTAAGAGGAGCATTATGGCTTCTAACTTGACAACAATTGCATAGGTTTTATCATAGTCTATTACTTCTTATGCGTAGCCTTTTGCCACAAGCCTGACTTTGTTTCTAGTAACCTTACCTTGGTCATCTAGTTTGTTTCTAAACACTCACTTTGTTCCGATTACTAGATGATTCTTTGGTCTTGGTACTAGTTCCCAAACTTCATTGACTCTGAACTAATAGTTCTTCTTGCATGGCTTCTATTAGGGGTGTCAGAACTGAATCGGAAAATTGAATTGAAATACAAATCGAACCAAACTGAAATTTTATGCATTTTCGGTTTGGTTCGGTTTTTGGTTCGAATAATGAATAAAAACCATTTTTTTTTCTGCCCGTTCGGATTTTAACAGTTCGGTTCGGTTCGAATCGAAATATAAAATCACGCTTAGCCCTTTAACCCCTAAAAATTGCACTCTATCTCTCGTCTCCTTTGAATTGCTCTCTATCTCACTCATGAGGTGACTGAGGCAAAAGATTTGGATCTTACCTCGCCGGTGAGAAATTCCCATGACGATTACAAGTCGAACTTGCACGAGGAAGTTCAGGAGAGTTTCACCGGAGAAGACGAGTGTCGGGAATGGAACTATTAGCGAGAACAAACCACTTCGAGTCTTCACGGCCAAAAGCAGAGATGAACAAGAGAGGGAACGTTTCAAGATGCGGCTCTGAGATGGCGTGAAAGCGGCGCAGGTGAAGAAGAAAAACATTTGTTTGGCCCTCCTCTCTCTCTCTCTCTCTCTCTCTCTCTCTCTCTCTCTCTCTCTCTCTCTCTCGAAAACTCGTGGCCTCCTCTTCCTTCTGTGGGTGATAAAAATGAGATCTTGAAAAACCCCTCGTTTTTCAATTTTTTTTTCATTTTTTTATATTGGTATCATCGTACCGTAAAAACGCAAAAAAGAAGAAAAACCGAACTGAACCGATTTTTTGGTTCGGGTCATTTTCGATTCGGATCAAGATTCTGTTCAGTTCAAACTTACATCCTAACAGTTTGGTTTAGTTCAGTTTTCTTGAAAATCCGAACCAAATCGAACCGTCGACACCCCTAGCTTCTATCAAGCTTTCATAAGTGAGGGCTTCATCAATTCCTTTTGATTCTATTTCATATATGAGTGTCAAAGTACTTATATTTTCTTTGAGCCTGGAACGTGTCTTGATACCATCTTTTACCTTCCCAATGATGAGATTCTTTGGATGACTTGATTTGTGTTTCTAGTTTTTGTTGAATTTGTTATTCTGATCTTCATCAATTTCTAGAGAGATAGGCTGAATTTGATCATTTGTAAGATCATCATTGATTTTCTCAACAGCATGAACACCTTCAGTTATAGAATTTTGTTGAGATTCTTGTACGTCCACATTGGTTTGAGAATGGTCATATTCATCTTCTAGAAATATGAGGATTCTTCTCAAATTTGACATTCATAAATTCTTCCACAGTTTAAGTGTTCTTGTTGAAGATTCTATAGGCCCTGCTTATTATTGAGTACCCAATGAAGATTCCTTAATCTGATTTCTCATCAAACTTTCCAAAACTATCATTTGTATTTTTAAGAACAAAGCATTTACATCCAAAAACATGAAAACATGAAATGCTTGGTTTTCTACCTTTGTAAAGCTTATTGGCGGTTTTCTCAAGAATTTGTCTTAGAAAAACTCGATTGATTATGTAGCATGCTGTCGAAACAACTTCTGCCCAAAAGCGAGAAAAAACTTTGCTTTCAATCAATAGAGTTTTTGCCTTTTTTTTTTTTTTTTTGTAAAGAACGATTTTTCCTTTCAAGGGCACTCTTCCTCTCGCAAAAGGTTGAGTGTTCGAATTCCGGGTGCCGCAGGGTGACTTAACTGGTGCACGTGTGTGGTGGCTAGTACGTGTCGCCCCCCGAGTTTACCTCCCGGCTGTCGGCTGTGTGGGGGTTCCCTGGGTTATAAAAAAAACGATTTTTCCTTTCAACAACTCTATTTTATTCTGGAGTATAAGGAGAAGAAAAAATATGTTCAAAACCAATTCATCACAAAAATCTACATAACTTTGATTTTCAAACTCTTCCCCATGATCAATTTTGATACTTGAAATTGCATAACCTTTTTCATTTTGAACCTTTTTGGCAAATTTTGAAAAATAAGAAAAAGTTTCATTTTTGTGAGCAAGGAAAAATATCCATGTAATTATGGTAAAATCATCAACAATTACTAAACAATACTTCTTATCACCAATGCTTTGACTTCTGGTTGGTCCAAATAAATCCATGTGAAAAAGTTGTAATGCATGATTAGTAAAGACATAATATATAGATTTAAAAGAGCTTCTGACCTGTTTTCCCAATGTGCAAGCTGTATATAATTCTGCCCTTTTGAATTTTAGATCCGGAAGGCCTCGAACAAGCTTCCTAATAGAAAGCTTGGATATCTGTTTCATACTAGTATGCCCCATCCTTTTGTGCCATAAATATGTATCTTCCTTGATAGAAACTAAGCATTAGGTAGTGTTAGACTTTACATCAAGAAGATAAATGTTATCATGTCTTTGTCTAGTGAAGGATTGTGAGTAATCTTTGCTTAACCCAGAACATGTTCTCTCTTGAAAGTTGATCTTGAAGCCTATATTGCATAATTGACTTTTGTTTATAAGATTATAATTAAAGCCTTTTACCAAGGAAGTAGGCTATGACATCCCAGAACGTCATGCATAACACGTACCAATTAATATTATTAATAAATTGGCCAGCGGAAGTCAAAGTCTGAACAAGTTTTGTTAAAATATGTTTGCTTCTCATTAACAACGCTTGTGAGAATTACAAGTCTAGACAACATATCATAAAATCACAAAGAATAAACATCTGGGTAGGTCGAGGTTGCCAATCTCCATGTTACAATTTACTTCAAAGACAGCCCGCACAAAAGTAGACTTTACAATGAGTCGTAGATGTCATTGCCTTCATATCAACCAAAATCCCACATCAACCCATATAGTAGATATACATCTAGTACAAACTATATCCGCTCTCGGGACAAGCATAACAATGTATTGGTATCCATAGTATTTAGGGAAAAAACCAGCAAGCATTGGTAGATTGTCCATTTCTACATGTCTGAAAAATAATGGGATGAGCCGAGGCCCAGTAAATGAAGTTTTTAGTTTTAAGTTAGGAAAATCAGCTTACCACTTTATCTGGCATAAACCACATACATGCATAATAAACAGTATGCATAGAATTTGACTGCATGTTATACCTTTACTGTCTAGATGTACCACAAAGTCTGAGCACTGCAACATATCATAATATTTTCACTCAAACGCAATCATGATGTAAAACATTTATGCTCGTACGATTAGGTTTATTTCTTTATCCTCTCGAACATTCTCGGGGCATCCCGACCAACGGGGCATCTCAACTTTGAGGCATCCCGGCACACACACAGGGCATCTCGACCAATGGGGCATCTTAACTCCCGAGGCATCCCGACCTACGGGCCATCCGGACACGCAGGGCATCGTCACACACCACTAAATGGGTGACGGGATTATTATTATTCTCATGCAAGTCATGACAACCAAGTATTTGCATGCAAAAGTTTGCTTTGACCCGTCCCATACCGAGCCATCAAGGTTTTGTACTTTAAAATCATGCAATGCATCATCCGAGCAATTAAATATGAGGTAATACATTTCAAACTCAGAAGCAAACTCAGCTCATAAGCAAATTCGGGTTCGAAAGCAAATTCGGTCATCAGAGGTAAGTTCATATCATCAGAAGAAAATTCGAGTCATCAAAAGCGGGCTCAGACTCAGAAGCGGGCTCAGACTCAGAAGCGAATTCAGACTCGGAAGTAGATTCAGACTCAAAAGCGAATTCAAACTCAGAAGCGAGTTCAAACTCAGAAGTACATTCAGATTCAGAAGCGGGTTCAGACTCAAAAGCACATTCAAATTCAGAAGCACGTTCAGACTCACAAGCAAGTTCAGACTCATAAGGCTAAAGTCTGATGGTAAAGTCTGAACGAAAAGTCTGAAGGTAAAGTTAGAGCCAAAAGTCTGAAGGTAAAGTTTAAACGGTAAAGTTTGAGCAGTAAAGTCTGGGCGGTAAACTTTGAAATAAAGTCCGAGCGGTAAAGTATGAAGGTAAAGTCTGAGTGTAAGGTCTGAAGGTAAAGTCTGAATAATTTAAAAAGTATACGGAACCAGATTTTTTACAATAAAGTCTGAGCAATTTCAAAGATATACAGAATCATCATTCATACTCACATAATATACTCCACTTTGAGTAAAACAATTTTCTACCCTTTTTAAACATACATAAACCAATAAGAAGAATCCAACAATCACCTCAATGATAACACTCACACGTTTAGATTTAATCGTTTCACTTGCCGATTTTTACCATACTTTAAGGAAACAAATCAAATCCATTTGAACGTGCACAGAACCAACAAAATAGATTCAACCATCACCACAACCTCACTATTGTCACACATCATAATGGAGTTTCACAGGCAACCAAGTTAAAAGTGTAAGTAGATTTACTTAGTTTAAATCTAGAGTTTTCACTTACCTTGTGTAGAATTTGAACACCCAAAAGTTAGAGCTCTCTCGAAAATTCTGGATCGGTGATGGTGAAAGTAAAAAGTGAAGAAGGGAGCTACCATTTGGTAAAATTTTCCTTCAGTGATACCCAGATTGTGACATTCTAAATTTCAACCCACTTGATATTTATGAAATGCATAATTTCAATAACACACTTATAGTAAATCTCACCCAAACTTGATTACTCTTGGGACACTAACCGGTAGGAAAAGGCTAATTAAGGATCTAGATTCGCGCGACCATAGAACTTGGCCATGGACTGACTTTCGACCATAAGGATTGTTGATGTGATATTTTGGGCTAATATAGACCGATCTAAGGACAGTCATTGATCGATTTGCGAATGTCGTATAATTGGATTGCGGGTGATTCCGTCTCGCCAGAATACGATACTAGCAAACAATCTCAAACCTATTCCAAACGATCGTGTTCTTTAGAACTAGTGATTGATCCTTGTAATTATATAACAATCGAGGTTGCCATGACTCAAGTGAACTTAAACGTGGCTTGATTTAGTATTGACCACGGATCGAATATGAATTTTCCCGAAAGCCAACTGTTAGTTTGAGATAAGCTCAAGTCGCGTTTATTTGAGTTTGGCCATTAAATAGAGACTGAGTTTGGGTGTTTAAAATTTTAAAATTCATGATAGAGTAATTAGATGACATTGTTATTATTGTGGACAGTCTCGGATTTGTCCGGATTTGTCAGAAAACGGAAACTTTGATAGGAAGTGAAAAATGACCGTTTTTCCCCTAGGACTTTGTTAAGGTTAAGTATAAAAGTGGAAGGACATTTTGGACATTTCACCCCCACTTTAGAGATATAAATTTTTGGACGATTTCGCCCCTGCACTATCGTGAAATTCCTATTTTACCCTTGGATATTTTTTGTGAGAGTTGATCTTGGCTATCGATTTTAAGATAAGGTTGAATCGTGACCGTCAGATGGAAGGTAGAGAGGAGGGTAGGATGGTAATTTCACCTTGGGAAGACTTTTGACTAGCCTATTTATTCTTTTCTCTCTATTTCTTTGTCTCTCCCTCTCATTTTTCTCACGCCTCACCTCTCTCCCTCTCTACCCCTCTCGGCTGAGTTTCCCCTCTCCCTCATGTGAGAGTGGCCAGCCAGCCACGCCTTTGGCCACCGCCGCACGTTTGTCTGCCACCATTCCGTCAAGCCGTCGTTCGCCCCTCCGCCTCACCACACCACCGCCACCACCGTCCCTCTCTCTCTCTCTCTCTTGTTTTTCCCTTTGCCGAAACACTATCACCAGCTTTCATTTCTGTTTAGCCCAGCTGAGGAAGACCAGCAGCTCGTCGCTGTCCGCCGTCGTCCGCCCGTGGCCGCCGTGAGTCACCAGTGGTTCTTGCCAGTCGCCGTCGTCGCTGCTGCTGTCCCTCCTCTGTTCAATCACCTTTGAGTGCTCGAGCTCGCGTAGGACCTCGAGTAAGTGATTATCCTAACCCTCGCCTAGGATAACAGTTGATTTTGGGTTGGTTAGGGCCCGTTTTAGCGAGTTTTAGGGGTTATTTGGAGAGAAATCGGTAGATTGATTTGGCTGGGTGCTTTGGATGGAATTATGATAATTTATGAGGTGAATTTGAGGTTAGAATTAATTGATTAGGTAATCAGAATGATTACGGGTGGCTATCGTGATTTATTGCGTGAAAAACAAGCTTAATGTGCCGTTATAGTGATTTTTCTGTGGTGCTTGAGTTGCCATGCATATTATGGCTGAATTGCGGTATGCTTTTGTTTAAATTACTATATGTGGTGAATCGGAATTTGTGGCATGAGTGCAACACCCTTGATTGGTGAAAATTGGCCTAGAATATGAAAATTGTGTTAAATTGAGCTTGTGCAAGTGGAATTGATGAATTTGCGGGTTAATGTGGCTTGTTGGTGATTTAAATACTTTGGGTGTCATGTGCAAGTTGATCGTGTGAGGTTGGCATGTGACTGGGTGTCCCGATGTGTTGCACAGCTATTAAACACCATAAGGCATTTTTACGCGGGGTCCAGATAATAAGTGAAAAATGTGTGCACGTGTGATAACATAATCCCTTATACGTTTTACCCAGGGAATTGAACCCGTTCTGAGGCGTGTTACGCGAGATGATGCCCGATTTTACTGGAAGACCGCCAACCTGATGCGTTTTACGTGGATTGTGCCGTAAAAAGGGCGATCGGTGTTGCGCCTGAGGCATGTTATGCGGGCTAGAGACACCAAGCCTGAGGCGTTTTTACGCAGGCTATAGAAGTGTTATTCAACCTGATACGTGTTACGCGGGTTGTGTTATAAAAAAAAAGGAGATCAGTGTTGCGCCTGAGTCGTGTTCGTTACGCGGGCTAGAGACACTGAGCTTGAGACGTGTTTGTTTACGCGGGCTACAGAAGTGTTGTTGGACTTGAGGTATGTTTACGTGGGTCAGAGATCGATGGCTAGTTTTTGGACCTGAGGCGTGTTTGCGCTGGTCAGAAATGAATTGGAAGCGTGTGCTCGAGTGAAATGGGAATCGTATGATGTTGTGTTGGTTGTACGAATGTGGGCGTGAATATGGTTTGATTGGTATTATTGAGTGCGACATGGTGTCGGTTTTTGGTAATAATGCTTGAATTCGCATGTAAGATTTCGTGCGTGTCAAGGTAAGACATTGTGCCTGCTATTGTTCTAGTTTGATAGTTGTGTGATTTGTGTGCTTGAACATGCCTAGAGATACGTGATAGCCTAGGTAGGGTTTAGGGTTTCGCTTAGTGAGAAATGTTCTCACAATTTTATTTAAAATCATTTAGCTGATCGAAGTTCCAGCGGAGGCGAATTTCCAGCGGAGTTGGGAGACAAGGACAATCCGATTGATATCAATGCTGAGTCCAAGTCTTTAGAGGAAAAGACTGGCATCGACGAGACTGATTCTGAGTAGACCCCCTCTAGGGCGAATATGGGTTAGTTAGAAGTTAAGGTTGGACAGTTTTAAGAGGCGCCCCTTTTTGGTGGTAGTATTAGTCTACCTAAAGCCGCTAGTCCCTTTTTGATATCGGCGGTTGTTAGTCCGGAGGTTTGATGGTTGCGATGGTTTGTATTAAACATTGTGAATATAGTGGATGTAATGAAGTGGTTAGTTGCTGGTTGTGATGGATTGTAATGAATATTGTGTATACCGCGGTGTAATATAGTGCTTGGTAGTTTGGTGATTTGTCTCTTCCTATTACCCCATGATATTACTGTCAGGGTTTATGTTCTCGTTTCCGTCGTGTTAGAACTTTGATGTGATGGTTTGGGTTGGCGGCGTTTCTTGGGACGTCGCACTAATTAAACCGAGCTTGGGGTGTCGCGCGCTCGTTGGGGTTCGAGACGTGACACAAATAAATGAAATAGAGGAGTAGACGAAGAGGTGGATAATTACAATGCACTTGCAGGTGGCATCTTTTGTTTTCATCATGGACAGGTGTAAGAAATCAAGAAAGGATTGGTGGCCAAGGAAAATAATTACTTAGGCTAAGTATCTAGCTAGACAGAAGCTGGCTTAAAGGGGACAAATGGCCTTCGGTCAACTTCTCCTTCAATAGCCGAGTGAGAGAAGAAAAGTCCAGAAGAGATATTTTAAGAGAATATCTCCCCCCTTTCCTTAATGGCAAATTAGAATAAAAGACTAGCACTACTTAACCAAAATTATCCAATAATAATAATACCCACTAAATTCCCAAAACAACGGTAAATTAATTAATACCGCACTATGATTATCGCACACAACAATGTTTAAGATTTTAATTACAACGAGCTCGAGGGGATTACGTTTCCGAATCTACGATTCGCGATTTACAATCCAACAACGATTTTTACGCGTCCGCATGAATATTAACTTAAATAATACTTAGCTTTATAATCCAAATATCATCTTCGAACATAAAAAATTCCCAACGTCAATTTCTTATTGTTACGAAATTTCCATATGTCACAAATATCATTAATCACTAGGCTTCCAATTTCAACAATTCGTTTGCCTATGATTCTTCCTTTGTTGTGTGCTCCAAAAGATACGCTTCCACCATTCAGTTTTTCAAATTTTATAAAAATGCTTGAATCTCCTGTCATTCTTCCTTTGTTGTCCAAGTATTATTTATTCCTTTTCTTTTTAGGTACTTGCGAAAAATTAATAATCTCTAATTTTCTTTGTTACCTAAATTTGTTTGGGTCCTTAAGAGTTAGTGGAATAAGTTGCTCTTATCCAGTTTCTCCGAATTGGTCTCCAGACTTTAGGATATTCATTCTCAAAGTGCTTTGGATCACCACAATTTGAGCACTTGAGGGCATTTTTGCCAATAGATTTTACAAAATTCTTTTAAAAATGATTTTTATATGCATGCTTAGAGGGTCTTTGCTTTAGACTCTCCTTGACTTTTGAAAAATCAATTAGAAGATCACTTTCCTTAATAAAACCAAGTCCAGACTTGTTATAGTATGGAACTTGTATGGTAAGTATATGTTCCAAGGTTTTTGATCCATTTGAAAGTTTTGTGGTTAAATCCGAAAATTGCTTTTATAAAACAGCATTTTCTTTTGCAAGTAAATCACGATTTTCTTTTATTTGATGAAATTCCTTTTGTAAAAAATCGATCTTGTCCTTTTGAGAAATATCTTGTTGCCTTTGTCTATAATTTTCCTTTTTTTAAATTCGGAGATCCGTTTAAGAGCATACTTAAAATCTAAACATAGCTCATCAATGTAATTTGATACTTCAATTGGAATTTCAAGATACTTTACCTCAATTTCTTTTTCAGTTTCTGAGTTTGTATCTGAATCTAAGTCTGAGTGTGCCATTAAGCAAATGTTTGCATATTCATCATCATTGTCTTCACACTTAATGTCGCTCCATGTTTCTGCCTTCAGTGCTTTCTTAACTTTTTCGAACTTCCCTTTCTTTTTCTTCAAGAGTGGACAATTAGGTTAATATGTCCACGTTTCTTGTAATGAAAACAAATTACATCCTTACTTACTTCTCCCTCATTGTATGTCATCTTTTGCTCAGCTTGTTTGAAAGCTTTTCTTCCTTTGAACTTCTTCCCTTTCTTGTTCATTCTCCTTAATTTCTTTATTAGAAGTGCCAATTCTTCGTCATCTCCATCATCATATGAATTTGTATCATTAGAATCTATGTTAGACTTTAGAGCAATTGATTTCTTACCTTTCGATTCATTTTCTTCATTGAGTTGTTCTACTTTATATGAATGAAGAGTCCCAATGAGTAGGGGTGAGCGCGGTTCCAAGGTAGAACCAGGAACCGGAGAACCGGACCCGGTGGATCCGGTTCGGTTCCAGGTTCCATGGACAGAGGGTCCGGTTCCCGATTCCCCATTTTTAGGAACCAGTTGTTCCGATTCTGGTTCTTGGTTCCTATAGGAACCAGAACTGGAACCTGGAATCGGAACGGGATTGGAACCGGGAATCGGAACCTAGAGTCGGAACTAGATCGGAACCGAAAATCGGAACCTGGAACCGGAAGAAATCCTAATTCAGTAATTCTCACATGCTCCCTTCTCCTCTTGAATCACACCTTTGAAATTCCAAAGCATCCGTTCCGCTACACATGCACACCCCCCAAACCCATCCACAGACTCACTCACTCTCACACACACGCCACTCTCTCTCTAAGCTCTCTCTCTACACTCTCGCAATCGAACGAATCTCCGGCGAGAAGCTATGATTTCCTCACCGTTCGCCGGGCCTCTGTCTCAGGGCTGCGGACCCTTGCATTTCCCAGCAAATTCCTCTGATAATCGCCCCGGATTAGGCCGAGGTGTGCTTCCGGCATTGTTCTCTCTAATTTCTACACACTGTTCGATTTTCCCTTCCGCAATGTCGAGCGTCGAGCTCGATTTCAGCTTAGGTTCTGGTCGTCGTTCGTTTTCAGTTCGGTTAGGTCAGTCGATTCTAGTCTTTTGCCTCGTGTTTGGCGGCAAAATGGGTTGACCGGCGCGTGTCTAGAAGCGCTAGTCAATGCTTTGAGCTTTGCGCGTGTGGAGCATTTCGAGTAGCTTCTGGAGAGAGCAAGCTGAGTTGGGGGTAATCACGGTGATTCTTGATGCCATGGTGCTGAATTGGGGGGAAATGCAGCTGCTGTGATCGAGATGCTCTTATTGGGTGTTTGGTGTCGTGGCTCAGTTCCTTGTCTTGGGATTCATAGGGGTGCTGAGTTTGGGTCGGTTGATGTGGTAGTTTTCGTTTGTCTCGGAATGATTTTCTTTGGGTCTAGATCTGAGTCCGAGTTTGGAAAATGTTAAATTCCTTCTCCTTACCACGTGCATACCACATGCTCTACCAAATGTTTGAACTAGACTCACACAAGCTTGTCTCTGTTCCATATGTACGAACTGACCACCATATGTTTGTAATAATGTCTGAATGAAGCTATGTTTATTTTTAAGGAAAAAACTTTTGAACCAAAACACTTGGTTGCCCATTTCATTACTTGAATCGCAACATTAGTCTTCGATTCATCTATATCGCATTCATTCTCCCGCGATTTAAGTCTATGTCTGTGTGCCTCCTCATTTCATTACTGCCCATTATGGAGAACATAGGGATCCAGTTTGCTAGACTGTTAGAATGCACATTGGTTTGTGATTTCTGAAGATGGTGTTGGGTTACATAATTTTCTGAAGTGTGTTGTTCATGATAAATGCTTTCGTTGTTCTGCTCTTCAGAATAAAAGCACTTGTAGTCAAGCTTATGACCTGAGAAGTCCTTTCATTTCGTGTGGTAAAATGTGTATGCATTTTTCTTTTCTTGATTATATACAGCTGTAGGTTGGTCAAAAGTAACCCATTTTTGAATTTTTTCTATGGTCCGTAGTTGTGCAATGACTTATTATTTCTCAAAAATTCTAAAAAATTCTCAAGAATTGCAACTTGCCACTTCTTTTCCTTGTTTTAATGCTTGTTAGTTCATACAATATCAATTAGAAAACTTTTTTGTTACGCCCCGACCTCCACTGCACGCAACAACCCGTTCGACGGTCGACATAGTGGTAGTACGACGTCCCAGGACGCATCGTCATCGACCCGTTACCCAAAGCAGAACATATGACACATGCGGAAGCAAAACTTTAAAACACCCGTACAGAATAGATGCGAGACCCAGGGAAAGCAACGTAAGAAAAACTGAGGCAACGTACACATCTATAACCAAAAACTGTCAGAACATCCTTACATCATTTCAAATAAAACAACAATAGGAATAGAGTGCAACAAGACAAGTACTGTCATATGGATTAGGAGAACTAAGGACTAAGGGAGTCACAGTCAAAAGGTTGAGGGTTCAAAATCCAAAATGCGTCTACCCTCACAAAAAGACCAAGCCTAGCCTAGGGCGCCCAATCCGGATCCGAGCCATCGGACTCTGACGAACTTTCGGGTATCTCTGAATCCTCGCTGGGAAACTCCTCCTCGGACTCTTCGGTATCCATCGGTTCAGCTTCGTCTACCTCCATTAGCTCCACCACTGGGTCCTTCACTACTGGCTCGTGATCTACACCTCCTAATTCTTCGTCCTCGGCAGGCTCGTACCAAGCGAAAGGACCTATGGTCTCTTCCTCATCCATCTCAGAATCCACGATCTCACCACTCGGACACTGCGGGTCGAACTGGCCCTCTATAGTGAACGGAACATCCATCGTACGAAGGGGTCCAAACTCGTCTCCAAAACGGTCCCGGAAACACCAGGCTACATACTCGTGAACTTCAGGATGTGTCGTACCCACGTCTACACTAATCGCAGAGTAATGTCTCAAGTACACCTCCCCATTCCCCACCGGATGTGCAGTCATAATGTGCTCGTAATCTAGGGAAATCCCAAAACGTACTGGGATAGGTGGCTTCGTCATGGACGCGGGTCTGAAAGATTGGGTTATAAAAACCGTGAGACACATCTCAGTAAGTGTAAAACCCCTAAGCCTAAATTAGGCTAACATGCATCTCCTGACGGGAGAAACAACCATGTACATACATGAATGACTTAGGCCCGTAGGCCCAAATCGGCATTTAAATGACCCTGCAGATTAGACAATCCCATAATATCACATTTCACGAGCGGCAACCTCGATCATGCGTACGTCACACGCATGCTCAAAGTCTTTAGTGCTAGTTCCGAGTAGAGATCACCGAATCGCAAATTCCACACACTGTCTTAAGCATTCATATGCATGCAAATGTCTCTAACTGCCATGCTCACAACTCAATTCATGTGGCACTCACGGCATGACATTCCATTCGTGATCCGATTATAAAATAGAATCCGCTTAGATACGTCCCATACCATACCCAGCCGATTTCTATCGCATAATCAAGCACTATGCATTACACGTAACAGCACAGGATTTCGCGCGTGTTCCGATTATAAAATGGAATTCGCCTGGACACGTCCCATACCATGCCCCACAAATTCCATTACATAATCAGGCACTATACAACACACGTAGTTGATTATCTTGTCAATTCGACCCGAAGGCCCGATCCGAAGACCACGACCCGAAGGCCCGACCCGAAGGTCCGATCCGAAGATCAATCACAACACTCCGTGGTCAGCGTAAAGACGCTCTCAGGCCCAGTGTCTCTAGCCCGCGTAAATGCATCAGGCGCAACACCGATCTCCTCACGAACCAAAGCCTACTTTAGGATGGTCGTCTTCCGGACGCACCGGGCATCGTCCTGCTCCAAAGTGCATGAGGACGACACGACCCGAAGGCCACGACCCGAAGGCCTTAAGTGATCACACGGCACACTGCCAATTTTTTTTTTATCTGAGCCCGGCGTAGAACGCATCAGGCAATTAGGTGATCACATGTCCATGGCAAACACGCATCCTCGCACAATTTCGATGCAAGCCTCGCACTCGGCATACTCAATGCGTGGCCATGCAATTTCGCACACGGATGTTGATGTAATGTACCACAGCATAATGTCCCACACAATTCAATGCCACAATATCATGTTCACATTTCACGCGATATGCTCAATTAGCCCAATTAACACCACGGGGCATCGCATGCGAATTTGGCATTTATGACATACTCGGGCATTATGATATACATTGACAATTCACCAATCTCATTCCACATGGTCGGTCATATGAGCAGGCGACATGGTAGACTCAATTCATCACAATTGACGGACTGACGTATAATTCAATCATTCCGGCCATCCCGGCACTCCAATCAAGCCAATCCACTAACTACTGTTATTTTGGTCGCCAAATCCCGACACAATCAGCAACTACTCTTCGTTATTTCAACCTCTAATTCTCGCCTAAATTCTGTTTTGTCATCCATTACTAGTTTCCCGACACCTACCAATAGTATGCAAATTCGTACAAGTCCTAGTTAGCGCTAATCGACTAACCGACACACCCTAAGCCCGTTTAGAACGCATAATAGTCCTAATAAGGGTTTAGAGGTTTTCACCCACCAAATCCAAGCTCGGGCGACGGGGAACGGCGGCCGATCACCGGTAAACGGTGGAACCGACGGCGCACTTCCCAATGGTGACGGCGAGCGGTGGCCGGCGGTCCGGCGACTCACAGCAACTACGGCGGCGTCCCACGGCCGGTACGGCTGCTGTTCACGGCGAGGGGGAACCGGACGAGTGGCTGAGCGGCCCCTGGGCGGCTGCTGCTCACGGGGGTACACGGCGGCGGCGGAGAACAGCGAGTAGTCCGGTGGCGGCGCGGCGGTGTTGGCTCGGTCTCGGCGAGAAGGACGGGAGAGAGAGAGAGAGAGAGAGAGAGAGAGAGAGAGAGAGAGAGAGATGGCGACAAGGGCTAGTGGCGTGGCTGGTCGGCGTTCAACCGTGCATGCACCGGGAAGGAAGGGACGGCAGCGAGGGGACAGCAGCGGCGGTCACGGTGCCACGGCGGCAGCGGCGCTTCCCGGCGGCGAACGGACAGCCTTCTCCTCCTTGGCTGACCAGCGTTCAACACCCTTGCATGCAGCCGGATAGGAGAGGAAAGAGAGAGAGAGACGAAGGCGAGAGTGGGGGCAGCAGCAACGGCGGCCACGGCGGACGGCGGCCGGCGGTGCTCCCTGGTGAACGGCGAACGACCAGCTTGTCCCTCCTCGGTTGACCGGTGCCAAACTTCACTGCATGTAGGGGGAATGAGAGGGGACGAAGGTGAGACAGAGAGGAATGGCAAGGGGGGTGACGGTGGAGGTGCAACGGCGCCTTGGTTGAACGGCGACGGCTCGGTGGAGGCGCGACCGAGCTGACCTCGGCGTGAGGCCTTGGTCGGCTGTGGACAGCAAGAGAGGATGGACAGGAATGGCTAGTTGGTGGCGAGGCGAGGGGAAGAGGATGGTGCACAGCGGCGGGGTTGGCTGGTGAAGGTCCCGGCGGCTGTGGGCGGCGGCGGCATGAGGCCGAGAGAGGGAGAGCGCGCGGAGAGGAGAGGGAGAGGAAGAGTGACCGGGTGAGGGAGAGTGAGAGAGAGAGAGTGAAGTGAGAAGTGAAGTGAAAGGGTGATGATGATTTGCATGGGGGAGACAAAGAGGTGGAGTGTGGATTTGGGTGAGATGATGGCATGCATGGGGAAGGGTTAGAGTGACAAGTGTCACACCCTAGGGCTAGGTCTAGAACCCCTAAAATTCGGAACTCCAAAGGGCATAGGGGCAAAATCGACATAAAGTTCCGGTACCGGGTCGAAACGCCAAATTTTGACTATGTACGTCCTATACACATGTGGCCAGCCTAATTTGACGTCGTCCATATAAAAACTATCCCGTGTTTCACGAAAATCGGTCTCGAAGTCCGGATTAAATTTCACGATCGAATTGTCGAATTCCCAATTTCTAAATCTCTCACTAACGAGCGGCCGTTTAGAATTTACGCGTATCGACCTCGGTTTGTCCGAGTCGCGGCGAGCTTGATCGTCGAGAGAACGAGAGGAATTATCACTAGTTCCGATAACACGACCGTCCGGTTCGGAAGATCGGTTCACACCGTCCCAAACTAGTTCCTCGTCATTCTTCTAAATCAGGCTTAACTCGCGATCGGGTCCATGGTCCACGTACCTATTCCTAGTTGGCCATTCTCATTTGGTCAGTATCCCGAGAGTGATCAGCTCCGGGTGAGACTTACGAAAATGAAATATCGAACAATACTTGTTTTATTCATTCCAGAGATTGAGTCGAATTTCGGGATGTTACATTTTTTGTTAGCTGACCACATTCATTATCTTCAAGCCAGTATGCTTCAAACTTAATTTCTCTTTCTTTTTGCAAGTTCCGCTAAGAGAGTTAGCAAGATAGGACTATGGTTGGAGTCTATAGCAGGTAATGCGTATGCTTCCACTTTTGTCACTGATTTGCTGCTTGTTTGGAGGCTAGTATATGTTGTGAAGAGCTGCAGTTTATATATATTCAGAAGTTGAACATTCTATGTGCTATTGTGTGAGTGTGTTTGAGTTAGGTTTAGCTGTTTAATGCACTCCCAATTCCATGTCTCCACATGTCGGTGCATGGGTTCCAGTGTTCATCCCAGCTCACTTCTTTTCTTTCTTTTCCTTGTCTCTTCCAAAACTTGGGCACTTTTGCACCTTATGTGAATGTGCACATTAACCGTGCTAGTGTGTTGCATTCTTATGGATGACTTAAGTCTAGGCAAGTCAAAATTAGCAATCTTACTTTTGAAAGTAACATAATTTGGAAATTAATGTACTATTAGCAGTTTAAATGGAGTTATATGAATTTCCCAGTGGATTTAACTCATCTAGTTTCATATGACTATTTTTATATGATCTATGAAACAAGCACCAATAGCAATGTTTTGCTATTGGACATTAGTGCCCTTTATGAATCAAGGAAGGAGGCAACAACCATCCCTTGCCACCCCCTCCATTTTTCTCTATTAACAAACAAACTTTTCCCTTGCATTTACGAGCTATATCCTGAAATGTATGAACTCATGCAAATATTGAGGTTAGATAGAGTAAAACACAGTTTTTGGTGACAATTGTGTGCAATGAGATGTTGGAGTTGTATTATGATGTGGAAATGTAGTAATTCAACTCAAAGTTAGTTGATTTCTATAGTTAATTGGTATGATGCTTTGATTTAGGTTCTTTCATTCGGATACGATAATATCATACTGCATAAAGACCACTAGTAAAAGTTCAAGTGCTCTTGGCTAATATGTTCTCATGTTGTTTGATTGGCAGGAAAAGAGCAACTCCAATGGGTACCATGCATTTGCTCCTCAGGGAACAACAATTATGTCTAATGACTGGAACTTAGCTCTTTTAGTACGAATGTCTTCGTTTCAAATGTTTAAATTGATAGAAGTAGGATTTAGAGGAGTTGGTGATGTCCTCTTGCATGGCAACAGCATCCATTTCATTTTGTGATGTCCTCTAACAAGTCTAGTGACTGAAACTTGGTGATAAGTCTAGTGACTTTTGTTATGTTTTCTCTTTTTTATCTAATGAAATTCCTTGCCAAATAGCAGCCAATTCTGTTTCCTCTGTTGATGATTTTGTTTGTTTTGTATTTTCTCTTATTCGGTATTATTGCATTCATTTTTGGTTTTGTTTTATGAAATTAAAAAAAAGGAACTTGTTGGACCCTGGAACCAACCCTAGAACTTGTGACAGGGTAGGTTCTAGGTTCTGCATTCTGACGGGTAGGTTTCAGGTTCCTCATTTTGAGGAACCTGTTGTCACACCCCGCAACCCTATACGAAGCACGAGTATCCCACTAATCGGTCTAATATCTTGCGACGTTCCAGGAAGCGTCGCCGACCCACCGCTCTAATCGACGAGTACAACATGAGCGAGAGCTACGTATATATAAATTTATATATATACACCCGTACAAATATTTTAAGATGACCACGAATAGCAAGACAGGAAGGAAAAACTTAATACAGATATACACGCATTACTATTAACAGTGGGTAGATACAATATCCATTTATAGGGGTGCATAAAACCCAAACCCAAAAAGGTAAGTCACGGCCACGAGGATCAAAAAGGGGTCAGTGGCCAGGGTAACTTGGTTAAGGCGGGCTACAGTCAAAAAGTTACAACCCGACCTAGTCATAACTGAGTCGTCCTAGGGGACCCAGTCCGAGTCAGAGTCAGAAGATTCAGATGAGGAAGAACTATCAGGAAGTTCCTTATCGGAATCTAATGAGTCCAACTCGGACTCAGCCTCCTCGGGCTCGTCCTCTATATCCATCGCTTTGGGATCGGGGTCCTCCTCCAGAGGCTGTTCCATCTCCTCATCGTCCACGTCCACGTCCATCGATCCGCTTTCGTCCGACTCGTACACTATTGGTATCTCCTCTGAGCTCGCTCTCTCCTCATCAGACTGACTGGGGTCTACTACCTGCCCATCGGGGCACCGAGGGTCTACTCCAAGCAGTCCATTGAATGGAACATCAAAAGTCCTAAGAGGTCCGATCTCTTCCCCATTGTGCGTCCTATAACACCAAGCTACGTACTCATGGGTTGCAGACTCCAACTCCCCGACATCTACCCAAACTAACGTAAGATATCTGATATACGAATTCCCCTCTCCTACCGAGTGTACAGAAAAAGTCTTCTGGATAAAATGGGGAATCCCAAAATGCACGAGCGGCTCCGCCATGATCACGGACGGGGGTCTGAAATGTCGGTTTCAACAACCGTGAGATAAAACTCAGCAAGTAAGTAATCCCTAAATCTAAGCTAGGCTAACATGCACTTCCTTACAGGTAAATCAAACATATCAAGCGGATATTAATAATTCTCAACAATTTCATAAATTTAAGCATAAATAATTCTCAGAACAATCCTGCAAGTTAGGCATTCAGCAATGACGCTCACATTTGAATATCAAGAGTACTCAATTAAGCCGACTCGAGAGCCAATAGATTTTTCCGACCCAAAGGCCACGACCCGTAGGCCACTTTTAGTAATAAATCGACCCGTAGGCCCGACCCGAAGGCCAATAGATACTCTGGCTTGAAAGCCCGACCCGAAGGCCACAGTTTATTTCGACCCGAAGGCCCGACCCGAAGGCCACGATCTAAAACGACCCGTAGGCCAACAAATCTCACTATTTTATACACGTGCATCATTTAGCACTTTCAATCTATATTAACTAATATAGATCACGAGAAATGGAATTTGAGCCAATAGTCGATGCCAACACGCTATGTACTTTTAAATATAAATTCAATGAATTCCACGCATTATCGGCACCCACAACTCCTTTCATTTTAGTCCTTCCAACCCGACACTCAAACCGCACAATTCTTCCCATGTGATTCAAGACGTTTAAGGCCCGTCACACCTAATCGAACCTAGCCAATAAACTCTTAAATATGGAAACACCCATAGGGTTCCAACAATTCCCAATTTGCCCTTTATAATGTTTAATTCCATGTTTTTCCTTAATAGCCATTTAATACACAACTTAGGTAAATTGCACAAATTCGGTTCTGTGTGAACAGTACCAGGACAGCACACTTTAGGGCCATTAAATCACCTCTAAATCACCTCATTAAGCCCTAATGAAGTCCCCTAAACATCCTACACAAAATCTCAAATCATTAAGCCTTAATTAAGCTTAATTAAGCCAAATTTCACCCCTAAAATGCACAATTTCGGTTCTGTATGAACAGTACCAGGGCAGACCATACTTAAGCCACTAAACCACCATTAAATCACTTCATTAGGCTCTAATGAGCATCCCTAATCAGTCCACACATAAACACACCTACATAATCCATATTTAGGCTTAATTAACCCCTAATTCACCATTAAAAATGCATAATTGGTCTAGTTCGGATTTAGGGAAAATATACTCGCCTAGGTTGCCTCAAGACGACGGAAATGAGCGGCCAATCACCGACGAGCAGTGGAATCGGCGGCGGCGTTCCGGCGAGCAAGTCGGCGGTTCATGGCGGCTCCGAAAACGACGATTTGCTGCTGTTCTTCACTGTTTTAAGCTGGAAAATGGGGCTGTGGGTGGCTGTGGTAGTACTAGGCAGTGGCGGGAGGTGGCTGGTGGCCAGCAGCTCCGGCGGTGGGTACTGTTCCGGCGTGAACAGTACCAGTACAGCAGAATGTGCCTACGGTAGAGAGAAAAAAAAAGAAAATGAGGAAGAAGAGGAAGAGAGGAATGGAAGCTGGTCTGCCGAAGATGGCTAGAAGAGAGAGAGAGTCAAAGCTGGTCAAAAAATAGTTGAGTGGGTTCCATGTGTCAAAAATCCAAGGGTTTGGACAAAAATGCCCTTAATCCAAGGGCTAAACTTGCTTCTTATCCAATAATTTAGGGGTAAAATGGTCTTAAGCCCCTAACCAAAGGCTGACCAGCCTTAGTTAACCCTAATCAACCTTAGTTAACCCCCCAAAATGAAAGAAATTCGGAATTACCAAAAACGGGCCTAAGGGCAATTTGGTAATTTTCCGATCCCGGGTCAAAATTCCAATTTTTGCACATACGCATTCCATATGTGCGTGGCCAACATAATATGGCGTCGGAATCGCGAAATTCACTTTTTAAGCCCCTGAAAATCGACTGCAAAGTTTCGGAAATAAAATAATATTATTTTTCAATTTTTGTCGAAATTCCAGTTTTTGTCCAAAACCACTTCTGGTATGCGTGGCCACCCCAAAATGACACCGGCCTCGAAAAATAATGTCATTGGCCTCGAAAATGGTCATCAGGGTCCTCAGGGGCAAAATTGTAAATTTTCCAATTTTTATCGAAACTCCCGTTTTCAGCCATACTAGCCCCAAACGTATGTGGCCACACTAAAATGACGTCGATCCTTCAACATAGTCACTAACGCCCTCGAATTTTCGACGTCGAAGTCCGGGTCCAATTTCACGATCAAATTTGCTCATTTTGAAGTTTTAGAGTCTCTTACTAACGAGCGGCTGTTTAGGGTTTATGCATATCGACCTAGGGTTGTCTGAGTCATGATGGCCTCAACTTTCATAAAACGCGAGGAATTATCACTAGTGTCGAGGGTCGCGATTATTAGGATTAAATCCGGAATTCAATCATCAGCGTACTTTCAGTTATGCGGAATCACCCGCGACCCAAGCGTACGCCACTAATTACATTGAATCCGTTATTTTCCTAAAATCGGCCCATATTGGCCCAAAATATTCCCTCGACATTTCTTGAAATCAGTACTCAACTCGTGATCGGGTCCCTGGTCCACGTACCGTCCCCTATTTAGCCTTTCTCATTTGGTTAGTATCCCATGATTGATCAAGTCCGGGCGAGACTTACTAAAATTAAACGAGACTTAATATACACTTTATTGGTCCCGGTAACGAGTCAGAATTCGGGATGTTACACCTGTACTCGAGGGTAAATTCCAGGTTCCAGGCGGAACCTACCCGGAACTTGGAACCGCTCACCTCTGCCAATGAGTTCATCTACAAATAGTGGCATGATTCTTTGAGTTTCGTGAAGAAAGGTTTTGATATTGTTCCAATCCTTTGAGAGTCTTCTCAACAGTTTGTTCACTTTCTTTGGTCCAGAGACTAGATTTCCTTGATATACTAAATCATTCACAGTTTCTGTGAATTTGTCATTCGTTTCAGCAATAGATTCTCCAGGCTTCATCTTGAAGGATTCATATTGTCCAAGCAATGTGTTTATCCGAGTCTCTTTCACTCAATCTGTTCCTTCATAGGTGATGTAAAGTTTGTCCCATACCTCTTTGGCAGTTTTACTGTAAGCAATTTTTTTTTTTTTATACTCAATAGGTGATAAGGCACAATAAAGTAAATAAATTGCTTTTGCATCAAGGGCTTCTCTTTTATCTATCTCAATTTGAGATAGTGCAATAGTTGCAGGTGTGCTGCCATCTTTGTGACTAGTTGATGAAGACACTAAAGTAGTTGTTGCGTTGATTCCTTTGGAAACATCATCCCACTCCAAGGGATCCTTGGATATGAGGAAAGCCTTCATTTTGTTCTCACAAACATTGTATTCTTTTCCATCAAAATATGGAGGTCTGGTGTCACTTTGTCTTTCGACAAGACTTGGAGCACTCATGCTAGCCATTAAAAGATCTTTAGTTTAAAAGTGTAACACTTCAATAATAGAGCAACCTGCTTTGATACCAATTGAGATGGCTATCAAAGATCACGTAGAGAGGGGTGAATAAACGATTTTAACAATTCTCGATAAATTTAAAGTGGAATTCAAATATCAAGAACAAAATCTGAACTTAAAGTACAACATTAAGATTTTAAATAATATTTGGAAGCAATTTAGCAAGTGTGCAATAGAATGTAATAGATAGAAGGAGTTTTAAGGGATGAGAAAATTTGCACACAAAACATATAGTGGTTCGGATTAGATCAAGCATATATCCACTCTCTCATACTGACAACCTACTAACTGAATTTCACTAGATGATCAATCAAGAGATTACAATTATGAGTAATATTACTCAGTATATGATAGATCTCACTAAATCACTCTTTTAGTACTTCTATCAAGATCACAGATTTTGGCTCAGAGAAGACAAGTATATATGATCAAAGGATGCTTAGACTTTGGAATTGTAGAATTTGGACTTTGTCTCTTACTTCTCCTCTTCGGCTCATTGGTCTCGTTTTATACTCCTCATCTTCCAATCTAACCATTGAACAATCTTCAGAGGATCATCTTCCTATCTCCACATTTGACAGATTTCTATCAAGAAGATTGAGTATCCATTAAGGGACAAAATCTGAACCTCCGTTAAATCTGGTTGTCCATACAACCAAAGTCTTGGTTTCCATAAGTACAGCTTCTTTGCTTGGAAAGTAACTTGTCTCGGGATTGATTTGTCAATCATTCAAGATGTTTTGCATATCAAATGTTTGCAAAACAATCTTCAAGATTGAGTGAATCAAATCTTTTTAATTTGTGAAATCCGAACCAACTCATTGGCCGTTAATTATTTTCTGATCTTGTGTCACGTTTTGAACCTGTGTCATGTTATGAACTTGGGAATAAGAATACTAAGAGTGCCATAACTTTCGTACGGCACTCACGTGAGTGACATAACTTTTTTTCGCTCACTTGAGTGTCATAAATATGAAAATTGATCACTTGAGTGCCATTGGTAATTTGCCTTATTGGAAAATCATGCCGGTCGTCCTATGTGGCTTCGCTGGAGCTAACATAGATAATTTTTTAATTTTTTTGGATTTTTTAATTTTTAATTTTCCTTTTTTTATTTTTTTCAATGCCTGCGAAAGTCACTGGCGATCTTTGTCGGTTGCGAAGGCCTCCCCCAGATTGGGCGAGGGCCACCGCCTTGCCTGCGGCTATGAAGGCCTTGCCTAGATTGGGCAAGGGCTGCCTTGCCCTCGATTGTAAAGGCCTCGCCCAGGTTAGGCGAGGGCCGCCTTGCCCTCAACCGCAAAGGCCATAGGCAAGGCCACCAAGGCCGTCGCCAGATCTAGATGCCCGTGGGCAAAGCGACCTCGCCAGATCTGGCGAGAGCCTTCGTGCCTAGGGCGTCGCCTTGTTGGTTGCCAATGAGGCCGCAATGGCCTTGCCAAGGCCTTTGCAGCCGCGAGCAAGGCAACCTTGCCAAATCTAGCGAGAGTTTTTGCCGCCTCACCCACGATCGGCAAGGCTGCAATGGCCTCGCGAATGGCTTTCGTAGCTATGGGCGAGGTAGCTTCGTCAGATCTGGCGAGAGCTTTTGCCGCCTCGCTTGCGGTTGGCAAGGCCGCGATGGCCTTGCCAAGGGCCTTCGCAGTCATACCGGCTGATGGCGAGGCGGCCCTTGCCTAGTTTGGCCTTCGGCGACGGTCACCGATGACCTTCGCCAGCCTTGAAAAAAAAAGGGAGAAGTAAAAAAGGAAAAGAAAAATTCAAAAAAAAAAATTAAAGAATTAAAAAAATTCATGTCGGATGAAAAATTAATTAAAAAAATCCACGTAATATGATTTACCGGAAATGGCACTTAAATGATCGATTTTACTTCGATATGGCACTTAAGTGAGCAAAAAAAAAAAGTTATGGTATTCAAGTAAGCGCCATACAAAAGTTACGGCACTTGTATTGTTCTTATTCCTATCAACTTGTGTCACGTTCTGGACTTGCTACGAAGGGAACATAAGTAGTCATCTAAATTTGGAGTTCTTCATATAAAGTCTGAAGTTCCTCATTTGAGTCTAAAGTCTGAACTTCTTTTTCTTAAAGTAAATTCCACAATATGAACTTGAATTAAGATATCCAAATGCTTCTCTTCCCAAAATAATTTTTTGAGTCAAAATACTTCAAGGCGTGTATAAGACTTATGAAACACATGGATAGTTTTGTCAACTTTAAAATCTATTAAGAAGGTTTTCTCAACAGTTCTCATGCCAAGGATTTGTTTAGCCAGACATAGATCCTTCATTTCAAAAGCTTCACTTAACTCACTTTTTAAGCTCTTCATTTTCTTAGCATCATGCCCAACTATCAATATATCATCCACATAGAGTAAAAGGATAAGAAAATCATTATCTGAGAATCTTTTCATAAAGACACAAGAATTAGAGTTGGTCTTACCATACCTATGATCTTCCATGAATGATTCAAACTTCATGTACTATTGCCTTGGTGCTTGCTTGAGATCGTACAAACTTTTCCTCAACCTGTATACAAGATGCTCCTTGCCTTCGGCTATAAAACCCTCTGGTTGCTCCATATATATTTCTTCTTCTAAGTTTCCATGAATAAAAGTTTCCATAAAGAAAAGCTGTCTTTACATCAAGTTGTTCAATTTTTAAATTTAAGGTGGTGGCCAACCTAAGAACAACTCCAATAGAAAGCATTTTTACAACTGGTGAAAATATCTCTTTAAAATCAATTCCTTTCTTTTGACGAAAGCCTTTCACAACAAGCCTAGCATTGTATCGTGGTTGCATACTACTTTTTTCCATCTTCAACTTGTACACCCACTTATTTGTGAGTGTTCTCTTGCCCTTAGGCAACTTCACCAATTCAAATGTGTGGTTCTCATGTAATGATTTCAGCTCATCTTGCATGGCTTCATATCAGTCATTCTTTTGATCATGTGACATAGCCTATTTGTAATTTTTTGACTCTCTTGCATTAGTGAGTAACACATACTCACGCGGTTGATATCTTTGTGAAGGTCTACGTTCTCTTTTAGATCTTCTAACCTAAGATAGGATTGGCTCAATTGTCTCAACTGGCTATTCTTGCTTAACTATTTCACCTGTCTCAATTGAAGAGTTAACATTTTGTGAGAATTCACCATCTTCATGATTTCCATGTAATTTTCCCTGTGATTTCCACCCAATACAGTAGGAGGATCTGGGCTGAAACTAACATAATGTTGAGTTACATTATTTGGCCTCCATTGCTTGTCAATGTCTTCAATGGTTTGATGCTCAAAGAATGCCACATCTTGGCTTCTAATGACTTTCTTTGCAACTGGATCTTATAACTTGTAGCCAAACTCTTTATGTCCATAACCCAAGAAGATACACTGTTTAGACTTGTCATCAAGCTTCGACCTTTCGTCTCTTGGAGCATGTATGAATGCTTGACAACCGAACACTTTTAAGTAATTATACGAAACATCTTTCCCATGCCAAACTCTTTACGGAACATTCCCCTTTAGAGGAACTGATGGAGAAAGATTTCTCAAGTCCATTGCTATTCTCATTGCCTCACCTTAAAATGACTTAGGCAACCTCGCATGAGAGAGCATACACCGAATCTGATCATTAATTGTCCAGTTCATTCACTCCGCCACTCCATTTTGTTATGGTGTTTTCAGAACATTCTTCTCAAGCTTGATACTATAATCCTTGCAATAATGTTCAAACGGGCATCTATATTCACCACCATTGTCAACTTGAACACATTTTAACTTCTTCCCAATTTCTCTTTCCACATTGATATGAAATTGTTTGAAAGCAGCAATCACTTAGTCTTTAGATTTCAAAGCAACAGCCTACACTTTCTAGAGTAGTCATCAATAAATATCACAAAGTATAATACACCACCAAGTGTTCTAGCATCTATGCAACAAACACCAATGTGAACTAAATCAAGTACATTTGATTTCGTATGTGGATAGGAATTATGAAATGAGAATTTATATTGCTTACATGTAAGACAATGAGTACTTTCCTTCATATTTCTCTACTTCAATGGTAGGAGATTCTTTTTTGCAAGAATTTCAAGCCCCTTCTTGCTGAGATGACCGAGTCTCATATGCCATAGGTCAACTGAGGAGTCCTCCGTTGCATTCACCTCTTCCTTGACCAACTTAGCTTGCGTGGTGTAGATAGTGTATGTCTTCTTACCCTTAGCCACTATCATGGAACCCTTTGTCAATTTCCATTTGCCATCACTAAAAGCATTGCAATAACCATCATCATCTAAGGCACTTGTGGAGATCAAGTGAAGTCGAATATCCGGAACATATCTCATATTTTCTAGAAGCAAACTACGTCAGTCGCCAAATAAATGTCTCCCATGCCGATAACCTTGGAAACACCACTGTTTCCCATCCTAACACAACCAAAATCACCGCTGCTATAGGAAGTAAAATAGTCATGCCATGAGAGGACATGAAATAAAGCTGCAGAATCAACAACCCAGCAATAATCTTGGCATGTAAGGTTCACACAACCATTGTCATATATGAACATAATATCGCCATCGGATGCAACTGCCGCTGTAACCTATTTCTCTTCTTTCTTTCGGTCACCATCAACGAGATTATACCAATCTTTCTAATATAACATGTCTTCCATCTAAAATAGAGTAATTTGAGGAATTTAACTTAAACATCATGCCACTACTTTCGTCCATTTAACACTAGAATCTCAATGCTAGATCTAACACCACTATGTTGGGGAGAACCGGGGCAACAATTCGCCAATGACTAAACCTAATCCAGAATCAATATCTCTCCCAAAACTAAACCGATCAAAATCAACTTAATCCTAACAACAACCGATAATATTCCAACAATACAACCTCACAATTATAAGGAGACAAATGCAATAAACAACACAAGATTTAATGTGGAAAACCCAATGCAGGAAAAATCACGGACCGCCCAAAAACTTCCACTAATCACCAAAAACAGTAGGATACATAAAGTTCTTCTCTAGTCACACACTAGAGGCACAACATCAACAATGCAACAATATTTACGTTATCACGAAGTTGAATTTACATAAATTGAGGAGAAAAACCCTAATCACAATTGGAGAATTCGGAAGAGATACTCAACGAATGAAATTGATCAACTCATACCCGTCAGTCTCACAAACAACATACTAAAATTTTAGCCAATTCCGATAACGTTTGGCTTTTGAATAAGGACCGCAAGATTCAGCCCCTCTTTCCATCTTTCTCCCCTGCACTCTCGGTCGCTCTCGGGGAGGTCCTTGTTTTTCTCTATCCTTGGGCTCACATGCACGAAGCTGCTCAATAGAATTTTCTTTTTGTTTTATGCTAGCTGGGCCCCACATAGAGGTGGACCCAGCCAACAGTTTTTCAGGCTCTTTCAATTCTCCTTTTCTCGTCCATTTAAAATTTAGTGAGTAAATTCTATTGTTCGTAAATGAAGTCTTGGTGCTAATGAATATTATTCCCGCATGGGTGATTGAGATCGACCCACAGAGAACTTCGCACTAACAGCAGGTGAAAAAATGCACAAGTTCTTTTAGATTCGACATCAAAGGAAACCCTTTTGGCCCTTTAATTATATATTCCGAACCATTAACTAAATCATTAACTGACGTGAATATCTTGCCTTCGCCTGAACGAAGAAGGTGAACTTAGTCTGATGAGTGAACATCGATTCATAATGCCGCCTAAGGCCGCTATATCCCCAAAAGAAAAAAAGGAGAGACCAAATTAAATCATCAGTTTAATAAGAGCTTTCATTAATTGAAGAAGCTGTTCGAAGTCGTCACGCGTCCCTTCACTAGGAAGTCAATCTTGTTCCTTCGAGTCTTTCTCTAATTGCACCACCATCCACAGGAGAAGTCACCCTTTTGTGCATTGGATTTCCAAGAAACTACGGCATCGGCATGTGGGGACGGCTTCCTTCATTGAGTGGTATCGTAAACTTTGACCGAATGCGTATTAATCAATTGAACAGCCTTTCGAAATGAGTCTCCAGATTAGGAGATTTAATGCTCCTAAGCACTTCTAGCTTCGTTCCTGACGCCGGGAGAGCAAGAGAGCGAGGCTGAGGTGGTCGATCATCCATGGAAGAAGAACGCTCTGCTGAATGTTACGATGGCACCAAGATCGGGCAACCGGTGAAGAAGACGTGGGCTTCGGCCACCGTTCTGATGCTGTCAATGGTGTTTATTCTGTCTGGCTTCGTCGTCTCCTGGATGGACTTTGTAAGCTTCATATTGATCTAAAACCTCCTTTTTTTTCACATTTCCATGCTTGCTTTGATCTTTTAGTAGTATTCTTAGAGCATAATAACATGGCCTTGATGTATCATATATCCTATTATCGAAATCTTGATTTTTTTTCGTTTTTCTCTCCATTTTTTTTCCTGCGCCCTGCTGGTCACTCGGACAGTACAGTAATCTAAACTTTAGATCCTAGTTTTTTTTTTTTTGGTAAGGAACTTTAGATCCTAGTTTGTTAGCGCCGAAGCAAAAATTATCTGCAGATTCTGATCTCTCTCAGAGAAAATATTGGGTGGGCAACCTGCGCATCTATACTGATTGTCTATGTTTTGTATTGCAGTCTACTTTGACAGGCGCTTTCATCTTCAGGACTACGATTGTGGAAAGACCTGGAAATTCCACTCGGGAGGTTGGATACCCGCTCATCTGCACGAACTACAAGCCGCAGGCATGTCCGATGAATTATCCGGCGATGCATCAAATCAAGGATATATACACCGAGGGATGTCCAGAGTACTTCCGGTGGATCCACGAGGATCTTCGGCCCTGGAAGATGGCAGGGATCACGCGGGAAATGTTGGAAAACAGCAAAGAGCACGCACACTTTCGGCTCGTGATATTTAATGGAAAGGCATACGTGGAGAAGTACAAGCCAGCCTTCCAGACGAGAGACGTGTTCACCATCTGGGGGATTTTGCAGCTCCTTAGGTTGTACCCTGGGAAGTTGCCAGACTTGGAGCTCATGTTCAACTGCAACGACACGCCGGTGATCCGGAGGCAAGATTACCGGGGCTCGAAAGCAGAGGAGGTCCCACCTTTGTTCCACTATTGCGGGCACAACACGACCTTCGATGTCCCTTTCCCGGATTGGTCCTTCTGGGGATGGTAATACTCTTGAAGATTATCAGTTCACAGTTTTCATCAAGCTCCCACCAATCTGTCACAAACGCATCATTCACTATTTGCTGCATCATTTATACTATGATTTTTGGGAGATAGCATTGAATTTTTCCTTATATTGCTGTATTAACTATGGTTAGGCCTGAAGTGAACATAAAGCCATGGGAAGACATTTTAGCGGCCATAGAAGGCAAGGCGGAGCTGATCAAATGGAAGGACAGAGAGCCCTACGCTTTCTGGAAAGGCAACCACGGACTGGCCAAGACCAGGGTCGATCTCTTCAGGTGCAACAACCGTTCAAGAACCGATTGGAAAGCTCGCTTGTATGGCCAAGTAATTTCCTATCTGCACATGACTATGATTTTGATGGTGTCACATATTTCCACTATGGTTCCCACGATCGAGATCAGAAGACGAAAGGTCAACACAAAATTCTTACGTTGGTTATTGTTCAGGACTGGCAACACGAAGTCACGCACGGATTCAAGCACTCGAATCTAGAAGACCAGTGCACTCATAGGTGAGTGTTAGGGCTGTCAATTTCACCATCTCTATTGTTTTGTCCTTTCACAAAATTTCAGAATTTTAGGCTTGCATGGTCTGACTTACGCATAATCTGTATTAGCTTGCACTTACAAAACAAAGTCTGCATTTGCCTGCATGAACTTGAAACATGGAAAGGTACAAGATCTACATAGAAGGAATTAGCTGGTCGGTGAGTGAGAAGTACATTTTGGCATGCGATTCCATGACTTTGCTGATAAGGCCGGAGTTCTACGATTATTTCATTAGAGGGATGATGCCAATGGAGCATTATTGGCCAATTAGGCCGAATAACAAGTGCAGAGATATCAAATTTGCTGTTGAATGGGGAAACAATCACACTGAGGAGGTTAGCAACAGTCCCCTATTTTGCTCTAGGCCTTCATTACGTTCTTTCCTCAAACTTGTGACCGCTTGACAATCGAACAGGCACAGAGGATTGGTGAGAGCGGGACCAAGTTCGTCAAGGAGAACTTGCAACTGAAGTTCGTGTACGATTACATGTTTCACCTGCTCGGCGAGTACGCGAAGCTCCTGAAATTTGAGGTAAAGGTGCCCCCGGGAGCGGCCGAGCTGTGCTCAGAAGTGATGGCGTGCCCGGCAGATGGGCTGCTGAGGAAGTTCATGGCCGAATCGATGGTGAAGTCTCCTAGCGACGTGCTTCCATGCTCGTTGCCGCCTCCTTACGACCCGGTTGAGTTCAAAGCTTTCATTGAGAGAAAAGAGAGTGTAACTAGGCAGGTAGAGATGTGGGAGGCTGAATTTCGGAAGAATCTTGAGAAGCAACTCTAGATTTACCTTATTTGATCGCTTTATATTTTGTTTCAATTTCAATTGATGGTTGATTATCCAACAAAAGAAAAGGAAAAAGTGTTAGCACAGAGCTAAATTAAATAATATTCACTAAACGGTACATATCTTCCATGTACTTTAAGGAATCAAGCAATTGCGCCCTCGCCTTGTTGCCCGTAAATGAATCAAATCAAAGAGCTTATTTTGCCATCAATTAGGAAGTCTTGGTCAGACGAAAAAAGATGTGTTTCAATGTAAATTCTATGTCGTTGTTGGCTAAAAGATGGAATTTTGTTCGTGCACAATTTTGGATCGTGATTCTAATTAAATCTAACATAGACTAACGGATAGAATTAAATAAAAAAGAACGTGTAACTGATTCAACAGTTCGCCAATCAATTTGTTTTTTGGGTTGAAAAACACGACAACATTATTGAAAGCTTAAGAGTTTGTAAACAAAATAACCAGCCCCAGGTCAATTAAATAAAGTAAATCTCAAAGAGGTTGGGTGGCCGGGCTACCCAAGAGGAGGGTGGGGAATTCATTCTGCTGCCCTTAACTATCCAATCGGCTACACAATTTGCGGACCGACCGCAATGGGCGGAGGTGATATTTTCAAAAGAGCCCATCAAGGATTTGTCGTCGATCAGTTTCATCCGCCGATTAAATAGGAACTTCTTATGAAAAAGTTTCTTAATCATGAAGTGAACTCGCTGCACGTCCAGACCACTCGGGAAAACTCTACGAAAAAGGGTACATCCACTAAACAATAAGGTAAGATCTTTTCATGGAATTCAATAGGCAATTGAAACCACCTTTCGATTTTGCATTATTATACAGAGAGATAATGTTTTCTTACTTGGCCAAAAAAAAAGAGTTAGGCTTAGATGCATGACCACTCCAAAATAGGAGAAAAGAACCCTTAGAAAATGAGAGAAGTAAGGCAACTGGCCTACGTTAGGTTCGTTGGAAATTAAGAAGAGTTAGGACCAGGCGCAAACCTGGTCCACATGGACCGGTCTTTTGCAAGGTTGGAAGTTTCTCTGTGTACTCTCCTGACGCTGAGCGTTCTTCGTCTGTTTATTTACTCAATCAATGACCACGGATTTGGACTAGACTCAGTCAAGAGGGACGAACATTGATGGAAAAATGTGTTCTTCCCCTTCATAAAATTTTTTGGTGCATTTGATTTGATTTGTACCGTTTTCCGACTGACTAGTTCAAAGATCCGGAGAGCCGAACGGACCCGTTTGGAAACTTCAAGCATGACCAAGCCGAGGCTTTGCTTTTTTTCGCACCGTCCTCTTGGCGACAGGTCTCGTGTCTAATGGATGAATAATCACTCCATCTTCGTCCTAAGATCCGGCATAGAGTTGTACCATGTGAATCTGCTTCATCGTCGCTCTCTCTTGCATAGGACTTGCACAAACTACACTTCTTCTTGCTGTGTTCCTTCATGGGGCAACAAAGAGGGTGACTCGAAAGTCAACCACTTCTACTTCAACTCTTGCTTAGCGTCGACCAAAAAAAAAACTCTTGCTTAGCAAATGACCTCCAAAAAGAAAAAGTGGTTTCTTTCATGGCAATAAACCCCAACATGGGGAGAAAAAACTTGAGAAGTCTGCAAGTGTCCTCCTCTATGTGCAGAATCCACATAAAATTTCCACCTGTTCAGTACTTTTCAAGAAAAGTACCATCATACGTGACGGAGGGACGCTCCCCGTAATCCCAGGCTGAAGATAAGCTTAAGAGTTCCTTGCGACAAGATTGAAGACAACCTTAGAGTTCCTTGCCACTGGGAGCCTTGGCGGCCTGACTTGCAATTAGGCAGGCTTCATCAATGCGTTTTTTATTTTAATGTATCGTAATTCGCATGCCCCGTTCTTCTGTTAGGTCAGAATTTTTTTCTTGTCCCGTACCCGTACTTCACTTTTACACCTTGTGGTTCAGGTGTAGCCTTTTAAGAATAGGCTAAGGTACGGTCCTTCTCTATGTGCAGAACCGAAAAACTATCTCCTCCTGTGCAGTGGTTTTCAAGAAAAGTATGGCCAAACAAGTGACGGAGCTTCCTTAATAGAGAGGCATTGACTTTGATCAAAATGCGTAAGCATGCCAAATTCTAATAGGCCAACTTTCCCTTCGTGCTAATTAAGGCGAAGAGGGCTGCTAGCATGATCGTCTGATGGTGTGACGGTCAAAAGCTAGCCACAAAATTTTCCTTTATCCATCACAAGCGCATGGAAATTTCCAAGCAAAACACAGATCTCTTTCTCTCTTATGAAAATGTGTGGCTGAGGGTTCACCGTCCATTTTCCAAGATGATGGTACGGTTATGCAAGCGTTTTCCAGGAATTAAAACAGTAGAATTAGAATTCTGATGCACCGAGCTAATTTCCAGGAAGAGAATGAAACAGTAAACTCCAAGGAAGGCAGTATTACTAGGGGGATTTCGCTTCAACATGGGCTAATCAGGTGACTTCAAAACAAATTCTAGTTTCATATTAGACTGCCTTCGGTTCAAACTGGGTTAATTAGTAGTAGTAATCTGTGAATGAACGATGAATGCTTAAGTAGGATTGTGACATTTTTGTTTTGATGGGCATGAAATAAAGTTGGCAGACCGAGTGAGGCGTTAGCTAAGATCAAATGGAGGAGGAGAAGCTCCGCGGTTTGCCATTGTCCAAAATAACTCCTCGGTCGCTAAAGGTGTCAGCTTCAGCTGCCGTTTTCGTCTTGTTCTTGATCATAGTTCTCAGCGGCTGCATCATCTCAGGGCTAGATATTGTGAGTCCAGCGTCACCTACCTTCTTTCCCGTATTTAATTTTTCATCGTCTTCTAGTGAACTCGTGTTATTCATTGATTTCCTGATCAATCAGACATGAAACAAATGACGATTGCCATGGATTAGATTAGCATATAGCCACTAAGTTGTAGAGTAAAATCTGGTGCCCAGAAATTAAGGTGCAAATTAGCTAATTTTAGATTCTACACATGTTTGTGTCTTTAATAGCAGATCCAGATCGGCTTGCAAACTTCTTAATAACAAAAGTTTGCTCTCTGTTATTATATATTGAAAGTACCAAAAGAACTTAGAGATGTGGAATTAACATTCTTATGCTCCTAGACTAAATTCTGCATCTGTGTGTTTTATCGTGCATTGCAGTTTATTTTTCCAGGTTGGTCATTGAGGGAAGTGTCTAATGTCAATAAAAGCCCGGAAAATTCAATGTGGTTGTACCAAAAGATCAAGTACACTCTCAACTGCACCAACGCAACCAAGCTGCAGACATGCCCAACAGATTATCCGGCAACGTTCCAACCCACAGACGTGTATGCCACGAAGTGTCCAGAGTACTTCCGGTGGATCCACGAGGATCTCCGGGCCTGGAAAAGCACGGGAATCACAAAGGAAATGGTGGAGAGAACAAGAGGCCTTGCACACTACAGGCTGGTGATTCTCAAGGGTAGGATCTATGTGGAGCACTTTGGGAGGCCCTACCAAACAAGAGATGTGGGAACAATATGGGGGATTGTGCAGCTCCTGAGGTTGTACCCGGGAAAAATACCGGATCTTGAGTTGATGTTTTATTGCAATGACCAGCCAGTGATCATGAAGAGCAACTACCAGGGACCGAATGCCACATCGCCTCCACCGCTGTTCCGCTTCTGCGGAAATCAGTCAGCCTTTGACATCACTTTTCCTGATTGGTCATTCTGGGGATGGTAATGCCTTACACTGTCTATCTAGTTATGAAATTGATCCTTCGGTTGTTTCAAATTTACTTTGGTAAACCAACTTGCTTTAGGAATATTGGTCGAGAATTTTCATTTTTTATTTCATTTCATAATGTCTGATATAGGGCCGAGATCAACATAGGGCCATGGGAAAGTACCGTAAGAGCCATTAGACAGAACTCTGAGAGAATCAAGTGGAATGATAAAGTACCTTATGCTTACTGGAAGGGCAACACAGGCGTTGCAGCCACTAGGCGAGACCTAATGAGGTGCAATGGACAGGACTGGAAAGCTCATCTCTATCAACAGGTAAATTCACTTCAACAATGTTCTGTCAGTCCTATCATACTTGAAAAATAATCCCTGAGCCTCTTGTAACACCCTGGCTTTAGTATATGCAAGCGACTCGTTTTATGGGATCCTGCATAAAGCAGAAGTTATTGGCAGCACTTACTCGTCAAGTTGGGTAGTACTTGAGCCAAAGTTGGCCTGTTTACTTTATAGTAATTTAAGCCAAGGGAGATTAGAGTAACTTGAAAGGGGCTAGAGTATAATGTCTAATGCGAAATGCAAGGAGGACCATGTGCCTCATATAAAATTCCGATAAAAACAACACAACCGTTTTCACTAAGCTGGGCACCATACATATATCCTCATCTTAGGAGGTTACAAAGAAGTATATAGTGATGATTGAGAATGTGAAAATGACAATCTGGTTCACATCCAGGATTGGTCTCGTGAAGCTAGGCAAGGATTCAAGCAATCAAAGTTAGAAGACCAATGCACCCACAGGTAAGCAAATGGACCCTCATGCGTTTTCTTCTTCGTCCTTCCCCACAAATTGACTGGCTGATTTATCTCACTGCTTCGACAAAATTCGTGTAAAAGGTACAAGATTTATGTGGAAGGAGAGGCGTGGTCGGTGAGTGAGAAGTACATTATGGCATGCAACTCGATGACCTTGATGGTAAAGCCCGAGTTCCTCGATTTCTTCACAAGAGGGATGATCCCTTTGGAACATTACTGGCCCATTAGGCCAGACAACAAGTGCAGAGATATCAAGTTTGCAGTTGAATGGGGCAACAATCACCCTCAAGAGGTAAGGAAAATCCTCTCGAGTTCATTGTTTTGCCCTCTCTGATTTTTGTTCTTTTTTCTCAGCAAGTGTTATAGGGGATTGCATGATTAAACAGGCACAGGTTATTGGGGACAGTGGCAGCAAATTCATGGTGGAGGGTCTAAAGATGAAGAATGTATATGATTACATGTTTCATCTTCTCACTGGATATGGCAAACTTCTCACATACAAGCCAGAGATACCTCCAGGAGCGATCGAATATTGTACAGAGACAATGGCATGCCCTGCTAAAGGGTTGTTTAGAAAAAACATGCTCGAATCGATGGTGAAGTCCCCTAGCGATTCTCTTCCGTGCACACTGCCACCGCCTTATGAACCGGGAGAACTTCAAGCCTTTCTCGGGAGGAAAGAGAGAGTTTCAAGACAAGTGGAGCGGTGGGAAGCCGAATACTGGGAGAAAATGAACAAGAACCGATGAATGCTACATTAACTTTCTTCGCCATTCTCAGGATAATTGTCAGTCAAGCATTTGTACTCATCTTTTTTGTTTTTTCAAACTTCATATTCTTAGGTTCCAATTTCTAGGCTGCTGGTGAAAGTTTCCTATGGATCAGACATGGAAGCATGAGTAACACATACGAATAAATGTTGATTCTCTATCTGGAGTTTGTCTTGTCTTCTCTGACTTCAATACCCTGAAAGCTAGGTATACATATAAACACTGAAAGATTGGTCTGGTCAAACTAATAGCATCAGAACACACTACGTAAGAATGATTCCACTGAGTTGAATTTCTCATGTGAGGAAGGTTAATGCAGGTCATCGTACACGTTATTTGTTAAGCCAGAAAGAAAGAAACGGCATCTATGGAAGGGACAAACATGACTAAATGGATGCTAGTTTCCCTTCAGTAAAATGGTACATGCGTGACGGACCATCAAAGAAGAAAACGAGCACGCTACAAAGAAAAATGATGTGGAGGGGTTCAAGATCATCAAGAGTAGACAATGGAGGTTTGACTGATTATAGCGCTCGTCCTCTTACGATATCAATGCTCATCTCACTAGGATCAGTAGCTTGCAGCTCGACTTGAATCCCGTCCAATTCTCTCTTGAATCTGTCTTTCGAGCTGGCGTATAGCATCTTGCTCCTCACCCTTGACGTATCAGGCGACCTAAGGCAAAGTTGAATATGATGAGTTAATAGATGAAATTAATCAGGTACTGCATTAGACTCCAGAATTTGGACCAGGAATGGATGATTATCATGGATAAGATACTCATCCAATTCTGTTTCTCTGACAAGAAACAGGTAACTCTAGAGAATTGTTTTATTCATGCAGTTACTGTGAGTGTCTGTTAAGATTATGATCCTAATTAAGTTTCAATCATTCATATGGTAAATGGCAATTATTGTTCTCACCATGCAATGAAGAAAATCTTGCTTTTCTGGCAATTCTCATCAGTCGTGAAATCGAAGTCAAACACAGCGTATCGGCACTCATCGGCAGGCAAACTGGCAGTGAAATCGTCATAGGTTTCGTCTGGACCACCAAGTTTCTCTATTGTCACCTGTTGGATCTTCTCTTCGATCTTGAACACGATGAATCTGTAAATCCTCTTTGCTTTTAGCTCCAAGAACTTAAGCTTGCACTCATTGTCCACTGCCATTCCAGATGACGAATTCGCCTATACATGTATTGTTGAACAATCAAACGATCATTGCATGCTAGTGACCGCTAAAATGAATTAACATGCATACATTAAAAGGCGAAAGCAGGTTATTTGGTCATTATACAATTGCTCAACATGAGAATTATATCAACATTGTCAAAACTCATATAAGATAACAAGTGACCAACATGGGTTCTATTTCTTTTTAAGTCCATAGAATCTGCAATCTCCATATCAGATAATTCACAAATGCGGATTGATCGGGTGCATTGCACAAAAGATGATTCTAGTTTGCACTTCCTTGGATAAAAAAAGAAAATGTGCATCATATTTTAAGCAGACTGATCTTGTTTAATCCTTGAAAAACATCAAAATATGCACTAAAACGTGCATAATGGAAGAAAATGAAAGAAGGGCTTTACTAGAAAGTACCATGTTGATGCCTGCCAATGAGAGATGATCCTGACGAGAAGTGAGAAGCAGAAAAGTGAAAGATTGAGAGACTGAAAAACAATGAACAAAGAGACCCCGAGTTATATAAATCTGAAGTATTGTGGAGGTCAATTTGTGAGGGAAAGAGGAGGGAGGTGACTGGGAGAGAGTGTTTTAAGGGAAAACTAAGGGGTTAATTTTAGAATTCATTTCTTGGCTTCTGACAGGTGATCATGTGCTTGAGTTTTTGTCCAATTTAGGAATGAGGAGTTACCCAACGATGGGTTTTTGAGTTTTGACCATGTTTTTACTCCACCTGGTTCAGCTGCCAAAGGTTGGTTCTCCGTGTACTTCGCTAGTTTGTTTGTTTCTGTCCTGAAATTGCAAACTAGGAAAGGTCAGGTCCATTGGGTTGGGCCTTAAAAGGCCCTTCCAAATAGTCACATTTGAATTCCTGTGAAAATAAATGTATGAGGTGGTTTTGAAGTTCAGAAAAAATTGCAAAAAAAAAATCAGAGCTGGAATTTCAAACGTGAAAAGATTTCAGAACCCCATTTCTTAAATGAAGTAACTATGAAGAAAAAGGAAAAGAAAAGAAAAAAAAATAATCAAATAAGTTGAGATAAGTATGAGCTCAGTCCTTTCACTTGCTAATTATGATCCTGAAAATTAAGAATTAAATATGAAGGCACTTAGCTAGACATTCCGTTCCTTATATGTAATTTACAAAATTCTTTGAGGGGATGATAATACAAAGAATCCTTGAACTTTGGCCAATGTACAATATGGTCCATAAACTTTAAATTTATTCAATGTAGTCCTTGAACTTTAACCTAATGTGCAATATTGTTCCTAAACTTTTAATTTGAACAATGTAATTCCTAGACTTTTGGTACACGTTCAATTTAGTGCTTGGATTGTACGAATATGTTTAATGTTGTCCTTCCATTTATTCAAATTCAAGGATAACATTGAACATTTTTATACAGTCTATGGACTAAATTAAATATAAGGGTTAATACCACGAAAAATCTCAAACTGGTACATCTATGATAAAATTAACTCAAACTATTTTTTTTACCACAAAAAATCTCAAACTGGTACACATGTGATAATTTTACTCTAAACTATTTTTTTTACCACAAAAAACTCTACATTGGTACACCCGTGATAATTTTACCCCGAATTATTTTTTTGACCACCAAAAACCCTACACTGGCACATCCGGGTGAACTAATTTTTTTATCACTAAAAATCCTAAACTAATACGCCTATGACAAATTTATTTTCTATTAGTTTCCATTAAACTACTGTCGCGACCTAAAAATAAAAATCAATTTCTCGGGCTAATGGATTATTAAGATTGAACTTAACTCGGGCCCTCCCAAGCCCTACTAATTCGCAACTTAGGGTTTAAGTTCTTAACATGCAAATGTTTTCATACTTGGAGTCGCCACTAATCATTTTACGGTAGGCTGATTAGAAACCTAAATAAAACATAGGGAGATATGTTTTATTCCTACGAACTAGAGATTCTAAGCCCGGGGACTTGATTACACTAGATCTAGTTTAACGCCCTTTCGGTACCTTTTCATTTCAAAAATATTTTTAGCAGGCAGTTTGGATCTATTTTAACTTAATTTCTAACATGTGAGGTGTTCATGCGGGTGCGCAAACTACCAAATTAACACCCATAAAGCATTAAATAAATTGCAAACTTAGGAGAATTACTTACCTGGAGCCAACGCAAGCATCTGCATTGTTAGCTAGAAAATCACATCAAACACCCTCATATGATTTCTAATTAACAAGCATTCACTCAATTTTCCTTTTTTTGGATTTTCACTTTATTTAAATGAAACCTAACCTATATGTAATGACGTGCAAAAAATATGACATGCGAAATAATGCAACCTAGCATGCAAATTATATGTCATACGACGACGTGACTTAATTCTAATGACGAACAAATGATTATTTTTGGTGTTTTTCTTTAAGGAAATTCGGAATTAAATGAAATTCGAAATTAATGAAAATGCCTAAAATAGCATGCAAAATAATGACTTCTATTTTTGGTATTTTCTGTTTAAAATTCGAAATTCAAAAATACCTAAGTTAACATGCAATCTATGATGACTTAATTTACCCTATAATGATTTCTTTTTGGGGTTTCTGTAAAAATTCGGAATTATTAAAAATGCTATCTATCCTAATAAAACATGAAACAATTCATCATTTTTTTGGGGTTTTTTTATGAAAATTCGGAATAATAAAATAACGTGAGTAATCCGTTAGGATTAAAACAATACCTAATTTAAATTAGGAAACATGCCACGTTAAGTCCTAATTTAAATTAAATACTTATCTCATCCTTCGGGATATATTCAAAAATCCTAGACATGCAAAATTTCTAATTTAAATAACAAAACAGAATTTTTTTTGGGTTTTTGAATTTTCTGTTTATTTGAAAAAAGGAAAACAATTTAAACAAACATGGATAACGATCAAACTCAAATCAACCACGCGATCCGCCAAACTCGTTTCAAACTCGGATTAGGCACAAGAATCGAATTATCGGTCATATCTATAGGGTTATAGATATTAATGGATAGTCGATTATTCAAAATTGGAAAGCGGATTAAAATCATTATCGTATTCAAATAGTTATGAATAGGATAATGATTTTCCGTATCGCCGTGTATCGGACTTTACGGTTAAAGTCAGATAGTCGTCCAGATACGTTGCTAAATTAAGAAATTTTTCTAATTTTGAATATTTCAAACATTGCGGATATATCGAACATTATCTTAAGATATCTAATTACCGACGTGATATTCATGCAATATTCAAAACGATTCAAACTAGGAAATTAGAACATTCTGAAAATATATCGGATAATAATCTTAGCTAATTTGGATAACTTCCAAATTTGAATTGGCTTGGAATCGGGATCAACTTGCGGATCGGGAACGGGACGACCGGCGACGGCGGGACGGCGACGACGACACCGACGATGCACAGCAACACCGGCAAGGCTGTTCGGTGGATTTGATGCGTGCGTGGGCGAGTGACTCCGAACAGAAATTTCAAGACTGCACGATTCCGGAAAAATGAGCGTAACTTCCTCAATACACGTCGGATTGACCCGATTCCAAAAGCCACAGATCAAGGACTCGTAGATCTACAACTTTCGTGTTTTGAGTTTCCACAAATAAGCTCTGTGGAGTGAGCGATTCTGGGAGGAAGTGGACGAGGAGCAGCAGCGTTGGTGAAGAATCAGAGAAGCAGCAGCCGTCCACGTTGACGCCAAAGGGGACTCAACACAGCAAGGTGTCTTCGGGCTTCTGTGGCGAGGCAGCAACGTCGGCGTGATGGTGCGGTGAGGGGTGAGTGACGGTGATGGTCCAGCGCGGCAAGGGGCGGCGCACGGCAACGAAGCTTGTCTCACTCTCTCCCTCTATTTCTCACGTATTCCTCACAAATTTCAGATCTGAATTTTTTTGACCTCCTCAAGTGAAGCCCCCCTCCTCCTTTTATATACTTTTTTCACCAACAAATCTTACAAATCTTTGGACGCATGCATATTTTCTTTCCTCTTTCTTTTCAACTAAATCTTGCTATCAACTATTTATTTCCTCAAATAGTTGATCTCACAAATATCGCGAGAATTATGCCGATTGCTTCTTCTTTATTTGCTATGTGACCAAAATCTTGATAATATCAAGCTTTATCACTTCAAATTTCATCAAATTTTCCTAACTTGATACACATGATTTCGGCCACCGCAGGCTTAGTCCAGTTAAGTTCAGAATCATTCACTCAAGTCCATCCGCCGCGTTCCAATGCAAATGCAATTATATGAACCTAAACTATATGCTCCTAAAATCTATATGCGGTCTAATTATTATTTTTGCTAGGTGTCGGGATGGACCCCTAATTTTTCTATGCAATATATACCTAATTAGATCGCCAAAATTTAGGTGTCAACAACTACTAAATTGCTAAATTTGATGACATATGGTAGTTGACGGGTGTACCAGTTTGGGGTTTTATCCCTCTGTTTATCACAAGTTTATCAATTTATGATTTTTTGAGACATTAATCCAATTTAACGGATATTAACGGAAGGTAAATTTGTCACAAATGTACAAGTTTAGGGTTTTTAGTGATCAAAAAAATAGTTTAGGGTAAAATTGTCACATGTGTATCAGTTTGGAGTTTTTGGTTATCCAAAAATTAGTTCGTGGTAAAATTGTCACAAGTGCATCGATTTAGGATTTTTCATAGTATTGACCCTTAAATAAATACTAAAAGTTCAGGGACTACATTGAACAAATTAAAAGGTTCAAGGACAACATTACACAATAGGCTAAAGTTCAAGAATACATTGAATAAATTTAAAGTTCAAGGACCATATTGAACATTTGGCCAAAGTTCAGAGATCATTGTGTCATTTACTATTTTCTTTGCTTTTTAATCTTAAAAACTTAACACTAATCACGATCTATCTTAGTAATGCATGGAGGGGGAAGAATATGTAGGATCGAGTTTATTTTATTATAATATATATTGTGCAAGTTTTGGTCATCATCCGTTGTAGTCTGGTTGGTTAAGATACTCGGTTCTCACCCGAGAGACCCGGGTTCAAGTTCCGGCAACGGAATTTTGTTTTCTTGTCCTGATTTTGTAATGATCTGGCTAATATTATGGAAAACGAGAAGGCGTAGAAAAAGAAAAAGGCGACCATAGAATCGTCCTACTTGCAAGTGAATCAAGGATGTCGTCAAAATCCCATAATGTAGCTCTTTTTTCCACTCCTTTATCATTTACTTTCGTGACATATATAGATCATCAAAATTTGGAATTTGGGCATTTGCAGGACTCTTATCATCAATTTCAATTGTAGTTATATGTAGCAAGCAAAGCAGGCTGATAGTTTGTTTTACAGTTTGAGATTCTGCTAAAAACAGAGGAAAAGATGTCAGTGTCACGGAGACGTTTGGTTACGTCTTCTGTTGGTTCATGTTTAGAACCTTAATGGGTGTATTTCAGGATCCTTAAGTGGCAGACGAGTTCCGTAACGCGAATGGAGCCTTATTTTGCTAGCAATTGGAAGACAATTCCAATCTAGATGTCTGCTGATCGAAATGTTTAATCATGTCTGCGTGATTCGGTTGAGGATTGGACAAAGTCTCGGTCAGCAACAAATCCGAGTTCTTCTCATCGGTTAGAGGATGGACTAAGCATATATGAGATGGTAGTCAACCGTTTTGCTTCAACGTAAGGCCGTATCGCTGATGTTGATGGGAAGTAGCCATCGTTAGTTCCTTCTGTATTATGCAGCTTTTGATTGCCTTTGAAATCTGTCATGCCAGATTGTGCTGTGTTAATAGTACCACCTTTGATTTCTTATATATAGCTCTCCATGACTCCTTTCTCTAGCATCGAGAGCTAAAAGGCAAGAACATCTTACAAAGACACAGAAAATGAGTAACTTCAGCTTGAAATGCTTGGGCTCGTTGCTTCTTGTTCTTCTGGCTATGAGTTGTATGGAAGTCCAAGGTCAGTCTTGCAGACTGAGCGGCAGAATCAGAGGGAAGAATCCCGCTCCCGGACAATGCAACACCGGTGATGACTCAAGAGTGTTGCAAAAATGGCCAAATGTACCCGATTTACAAGTGTTCGCTGCCGGTGTCGGGCCACACCAGCGCCCACCTGCCTGAACAGCTTCGAGGAGGGCAGAGATGGAGGTAGCCCATCTGAGTGCGACACCCAGTACCATTCTGATAACACGCCTGTTGTGGCACTATCCACAGGGTGGTTTGATAACATGAGTAGGTGCCTCAGGAACGTAACAATCTACGGCAACGGGAGGAGTGCCCAGGCTATGGTGGTGGATGAATGCGACTCGACCATGGGATGTGATGAAGATCACGATTACCAACCTCCATGCGATAACAACATTGCCGATGCATCCAGAGCCGTGTGGGAGGCCATAGGGGTGCCTAAGGACTATTGGGGCTGGCTTGATATTACATGGACGGACACCTAGTTCTTTATACTATGCTTATCGCATACTTATACCTACCTATCAAACGATGTACTTGTAACAAATACCAGTATTAATATATAAAGATATTTCCTTTATAGATCATATGCAATTCGGACTATAGTTGTGAGCATAGCTTCTCCGTGCAGAATGTGGAGTGACTGTATAATTGCTTACTGGAATGTTTTCCATTATATGTCAGCCTTGATGTTCAAGATGAGCTTAACTATGATGATAACTGATTATAGAAATAAGCACACACGACGAAAACGAGAGAGCAATAAGGAGTGGCGTGTCCAGTACCTGTGCCCAATCTGCTGCTGCGTGCGAAAATGCTTCTAGTTAGAAAGTTTCAGCCCATGAAGCATAATACTGACGTTATTCCCTCTATAGCTAGTAAGCTAGTGCTTTTTATTTTGGTCTGAAGCCAGTAAGCTAGTGCTTTTTCAACTGAATTATGGGCACTGATAGATGGAATTAGGCTGGCTACTGAGGATGACAATGTGGTTGTGAGCTATTTTAGCCTATTTGTTAGGGATTTTTATAGATTTCTTTCTAGTATAGAATCCTTCCTATTGTATATCTCCTAATTAGGGTTGTTATATGTCCTATATATATAACAGGATGGAGCGTTGTAAATATACAGAAAATATATTCATTGAATACAAAAAGGAGAGTTTTCTTCTACATGGTATCAGAGCCTTAGGGTTTGATCCTTGGGGTACTGTACGTCAATTATTGGTCCAAAGATTATTCTTAATAGTTAATTCGATCCCATAAGGTCTCGAACACCGAATCATGGCGGTAACTGCATGTACTCACGCAGAGCTTTCCATGGTCACGAGTGCTTTCAACTTTACTGATATGGATTTAATATGGTAGTGTGTCAAATGGATATTACCTCATAATGGGTGATACTTCATGTGTTGTCCATTTTGTTAGTCCAAATTCTCTTTCCTTAAGTGTCACAAAACCTAGTGTGTCATCAGAGAATATCGTTCATGGTTCCAACGAATCTGCATATGTCTTACCTTGATAGTTAACTGTACTTTATGTGTAAAAAGACATCGTTAAGGCTAATAACAAGAATCCCCCATAGCCTGTACTCAAGGTTTACATAATGTCTCAAGATTTTCATCAAATACATGTACTCAACTTGATAAATCTACATTCATAAATATCTCATTGAATGCAAAAGAGTTGATACATATTCAATTATTACAAAATATAAAAAAAAAACCATGTACAAACTTCATAAGAGCAACATAAAACTAAACAACTCCCACTAATTAACAGTATCCCATGATACTCTCAAGCCCATGTTCATGACATGTCGATAAAAAATACAAGGGTGAAGGCCTTTAGTTAGGGGATCTACAATCATATCATCTGTTGAAATGTGCTCTACTGCAATATCACCAGTCTAAACTTTTTCTTTTATAGTCAAATACTTGACCTCCATATGCTTAGACCCCTTGAGACCTCTATTATTGTTAACAAATAACATTGTAGAGTTATTGTCACAATACAACTGTATGGGCCTATCCACAAAATCAAATATAATCAACTCCTCAATGAGGTTGCAGAGCCAAATTGCCTGAGTAGCAGCCGAAAAACATGCTACAAACTCCGCTTGCATGGTAGATGATGTCATTGATTTCTGTTTCTCACTTTTCCATGATACTGCACCTCCTATTAACTTAAAAATGTAACCTATTGTCGACTTCTTTTCATCCTGACAGCCAGCAAAGTCTGAATCCGAATACCCAACTAGCTGTAGTTCCTGAACATGTTTGTAAATCAGCATATAGTCTTTTGTCCTCTTTAGGTACCTCAAAAGCTTCTTGGCAGCAATCCAATGATAGTGTCCTGGATTTGACTAATTTTTTGGGCTCGTTTTCTTTCTCGATTGCGCCGTTCGACATGCGTCTTACCCAATCTTCTTCATCGAAATTCAATTTGCAAAGCTGATCCCATGGCTGACGAACAGCCGGGTGTTGTAATTGACCAAGCGGATGCTAGTGCCTCTGCTACTGCCATTCTGGCAGACCTGACCGCTGCAATGAAGCAGCTCTTGACCCAGCAGGCCACGCCACCGCGCGTTGAACCTCCTGTTGCACCGATTGCTGTCAAGCTTGATGGCAAAAATTATGGCGTATGGTCTCAGGTTGTTGAGATGTATGTCTCGGGCAAAGACAAACCGGGCTATTTGAATGGTGATTCTCCTGAGCCCTCTCCTACTGATCCGTTTTTTAGATAATGGAAGACCGATGATTCTATGGTGAAAGGTTGGCTTATCAATTTTATAGACCCAGCCTTGATACCAAACTTTATTCGGTTTCCTACTGCTAGAGCCGTATGGGAGGCTGTGGCAACGACCTTTATTGATGGATTTGACACCTCCCAAATCTATGATCTTAAGAGGCAAGTTTCTCGATTGAAGCAAGGCAGTGGACCCATCGAGAAATATTACAATGATTTTCAAGGGCTCTAGCGTGAGATTGATTTCCGCCATCCTAATCCTATGCAGTGTCCGGCCGATATTTTGAGGTACAATGCCATTGTCCATGAAGATCGAGTTTATACTTTTTTGGATGGTCTCGATGACCGCCTGGATAATGTTTGTGGTGATGTTATGAAGATGGATCCATTTCCCACTATTGAGCAAGCTTATGCTCGAGTCAGGCGAGAAGATATGCGCCAATCTGTCATGCTCTCCACTACTGTCGAAGTCACCTCTGGTTCCGCCATGGTATCACAACGGGGCAAGGGTGATCAATTAGTGCTTTCTACCCGGGAACCTCGCCCTAAATCTGGTATGCTAATTCAATCTGAGGGATGCTCTCACTGTGGGAATCCTAAACATGTAGCAGCATCTTGTTTTAAACTGCATGGTTATCCGGACTAGTGGGATGATTTTCAAACCAAGAAGAAGAAACCAGGCTCCCAAAAGGGGCAGAATGGAGGGCAAGCCTCCTTAGTGACTAGTGGCTTGTCATTAATTCCCATGGAGCCTGAATCTGCTAATGCCGAATCCCTTGAAGGTAATTGTGGGTTTGCCTTTGCTAATGGACATGATGATGGTCATCATGGGTGGATAATTGATTCTGGCACTACAAATCATATGACTCCGGAATCTGGTGACCTTCTTACATCTACTACACCACGTCGAGATCATATTTACAATGCTAATGGATAAAGCTTTCCTGTAACAGCTGCTGGGCGTGTGTCTATCACGCCTTCTCTCTCTATCTCATACTTTGCTTGTTCCTTCATTGTCTAATCGTCTGTTATCAGTTGGACAGCTTACTAGTGAGTTGAACTGTGTTGTACTTATATACCCTGATTTTTGCCTATTTCAGGACATTCTCACGAAGGAGATTATTGGGCGTGGTACTAAGAGGGAGGGGCTGTATTTCGTGGATGAAATTACTTCTAGACAGACCTATCATTCTCGTGGACAGTTAGCTCAAGAGAAGGAACTTTGGTTATGGCACCGTCGGTTAGGTCACCCATCCTTTGGGTATTTACGGCATTTGTTTCCCAAGTTATTTCATGGTCTATCGAACTCTAGTTTTTAGTGTGATATATGTATTTTGGCAAAGAGCCATCGCACTTGTTTTCCTCCTAGTTTGAATATAAGTTCTACTCATTTTTCCTTAATTCATTCTGATGTATGGGGTGCGTCTCCTATTACTACTGCATCTGGGTTTCGATGGTTTATCATCTTTGTTGATGATTGCACACGTATGACTTGGCTATATTTGATGAAACATAAGAATGAGGCTGAAGCTATCTTTCGGACTTTCCACCGTATGATTCAGACTCAGTTTGGAGCCAAACTTCAAGTTCTCAGGTTTGATAATGGTGGCGAATACTTAAGTAAACCTCTTGCGGCTTATTTTCAAGAATGTGGTTTGATACATGAAACTTCTTGCCCTCAGTCTCCTCAGCAGAATGGTGTTGTTGAGCGCAAGAATCGCCATCTTCTTGAAACCACTCGATCACTCTTGAAGGGTAGCCATGTTCCCCATCGTTTTTGGGATTCTGCCGTAGTCACAGCTGCTTATTTGTTGAATCACATGCCTTCCCGCATTCTGAGCTATCGCACGCCAATGCAAGCACTTGCTGCCCATGTATTTCTTCCTTCGGTTCTTACATTGCCTCCTAAGGTGTTTAGGTGTGTCGCTTATGTCCATCTTCACAAAAATCAGCGGACCAAACTTGACCCTTGTGCAATCAAATATGTGTTTCTTGGTTATAGCCCTTCTCAGAAAGGGTATTGGTGTTATGATCTTACCGGGAAGCGCATGTATGTCACCATGGATGTAACATTTATTGAGATGGAGCCCTATTTTCCTTCCCCCCAGTGTCCTGTTCAGGGGGAGACTAGTTGTAGAACCAAACATTGGTGGGAGGTAGGCATTGCAGGAGCGACGGATGGGTGCGCACGACCACATGATTCTGAGGCGGATGGGTGCGCACGACCACATGATTCTGAGGCTGCTAAGGATGAAGATTTTGAGCTACTGCCGCATGATTCTAAGGCTGCACGACCAGACAACACTGTATTACGGCATAGGTCCAAACATGTGTCAACATATGCATAGCTGCAACAGCCCTCCTTATCTTCAAGCTCCTGAGAATGTACTTGAGGTAAGTACTTTTACTGTACTTGATTCTTTTGAAGATACTAATGTACTTACTAGTTATAAGTTACCCGATAGGCATAATAGGGGTAAACCACCGAATTGATATTCTCCAAATGTAGAGGACCGCTAGTCTCGATACCCTATTGTAGACTATGTGTCTGCCAAGAGGCTGTCCATACCACTACAAGCCTTCGTGTTTACGATTTCCTCAGTTCAAGTTCCAAATAGGGTTGAAGAAGCCATGAAGGATCCGAAATGGCTTCAAGCAATGGAGGCAGAGATGGAGGCATTGGAGAAAAATCGAACTTGGAAACTTGTGGAACTACTAAAGGATAAAAAGCCTGTTGGATGTAGATGGGTGTTCATAGTCAAACATAAGGCAGATGGCACTATTGAGAGGTATAAGGCGCGACTGGTTGCTAAAGGGTATACACAAAATTATGGGGTGGATTATTAGGAAACATTCTCTCCAGTTGCAAAGTTAGGCACTATAAGAGTGTTGTTATCTTTGGCTGCAAACTTGGACTGGCCTTTGCATCACTTTGATGTGAAGAATGCATTTCTTAACGGAGATTTAGAGGAGGAGATCTATATGGAGCTTCCACCTGGATACAGATGTGCAGATAAGCTGAATATGGTCTATAAGCTGGAAAGATCATTGTATGGGTTGAAGTAGTCCCCTCGTGCATGGTTTGGTCGCTTTAGCTCAGCTATGAAAGGGTATGGATACTCCCAAAGTAACTCAGATCATACTTTGTTCTTAAAAGATGCTCAAGGAAGAATGACAGCTCTTATCATATATGAAGACAACATGATTATTACAGGCAATGATAGTGCAGAGATTATGAGACTGTAGGAATTATTATCTAGGGAGTTTGAGATGAAGAACTTGGGAGGTCTGAAATATTTCCTAGGAATCGAGGTTGCTAAGTCGAAGGAAGGGATTTACTTGTCTTAGCGAAAGTATGTTCTTGATCTTTTGACCGAAGTTGGCATGCTAGATTGCAAGCCTGCAGACACTCCTATGATACAAAACTATAAGCTTGGAGAGTACCATGATCAAACGCCTACTAATAAAGAGAAATACCAAAGGTTAGTAGGTCGATTGATTTACTTATCACATACACGTCCTGATATTGCTCATGCAGTAAGTGTGGTGAGTCAGTTTATGCATGCACCTAGTGAGGATCATATGAGTGTTGTGTGGCGCATCATTCGATATTTGAAGTCAGCCCCAGGAAAGGGGTTGCTATTTGCAAAGAATGGCCACCTTGAAATAGAAGGTTACACCGATGCAGATTAGGCTGAAATTGTAACAGACAGGAGGTCTACATCAGGGTATCTTACAATTGTGGGAGGTAACCTTGTTACATGGAGAAGTAAGAAACAAAATGTTGTAGCTCGGTCTAGTGCAGAAGCTGAATTCAGAGGTATAGCAAAGGGGTTATGTGAACTTCTATGGCTTTGGAAGCTGCTAACTGAGCTTGGGTATCCACCAGGTTTGGAAATCAAATTGTTTTGTGATAATAAAGCAGCCATAAAACATTGCTCATAATCCAGTTCAGCATGATAGAACAAAACATGTGGAGATTGACAGACATTTCATCAAAGAGAATTTGGAGGCAAAAGTGATCTAATTACCATTTGTCTAGTCTGAAAACCAGTTAGCTAATATATTAACAAAAGCTCTATCAAGTAGAGAATTTCATTGCTCACTTATCAAGTTGGGTATCAAAGACATCTTTGCACATACCTGAGAGGGAGTGTGGTTGTGAGCTATTTTAGCCTATTTGTTAGGGATTTTTATAGATTTCTTCCTAGTATAGAATCTTTCCTATTGTATATCTCCTAATTAGGGTTGTTATATGTCATATATATATATATATATATATATAACAGGATGGAACGTTGTAAATATACAGAAAATATATTCATTGAATACAAAAAGGAGAGTTTTCTTCAACAGACAATACCCGTTTGCATATGGGATAATGAAATAAATAGTTCATGAACTTTAACCCAACATACAATATGGTTCTATGAATTTTTAATTTATTCAATTTGATCATTAAATTTTACCTCAATATGCAATATGATCCTTGAACTTTTAATTTGTTCAATATCGTCGGTGAAATTTTGGTACATATTCAATTTATTTCCTGAACTATATGAAAATGTTCAACGATGTCTTTCCATTAATTTAAGTTCAGGAACAACATTGAATATTTTTATATAGTTCAGGGACTAAATTAAATATGTACCAAAAGTCCATGAACCACATTGAATAATTTAAAAATTCAGGATGAAATTGCATATTAGACTAAAGTTCAGGAACCATAATGTCACAAAGACGTTTGGTTTTGTGTTTTGTTGGTTCAAATTTAGAACCTTAATGAGTGTATTTTATGTTCTTAAGGTGGCAAACGAGTTCCGTAATGGGAATGGAGCCTTATTTTGTTGGCAATTAGAAGACAATTCCAATCTAGACGTATGCTTATCGAAATGTTTAATCATGTCTCTCTGTGATTCGGATGAGAATCGGACAAAGTATCGGTCAGTGACGAATCCAAGTTCTTCTCATCGGTTAGAGGATGGACCGAGCATATAGTAGTCAACTGTTTTGCTTCAACGTAAGGCCATATCGCTGATCTTGATGGGAAGTAGCCATCGTTAGTTCCTTCTGTATTATGCAGCTTTCATTGCCTTTGAAAACTGTCATGCCAAATTGTGCTGTGTTATTAGTACCACCTTTGATTTCTTATATATAGCTCTACATGACTCCCTTTTCTAGCATCGAGAGCTAAAAGGCAAGAACATCTTACAAAGACAGGAAATGAAGAATTTTAGCTTGACATGCTTGGGCTCGTTGCTTCTTGTTCTTCTGTCTATGAGTTGTATGGAAGTCCAAGGTCAGTCTTGTAGACCGAGCGGCAGAATCAGAGGGGAGAACCCCTCCTGCTGGACAATGCAACATCGGGGACGACTCGGAGTGTTGCAAAAAGGGCCAAATGTACTCGATTTACAAGTGTTCACCGCCAGTGTCAGGCCACACCAACGTGTTAGAAATTAAACCAAATTTGTTGATACTTTTTTTTTTAGTCTATTTTTTTTGGTAAGGTAAGTAGTATATAACTTTTCAACTCGCAACTTACAGCAAAGAAGGCCAAACACAAAAATCTCGTACATTAGGAGACTGAGAGTGTCCCGACCAGTACAAAGGTGTTGCGGCTAATACAAAAAGCATAGGAAGTGCAATAATAGGAAGGCTAACAAGCAGTCGACAGAAGATAGAAACAATGACTACAAGAGGAGGTCAGCTAAAAATGGAGTCAAATATGCCCCCAACTGGCTTGAATCCTTCTATTCCGAGGATTGTCTTGGACCGGCTTGAGAGAAAGGCCTTTGTCTCTAACTACCTTGTCAAGATGGTTGCGGAGAGCAGACATACAATGGGTGTCATTCCTGAAGAGAATATTATTCCATTCAATCCAAATAATATGGCATAATGCCCCAAGGGCAAACCGAGAAATGCGGTGATAAAAGCTATCTCCACCAATGAATCGAGCACTCCACTGGAGGTTCGGTTGCCAAGACCCATTACACCAAGAAAGGTGACACTTGGTAGCCCAATATCGCGCTAGGGAGCCCGTAACAATGCACCCAAAGAATAAATGATCAATCGAGTCTAGTCTAAGGTGGCAAAAAGGCGCATAAACCTTCATATATTCTATGATAGTTCAGTAGGAAGACCTGTGTGGGAAGCCTATTAAGGGCCATCAACCACATCAAAAATCCGTGGCGCGGTGCAATACGACAGTCCCGGATGAAAGAATCCCAATAGACCGTTTGTCCTCTTGCCTGCACCAATTCCCAAGCCGAGGTAACAGAGAAGATTCCGGATGAGTGTCCTAGCCAAACAAAGTGATATGGCATGTCAACATTAAGCATGGGGAGAGGGGACGCCCAAGAGTTGAAAGATTGCAACACATTCGACTGGTGCCAAGTCATTGAAAAGAATTCACAAACCGAGGCCAAACGTAGGATACCAGAACAGAAAATATCCCTATCCGAGAAGATCATATAAAGTGGGCCTTTGAGATGCCAAGAATCAAACCAGAAGGAGGTGGTCTTACCATTACCTATTCGCCATTTGAATTGCGATTGGAATGTTTGGCGTAAATCCAGTATCTTTTTCCATGTCTAGGAACAAACAGTTAGAATGGATGCAACCCAGAAATTTTTAGATTTGAGAAAATTAGAGTGAATGCATTTACATCATAGAGATTCCTTATCTGTGAAAAGGATCCAAATATGTTTGAGCATAGTCGCTTGATTGCAATCAATGAGCCTACATATGCCCAGTCCACCTTCTTGCTTGGGGAGATAAACACGACTCCAAGATACTTTGGCACCACTAACCCCTAAATTAAGACCTTTCCAAAGGAATTGTCTGAGAATCAGTTCTATCCTCGCTAGGACTGATCGAAGGAGGATGAATATAGAGGCCAAAAAGACACGTATGGCATGGAGAACAGACTTGATCAGTTATAAGGGTCCCGCAAAGGAGAGAAACCGTTGGGCCCAAGAGCAAGTTCGAGCCGTAATAGAATTGACAAGCAATGTACAATCGGCTTTACTCAACCTAGAGGCAAAGATAGGAACGCCAAGATATTGAAAGGGTAACATACCTTCAAGGTATCCGAAAGAATGCAATATCTGATCCTGCAGTTGGGGTATCCCTCCCGAGAAGAAAATTTCACTCTTGTTGACATTCGGCTTAAGGCTAGACCACCAAGAGAACTGGTCCAGGGCGTCCTTCAATAGTGTGGTCAAAACCAGATTTGCTTCCGCGAATAAGAGGACATCATCGGCAAAGAACAAGTGAGTGAATCTGGTTGCTTTCCACCGCGAATAAAGCCTGAGCGCTGAGTTTAAGCATTGAGAATGCCGATGAAGACTTTCATGACTAGGGTAAATAGGTGGGGAGATATGGGGTCCCCTTGACGAATGCCTCTACCACTAGAGAAAAAACCATGGAGAGTCCTATTGATGGCAACCGAGAACTTCGGGGTAGTCACGCACTCCATAAGAAGCTTGATAAACACTTGAGGAAAGCCAAATGATGGCAAGGTCAGCTGCAGAAAACCCCAGTCAATAGTATCATATGCCTTTTGAAAATCTACCTTGATAGCGCATTTGGGCAGATAAGGTTGGTGATGGAAACCGGCAAAAAGCTCTTGGGCAATAAGTATGTTGTCATCTATTCTCCGCTTTTTGACGAACGCATTCTGTGGAGGGTTGATGATCGAAGGCAGAACATATGCGATTCTGCTAGCCAATATCTTGATAATGCACTTGTAGATCATATTACAACATGCAATAGGCCTAAAATCATTCACAGCCAATGCATTGGGAACCTTAGACACAAGTGTAAGGATGGTGGCATTGGTCTCCTTAAGAAGGGTGCCAGAAATGAAAAAATCATTGATTGCCAAGATGACCGAGGGGCCGACAATTTCCCAAGCTTCTAGAAAGAATTCAACATATTTTGAGTCTATTCGTATTTTCATATTTTGATTTTTCGTGTTTTTAGGTGAAATAATTGTTTTTTTAGATATATGGTGAGATATTAAGAGATATAGTTAGATATTAAGAGATAATATGAGATATTGTGAGATATTCTTTCTAGTTATATTTTAGGAAAGATAAGGGTCACATAACTTTTCTTTAAATAGGGGAATCTTGTAATTTTTTTATGAGAGTGAAATATATTGAATCAGAACATTCTATCTATCCTCTTCTTTCTTTTTGCACAAGTTGCGATTGTTTCACCTTCAAAAATTTTTTCCATTAAATCAAATTATTGCCGCGTCTCTGACGCTCAACAAATTGGTATCAGAACTTACGGTTCGTGATCATGGCCTCAACAAACAATTAACTTCCTCTTCAATACCCTTGTCTTACCAAAGAAACTTATGGTAACTGGGCTGTTAGAATGAAAGCTCTACTCGACGCCTACGGTGTGTGGGAACTTGTTAATACCGGCTATGATGAGCCAGAGGATGTAGCCACGTTGAACCAGAACTAGAAGAATGCCTTGGAGAAGGTTCGAACGAAAGATCAATATGCCCTATCGATCATCTATTAAGCGTTAGATGATTCCATGTTCGAAAAAGTTTCGAATGCCACTACTGCTAAAAAGGCATTGGAGATTCTTCAAAACATACATCAAGGAGTTCAGAAAGTTCAGAAGATTCGCCTTCAAATCTTGAGAGACGAATTTGAGGTAATTTATATGAAAGAATTCGAATCGATTGCTGATTAGTTTACGATAATTTTGATAATTGTTAGTCAGATGAAAAGAAATAGAGAAGACTTTTCCGATGTTCGTGTTGTTGAGAAAATACTTAGGTCCTTAGATAAGAAGTATGATCATATTGTGGTTGCAATTGAAGAATCCAAAGACTTGGATGCCATGATGGTCGATGAACTTATGGGTTCATTACAAGCCCATGAAGAAAGGTTTAGAAAGAAAAAGATTGAACTGATGGAGGAAGTTCTCCAAATGCAATTGACCATTCGAGATGAGAAGGAGCAAAGAAGAGATTCCATACAAAAACGCAGGACAAATCAAGATCGTGATCGAGGTCATGGCCGAGGTAACTTTCGAGGAAGAGATCGTGGACGAAGCAGAGGAGAACCTACTCGAAGTGATGGAGGATACTAGTACTAAAGAGGTTTTCGTGAAAGAGGAAAGAACTCGACAAGCTAATGGTATGATAAATCTCAAATCCGATGTTATCATTGCAATAAACTTGGCTATTATGCTTCTAACTGCTGGAACAAAGAAAGTAGCAGAGCAGATGAAAATGCGAACTTGGTGAATGATGCTGATCAAGTTCTCTTATTGGCATTCAAAGAATATGAAGAAGGTCAAAGTGATACGTGGTATTTGGATATCGGCACAAGCAATCACATGTGCAAGAGAAAGGAGATGTTTGCCGAGTTAGATGAGACAATTAAAGAATTGTCTCATTTGATGATAACTCTAAAATTCTTGTTGAAGGGAAAGGAATAATTTTAATTCGCTTAAAGAATGGTGCATGTCAATTTATTACCAATGTTTATTATGTTCCAAAAATGTCAAGTAAATATCTTGAGTTTGGGATAACTTTTGGAGAAAGGTTATACTCCTCATATGAGAGATTTTAATCTTATGCTAAGGGATCGAAATAATAAACTGATTACAAATGTGAAGATGTCGAAGAACATGATGTTTATTCTTAATATAAAGAGTGAGATGTCTCAATGTCTAAAGGCGTGCGTAGATGATTCTTTATGGTTGTGGCATTTGAGGTTCGTCCATCTCAATTTTGGCAGACTCAATTTGCTTTCTCACAAGAAGATGATTTATGGCTTATCACATATTGATCATCCCGATCAATTATGTGAAGGGTATGTTATCAACAAGTATTCTAGAACTAGCTTTCCGAAGGGGGCGACTTATCGATCGAAGAAGCCGCTTGAGTTGAATCATTCTGATTTGTGTGGCTCGATCAATCTTCACTCATATGGTAATCATCGACTTTTTGTTACTTTTATTGTTGATTTTACTTGAAAAACTTAGGTGTATTTTTTGAAAGAAAAGACAGAAGTGTTTGATACTTTCAAACAATTCAAGAACTTAGCTGAAAAGGAAAGTGGCTATTTTATCACGGCTTTGAGGACTGATCGTGGTGGAGAATTCACCTCAGTCATATTCAATAAATTCTGTGAAAATCATGGTATTTGGCTTTTCTTGACGGCCACTTATTCTCCTCAACAAAACGGTGTGGCTGAACAGAAAAATAAAATCATTCTTGATATGGTTTGAAGCATGTTGAAGAGCAAAAATTTGTCCAAGGAACTTTGGGCTGATGCTAATTCGTATGTCGTCTATCTTTAAAATAGATATCTCACATATGGACTTGAAGGCATAACTCCACAAGAGACATGGATTGGGAGAACACTAAGTGTTTCGGACTTGAGAATTTTTGGGAGCATTGCCTATGCTCATGTCTTGGGCCAAAAAAGATCGAAACTTGAAGACAAGAACAAAAAGCTCATTTTTATCGGGTATGACTCATCATCCAAAACCTATCGATTATTTAACCCTAACACTTTGAAAGTATATATAAGTAGAGATGTCATGTTTGGTGAAGATGGAATGTGGAAAGAAAATCTAAAAGAAGAAGCGAATGTTCGTGGTGATTTCGATCAAACGAAATTGAAGGATCAACCTTCATCTTCTTCTCCAACATCTTCTTTAAGTTCATCAACACCATCCTCTTCAAATAGTGTCGATGAACCACTAGTGCCAAGATCGCGAAAATTGTTTGAAATTTACGAAGCTACCGAAGAGCTTTATCTCATATCTTCTTGCAGATTATGAACCACTTGCTTATGATGATGTGGCCAAAGAAGAAAAGTGGAAAAAAGCCATGAACGAAGAAATTGAAGTCCTCGAGAAAAATCAAACATGAGAGCTTGCTGATATTTCGAAGGACAAGAAATTGATTGGTGTTAAATGGGTGTACAAGGCCAAGAAAAATGAGAAAGGTGAAGTGATAAAGTACAAAGCTAGATTAGTCGCGAAGAGGTACAAGCAAATAGTTGGAATCGACTATGATAAAGTTTTTGCCCCTGTCATCTGCATGGAAATGATTAGATTGATTATTTCCATTGCCACTCAAAATAATTGGCGGATTTATCAAATAGATGTCAAATCAGCATTCTTCAACGGTATCCTTAAAGAAGAAATTTTTTGTGACATCCTGAAATTTGCCCATTTAGGATTTATGAAATGAATGGTTTTATAAACGTACTTGTAGTTAGATCCTGCCCGGAACTGATCATTCCTGGAATACTAACCGTTAGGGAAAGGCTAATTAGGGATTTAAATTCGTGCGACTAAAAAAATTCGATTGTGAATCGACTTTCGACCATAGAATTATCGGGGTAACATTTTGAGCCAATGTAAGCCGATCTTAAGATAGTTATGAGTCGATTCGTCACTGTCATACGAGTGGATCACGGGTGATTACGTATGACCACGAGGTGAATTGACAAACGATTTAGAACATATACTGAACGATCGTGCCCGTCGGAACTAGTGATCAATCCTCGTGATTAAATGACAATCGAGGTCATCACGATTCGAGCGAACTTGCACATGACTCGATTCAGATTAGTCACGAGTCGAATATGCGATTTTTCTCAAAAGCCGCCCGTTAGCTCGAGACACGCTCAAGTTACATTATTTAAAATTCAATCATTTATTAGAAGGCAATTTGGGCATTGGAAATTTAGAAAGTCACGACAAGATATTTGGACGACATTGTTATTGGAATGTTTGGCCTTGGAATTGCCCGAATCCTTCAGAAAAACTGAATTTTAGCGAGGAATGAAAAATGATCGTTTTACCCCTGGGAGTTTGTTAAGACCAAGTGTTATAGGGGAAGGGCATTTTGGTCATTTTGCCCTAACTTTAGAAATGACAGTTTTGCTCTTGGATTTTTATGAAATCCTTAAATTACCCTCAGATATTTTTTGGAAAGGATCGATTTCGGCCATCGATCTCAGGATAAGAATGGATCTCAACCATCAATTGGAATTTAGAGAGAGGGGCAAGATGGTAATTTTACCAAAAGGGGGTCAAATTATTGGTTTTAAGACCCATACTCTCTCTCTCCTCTCATTTCCCCACCTCATGGCAACTCTCTCTCTCCCCTCTCCCCCCACCGATCGACCGTCTCTCTCTCTCTTGGTCGCACCGCCGCCATACGGCCGTTGTCCGTCATGCCACCGCCGTTCCGCCACTACACCTCGCCCTCACCACCCTCACGCCACCACCGTTCCCCCTCTCCCTCTCAGTTCACTCTCCCCCTCCCCTTGGCCATGAGGAGCCGGCCAAGCCGAGCTGCCATCGCCGTCACCGTTCGTCGCCGCTACCGATCACCGTCGTAGCCGCTGCATTCCAGCAACCTAATCAACCTCGGATAGGTTGATTTTGCTTGAAAATTTCCAAGTAAGTTATAGTCTAACCCTTGCCTAGTATATCTGGTATTATCGGACCCGTTTAGATGCGAATTAGTATGGTTATAGGGGTTGATTTGGATTAGAGGCCTTAGGGGCGAAGTTGAAATGTTTTGGTGGAAAATTATAGGCCAATTAAGAGCTGGAATTTGCTAGTTTGATTGCTGGAAAATGCTGTTTGGTGCATAGATTGGTTGATTTGATTCTGCTCGTGATTGCGCGAAATTGTCGTGTGGTGCCATGAATTGTTGTGCTGTGATTTGCGGAGAAAATGATGTGATTTGTGATTGTTGTATGTGTATATGTAGGTTGAATGGATATGGTGAGATTGGGTGCATTGTGTGCATTTAAATTAATGCCCTAATGTGTGCACATGTGAGATTTGAGGCGTGCAATGTGCGTGTGATCACTAAAAGGCCCTGAGGCGTGTTTACGCAGGGTACAGATAAAATACGATGTGTTGATATGTTCGTGTGATCACTAAATCCCTGAGGTGCGTTTATGCGGGGAATCGAACCGACCTGAGGCGTGTTTACGCAGGTTGTGATACGACTGTGGGATCGCACCAAGGCGTGTTATGCTCGGGTCGTGATCATGTAGGCCTGATGTGTGTTTACACAGGCTAAGAAAAGAAAGTGAGAATGAGATTGGGCCTGAGGCGTGTTTACGTGGATCGTGATCATATAGACCTGATGCGTGTTTACATGAGCTGAGGAAAGTGATGGAGCACGAGAGGGTGCAATGTGGCAAGTTAAATGAAAATGATGTGGTGGTAGGTAAACGAGTGCAAATTGTGGAGTTCGGGAATGTGGTGTGTTTGACTTGTGCCTTTGAGCATGAGATCAGGTGGGAAAGTGCATGTGGTTTGTGAATGCAATTGTAAGACTAATGTGCGGGTTGCGGGCACCGAGAGGAACAATTACCCTTAGTGGAATAGTTTTCAGTAGAGTATTGGGATGGCGCCTTTTAAAGCGTTATATGGTAGGGCTTGTAGGACGCCCGTATGTTGGAACGAAATTGGAGAAAAGAATATAACTGGACTAGAATTAGTCCAACAGTCGGTTGAGGTGGTTAAAATTATACGCGAAAGGCTGAAAACAGAGCAAAGCCATCAAAAGAGTTATGTGAACAGGAGGCGAAGACCTTTAGAATTTCAAGTAGGGGATCACATATTCCTTAAGGTATTGCCCATGATGGGATTGTCCCGATTCGGTAAGAAAGGGAAGTTGAGTCCGAAGTATATGGGACCCTTTAAGGTTTTGGAAAGCATTGGGGATTTCGCATATCAACTTGCGTTATCGCCAAATTTGTCGCAAGTGCATAATATGTTTCATGTATCGATGCTAAGGAAATATGAACTGGATCCAACTCATGTGTTGAACTATGAGGAGATAGAAGTTGACGACAGGGTGTCGTACGTTGAAAGGCCAATAAGGATTAAGGATTGGAAAGAACGAGTGTTGAGGAATAATACGATACCAATGGTCAAGATAGTGTGGGAATATCACGAGATAGAAGGTGCAACTTGGGAAAGTGAAGAGTCCATACAACGTCAATACCCCCATTTGTTTGAGTAGTAGGTTGGATTATAAATTTCGAGAACGAAATTTTTGTAAGGGGGGAAGAGTTGTGACATCTTAAAATTTGTCCATTTAGAATTTATGAAATGAATGATATTATGAACGTACTTGTAGTTAGATCTCGCCCAAAACTAATCATTCATGGGATACTAACCATTAGAGAAAGGCTAATTAGGGATTTAAATTCGTGCGACTAAAGAAATTTGATCGTGAACCGACTTTCGACCATAGAATTGTTGGGGTGACATTTTGAGCCAATGTAGGCCAATCTTAGGATAGTTATGGGCCGATTCATCACTGTCATATGAATGGATCACGGGTGATTCTGTATGATCACGAGATGAATTGACGAACGATTCAGAACCTATACCGAACAATTGTACCCGTCGAAACTAGCAATCGATCCTCGCAAATAAATAACAATCGAGATCATCATGATTCGAGCGAACTTGCACGTGACTCGATTTAGTATTAGTCATGAGTCGAATATGCGAATTTCCCCAAAAGCCGCCCATTAGTCTGAGACACGCTCAAGTTACATTATTTAAAATTCAGTCATTTATTATAAGCCAATTTGGGCATTGGAAATTTAGGAAGTCACGACAGGACATTTGGACGATATTATTATTGGAATGTTCAACCTTGGAATTGCTTGAATCCTTCAGAAAAACTGAATTTTAGCAAGGAATGGAAAATGACTATTTTACCCCTAGGAGTTTATTAAGGCCAAGTGTTATAGGGGAAGGGCATTTTGGTCATTTTGCCCTAACTTTAGAGATGACAATTTTGCCTTTGGATTTTTATGAAATCCCCAAATTACCCTTGGATATTGTTTAGAAAAGATCGATCTCGGCCGTCAATCTCAGGATAAGAACGGATCTCAACCGTCGATTGGAATTTAGAGAGAGGGGTAAGATGGTAATTTTATCAAAAGGGGTTCAAATTATTGGTTTTAAGACCCACTCTCTCTCTCTCTCCTCTCATTTCCCCCTTCACAGCAACTCTCTCTCTCTCTCCCCTCTTCCCCCACTAATCGACCGTCTCTCTCTCTCTTGGCCGCGCCGCCGCCGTTCGCCATGCCACCGTTGTTCCTCCACCACGCCTCGCCCTCACCACCCTCACACCACCGCCGTTCCCCCTCTCCCTCTCGGTTCACTCTCCCCCTCCCCTTGGCTGTGAAGAGCCGGCCAAGCCGAGCCGCCGCCGCCGTCGCCGATCATCACCGCCGCCAATCACCGCCATAGCCACCACGTTCCAACTGCCTAATCAACCTCGGCTAGGTTGATTTTGCTTGGAAATTTTCAAGTAAGCTACAATCTAACCCTTGCCTAGTATATCGGGTATTATCGGACCCGTTTAGTCATGGATTAGTGTGGTTATAGAGGCTGATTTGGATTAGAGGCCTTAGGGACGAAATTGGAATGTTTTGATGGAAAATTAGAGGCCAATTAAGGGCTGGAATTTGCTGGTTTGATTGCTGGAAAATGCTGTTTGGTGCGTAGATTGGTTCATTTGATTCGGCTTGTGATTGTGCGAAATTGTCGTGTGGTGCCGCGAATTGTTGTGCTGTGATTTACGAAGAAAATGATGTGATTTGTGATGGTTGCATGTGTATATATGGGTTGAATGGATATGGTGAGATTGGGTGCATTGTGTGCTTTTAAATTAATGCCATAATATGTGCACGTGTGAGATTTGAGGCGTGCGATGTGCGTGTGATCACTAAAAGGCCCTGAGGCATGTTTATGCGGGGTACAGATAAAATACGGTGTGATGGTATGTTCGTGTGATCACTAAATCCCTGAGGCATGTTTACGCAGGGAATCGAACCGGCCTGAGGCGTGTTTACGGGGGTCGTGATACGACTATGGGATTAGATCGAGACGTGTTATGCTCGGGTAGCGATCATGTAGGCCTGATGCATGTTTACGTGGGCTAAGAAAAGAAAGTGAGAATGGGATCGGGCCTAAGGCTTGTTTACGCAGGTCGCGATCATGTAGGCCTGATGCGTGTTTATGCGGGCTGAGGAAAGTGATGGAGCACAAGAGGGTGCAATGTGGCAAGTTAAATGAAAATGATGTGGTGATGCGTGAACGAGTGCAAATTGTGGAGTTCGGAAATGTGGTGTGTTTGACTTGTGCCTTTGAGTATGAGATCGGGTGGGAAAGTGCATGTGGTTTGTGAATGCGATTGTAAGACTAATGTGCGGGTTGCGAGCACCGAGAGTCCAGGTAAGTGTGATTGTGTGGATGTTGTTCGTATGTCGCTTGATTTTGTGTTTAAACTCGTTTGAAATACGTGGTAACCTAGGTAAGGTTTAGGTTGTAAACTTATTGAAAAGTGTCTCATGGTTGCATTAACAAAACCATTTCAGAGCACCCACCTAAGCTATGAACCCTTCGCCACTGCCGCCGCAGTGTTTTGGGATTGTTATGCACACCGATCAAGATGTTGTAGAATATCTTATAGACGAGAATTTGACCTGGGTTAAGCACACTTCAGTAGTCTGGGTAGACGTAGGATTACCCCTTTAGCAGGTCCATACCTACACGACCTGGATGTTTTGGGACGGGATAAACGAGTTCGGCCCCGTCCGCGGCTTCGATGTGCCATTTGACGGAGTAGGGGACTGGGATCTGGCAGCCATACCCCCTCTTGACGGTGAGTTGACTAGTCTGGAAACTAGTCTAGCACAGTCGGGACATCAGCCGGCACCCCCAGCACTAAGATCCTCAGTGACTGAGCCCGATCCGAAGCCAGAGGAGTCACAGGCAAGATTTGACCCTATGGAGATGGACCTAGCCATAATACCCGAGGTAAAACTAGAGGAGGAGTATGAGTAGGCCCTTGAGGAGGAACCAGAGGCGGAGGAGGAAGAAGAACTAGCAGCATAGCCAGACAAGGATAGGGATGAGTCAGATGAGGAGGAGAGGATTGAGATCTCTATAAAGTCGGGCAATGAGGATAATCCGATCGAGATTGAGGCCGACTCGGAGTCGTCGGATGAGCACGTACCCGATGAGGATTCAGATTCAGATTCAGATTCTGATGATAGTGAGTCTAAGTAGACGCCTTCTAAAGAGTGTAGGGAGTAGTTTAGGGTTGAGTAAAGACCCTTTAAGTGTCCTATTTTTTGTGTAGGGTTATCCAGACTGCTGATCTTTTTGTGATGTCAATGGTTTGCAATTCAGTAATTCGGTGTGCTTTTTGCTATGTGGATTGTAAATGGCGGTTATGGTATAAGTTTGAATTGTAAATGAAAATTGTACATATATCGAGGTATAGTATAATGTTTGGTAGTTTGGCAATTTATTCTCCCTAGTACCCCTTGTCACGCCTTGACCTCCACGGTACGCGAACATCCCACCTTCGGTCGATTGAAGTGCAATGCTCCCAGGATGCGTCGCCGACCCAACACACACAGAGAACAATATACATGCGGAAGCAACATATATAAATAAATATAGACACCCGTACAATAAATAAAACAACCATGGATAGCATGACAAATAAAGACCAATATGATTAAAACATACTTTTACATTACCATAAAATATTTACAACATATATGTACATTTATAAAACAAACTGCTCTTCATACAAGCCATACTGTAAAATAAAAGAAATCGACAAGCAGCAACCATTCGATCAAAAAGGGGCAATGACTGGGAGAAGGTCAAGTCAGCTACAGGTTATGATTAGGCCGCCATCAAAAAGGGACATTTTTTGGATAAGTACTAGGACTAAAACTAGGGCATCCAGTTCGGATCAGATCCTGAGGAATCATTTTCCGAACTCTCCTGAGGCTTGGACTCCTCTAGAGAACTCTCCTGGGGTTCGGACTCCTCCGAGTCCATGTCCTGTGCTACTGCTCATCCGTCCTCTGAGCCCGGTTCTAATTCTGGGTCAAGATAAAGTCCTAACTCCTCATCCGAATCTAACTCAGCAACCTTTCCATCCTCAGCTTCATCTACTTCCATGGCTTCCTGTACCTCAACTTCGTTCGCCAACTGATCCGGATCCTCCGCTATCACCTGTGGGTTATTATCCATCACGTCATCATAGGCATCCCCAGCCTAATCGATCTGAGGCTCTATCACCTCACCATCCGCAACGATTGGCGCCATCATACCGTGCTCATCCAAAGGGGAGTCGAAAGTCCTAAGCGGTCTATCTATATTCCCGTTGGTGTCTCAAATACACCAAGCGACATATTCCTGGGTCTGATTAAAGAACTCTCCAACATCGACGGAAACCATGGAAGGGTATCTTATATAAGCCTCTCCATTACCCGAAGGGAATACACTTACAAACTGCTCGATTTGTGTCGGGATTGCAAAAAGTGTAGGTGACTGTGGCATCTCAAGGGCGAGGGTCTGAAAGTTTAGTTTAAAACACCAATGAGAACATGTCTCAATGAGTAAAACCTCCTAAAACTAGGTTAGGCTAACATACAATCTCCTTACCGGGAAAAACAACACAAAACACAACAATGACCTAGGCCCTCGGGCCCAGACCAATAATCATTTTGACCTTGCAGGTTAGACAGTTCAATATATAATGATCACGGTATATACGTGGCACACCTCATTACACATACGTCATACGCATGCTCATATTCCTCCGTGCTAGAATCTCAAGTCATACACCGAGTCTCACGCATTAATACAACAGTTAACGCAATCATATGCATGTAAATGACATTAACGTGCCATGATCTTATTCTGATTCACACGGCAGACTAGCTCGATGTTCATTCTCATTATTGATATTCGACCCAAATGGCCGACTCGAAGGCCACGATCCGAAGACCACGACCCGAAGGCCCGACCCGAAGGCCACGATCCAGAGACCAAATACAATACTTCGCGGCCCACATAAAGAGTATCTGGCCTAGTGTTTCTAGCCCGCGTCGAAACACTCCATGCGCAACACCGATCTCCTCACAAACAATGCCATCTTCTGGATGAATCGGGCACGACCCGAAGGCCACAATCCGAAGACCTTATAGTGATCACACGGCATACGGCAAATTTTATCTAAACCCAGCGTAAACGCATTGGGTAATTATGGTGATTACATGTTCATGTTAGGCACGCACTTCCGCATAATTTCATCACACGCCTCATTCTCGGCATACACGATATGTGATCATGAAATAGATACCGTGTAACATGAGCATCATTATAATCTAAGCACTCAGTTAATTCAATATCACCACATGGTGCCCAATTTATAAATAACGTGCTTAATTCACAAACAATGTGATCAATTGGCTAATTAATACCGTGCGGCCCGAAGTACAATTTATAATTCATTAATCAATTCGAATAATTAGGCGGCCAATCACATTTTGCACAAAACGGCCATACGAGCACACAATATAACATAGCACAATTAAGCACGAATAATTCATAATTCAACTGATAATCAATCATCCTGGGCGATCCCGATAATTACGCTAATAAATTCCCAATTGGCCTAATCTAGTCAAAAATTCCCTAATTGGACAGCCACTATTCATCCACCTCGGGTCCATTTTCATCTCCAATTTACTCATACTAATCCATCAATATTATTCCGGTACTAATTCTCACCAATCGGTTCAATAATTATTCCTAATATACATCGATAATACCTAAACTAGTCCAGAAAATATACTGCCAGTCATAATTCGGGTTTAGGGGGTTTACTCACTTAATTCTAGGCCACGACGACGAGGAACGGCGGCTAATCACCGATGAACAGTGAAACCGGCGGCGGCGTTCTCGATAGACACCATATGGACGGCGTACGGACACTATATGGACAGCGACATACGGCGACGTACGGACGGGCTGGAGGTCACGGCGGCAGCAGCTTGGCCGATTGAGCTCCGGCGCGGCGGCGGCTTGCTCCAGCGGCCCTTTGGCTGGACGGGAAGAGAGAGAGAAAGAGAGAACGGAGAAGAGAGAGAGAGAACGAACGGGATGAGATGAGGCTAGGCAGCGCCGGCGTCCAACAGCTCCGGCGAACAGCGGCTCCGGTGGTGCTCCGTCGTACGCACGGCGACCAAGAGGAGGACGGGCGAAGGAGGAAGAAACGTGGCGGAGGGGGGGCTGATTGGTGGGGTTCTGACTGAATGAGGGAGGAGAGAGAGAGGGCTGGTCAGACCGGTCAAATATAGAGGGCTAGAGGGCGTAACGTGTCACCGATCCTAGAGTTTTGATCAAAATACCCCTAATTTAACGGTCTTAAATCAACCCCATCCAATAATTGATGGGCAAAAGGGTCTTTAGCCCCAATAATTGAGCTGATAAACCAACAATAATTATCTCAAATAATTTTCAAAATTTTCGGAACTGAAAATGGCCCAGGGGCAAAACGGTCATTTTTTCGATCCTAAGTTGAAATCCCAATTTTTGGCTATACCAACCCTAAATATGTGTGGCCAACATAATATGGCATCGGAATTGCGAAAATAGCTTCTTAAGCCTTCGAAAATCGATTGCAAAATCCTGGGGAATAAAATAATATTATTTTTCATTTCCGAGCTAAAATTTCAATTTTTGATTGAAATAACCCTAGATGTACGTGGACACCCCAAAATGACATTGGCCTCGAAAAATTACCTCATACGGCCTTAAAGTCCAAGTCGACGTCTCGAGAGGCAAAATCGTAATTTTTCACCCCAGATCGAAATTCCAATTTTCAACCGTACTTACGGAAAATATGCGTGGTCGGCATAATATGACGTCAGATTCCCAAAAATAGTCTCTTAAGTCATCGAAAATCGACATCTAAATCGGGGCCCAATTTCGTGATCAAAACTTGATCGATTTCAAATTTTAGAGTCTCTCACTAACGGGTGGCTGTTTAGAGTATACGCGTATCGACCTAGGGTTATCCGAGTTACGACGGTCCCGTTCTTTGAGAGAATGAGAAATTATTGCTAGTCCCAGAAGTTACGATTATTCAGTTCAAGTTTAGGACTGGTTGGCCACGTGCACTTTCGATTTTGCAGAATCACCTGCGATCTGATTGTACATCGTTGGCCTTAGTCAAATCCAATCCATCACTTTTCCTAAGATCGGTTCACATCGATTCAAAATATTTTCTCATCATCTCTCATGATCGGTGTCCGATTCGCGATCGAGTCCTTGATCCATATACCGTTCCTAATTAGCCATACCCTATTGGTTAATATCTCAAGAGTAATCAGCTTTGGACGAGATTTACTAAAATGAAATGCAGAATAATGTCAATTTTATTGATCCCGGAATTACATCGAAATTCGAGCTGTTACAACTCTTCCCCCCTTATAAAAATTTCGTCATCGAAATTTGTAATCTACCCTTAGCTACTCAAATAACTGGGGGTGCTGACGTCTCATGGCTTCTTCGCTTTCCCAAGTAGCACCTTCAGTTCCATGGTGTTTCCAGACAACTTTGACCATCGAGATCGTCTTATTCCTTAGCACACGATATCTCCGATCCTCAATCCTAATTGGTCTTTCCACATACGACACTTAGTCGTCCACGTCTATTTCCTCGTACCTTGGAACGTGGGTCGGATCTAGTTCATATTTTCTTAACATTGACACGTGGAAAACGTTGTGTACTTGGGACAGGTTTTGCGGCAAAGCAAGTCGGTAAGCCATATCCCCAACTTTCTCCAAAATCTCAAACGGTCCAACGTACCTTGAACTGAGCTTTCCTTTCTTGCCAAATCGGGACAGTCCTTTCATAGGTGACACATAGAGAAATACATGGTCTCCAACTTGGAACTCGAGTGGTCGTCGTCTCCGATCGGCGTAGCTCTTTTGGCGACTCTGGGCTGTCCTCAGTCTATCCCTTATAATCTCAATGGCCTCCACTGATTGTTGTACCAACTCTAGCCCCGTGATGCTTCGTTCACCAACTTCGTCCCAGCATACCGACGTTCTGCACGCTCTACCATATAAGGCTTCAAACGGTGCCATTTGGATGCTCTGCTGAAAACTGTTAATATAGGCAAATTCCACCAGATGTAGTTGTTCTTCCCATTTGCCTTGAAAATCCAATACACAAGCTCTTAGCATATCCTCTAAGGTCTAAATCGTCCTTTCAGACTAGCCATCTGTCTGTGGATGATAAGCCGTACTAAATTGCAACTTTGTTCTCATGGCCACTTGCAGACTTTTCCAGAAATTTGCTATAAACCTCGGATCACGATCCGATGTGATCGTCACTGGTACTTCATGGAGTCTGATTATCTATCGCATATACAATTCTGCATACCTTTCTAGCACAAAATCCTTTCGAACAGCCATAAAATGCGCTGACTTAGTCAGGCGATCCACTATCACCCATATCGAGTCATGACCTCTCTGACTTCGTGGCAAACCCGTTACGAAATCCATTATGATATGTTCCCATTTCCACTCGGGAATTTCCAACGGTCTTAATAGTCCTCCAGGTTTACAGTGCTGTGCCTTCACTTGTTGGCAGGTCAAGCACTTGGCCACATCTTTCTTTAGTCCGTTCCACCAATAATGCTGCCATAAATTCTGATACATCTTTGTACTGCCTGGGTAGATACTGTAGTTACTGTGATGTGCCTCTCTTAAAATTTCCTCCTTGAGTTCCAAATCGTCATGCACACACAATCGTCCTTGGAATTTCAAAATTCCATCCTCACTTACTTGAAATTCTGGTTTTCTCGTGGTGACATCCATTTCGACAATCTTTTGTATCTCTAGGTCCGTAAGCTGAAGTGCCTTGATCCTAGCTGGATTTCTAGTTCAATTCTCAATGCGGCTATCAAGCTAGACATCTAACTCACCTCAAATTTGAATTCCGAATCCCTGAGCTTTTCTAGCAAGGTCCACTCTCTAACCATGATATGCGCCATACTTGATTTACGACTTAGCGCATCTGCTACTCGATTTGCTTTCCCAGGGTGATACATGATGTCACAGTCGTAGTCCTTCAGAAGTTCCATCCATCTGCACTGCCTCATATTTAATTCCTTTTGCAAAAACAGGTACTTGAGGCTTTGATGGTCTGTATAAATCTGGAATTTTTCTCCGCACAAGTAGTGCCTCCAGATCTTCAAGGCAAATACGATTGCTGCCAACTCCAAATCATGCATCGGATAGTTCAATTCATGCGGCCTCAACTAGCGTGACGCATACGTAACCACTCTTCCGTGTTGCATCAAAATACATCTAAGTCCTCTTAATGACGCGTCGCTATAAACCTCAAATCCTCCTAGTCCGGATGGAATGGTCAACACTAGGGCAGTTGTTAACCTATGCTTCAACTCCTGGAAACTTTTCTCACACTTATCATCCCATACGAATTTAGATTCCTTCTTTAGCAATCGCGTCAACGGCAAGGCTATCGACGAGAATCCTTCTACAAAGCGTCGATAATAACCAGCCAGTCCCAAGAAACTTCGGATTTCTGTCACTGAGGTCGGTCTTGGCCACTTCATTACTGCCTCAATCTTAGTCGGATCAACAGAAATTCCATCTCCCGAAACTATGTGTCCAAGAAACGCCACTCTACTTAGCCAAAACTCGCACTTACTAAACTTAGCGAAGAGTGTGTGTTCTTTCAAAGTCCGTAGTACCTCAGCCAAATGTACTTCGTGTTCCTCCGGGCTCTTCGAATACACCAAAATGTCGTCAATAAACACTATGACGAATCTGTCCATAAATTCCTTAAACACTCTGTTCATTAGATCCATGAAGGCTGCAAGGGCATTTGTCAATCCGAAGGGCATCACTGTGAACTCATAGTGCCCATATCGCATTCTAAATGCAGTCTTAGGTATGTCTTCCTTTCGGATTCTCAGTCGATGGTATTCGGTCCGCAAATCAATCTGGGAAAACACGGATACTCCTTGCAACTGATCAAACAGGTCATCGATCCTCGGCAGTGGGTACTTATTCTTAATCGTCACTTGATTCAACTGCCTATAATCAATGCACAACCTCAATGTCCCGTCCCTTTTCCTTACAAACGGGACCGGTGTTCCCCAAGGAGATACAATAAGACGAATGAAACCTTTGTTCAACAATTCTTGCATCTGGACTTTCAATTCTTTCAATTCTATCAACGACATTCGATACGGCGCTTTCGAAATTGGCTCGGTTCCTGGTGCCAATTCGATAACGAATTCCACTTCTCGCTCTGGCGGTAAACCCGGCAATTCCTCAGGAAAGACCTCGGAGAAATTGCACACTATGGGTATCTCTTCCAACTTAGGTTCCGCCATTGTTGGATCTACAACATTCACTAAATATCATTCACATCCATCGTCCAACAATTCTGTCACTTCGAGCGAAGAAATCCAAGGGATCGAGATTCCTTCTCGGTTTCCCTGAAATTCAAACCTTGGACATCCAATCGGATTAAATTGGATCATCCTATTGCCACAATCCATGACGGCTTTCTGGCTCACTAGCCAGTCCATCCCAACTATCACATCAAAATCGAACATGGCTAACACTGCCAAATCGATGCTTTCTTCTTTGTCCCCAATCACAATCTTACAGTTGGGACATCCAAAAGAGACTAACATCTTATCATTCATAGGCATCGACACACAAAGCATAGTCTTAAGCAACATGGGTTCTAAACCAACCAATTTAACAAACTGCTCCAAAATAAAGGAATAGGTCGCTCCCGGATCAAATAACGCATAAGCTGCCTGACCAAAAAGAGAAATGGTAAATGTGACTATGCTCGGTGCGTCCTCTACATCTCTGCGCGCCACGGCATAGACTCGTCCTTGTGCTGGTGGTCGTCCCTGGGTAGCCGGTGGGGGAGGTCCGACTTGATTTCCAACTCGCGGCGGTCGTACGGGTCTGGATGGTCCCAAGGGACGCTGTTATGGATAGTTCTTGATCTGATGCTCTAAACTCCCGCACCTAAAGCATGCCCCAAATCTGCTTTGTTGGGGGTTCGGTTTTCCTATGTTCCTTCTAGCAGGTGGAACAAAACGCCCGTTTCCTATCATTGGCCTTTTCCTCAAACGGTGATTGTCTCTGCCTTGGGCAAACCGCGATCCAGCTGCAACTACTCTTTCTTGTTGATCCCTTTCTATTATCTGTGCCTGTTCATACATTTCATCAAAATCCTTGATGTTATGCAACAAAATCTGACTCCGAAGATCCGGTTTCAAGCCAACCCGAAATCTCCGAGCTTTATCTCGCGGGTTCTCAACCATAGTCAATGTGAACTTAGCCAACCTTGTGAACTTTACTTCGTACTGGTCAATAGTCATCTGACCCTGACGCAATCGCATGAACTCCATCAATTTCCTCTCTTGGGCAACTTCCAAAAAATACTTTCCAGAAAAACTCTCAACAAACATGGTCCAAGTTGGTTCGATACCTTCTGGGAACACTCTACCTTTGGTTGCCTTCCACCAATCATTTGCACCACTCTGCAACTGATATGCTACCAATGCCACTTTCTTTGAATCTATGCACCCTAATACTTCAAATGCTTTTTCTAACTCATCTATCCAATCTGGGGCAGCTTCGAGGCCTCCCTTGCCATTAAACTTCGGCGGTTTCATCTTTAAAATCTGATCTACCAATTGAGGCATTTGCCTGACTATAGCTGGCTGGCCCTGTCTTTGCTGGGCTTGATTACCTTCATTGCCAACAACTAGGGTGGCCTCAGCAACTTGGACGTAAGCTGCGACCCTTTCCTGGGCTTGCAAACCAAATATGTGTCCTACTTCCCGCAGGGTATCCATCACATCGTAAAACCTCGGATCTTTAGCCTTTCGAACCCCTTCACTAGACTAGCCTTGAGGCTCATTTCCCTTTCTCCTACTCATCCTTAAAAACTCGGCTACTCAACTCAACTACCGGCTATAATTCTACCAAGGAATTAAAGACTTAAACTAAACCAATCTAACCCAGTCTAAGTCCTAGGCAGGTATCTAGCACAACAAGCTTGCACTCAGCATGCGTTCTAACACAATTAACACAAACTTCACCCAAGGAGACTGATATACATACCTCGGGTCCTGTCACACCTGCAATGATACGGGTCACACAATGAACCACTCAAAACACGAACTGTCAGGAGATGTACTTAGCACACGAGGTCACCCTAAGGATTACCCATGGTCTCATTGCTCCTTATCACTCCGGTTTTCGATCGAAATGGACCGAACTGACCTTACTCTGATACCAATTCAATACGGGAGATGTCACGCCCTAACCTCCACGGTACGCGAACATCCCACCTTTGATCGATTGAAGTGCAACGCTCCCAGGATGCGTCGCCGACCCAACACACACAGAGAACAATATACATGCGAAAGCAACATATATAAATATATATATACACCCGTACAATAAATAAAAAAACCATGGATAGCATGACAAACAAAGACCAATATGATTAAAACATACTTTTACATTACCATAAAATATTTACAACATATATGTACATTTATAAAACAAACTGCTCTTCATACAAGCCATACTGTAAAACAAAAGAAACCGACACGCAGCAGCCATTCAATCAAAAAGGGGCAATGACTGGGAGAAGATCGAGTCAGCTACGGGTTATGATTAGGTCGCCATCAAAAAGGGACATCTTTTGGATAAGTACTAGGACTAAAACTAGGGCATCCAGTTCGGATCAGATCCTGAGGAATCATCTTCCAAACTCTCCTAAGGCTCGGACTCCTCCTGAGAACTCTCCTGGGGTTCGGACTCCTCCGAGTCCATGTCCTGTGCTGCTGCTCATCCGTCCTCTAAGTCCGGTTCCAATTCTGGGTCAAGATAAAGTCCTAACTCCTCATCCGAATCTAACTCAGCAACCTCTCCATCCTCAGTTTCATCTACTTCCATGGCTTCTTGTACCTCAACTTCGTTCGCCAACTGATCCGAATCTTCCGCTACCACCTGTGGGTTATTATCCATCATGTCATCATAGGCATCCCCAGCCTGATCGTCCTGAGGGTCTATCACCTCACCATCTACAACGATTGGCGCCATCATACCGTGCTCATCCAAAGGGGAGTCGAAGGTCCTAAGCGGTCTATCTATATTCCTGTTGGCGTCTCGAATACACTAGGCGACATATTTCTAGGTCTAATTAAAGAACCCTCCAACATCAACGGAAACCACGGAACGGTATCTTATATAAGTCTTTCCATTACCTGAAGGGAATACACTTACAAAATGCTCGATCTGTGTCGGGATTCCAAAAAGTGTAGGTGACTGCGGCAACTCATGGGCGAGGGTCTGAAAGTTTAGTTTAAAACACCAATAAGAACACGTCTCAATGAGTAAAACCTCCTAAAACTAGGTTAGGCTAATGTACAATCTCCTAACCGGGAAAAACAACACAAAACACAACAATGACCTAAGCCCTCGGGCCCAGACCAATAATCATTCTGACCCTGCAGGTTAGATAGTTCAATATATAATGATCACGGTACATACGTAGCACATCTCGTCACACGTACGTCATACGCATGCTCATACTCCTCCGTGCTAGAATCTCAAGTCATAAACCGAGTCTCGCTCGTTAATACAACAGTTAACGCAATCATATGCATGTAAATGCCATTAACGTGCCATGATCTTATTCTGATTCACACGGCAAACTAGATCGATGTTTATTCTCATTATTGATATTTGACCTAAAGGCCTGATCCGAAGGCCACGATCCGAAAACCAAATACAACACTTCGCGGCCCGCATAAAGCGTATCTGGCCCAGTATCTCTAGCCCGTGTCGAAGCGCTTCAGGCGCAACACCGATCTCCTCATGAACAATGCCGTCTTCCGGACAAACCGGGCACGACCCGAAGGCCACGATCTGAAGACCTTATAGTGATCACACGGCATATGGCAAATTTTATCTGAACCTAGCGTAAACGCATTGGGTAATTATGGTGATCACATGTTCATGTCAGGCACGCACTTTCGCATAATTTCATCGCACGCCTCATTCTCGACATACATGATATGTGATCATGAAATAGAATATCGTGCAACATGAGCATCATTATAATCTAGGCACTCAGTTAATTCAATATCACCACACGGTGCCCAATTCATAAATAACGTGCTTAATTCACAAACAACGTGCTCAATTGGCTAATTAATACCATGCGGCCCCAAGTATAATTTATAATTCATTAATCAATTCGAATCATCAAGCGGCCAATCACATTTCGCACGAAGCGGCCATATGAGCACACAATATAACCTAGCACAATTAAGCACAAATAATTTATAATTCAACCGATAATCAATCATCCTGGGCGATCCCGATAATTACACTAATAAATTCCCAATTGGCCTAATCTAGTCCAAAATTCCCTAATTGGACAGCCACTATTCATCCACCTCGGGTCCATTTTCATCTCCAATTTACTTACACTATTCCATCAATATTATTCTGGTACTAATTCTCACCAATCGGTTCAATAATTATTCCTAATATACACCGATAATACCTAAACCAGTCCAGAAAATGTACTACTAGTCCTAATCCGGGTTTAGGAGGTTTACTCACTTAATTCTAGGCCACGACGACAAGAAATGGCGGCCAATCACCGATGAACAGTGAAACCGGCGGCGGCGTTCCCGGGGGACACCATATGGACGGCGTACGGACACTGTATGGACAACGACGTATGACGACGTACGGACGGGCTGGAGGTCACGGCGGCAGCAGCTTGGCCGATTGAGCTCCGGAGCGGCGGCACCTTGCTCCGACGGCCCTTTGGCCGGACGGGAAAAGAGAGAGAAAGAGAGAACAAAGAAGAGAGAGAGAGAGAGAACGGACTGGATGAGGTGAGGCTAGGCAGAGCCGGCGTCCAGCAGCTTCGGCAAACAGCGGCTCCAGCGGTGCTCTGGCGTATGGACGGTGACCAAGAGAAGGACAAGCGGAGGAGGAGGAAACGTGGAGGAGGGGGGCTAATCGGTGGGGTTTTGGCTAAATGAGGGAGGAAAGAGAGAGGGCTGGTCAAACCGGTCAAATATAGAGGGCTAGAGGGCACCACGTGTCGCCAATCCGGGAGTTTTGACCAAAATACCCCTAATCTAACAGTCTTAAATCATTCCTATCCAATAATTGATGGACAAAAGGGTCTTTAGCCCCAATAATTGAGCTGATAAATCAATAATAATTATCCCAAATAATTTCCAAAATTTTCGGAACTGAAAATGGCCCAAGGGCAAAACGGTCATTTTTCTTATCTCAGATCGAAATTTCAATTTTTGGCTATACCAACCCCAAATGTGCGTGGCCAACATAATATGGCGTCGGAATCGCGAAAATTGCTTCTCAAGCCTTCGAAAATCGATTGCAAAGTCTTGGAGAATAAAATAATATTATTTTTCACTTCCGAGCCAAAATTTCAATTTTTGATCAAAACAATTCTAAATGTACGTGGCCAACCCAAAATCACATTGGCCTCGAAAAATTACCTCATACGGCCTCAAAGTCCAAGTTGGCATCCCGAGGGGCAAAATCGTAATTTTTTGCCCCTGGACCGAAATTTCAATTTTCAACCATACTTACTCAAAATATGTGTGTCCAATATAATATGACGTCAGATTCCCAAAAATAGTCTCTTAAGTCGTCGAAAATCAACATCTAAATTCGGGCTCAATTTCGTGATCAAAACTTACTCAATTTCAAATTTTAGGGTCTCTCACTAATGGGTGGCTGTTTAGAGTATACGCGTATCGTCCTAGGGTTATCCGAGTCACGACGGTCTTGTTCTTTGAGAGAATGAGAAATTATCGCTAGTCCCAGAAGTTACGATCGTTCAGTTCAAGTTTAGAACTGGTTGGCCACGTGCACTTTCGATCTTGCATAATCACCTACGATCCGATTGTACATCGTTGGCCTTGGCCAAACCCAATCCATCGCTTTTCCTAAGATCGATTCACATCGATTCAAAATATTTTCTCATCATTGCTCGTGATCGGTGTCCGATTCTCGATCGGGTCCCTGATTCACGTACCGTTTCCTAATTAGTCATACTCTATTGGTTAATATCCCAAGAGTGATTAGCTCTGGACGAGATTTACTAAAATAAAATGCAGAATGATATCAATTTTATTGATCCCGGAATTACATCAAAATTCGGGTTGTTACGCCCCTGGTTAATCTTTGTCTGGGTGTTTGTTGTTTCCGCCGCAATTAAACTCGGTTGGGTTCGTTTGGGTCGGTGACTTTTCTTGAGACATCGCATTAATTCAACCGAGCTTGTGGGATGTCGCGTGCTCGATGGGGTTCGGGGCGTGACATTCCAGTTGAACTACCCAAGGGGTTTGTTATGAAAAGTAATAAAGACAAAGTGCTGAGGTTGAAGAGATGTCCATACGAGCATGCACTCTATTTGAAGTAAGAAAAAGGTGATATTCTGCTCGCCTGTTTACATGTTGATGATCTTGTTTTTACAGGAAATAATTTAGCGTTGATTGATGCTTTTAAGGCATCGATGGTGAAAGAATTTGAGATGACCGATAATGGTCTCATGAATTATTTCCTTAGTATCGAAGTGAAGCAAGGTGCCGATGGGATTTTTATTTCCCAAAAAGGATATGCAGAAAATATCCTTGAAAAATTCAACATGAAGAACTATATGCCGGTCAATACACCAATGGAGTGCGGAACCAAGCTTTCGAAATTTGATGATGGTATCGATGTTGATTCGACATATTATAGAAGCTTGATTGGGAGTTTGAGATACTTGACATGCACGAGATCGGATATTATGTATAGTGTTGGAATTGTGAGTCGATACATGAAGAAGCCAAAATCATCTCATCTTAAAGCTACAAAGAGAATACTTCGGTACATCAAAGGTACTATTTCTCATGGCTTACACTATTATTGCTCTGAATCTTTCAAACTTAAAACTTATTCGGATAGTGATTATGGTGGAGATATCGACGATTACAAAAGCACCACAGGATTTGTATTTTTCTTGTGTGACACTTCTTTCACGTGGTCATTAAAGAAGCAACCAATTGTTACTCTGTCAACATGTGAAGCTAAATATGTAACTGCATGTTCATGTGTTTGTCATGCAATATGGTTGAGAAGACTACTCAAAGATATTCTTATGAAGCAGAAGAAAGCAACGGAGATTTTTGTTGATAATGTTTCTGTTATTGCTTTGGCAAAAAAATCTAGTTTTTCATGAACGAAGTAAACATATTAATGTTCGATATCACTTCATCCAAGAACAGATTAAAGAGAATGAAGTTGAAGTATTGCATATGAAGATCGAAGATCAAGTAGCAGATATTTTTACTAAACCTCTCAAAATCGATGTTTTTCGAAAGTTCAAGAGCCTGCTTGGAATGATCGATGGAAGAAAATTTAGTTTAAGGAGGAGTGTTAGAAATTAAACCAAATTTATTGATACTTGTTTCTTTTTTGAGTTTGTTCATATTTTCATATTTTGATTTTTCGTGTTTTTAGATGAAATAATTATTTTTTCAGATATATTATGAGATATTAAAAGATATGATTAGATATTAAGAGATAAGATGAGATATTGTGAAATATTTTTTCTAGTTATATTTTAGGAAAGATAAGGGTCACGTAACTTTTCTTTCAATAGGGGAGTCTTGTAATTTTTTTATGAGAGTGAAATATATTGAGTAAGAAAATTCTATCCTTCCTTTTCTTTTCTTTGCGCGAGTTGCAATTGTTTCACCTTAAAAAATTTCTTCCATCAAATCAAGTTGATGCCACATCTCTGATGCTCAACATAACGCCCACCTCACCCTGAACAGCTTTGAGGAGGGCAGAGATGGAGTTGGCTCATCTGAGTGTGACAACCAGCACCATTTCGATGACACGCCTATTGTGGCACTATTCACGGGGGTGGTTCGATAACATGAGCAGGTGCCTCAGGAACATAACGATCTACGGCAACGGGAGGAGCGCCCAGGCTATGGTGGTGGACGAATGCAACTCGGCCATGGGATGCGATGAAGATCACGGTTGCCAACCTCCATGCGATAACAACATTGTCAATGCGTCCAGAGCTGTGTGGGAGGCCCTGAGGGTGCCTAAGGACAATTGGGGCTGGCTTGACATTACATGGGCCGACGCCTAGTTCTTTGTGCTATGCTTATCACATACTTATATGTACCTATCGTAGGATGTACTTATAAAAAATACCTGTACTAAATATAAAGATACCTCCTTTATGGATCATACGCAATTTGAACTATGGCTGTGAGCATAGCTTCTCCGTGCAGAATGTTGAGTGACTGTATAATTGCTTACTGGAATGTTTTTCATCATATGTCAGCCTTGATGTTTAAGATGAGCTTAGCTATGATGATACCTGATTAAAGAAATAAGCATACGCGACGAAAAACGAGAGAGCAATGGCGAGTGGCCTGTCCAGAATCTGTACCCAATCTGCTGCTGCGTACGAAAATGCTTCTAGTTAGAAAGTTTCAGCCCATGAAGCATAATTCTGACGTTATTCATTCTATAGCCAGTAAGCTGAATTATGGGCACTGATAGATGGAGTTAGGCTAGCTATTGAGAATGACAATACCCGTATGCATATTGAGCTAGTGGCCACTGGTGTTATTCATGCTAATACAAAGTCAGCACTCAGCATTATCAAAAATGTCTTCTCTATCTTTGACAGATTTTTATTTACCTTTTTTTCCTGACGACTTGAGTTTATCGATTATTATATGAAAGTACCAACCTTTATTTAAGCGACTAACCAACTATTCTATAATTGAGTTATTAACTAGTTTTAGGATACCAGCTCTCATTTGAGTTGTTTATCAACGTTTCTTGTTTAACCATTCTATTGTGTTTAATTAACATATATGGGGTAATCTGGAAAAACCTCCGACTTCGTTGTTATGTGCCTGCTTGGTGATGCTTTTGCTTTCTTTAACTTATTACAGTGTGTTGTAAAGTTGCGTCTGTGATAAAATATATGGAACATCTACTATCAAACTGAAAGTACCGGATATTATTATCAAAAGAAGTACTGAAAAGAGCTAAATAATTGAGGTTCTCAGGTTAATTATATCATCCCAAGACTCCTTAGTTGGACTTGGGGTGCATTATCTGAATAGGTCAAAATATCAGGTAATGACCACCTAGGACCTGCCTGGTCCATAACTTGGCACATGTTCTAACTACTTTTTTTTTTTATTTGGGTTGTAATTTGGAAAGGTTAACTGGATAAACATAGTGTCTGATATAGTCAACAAGTTTACTGACATAATACTTCACTAGCTCACAATTCTCAATAAATAAGCCTATAGAGAGTGGAAACTACTCCATTGAAAAAAAAAACTGGTGTGAAATTATCAAAGCAATGTGATTTGACAGATGATCTAAGCTAAAGGAACAGGAAATAAGTAGAAAAAGAAAGTTGCTGCTTGACATTTGACAGAGAAAAGCACACAAGAGAAGTGTGGTCCAGCTCCACCTCCACCCCGTTGATACTAAAAAGAAAGGAGGTCAAGTGTCGAGAGACGTCGTCGTTTCGGATTCGCACAAAAGATGAAATGATTACGGTGGGAGTGATGGAGGCAAACAGCAACTCGGAAGAGATGGAAAGCCAGAGCAAAAGTTCGGAACTTTGAAGAGCTTTTGAGCGGCCGGTCCCTCCTATCCAACTGTCACACCATGCGACTTCCTCAGTACTAAGTTTTTCTCTCTTGTTCTCTGAAACGTTACGGGGCCAAGAATCATTCGAGGATGGGAAAGCGATAGTGTTCATTGAATAACAATCTTTCTTGAATTATTACACTACCAGCAGCACCAACGACGCCGACACCCACTTGTTAAATAACGTCAAGATTCTGAGGCTTTGAGCAGAAGTTGGTGGCATGTCGGAGAAATTATTTGTTCTTTCTTTAGTTCATCGTCTGCAGCAACAAACCAGCCTCGTACGCTCAATGTATTTTGTACGGTATGTTCTTTATGAGATGTTGTTTTTCTTTACATGGTTTTGATCCAATCTGAGCTGATCCAAGCTATGACGTTAAACATTCTCAGTCCATTCGGAATTCTTTCTTTTTCTTCCACCCCGTCGGCTTGATCAGATCTCTTCTCGTCAAAGCTGTAAAGTAAGCACGTTTTTTTGGAGTCTGCTCATAAGTTAATCGACTTTTGGTTGTTCGAGGGGGTGGAGATTCATGGGAAATTGAGAAGTGGGCGCTTGGATTCGGTTCTAAGTGTTTTCACTGTAGCGGAAGGTTGGACCAAGAAAGTGAAGATTTTTTGCGCAGTGATTGGCTCAAGGTTCCGAGCGGCTTCACGAGTTGGTTTTTCAGTGATTTCGTTCATTGGAGATTGGAGTTTTTTTTTCCTCTTCTTTTTCCAATGTTCGTGGTTTAAAGAGCTGATCGATGGGAGATAAATACTGGGTTTAAGGTATTGGAAGCTGGGTTTTTGCTACATCATTGATTTTGTTTCTGCTTCACTGACCCTGAGTTGACTCTGAAGCTTCAAGCTTCTTAGCTGGTAAGAAAATACCTGGTTGCTCTCTCTCTCTCTCTCTCTCTCTCTATGTTTTATGTTTTGTTTGAAGAGGTAAAGAAATGGGCAACTTGTGGATTTTGAATGCTCTGCTAGTGATACTGAACATCTCTCTCTCTCTGTTTTACGTTTTGCCTGAAGAGGTAAAGAAATGAGCAACTTGTGGATTTTGAATGCTCTGCTAGTGATACTGAACATCTCTCTTTCTGTTTTATGTTTTGCCCGAAGAGGTAAAGAAATGAGCGACTTGTAGATTTTGAATGCTCTGCTAGTTATACCGAACATGGGTATAGAGAGAGAGAGAGAGAAGAGAGAGAGAGAGAGAGGATTTTTATTGTCAAGGAAAAGAAATGTTGTCCGGATTGGCCAATTCAGTTTCTAAGTCTGAATTGATCGAGGATGGTCGCTCCTTATAAGTTGTGCCTGGGATTTTACAGTCTATTAAGTCAACACTTTCTCCTTTCATTTCCGACTTCGTTGCTTGTGGATAAAAAGAAGCAAGGAGTTTCGAGAAGAGCACTTGTTTTAATTTTCTCAATTTTTTTGGTTCCCCTGATATTTCTACTGCTGACTTCTCCTTGTTGTGTGATGGATGTAAAATTTGCTGAGATAGCTGCTTCGTCGAACAGGGTATCCAAGATCCACGTTTTAATTTTTGACTTGGAGATGGGGTGTCAGTTCTCCAGATTGGCACCATGTTGCTGGGAGTCACAATTCAAGGGATCGGTCCTCGAAATTGCTGATGTTGGTGCGTAAATCACATGTAGCACTTATTCCTCGTAGGAACTTGAGCATATTATTACTCGTGTTCTTACATCGTTATCCTTTTCCAGAGAAAGATGAGTTGGCTGAACCTAAGTCCTTACCTGCATTCCAAGAGTTCACGTTCGAGCAGCTTAAGAAGGCGACGTCAGGTTTTGCAGTGGAGAATATTGTGTCGGAGCATGGAGAGAAGGCTCCCAATGTCGTCTACAAAGGAAAGCTAGAGGACCAGAAGCGAATTGCAGTCAAGCGATTCCATAGAAATGCTTGGTCTGATTCCCGGCAATTTTTGGTATTAAGTCATTCTGTTATATGTTTTTTCTCTCCTCTTTCTCATGAAAAACATTGTGTTTTCTCTTTTCCTTTTGTTTCTTTCTCCCGTTGCATATATATTTCTATATGTGAGAGTTATGGGACAATATTCACTCTCGATTTCCACAAGCAAATGTTAATCGCAAAGAAAGGGCAATGCATGTGCACTTTTTTCTCTGTAACAGCACATCAATTTGATACGTTTTTTTGCAAGTATAGGAGGAGGCAAAGTCAGTTGGTCAGCTGCGAAACAACAGATTGGCAAATTTGCTGGGTTGTTGCTCTGCAGATGACGAGAGGTTGCTTGTTGCAGAATACATGCCCAACGAAACGCTTGCAAAGCACTTATTTCATTGTAGGTCCTTTTGTTAACAAGCATAAGTTTTTGAGTACAAGCTGTGTCAACATGTGTTCTGGTAATCTGATTAAGTGCCCTTTCCATGCAACCTCAGTACAACTGGTTATTGTCCTAAAATTTAACTTTCTTGGTGAAAGTTTGTCGTAAATGGCTTTACTAACCCATAAACAAGTTCAAGCGCTTTACTCTCAAATTAGATTTGATCTTTTGAATCAGGGGATTTGCAACCCATGAAATGGCCTATGAGAATGAGGGTTGTCCTTCATATTGCACAAGCGCTGGAATACTGCACAAGCAAAGGGCGCGCCCTTTATCATGATCTTAATGCATATAGAATACTGTTTGATGAGGTAAAAGTCTGGTTAATCCAATAGGCAAAATCATTCTCCTTCATGTTTTATTTGTTATATTCATGATCAGATCTTTTCAGGATGGTAATCCTAGACTTTCAACCTTTGGCCTCATGAAAAATAGTAGGGATGGCAAGAATTATAGCACAAATTCGGCATTTACGCCTCCAGAGTACCTGAGAACGGGTACAGATTCCAATGCAACACGCACTTATCAACTTATCTGTTTCTCCTGGTTGTACAAGTGCTCATACACCATGTATTGTTCTTCTATTTTCACAGGCAGCGTGACGCCAGAAAGTGTTATATATAGCTTTGGTACTCTTCTGCTTGACCTTCTAAGTGGAAAACATATACCCCCAGGTCATGTAAGTTTCTAAGTTTAAGCATTATCTGGGCTGATATTTTTTATTTTCTCTTGATATATGATGACACTGCATCAAACAACCTCTTTTTCATATGCTTCATGGAATAAGTATTGCCTTTTTTCCTTTATGTATCTTTTAACCTTTACCCCTTTGACCCTCAGTCTCCACTGATCTCTATCAGGCCCTCGACTTAATAAGGGATCGGAATCTGCAGACGTTGATAGATTCTTGCTTGGAAGGACAGTTTTCTGATGACGATGGGACGGAGTTGGTACGCTTGGCTTCCCGATGTTTACAATATGAACCTCGAGAACGTCCAAATCCAAAGTCCTTAGTTGCTGCATTAACCCCATTGCAGAAGGAGGTTGAGGTATGCTTTTCTTTTATTTTTAGAAAGAAAGAGATTCGTGTGCCAACTTAAAGAAATTTGATTGCTGAGATTTCTCTCTGTGGTTTTCAGGTTGCTTCTCACGTACTAATGGGGATCCCCCACAGAGCTTCTTTATCTCCTTTATCGCCTTTTGGTGAGGCTTGCTCAAGAAAGGACTCGACTGCAATGCACGAAATCTTAGAAAATCTCGGATATAAAGATGATGAAGGATTAACAAATGAGGTTTGCTCATTCTTTTTGTTTAGAACATCTAGAAGCATCCATTATTGCTGTCTAATATATGTCCTTGCTGTCATGTTTAATTATTCGGACACTTAATCCTATAGGAGCGCCTCTTCATTAGCTTAGTTATGCATTTTATCTAAATTTGTGTAATCCTTGTCGGAGTTGAAGAATGTTAACATTTTATTCCGTTCAATATGCTACAGCTGTCTTTTCAGATGTGGACAGACCAAATGCAGGATACATTGAACTTGAAGAAAAAGGGCGATCTTGCTTTCCGGCAGAAAGGTTTCACAGCAGCAGTTGATAGCTACACACAGGTTTGTATTACGCATAATCCAACCCTTAAACAAAAATTATTGTTCTCAATCTTCTCTTCATTTCGATCATTATGGTGCAACTGGGATCCGGAAATCCTAGCTATCATCTGGGGATGAATGCCCTTTGAATTTCCTCTAATCTAATTTCAAGGAAAAAAAGTTCATGATATTTACGATGACTGTCTGAAACCCTCACCATCTCATTAACTCGTTGGGTTACACAATAAATAAGATCTAAACCAGCTTTTTCCTTCAACGTGTAGTTCATCGACGCGGGAACCATGATTTCTCCGACGGTTTTTGCACGCCGCAGTCTGTCTTACCTAATGAATGACATGGCTCAGGAAGCTCTGAACGATGCAATGCAAGCCCAAGTCGTTTCCCCGGTTTGGCACATTGCATCATACCTTCAGGCTGCGGCCCTCATAGTGCTGGGGATGGAGGCTGAAGCGCAGGTTGCACTTAAGGAAGGCGCAGCTCTGGAAGCTAAGCAGAGTACAAACACAGGCCAAAAATGAAATACAACTCTGCAGTACTAACTGGACGCTGCTGTTTGCTTGGATTAATGATGTTTTATGGGAGCACGCGACATCTGAAGCATTCTCAATGTCCTCATCTTGATGCTACAATTTGTCCGTTCTCCCCATGCAGAGAAATGTCTTCGTCATGCCATTTGGTTCGATCTACTCAGACATTTGTATAGGCTACATCCATGTTCTTTTGTTTCCCAGTGTCCCTGTGTGTTTTTTTTTATTTTTTCTGTCGATTACGGATGAGAGAGAAGGCTATTTATCTGGAGGAAAGGTTTGCAAGCTTACATTCTCTGTATAGAGACAGTTTCTATCCTGATTTGGAAATTCAAGTTGAACCAGAGACAGACAGAGAGGTCTCCTTTCTGTTTCTGTAAATTTTTTCTTTTCCGATTTTAACATGGCCTGGAGGGTGAAGTCCATCTTATAATCAAAATGACGGCTTTTCAGGACGACCGGGTGAAAGAATTAGTAATCTGTCTAAGGTTGTCAGCACACATTTGTCTAATCATTGGTTTTCTGGAGCACTTCCAGATGTTTTCAGGGGCTTCCAAAGCTTGAGATCTTTTCTGCCAGATCAAATAAATTTTTCTGGTCAGTTGCCACCTTCACTGATGTGCTCTCCGTCCCTTTCCACGGTTGACTTGAACAACAAGACAGTATCAACTGTTCTTCAATGGCACATCCAAGTTCCCTCAACCTTGGTTCCAATTTTTTTCCCCAGGTCTGCTTCCTGAAAATTTATGTGCTTGTCATGGATTACATGCTCTAAACCTCGCGAACAATCACTTAGGTGAAGCTATTGCTTCCGGCTTCCAAAACCTCCAGGCACTTACACGCCACTATCTCTCTCTAGAACGGAAACAATTCATCTGTCTACTGCTCTCCATATATCAGGGCAATGTGGAACCTTAAGTGTGCCGGTCATTCCCGAGTTTTCGAGATGAAGAAATGCCGAGACACGCTGATTTACAGTTTCCAAATCTAAATGTGTCCGTGAATGGCTACAGTCAGTTGAAAGGGTCAATGCCAGTGTGGTTAAGGGGATGCAAAAAGTCAGCATTTGTTGGATCTTGCATGGAACCAAGTAATAGGGAGAATTCCTAGCTGGATCGGCTTATCGGGTATGCAATGTTTGGCATGAAGCCAACATTCCTGTCGGCTACCGACGTTTCTTACAGTAAGTTCTCTGGTGCAATTCCTCTCGAAGGCCAGTTTTTTACCTTTCCGGATTCAACCTATCCAGAAGCGTGGACCCAACCAGGTTGAGATGAAGTAGTGCAAAAGAACAGAAGCTTGGCGAGATGAATTTCAAAAGTGAGAAAAATTAAAAAATAAAAAACAAGAGAAGGGCCCAACCGGGTTCGAACCGGTGACCTCTTGATCTGCAGTCAAATGCTCTACCACTGAGCTATGGACCCTTTTGTTAAGCGTAGCCCAATTTTAATATTTATATAATATTTTTCTTTGTAATGCCACCTTTCCAATAAATTTCATTTTTTTTTGTCGAAATAAGTTTTATAATAGATCCCTTAATGTTTATGACAAGTTGAAGCTTGAGAGTTTCCTCCTTGTCGAGGCATGAGCTCGATAATCAACACCACGAATAAATTCGCAAAAATTAATTATTTTACTTCAAATAATCTAAACATCTGATTTATATGATTTGGTATTGTGCTGAGATGAGGAAATAATATGGTCATTCGGAAAATAGGCAAAAATGAAGAAAAGGGTCAATGGAGTTGCTTCTAATTGTGAAATTCTCAAGATGGCCCAAACTAATTCACCGCAAAATGAGGCAGAAACAGCATCCTCACTCTATGCACATCGAATTAATAAAATGCAAATCAAAACAAATTCAAGATGGCATCAAGAGTTCAGTTGATCAGCAGGGTAGCAATATTCCCAAGAAGAATTGGCTAGAGCTGATCTTTTTCCTTGAGAAGAAATGGAAAGTCAGAGTATTATGGAAAACGAAAATGTAAGGTCACATTACAAGAGATATTCACTGGATAGCTAAACTGGTGTATGAAGCTAAGACTAGTTACATCCCTCGAACACTGATGATATTGCTTCCAAGACTCAATATACAATTCCACGGTGATTCACTTAGCCCAAAAAAGGAAAAAAAATCCATGGTGATTCCTAGTCCCGACACCAATCGAGTGTGATGGCTCATGATCTCTCAACCAACGCGGGGAACAGAAGCAGTTCTCTTTTCTTGTAGCTCCACTTGTGAAGCTCGAAACGACTCTTTTGTCGGACCGTAGTACGCCGGTTTATGGCCAGGAAAGGTAATGAAGTTCCAGCCAAAAGCTGATCCACCAACAATGTATGACCCCCGAGTCTCGAGCACTTCAGGTTGCTGCTTTTCAGTGTCCTGGTGCTCTCCTTTCACACACTTCCCGTCTTTCACATTGTTATATTTCGTAGAAGAGATTGTTTCTGCACTAGCAGTCATCTGTCTGTACAGTTCCATAAACAGCTTCAGCTCTGTAATATAAGACAATCAGAATCACAAACCTTAGGCGCACAAAAATTATTTCAACCCAAGAAAAAAGTCACTTTTTATGGAGAGAGACGATGCTGACACACTTCACTGTGACATGAAACCATGATATATGCAGTGGCCGGAAGATGTGTTGCATGAAATTCTCACCGTGCAAGTATGCATAGTTCTGCACATCAATTCCAATTTACAAGTTATCATCAAATTATTCTTTACTAAAGCAAACTTATTGCTACTGATCTCCACTAGATGGCTGCACCCATGTTCATGTAAACATCTAACAAGATAAACGACTCTGAGCAATACGATACACCAAGAAATTCAAGGAAAAGTACGAAAACTTTCCAAATCATATAAAAGCACTGCAAGTCGAACATTTTGGAGCTTACTTTCTCTAATTTCTTGAGCTGCCCTGCAATTCCGAAAGTCCGGGGTTGCAAGCACCTTCAAATGGATAAACCCAAAGAGGCATTAGGCTTTGCCAGCTTTATGCACCAACAGAATCAAACATGTGCAAGAGGGTGAAAAGCTAAGTTTTTTCGTCGACCAACAGGATATAGTCGTCATCTACCTATTCCGCAAACTTAGATACAAACATGCACACTCCATTAGGATATAAACCACCCAGCAGAATTCAAACCAGTTCATGTATTGAAACAGAGAGACCTTCAACATTCATCACATACCAATACCACAAGCACACCAGTTCAAGTCCAAAACTTTCAAATTTTTCCCGTGACAATTCCCTTGAAACTCAGATTTAGAACCCCAAGTAAAGGTCTGACTTGTAATTTCCCAATCGTCAACTTAAGCCATGTTTCTTAAGCATCACGAAAACTCGATGCCCAGAAGAATTTGATGCTGAATTCAAAAGAAGTGAAACAAAAAGATGTGATTTTGCGGCCATATTCACAGCAGATACTGAAAAGCATACAATCACCGGCCAACCCAAGCATCGTTTTCGTGTACTGTTTCACCGGGAGCGGGAAAACTTCCCCTAGAAAAAGAAAGAAAAAGAGTATACCAAGAGAACGCGAAATATACAGCAAGAAATCACGAACCCAACATTGGTTGAAGAGCAAAAGAGATCATTCCGACATGTAACACCGCCCACGAGCGGAGATGGAAAGCAAACCTCGATGAAAGATGGGCGAAGGTCGCCGAGCACGGAGCGCATCTTGTAGTAAGGAGAGGCTTGAATCCAAACACTGGGCTCGAGGGGTCTTTTCCGGTTGCTCCTCTGGGACTGCGACTGCGACTGCGACTGCGACTGCGACTGCGGCGGTGGCCTCGGCGGCCGCTGCGGCGGAGCTGCTCGGGGCGGGGGCGGTGGCGGTGGCGGTGGCGGTGGCTGATTCTGGGCGGGTTTCGATTGGTCCATGTCGGAGAGAGGCTTTTGGGGCGGAGACCCACCTTCCAGGTAAAGGCAAAAAGAACAACTCGAATCGTGTGGCCTTTCCAAATTTCAAGTGATTTGACCAAAACAAAAAAATTGAAGTGATTCCATTTTTTGGACTTAAAAAAAAATGTGTTTCCATTTTTTACCAAAAAAAAAAAAGTGAATCCATTGTACCATGGGCTCAAGAATGAGTAAAATTCAGGCCCACGTAAGGGAAAATGACACAAATAATCTTTAAATTTTTACTAAATATTCAATGTAGTCCCTGAACTTTAGTCTAATGTGGTATGTCATTCCTGGACATTTTTATATGTTCAACATAGATCATGGAATTTTGGTGCATATTCAATTTAGTCCCTAGATTATGTAAAAATATTCAATTTTATCCTAGAACTTAAATTAATAGAAGGATAACATTAAATATGTCAAAAATTCAAAAATCACATTGACTGATTTAAAAGTTCAAGAACCACATTACACATTGGGATAAAGTTCAGAGACCATATTAAATAAATTAAAAGTTCATAAACCACATTACATATTTTGTCAAAATTTATGGACCATTTATATCATTATCCCCTTATATAATGACTTGAAAAAAAATTTGAGGAGTTGCATGCATCTATTAATCATGTGTGAACATTAATGACTTAGGCCTATTTATTTCACGAAAAGTAAATAATTTAGAAACTATTTTCCTAAAAATGATTGTTTATATTACCTGAAATAATTAATTAATTAAAAAAATCGTTATATGAAAGTTATTATCAATTTGAAAATGCTACTAACTATAGATAGGTTTACTTTAAAAAAATCGATGGCTAGGTTGAAAATCGCTTGTCCTAATGTAAATTCTTTTAATCCTACAAAGAGGGTATGGTCCTTATTTTGGGCATACACATGCTCAATCGATAAGAATGTAACTAATTTCAGCAAAAGAAGTTACTCTTTCTTATTACTTTTCTATATAGAGTTACTAATTTTGCAAAAACCTAGCTATTAAATAGAATTGATTATGAGCCCCAAACAAAAACAGAATTGATTCATAAAATGCCTGTTTGATGCAACTCACTTAATAGAATAAAGGTTTTCTTTTTTATTTTGAAGAAAGTACAAAAACTGTACCTTATTCCACATATTTTTAGTTGGCTGTCACCTGAGAGTGCGAAGGTTGCTGGTGACTGTAGCACCAGCTTATCACCAACATATTTCATTTCAATGTGTTAAAAAACCTCCTTCACAAAAAATAACTGTCATTAACTAACCTTCCACCACCTCTCTTCCTCAACCCTTCAACTCCTTGACACTCTCTGCTACTTCCCTAACATGTCCTCCCCTCCCTCCACTCCTCAATTCCAAAACCCTAATTCCAATTCCTCCCAATGGCACAGCCCACAAGCCTCAAATCTCACTCCATGCATTCCCAGTTCACACCAAAGTTCATCCCCAAGTTGCTCTCAACTCCTCACTCCATTCACAGCAGCACCATCTCCTTCAAGGCCCTCTCCTGTCAAGCTGGAGATTCGAGCCCCCGGAAGCCCCCTGCGATCATCTCGATCCTCCGGATGATACCCGACTGGGCCGATCTCGTGAAGGAGCAAGGGATGCAGCGCAAACGGACCCTCTACAACCACGAGAGCTGGCTCCAACACCGTAGCTCGCAGCGCCATGTCCGGCACTTGCTCTCGAGCTTGTCCTCGCGGGTGATCCTCTCTCTGATACCTCCGGTGATGGCTTTCACTCTGGTGGCGGTTATGGTCGCAAGTTATAATACCGCTATGGCGATGGAGTGGTTGCCGGAGTTTTTCCCGGTGCTGAGGACTTCGTCGTTGCCATACCAGCTGACAGCACCAGCGCTGGCGCTCCTTTTGGTGTTTAGAACGGAGGCTTCGTATTCGAGGTTCCAGGAAGGGAGGCAGGCTTGGGTGAAGGTGATTGCAGGGGCCGATGATTTTGCGAGGCAGGTGATCAGTACGGTGGAGAGCAACGAGGATTCGGCACTGAAGAAGGCCCTTTTGGAGTATATCATGGCGTTTCCCGTTGCACTTAAGGTCGGTTGGTATTGACTTCTCTGTTGAATTGTTGCTCAGAAAACTTGCTTAGTTTAGAAGCCAGAGTTGAGATTAATCTATGACTTATATAAATTTCTGTGACTTTTATCAATTTAAGTGCTCGACTCCGCTTTCGACGCTCAGAGATAATGGACCCTATATATGCAGTGTCATGTGACTTATGGCTCGGATATCAGTCAAGACCTTAGAAACCGAATTGAAGGGGATGATCTAGCTGTGATTCTCAAGTCAAAGCACCGGCCTCGCTGCATTATCGAGTTCATTTCCCAAAGCATCAGATTGTTGAATTTAGAGGAGTCAAAGAGACATGTCCTGGTATTTCATTGCTCAACTAACAAATTAAGTTTCTGAGTGAGACAGAGCACGGGGGCCTTGTATTTGCAGATTCTTTATTTTACCAGTACCAGACGGTGACCATTTGATTTATGCAGGGAGTAGAGTGAACTTAATAGGCCTGCATTCACTTTAATTTTGGATCTTAATCATGTAGGAGTCAAAAATATCTTGCTTTCATGAAGGAATCAGCATCTGCGAGCAACTAATTGGCATTCCAATTCCTCTCTCCTACACCCGTTTGACCTCGAGGTTTCTGGTCCTTTGGCATCTGACTCTTCCTGTCATTCTTTGGGATGACTGCCACTGGATTGTGGTTCCGGCCACTTTCATCAGCGCCGCTTCCTTGTTCTGCATTGAAGAAGTATGATTCCCTACTGCTTTCGGTTATGTCGCTCATCGATTCTACCTACACCGTAACTAAGTATCCTATTGAATTACTTGATGATATAATCTTTTTGGATGGCGAAGAACATGTGCTGCTGATGAGTCAGGCAGGCAATGGTAATCCACATACATATGTTAGGGGAATTTAGGGTCTCTTGATTGGTTAAAGCGAACATCATTTTTACCGAAAAGTTATTTTACAAAAAATTTTCTGTTCCAGACTGTAGAATGCATTCCTTCAGGGAACTTTGTTGGTATCTCTCTTGACACGGACTATTTGCAGCTGTTCTCAAATTGTATTAAAAGCTTCGCCCTCTCATACATTTCAACTTTTCCCGGTTGCCGCTAAGCTAATGCCTTGGCAAGCTGTTAAATGCATAGATGGGACAGATCCCACTCAAAAGCATGAGTTTGACACAGCGCTAGATTCTGCTTTTCAACCTTTGCTGCCATTACATTCAATTGTGAAATCCATATTGAAGGCTGTTATGTATAGTGCTAAAGTTAATAGAAAGAACAGTCTACTCTTGACACAGTGCGAATCACCTGGCAACTACAACCAATCCCTTTCATATCAGCATGACTTGACTTCTGTCTTGACATCTGCAGGTCGGTGTTCTTATTGAAGAGCCATTTCCAATGTTAGCACTCGATGAGCTCTGCAATCTAGTCCGCGAAAATATTCAGGAAGCAATTCGTACCAAGAGAATTATTGGCAAGCGTCTTCTTGCAAAGAGGAAGAGCCCCATACATGAGCAATCACCTAATGGTAGGCCAAAGCACCAACCTGAAAGGAGAAACAGGTCATGACATTTTGAAGAACGAATCGTTTGTCAGAGTTGCCATTACCTTGCCATTGGCACATAAACGATCAGCATGATTCCAGTATACAGATATGCACTTATACTATTGCCGCGAAGGAAGACATAGAGCTGTTATGATGGAATCTAGGGTACTTGAGCTGTCGGCCCTCTCAGCGCTGTCATATATATGCTGTTCACTCACTGATGGGGGGATCATACTCTACACGACTGATTGCATTAGCCCACCATTGATTCACCGTGTGAATGGCGTCCAAGTCACCGGCATCGGGTCAAGGATCATTAGTTACCAAGTTTCCGCTACAGAAGGAATTTGGCACGAAACGCAGCAAAGGATGATCTTTCTATTCCCTTAGTATTTAGCAGTACCCGAAGAACACCATCGTCATGGCCGGAAATACTGTACTTAGACTTGGAAATCAGAAGCGAAATTCTTTTTTTTTCCTTTTTGGTATTGCTAGAAGCGAAATTCTACTTTTAGCCCGTGAAAACCTGTTTCTGTTGAGCTTCTCTGAAGGGACGATTGTAGAAATTCACTCCTGTAAAATTATTTGGCGATCGAATGTGATCAATATTGTCATTGGTGGCTTTTGTGCTAATAAATTCCGGGTCATCGCAGGTTGGTTAAAATTCAGCTCATGCTTGACAACACGATCATGCAATGCTAGCCAAAGAACTGATTTTGAGCAGGAATTTAAGTTGCAATCTCGCAGAAAGATTAAATTATGGGATAAAAAAAAAAGAGTTTTACTGAGAATAGAACAAGGAAAGAATTGATATAGATAACATCAAAGCGAAGGAATGCAAAATGTCTGAGCCCGGGTTCGAACCGGGGACCTCTAGTGTGTGAGACTAGCGTGATAACCGACTACACCACCCAGACCATGTTGGCAGTTTCTCACACACAAATAATTATTAAAGTAGTAGAGTTCCGAAGAACATAAAGGATCCTTTTATTTCACAGAAAATGAATAATTTAGAAAGTAGTTTCTTGAAATGATTGATTATATTACTTAAAATGATTTGCTAACAAAAAATGTTTATATTATCGACAACAATTAATGCCAAAACATTCTCATGGACGATGAATTTTTTTTTTTCATTTATTTTTGTAATCAACATAAGCACTCATTTTTTAGAAAATTGTCTTTTCAAAACGTATATTTTCCTGCAAACAGACTTGAGGGTTCAAAATGAATAATATGGTCAATTTCAATACAATAAATGTAGACACTAGGCTCTTATCTGCCTAGTTCTGACAGTTTAGCCCAGGAAGTCCTGAGGTACGACTTGCATCGACATGTTTCTCTAACCTCTAGCTCTCTCTCAAGTATTACTCAAACTTGGATAAATTCCAGAACAAACTAACTCAATGAGAAAATGATTTTCACTTCTTTGCTTCAGCTTTCCTCAGCATTGCTTCGCTTGTTCTCGCCTCCAGTATGCAACGTTGACCTTTGCATATATGCCCTTATTTATACATGACTTCGCGTCTTTCTCCCAAGAAGCGAAGCCAACCTAGAGTAGCGTCCTGTCCATTTTGCAAGCCATGAGCATCATGCTCATGCTGTGGAGACCTTGTATGCAGCCACTCTCATCCGGTAGAGCAGGGGGACAAGATGGTGGTTGTCGCATTCCGGTCCATGTCATGGCCTCAACATTGCCGGGTTATAGCGAGGAATGTTGGTACATGCAAAAGGGATGGCAGTAACACGCCCCAAACTCACCTTGAGTGAAAGATAACTTATGAAATGATACACGAGGGGTTCTCTGTAGGAGTTTGACGCACTTGTTTTGGGTCAGATTGTTGTGTGAGGTACCTGGAACACTGAACACTTGTTGCAAGCTGCTATACGAAATGACCTCATGGTAAACCAACTCTGATTGCAATAGCAATTATGCTTATAATCTAGATGAATAAAGCTGGAGGTACAAAGGCTAGTCTACACAGTCGATTTAGAAAACGCAGCAGAAACGCTTGGATGTAGTACATTTGTTGAAATAACCACTTGAATTTGCCATGTCATTTCGTAAATCAACATTGAAAGGAAGCCAGTTTTTGTGAGTCTAGCTTTACTCTACAAAACCATGCTCAAGCAGTTTTTCATTATTCTTTCCCAATATATATAAAATCAAGATGATACACACACCCAAATATGACAGGAATATCATACAAGGTCGCAGAGAGAGGAAGCGTCATATAGGGTTGCCGAGCATGAGGTGTGCTCGTTCTTAAACATATCTCTCATTGAGAGCATTGAATGAAAGAAAGAGAAGAATATTCTATATATGCTGCAGGCTGCAACTCGTGTCATAAGATAGCACAAGAACAGCAAACCCGCATTGTCTTGTCATATTGCATGTTCTCTTGGATTTTCTCTAGCTGTAAGATTATCTCTTCAAACGTAGGCCTGCAATCTGGATTCTTATGCCAACATTCTCGAAGGAGCCTAATGAAAGCGAGCATTTACACAAATTTGTCACTTAGAACAAGTATCCTGAATCACGGAAATCATTGATAGAAACAACTTGCATGAATGACATCCAGGGGTTTCCAGTATCTAAGTCAAAAAATCTGGCCTGAAATGATTGCTGGGTCACAAGATTTAGTGTTAAAACTTATATCCCTGGAGAGAAAAACCCAAACTAATGCACTATGATCTCATATCTTTTGAATATAGAAGGATTTCTTATCAGTTCACACAGTACATAACACATGCAGTATATCCTGTCTGGCTATATGCAGCTTTCTGTGAAGGAAATGGTTCAGAAGGAATGACTTACGCTCTAACTGATTCAGGGTGTACGTATGAAGAGAGTGGTGGACGGGAATCCTCGTATGCTCTTTTATCAGCGACTTGTTCTGGGGTTTGTGCCCTATGAGATGGTCCCCCGTAATACATCTGGAGACAATTTGGCTTCTCTTATGAGGAATGCAGTCATGATCAACATGTCTTGATAAGCTGAATGAGCTTTTAAAATATCCAAGTAGTTGATGATTCATGCAAATAATGAAATTTAACTAAGGTCTGAAGTCTCTCAAGTGTAGAAGAGAATAATCCTTCAACTAATCATGAGAAGAGGATGCACCCACAATCGTGTGTACCTCGTAGACAATCATGGCAAATGAAAAGACATCAACACTCTTCCCATATGATTCTCGACGATAAACTTCTGGGGCCATGTAACGATCTGGATCAACAGCATATAGTTTATTTAGCTAAATAGAAAAAAAAATCGGTAACTAATCAAAAGTTGATGAACAGTCGATCTAACATGAGCCAGTGCAACCAGTCATTTTGTAACCCTCTGCATCTTTAGCCAGTGCAATCTTGCTCAAGCCAAAGTCTGTCACCTTAAGATGGCCAGATTCATCTTGCAACACATTCCTGCAAGAACTCCAAAAGCGAGAAAATCATCAGTTTTTTTCTGATTTGAATGCAAAGACTGCACCTCTAGATGCCACACATCTATCACCACCGCTGACAATGCCTCCTCTAGAAACTAAAAAGCAATAGGCTAATCATCCTAGCAGAAACTCACAAGATATTATTTACAGCGAGAGATGCTGAGCCTCTCTGTCTAGAATGAAACCAACCTACATCAATCGAGTTGATTGAAAAGCTAGTCTTGCAAACACGTGCTTTCCTCGCAGAATGTTCTCCCGTGTTCAAAACCATGTATAAACCTAATCAAATTTTAATAGACACAGATACTAGAATTTGCTTCTGTTGGAATTATTCTGGTATGCACTGCCAAGTACCAACAAGGTAACATTACTACTCCATGGATGAATTGTGTCAATATGTCGGAAGAGCAGAGACCTCAGATTGACCAAAGATGACCTTCCTTCAAACAAAAACCTCAGTGAACCATAGCTCTCTAGGCACAGAATGGTTGCAAGCACTATTCCTGTGACTTTAAAAATGAGAGGGAAGTACTCGACCATTGCCACCCTCACCTATACACTGTGGCAACATATTTTGTAAGAGCCCCCCCTTCCATGCTCAAGTTATATCACGAAAGAGAGTTTAATTGAAGTAAAATACCTCGGCGTCAAATCTCGGTGTATTATAGCGTGTGGTTTATGTTGATGGAGATAATTCATACCCCTGCATAAATCGTGAGGATTCAGCTGAACTTGAGTTGCATAATGTGTAGATTAGACCACTAACAGTTTCAGCCAGACAGTAATAGCTATACATGCTTTCATAGCATAAGCCATGGATTTCAAGCATGATTCCCCATATCAATTTTCAAATGTCACTGCAGTTCTTGTTGATTTCTGACGATGTATTTTTTATAATGCTACCAAAAAAATCAGCCTGCTTTAACTCTATTTTCATTGGGAGGAACTATCTCTACCTGACCAAAATAAATTAAAAGAAAATGCTAAAATTGCATCACAATTCAAGATCCTAAAGAAGACATTGAAAACTGTTAAAGGGTAGTTTAGTCTTTTCATTGTTAATGAGCCATAATACTCGCACTATATATATTGATGTAATCCGTAATTATAAGATAGATTGAACTTTTTCCTTTTCACATGGTATCAGAGCGGGTTTTTAACCCTAGTTGACGAAGCGACGGCTCGCCGCCATCGACCCCTTGCCGAAATAGCTTGCCTGTCTCTTCCTCTCTTGCATCGCCTCTCGCGCGTCTTCTTCGCGCGGGTCGCGCACCCTCTTTGCGCGAGTCCCGCGTCACGCTAGGTCGCGTCAAAACTATCGTACTTGATATGCACATCCAATGGTAAAGTTCTCTTTCTTGAATTAGAGTGTATTGTTTGTGTTAATTGTGATCCATGGCCAAGATTAGGAGTCAATTGTGATCCAAGGCCGTAGGAATTGACTTGGTAGTCAATGGGGAGAGAGAGCAGATTCTGAATTGAAGCTGATTTTGGAAATTGGAGAAGGAATCGAAGTTGCTTTCGGGAAAATAGGCAGATTTCGAATTCTTGAGGAAAATTCATGGGCGTTGTTGTCTTCTGCTATTCGCCGGGAATTCTCGAGGCAAATTCGTTGGCATTGTTCCGTTTTGTTGGTGGAGTTCTGTTAAGTTGTTTTTAGATTAAATGGGAAACTTCGTGATTTTGAAAAGAGTCAGACAAGGGTTGTATTAGTGCCCCACTCATGCACAACCACATATATATGATAGTGTTTTCAATTTTCCACTAAATTTTTCGCATGGCTAGAAACCCTGAATCAAGTGCGAGTATGGATACCAATCTTACTAATATGAAGTTGAGCTCTGTCAAGCTAGATGGGACCAATTACCCTTCTTGGTCTATGGCAGTTGAGACGTATTTGTTGGCTACCAAGCAATTGAGTTATCTGACTTCACCTCCACCTTCGGATAAAGCAAAGCTAGAGGATTGGCGCTCTGGTGATGCTGCCATTCGGACATTGTTGTGGAATACTATGGATTCCAAGATTAGTCCTCAGTTTATGCGGTGTACATCGGCCAAAGCCATTTGGGACAAGTGTGCTCTTATGTTTTCAGGAAGAGATAACATGACCCGTGTTTGTGATGTTTGGGAAGAGTTATTTGATCTACGTGCAGGAGATATGTCTATATCCGATTACTATTCTAGGTTTACCACTCTTTGCGAGAAACTGGACACTTATTTGCCTGTTACTGATGACGTTAAAGAGTTGGCCAAGCGTCAGGAAGATATGAGAGTTATGTTATTTCTCCAAGGGCTTGGTCCTACTCATTCTTCTCTCCGACAGCAAATTACTTCTCAGAGTACTCTTCCATCAGTTGATGAGGTCTTTTCTCGAGTCCTTCGACACATGCCTACTTCATCATCAGCACTCTATTCTGCACCAGTAGCAAATGCTATGGTTTCTCAGTCGTCTGGTGGTCATGGAGGCCGAGGGCGTGGTCCTCATGGTCTTGGTAGATCTGGTTTTTCTCCTGGTCGTGGCCGAGATGGTGGTAGGAGTACTGGAAGTTCACGTTATTGCAACCATTGTCAACGAGCTGGCCATACCGAGAATTATTGCTACACTTTACATCCCGAGCTTCGTCCACAGGCTGCTTATGCTGATGTAGGTGAATCTCCAGTGCAGAAGGTTCCCAATCACTCACGAGAACTGCCTAACACCATTAAATTGTCTCGTGCTGAGTATGAGTCTTTAGTACGTTCCCACCAAGTGGAAGATTCCTCAGCTCCTACTGCTACTTTGGCACAGACTTCTTCAGGTAGTTCGTCTTGTTTACTCTCTTCTGCGCCCACTTCATGGGTCGTAGACTCAGGTGCTACAAATCATATGACCGGTAATTCTAATTTATTATCTGGTATCACCTCCATGTCACTTAGTTCTGTTACACTTGCCGATGGTTCACAATCCCACATTACTAGCCAAGTGAACATAACCTTGGGTCCCTCTCTTTCTCTTTCATCTGTTTACCGTTTACCAACCTTTCCATATAACTTGCTTTCCGTTAGTTCCCTTACCAAAGATTTGAATTGCTCTATGACATTTACCTCAACTGGTTGTGTCTTTCAGGATCTGAGGACCGGACGGATGATTGGTGGAGGGCATGAGTCCAATGGGCTGTACTACCTAAACAAAGATCTTATTGCTACTGCCGTTCAGAAGAGTACCGCCTTTGACTTCTTTAAGATGCATTGTCGTATGGGTCATCCATCGCCTGACATACTTCGTCATTTTTCTAATGTTTCATCGTTTAGGAGTCCTATCCAGTGTGATGCTTGTCAATTTGGCAAACATCATCGAGTATCTTTCCCTTCCCGTGTCCAGAGTCGTGTGTCAAGTCCTTTTGAGTTGGTCCATTCTGATGTTTGGGGACCATGTCGTATCAGTGATATATCTGGTTATAAGTATTTTGTTACATTCGTAGATGACTATTCTCGTGTAACGTGGTTATATTTAATAAAAGATCGAACTGAAGTTTTTTCTAGTTTTTTTTTTGTAAGAAAGTTTTTTCTAGTTTTCGTATGTTTTACTTTGAAATTCTCAATCAGTATCATATTTCTGTTAAATGTTTGCGCTCCGATAATGCCAAAGAATATATGGCTGTTTCCTCTGGTTTTCAACCATTTCTTACATCTCATGGGATTTTGCATCAGACCTCTTGTTCCTATACTCCCCAACAAAATGGGGTGGCAAAACGAAAAAATCGCCATCTCTTGGATGTTGCTTGTTGTCTACTTTTTCATATGAACCTCCCCAAAATGTTTTGGGGGCATGCTATTCTTACATCATGCTATCTCATAAATCGTCTCCCATCCTCTGTGCTTCGTGGAGGGATACCTTTCTCTACTCTCCGTCCTGTGAGTCCACTTTTTTCTTTACCGCTGTGTGTGTTTGGTTGTGTTTGTTTTGTGCATCATCTTGCTCCTAGTCATGATAAGCTCGATCCACGAGCTGACAAGTGTGTATTTCTTGGGTACTCTTGAACTCAGAAAGGGTACAAGTGTTGTAATCCGGTTAGTCAGCGGTTGTATGTTTCGGCAGATGTAACCTTTTTTGAGGATCAATCATATTACTCTTCTTCTACTCAACCGATGTCTCCTTATGAAGATACATTGTCCTCGGACATGGTCCCCCTGCCACCTATCCCCTTGTCTAGCATACCTAGAACGTCGCCAGATTTTCAGTTTGTTGACAAGACTTATCAACGACGTCGTACTGTTCAACGTGAGGTAGTACAGTCATCACCTGCATTGGATATGCATGATTCTCCACCAATTTATGCCTCGGCCTCTGATCCACCAATTTCTTCTGAGCCTGATCCTACTACTGATATTCCTATTGCATTGCGCAAAGGTACGCGTTCTTGTGTTGGTCAACCCAATTCCCGGTTTGCCCCCTATACTGGTTTGTCTTGTCATACACATACTCGTCACCCTCTTTCTCAGGTTTTATCCTATGATTATCTTTCTCCTACATATTCCTCGTTTGTTGCTTCTTTATCTGAAGTGTCTGTGCCAAGTACTGTTGTAGAGGCTCTTGCTCATCCAGGATGGCGGCGGGCTATGGAGGATGAAATGCAGGCGCTACAACATAATGGGACATGGCATCTTACACCATTATCTGCTGGCAAACAGGTTGTAGGGTGTCGTTGGGTTTTCACAGTGAAGTTTCAACCGGATGGTTCTATTGAGCGTCTAAAGGCACGTTTGGTTGCCAAAGGTTACACTCAGACTTATGGAATTGATTATGATGACACATTTTCTCCTGTTGCAAAGATACCTTCCGTTCGTGTTTTCATTTCTCTTGCTGTCCGATATGGCCAGACTCTCCATCAACTTGATGTCAAGAATGCCTTTCTTCATGGCGACTTGGCAGAGGAGGTATATATAAAGCAACCTCCAGGTTTTGTTGCTCAGGGGGAGTTTAATAGTGTTTGTCGCCTACGCAAGGCATTATATGGGTTGAAACAGTCTCCTCATGCTTGTTTTGGTCGTTTCAGTGATGCAGTTATTCGGTTTGGTTTGCGGCGTTGCACTATGGATCATTCTGTGTTTAGTTCCACTTCTTCTGCGGGGTGTGTTCTCCTAGTTGTGTATGTGGACGATATTATCATCACCGGTAGTGATTCTCTAGGCATACAAAAGTTGAAACAGTTTTTACAGGCAGAGTTCAATACAAAAGATATGGGTTGTCTACGGTATTTCTTGGGCATTGAGGTGGCCTACTCACGTGATGGTATCTCATTATCACAGTGAAAATATGTTCTAGATATCCTCAGTGAGGTTGGTTTTCTGGGAGCTAAGCCTGTAATACTCCAATGGATCCTAATGTGAAACTTGATGCAGAACATGGGGACCTACTTCATGACCCCAGTAGGTATTGAAGGTTAGTGGGTAAGCTCAACTATTTAACTATCACTCGACCAGATATTTCTTTTGCCATTAGCGTGATTAGTCAATTTATGAGTGCTCCTCGTACTACACATTGGGAGGCAGTGCTACGTGTTGTTAAATACTTAAAGGGAGCACCAGGTAAAGAAATCCTGTTCAAGAATCATGGACATCTTAATGTTACTGGCTACTCTGATGCTGATTGGGCCGGATGTCCTATTGATAGGAGATCAACTTCTGGCTATTGTGTGTTCTTGGGAGGCAATCTTGTGAGTTGGAAAAGTAAGAAGCAACAAGTAGTGTCTCGATCAAGTGCGGAGGCAGAATATCGGGCCATGGCTCATGTAACTAGTGAGTTGCTTTGGTTGAGGATGTTGTTATCCGAACTTAGCATGCCATCTTCAACTTCCTCAGTTCTGTGTTGTGATAATCAATCTGCTATACATATCGCTTCAAATCCAGTTTTTCATGAACGCACGAAGCACATTGAAGTAGATTGCCATTTTGTGCGAGAAAAGATTCAGAACAAAGACATAACACTTCAATACACACGGACTGAAGACCAACTTGCTGATCTTTTCACTAAGTCATTAGAGGGTAGTAGAGTAACTACTTTATGTAACAAGTTGGGGCTTTTTGATATTTATGCCCCAACTTGAGGGGGAGTGTTAAAGGGTAGTTTAGTCTTTTCATTGTTAGTGAGCCATAATACTCGCACTATATATATTGATGTAATCCGTAATTATAAGATAGATTGAACTTTTTCCTTTTCAAAAAAACAAATGGTGAAACTGTTGATTGGATTGAACACAAGCATAAGCAGATCCAAATGCTCTAGTCCTGATTTTAATCGAAGCAGCAATTGGGAAAGAAAGTAGTAATATAAGTATGTTAACAGTTGAAACTTTCACGAGGTAAGACCTATTGCAAAAAAAGAAAAATAACTATAATTTTACCATTGAAAGGCTACATAAATCAAAATGCTGAAAAAATTTATTGGTCGAAAGAAAAACTTGCTCCAGAATGACAGCTAAACTGGAGAAAGATCACTTCACCATCGTCATTCAGAATAGAAGGACCGACAATATATACCTTGCAATATCCAAAGCATATGCAACTGCAGTTTGTGGATTAAGTCTTCCTCTCTTCCTCAGTGTATCAAACAAGCTTCCCTGAAGCAACACCAATGATGGGAAAATGAGACAACCAAACTACAGTTAACTCCATTAAAATGTCAAGACTCACATTGCGGAGATACTCAGTGAGAAAGATCAAACGATCAGATTGCTTTAGAACACCAAGGAACTGCACAATATTAGGGTGGCGCAGCTTCTGCCAAAGAGCAAGTTCCTTCATGAAGTCACTCCTGTGAATAATAGTACATATACTGTATGATTTCCAGTTGCATTGTACAAAAGCATCCAAGTTTCAAGATTCTGGCTTTTTGCTGACTACGGGATTCAAACAAACACAAATCGAGGTGCCTGCACTCCACCCCATCCCACCCCCCCCCCCAACAAAAAATAAATAAAAAATAAAAAAACGACTGAGCCAGTGCGCAGTTGATAATTCATGTTTTAAAGTTCTCAATCTGACTAATCATCAGGAAAGAAACACAAGTGTCAGTGTCACTTCATGTTTCAAAGCTGCACCAAGTTTCAAGTATACAAAATCTTAGATTCCCATAGTCTCATGGAGGTAGGAAAATATTCCAAGTATTTATGTGCAACATCAAAGTTAAATTTTGTTAATATAACCCCACCATTCACAATTTAATTCTCCGTGGAGAATAGACCTATGTGACTATCAAACATTACTATCGTATCCTAGATTTTCCGGATTCTGTCATCAACTCTCAGTAATGGGAGATGAAAAAAAAATTTCTGGGAGAAAATTTTTTATGAATGAACGAGAAAACAAGCACATTTTGAATGAAGATTTCACTTAACACATGCATAAACCAACCTAACTCTTGGATTTGAGGCAATGGAGGAACGTATTGTTTTTGCTGCAACTTCTGTACCACGCCATTTCACCATATATACTTCACCAAATGCTCCCTGGTAACCAACAAAGTAAGGTCAAAGCAAGGCATTACATAGATTACATAAAGTACTCTAGAAAACTCACAAAAGTTTGCCATAAACATCGATCGGTTTCTTACTTCTCCAATTAGAATAGCACTCTCCATGTCAACCTCATCGAAGTCGATCTCATAGCATGGATTTTGTGCATCAAGTCCGACCTGTTCGAAGCATTAAGATGAGAGGAATACATTGTAAACTATCCAATCCACCCAAATTGTGGCTGTATTGCCAAATTTATGTGCCCTAGGTTACTGATGGGTGTAAAACTGTCTATGTAAAGCATCTGCAATGTCGAACAATAACTTGGCTGAAGTACGTTCATATTCAACCAATTGATCAGCCAGCAGGTTCCTAAATTTTGACATACAATGGCAATCTAAGAACATCTCTAATCAGTGAAGTCCCATTATGAAGTTTACTTTTGTACAGAAGATACACAAATTTTTTTGCTTGAGTTTGTCCTCTTGTGAATGGAATGCCTCCGTAGAGGCTTCATCCTATGGCAAGGAAGATACCAGGTCCTAATCTTTACCAAGTTTAAATATTTGTAACAAATGGAAGTAGGAAAAGCATCATATGGAGAATCTCCAAAAGAAGAGTTATCAGGGAAAGAATTCTTCAGCTGTAAATGATGGAAGTCTTGAAATTAAAGTCAAAAACTCATACGACCAGCCTAAATTAATGTCGACAGAAAAAAGGTGGACACTTTGCTTGGAAATAATTGAAAGTGTAGAAATGTCACATTATACACCACCACTCGGGAAAATAGCATACCGGATCTATTCCTCCCCGAGCCATCAGTATCTTACAAATGTCCTCGTGACCAAAGCTACGGGCATCTGATAATGGCTGCAAGCTTATTGACATCAGCGAAAGTTCTGCTAAGGCAAATAATTAATTGGAGAAGTAAATTCTCCCAGAAAGTACTATTGATTGCTCCAAACACTTCCTTAGAAAACTCAAGTATAATGAGAAAAATGCATATCTATGGATGAGTATCACGAGAAAAAATGCTGAAAAGAATCATGCTTGTTTACGCGATAAAAGGCATTTGACATATTCCAGTCCTCTTCTTTTTTTTATTCTGTCAGTCCTACTCATAGGGCTGGAGAAAAATTACTCCTTTAAGAGATTGAGAAGCATCTTTCAGAAAATGTGAACAGGCTAAAATAATTGAAAGAGGTGAGAGGCATTCTAGATAGTTGCACAATAATTGACATCCAACCATGCTATTCTTGAAGAGATTACAAAAGCCTGCTTCATTTTCAAACCTAACTAAGAACGAAGAGCTTCATATGTAACTTATGATTTTTGTCACAATAAAAATCATCTCTCTCTCTCTCTCCCTCCATACCCCCCCCCCCTCCCCCCATATCATGATTGGCACATTTTGAGCATTCTAAAAGATTTAGTTAGCAAGTTAGCTTCTACTGCAGCTAAGTAACAGAAAATGCACTCTTCTCATCAACATGGTATGCGTGAATACCAAGGACCGGTTCAGATGCCAAACGTAAGAAAGAAAAACTTACAGTTCGACCCCAACGGTCAATGGAGTTCACATCAGCTCCTTTCTCAAGAAGTAGCACAACCACCTCAGCGCAACCTTCGCATGATGCCAAATGGAGAGCTGTCCTCTTATCATAGTCAGCCAAATTTGGTTTCACACCCTTTTCCAGTTCCTGTAACACCCCTGCTTTGTCGTTTTTACTTGAGCAAGAGAGTAACCTGTATGGTCCTCCTTTGTCGATCGTGTGTCGCAGCATTGTCTGTGCAACAACACAAAAATTTCACAAAATCATCAATCGTACAAGCACTTTTCCAGCCAAAAGTTTCAGCATCCACCAACAAAACCAAAATTGGTCAATGGACAAGCAATGCGGAAGACCATAGACTACTGAAACTTCATCTGCCAGATGAGCTATACTATAAGTGTGTTTTCAGGGGAAAAATAATCACTTTAACCCGAAGCCATATGACGGGCAACAAAACACGCACTGGCAGTAAAAGGATTAATATAAATTCACAGCTTGCAATGGAAACTGAATCTCTTCAAATAACCAACTTCGAAAGGAAAAAGAAAAAGACACAGAAACTGATACAAACTGAGTTGTGAGATGCAACTGCACAACACACTCGTTTCCATTTTGGTAGATACTGGATAACGATTATTAGATTAAACCATCGGCGAAACCAATCACTAGTGACAAAGAACAGCAAGCTAGCAGAATTCAGCAGAAAAGTTACATTGGAAACGTAGACCCTGTACCTCCGGAGGCAACGATCGGGGGTCCCCCATAACCAACTTCTTCGCGAGTGACTCACAGAGCCACTGAGCCACTTAAGGGGAAACACCCATGTCCTATCGACAGATCGTTCAATGCTCGGCAAAGCGCTCGATGCAGCGAAAAATGGAAGTCCAATACGAAACCAGGAGTGTAATAACCGACGCTGGGACTGAGCGAAATCCGCAGCAATCATCGCAGCGTGCAACAACTGGGCTGCGACCGACGTAATAATCCAAAAGGGTCTTCATCCTTTCTGCGGACACAACGAGGGCCCGCTTTATAAATTCCTTTTCCCCTCCCCTCACGACAGCTCACCCTGTCTTCTTGTGGAGAGCATCGCGGTGGAGCCTCTGTGCTTCGAAGCATCCGCCGAAGCGAAAAGGAGGGATTTTGAAGCCGACCCTCGGTGGGAAAACCGAGTGACGACGCGCCTCTGTTCGTTTCTCGGGAAAATCTGCAGAGGAGGGGAGGGAAAATTCGGGAGACGTCGCGGAGCCATCTCTTTCTCGAGCCCGACGTTAATGGCGGATCAAAGGGTAACGAGTTCTAGCGTGAGCTCGGTGAAAGAAGGGCGGGCCGGGGCCAACAACTCCGAGCAACCGCTTTTTGAATGTGAGCTGACGCGAGTCAAACTCGGACAAGGTGACTACGTTGGGTCTTCGACATGCGCCACCGCATGTAATGAATCTAGGACATTTCTATATATGCTCTGGCGACATGATGTTTCGTGTAAATTCTTCATTCTGATGAGTCCTCGAACTTAGTTTTTCTTTCGCAAAATTGCCCCGTATATTCGAGTTTTGTAGCATATGACGTTTATCCTTCGTAGTGCCAAGTGCGGCGATTAGTGATCACTAATGGAAAAAGAAAAGTAGCAGGTCAGCGCGGGTGCATATCACGTGTGCTTTTTGTAGGCATTTTCGTCCAAAAACTTCGGTTGCCACCTCCCACGGCAAGCGTTACGAGCCATCTGAATCGAAATTCTCAGTTCAGTTCTGAACATATCAACTCCTCCAGGAGCTGCAAAGAGATGAAGGGCCTTCGGGCAAAACTTCATGCAATTATCTTGTTGGCATTCCTCAATCGATAGCCGTTTCTAAGTGAATGAATAGACTACATTCATCATACACAAAAACGAAACACAATGGGAACCAAACTCATCAAAAAACAATGAGACCGACACCGGAACCACTAAAAAAACGTAATTTCTCACACAATTTCCAAAATATGATTGCCTATATTCGCTTCATCATATTTATTCGGAAATTAGATTTCGGGTCGGAATCTCTCTCCTGTGAGGTTGTTACTACAAGTCAACGACATCTTGTGAAATCTTGGAAATGTAGGATGGGTAAGAACAGTGTTTTGCATGATTATGACAAAAACTGCTATCCATACTAACGGATAGAAAAGAAATACAGTTATCTATTTCTCTATAGTATCAAAGAAATATAGAAGGAACAACCCTGTTCATATTTACAAAAGTGATGTATATTCACTTCTGCGGCATCCATTCTCAGAAAGAGCGCCCAGCGTATTTACTGGCCGCGAGTATCATAAAAGAGGGGGCCTTCAGGTTCACAATTCAACAAGAATTTGATGAGCAAGGGCAACTCATAGTGCTAGAACTTTACAGCTAATTACATCATAATCAGAAGTCAACTTGGATATAGAAGATCCCACCATCATTCCTCCTGCGTTTTCACTCTGGTCCACATTGAACATCACTGTGCTAAGCCCCTTCCCTATGATAAATAATCTCTTGCCGATTGCCACAAGTCGGCATGGAGGTTGAGTTAATAGCTGTGACAATCTCCTCACCACCACCCAATCCTTGCTTTCCTTCCGCCACTTCATCAGCCTGAGTCCTGAACTTTGATCCAACACATAAAGAGTCCCGTCTATGACGACCGCTGGACCCTTCCAGCCAGACGCAATGTCAGCATCCACATGTTGCCACGAGCCCCTCGATGGTTCGTACACGATGGCATAGACATGAGATGAAAGTGAAGAACCACCGCAGCGGATATATATTTGCCCATCCAATACCACAGAATCTTCTACTTCAGGAACGAGGTTAGGGTCCACGTGAGCGATCCAACCACTTGTGCTGGGATCATAAGTGTCCCAAGAATTGGGACCGCTCAGATTTGTACCTATACCCCCAATCGCATAAATTTTCTCATCCAAAACTTCACAAGCAAAATAGCACCTGAAGAGCTTAACTGAGTCAGATAAGAAGCTATATAACCTTCAGTGCATGAGAAAAGAAAAAAGAGGCCTGTGGAAGCTCCATCTACACAAAAATTCCCATCAAACAATCAATTCACCACTTTTTATTGTTCTTACATCCCCCAACTGGTAGAAGGCAAGAAGCACCACCGCCAATCAGGAGCATGAGGGTTCATTATCATTCCCTTGTGGGTGACAAACTGACCTTGTATCGGAGAGATCATAACTTCTCCCCTACCGTGTAGAGTTTCAGAAATTATTTACTTACTACTTCCTCCTCTATTGTGTCTATCAAGTTCTATTGCTGCTATATTTACCCTAGCATTCTAATATGTGTCCTCATGAAGATGATTTGTCACGTGCCTAGAATCTTCCAAAACATCATTATCTGCACAGTTTTGTACTTGTAGATGAATGGGGAGTAGAAGGACCAATCTTTCGTTGAGTAGATATTCAGATCTAAGCCCTACAAATATTAAATTAAATGACAGGATAAAAAAAACATGCCCAGGAAGTAACAAGACAAAAAGGGTGTTTCAATATGCAAAGGCTAGTGTAGGGGCAATTTTATTCATACAGAACTTTAACATCACCAAGTACCTCGCAATCGACAACGAAGCAGTTTCATTCCAAGTGTTGGCAGAAGCATCATAGCAATACACTTCATTAGTAGCGTCTTCAACCCAACCACAACCTCCCAAAAAGTAAATATTCTTCCCCAGCGTTTCAAACCCCATTCCTTTTCGCTTTGAAATTTGAGGTGGAATGCCTTGAATTTGCTTCCAACACCTTCGCGAGGAATTGGGCTCTAATACATAACAGAAGCTACGTTCATGTTTGTCTCTACACAAAGCATAGATCCATGCTTCGTCTAGATTATGCCTTCTCCGGTAAGAATACCACTCATCACTACAAACAATGTCTCTCCATTGCTTAGACACACATTTCAAGACTGTATGGAACTTCCGTGGAAGTCTTGCCAAGCAGGAAAGAGCGACATCATCAGGAAGCCCAGGTATCAGAGGCTTTTGAGCGAGTTCATTTCCAGCTGCCACTTCGGACATGCTTTGAATACATTCCATGGCAGTGCCTCAGCCAGGAAAAGTCAAATTTTGGCTGAAAAGGAAAAATTTAATCGTCCCCACACCTTCCCTTGCAACAAGCACACAAAAATACCAGACTCGAAAATGAGAATTTACTATCTCTCTAAGCACAAGCAGGCCTCCACATACAATCAATAAGCACAGAAGCTTAGTTTCATCCGTGCAATTTGCCTACAGGTGGTATGCACTCAAGAGTAAAGCAATGTAGAAGGCGACCTGCAAATAAAGAACAAAACTGAGAGAAAAAGAAAGAGCATTTAAAGATATATCGCAACTTAAGATACCCATCATTCTAACTTACTTCAGCACAAGAAATGACGTGACTTCATGATAAAGCATACGATTAGGGTGAGGGTAGAGTCCACCGTTTTGCTTCAATATAACACCCACTGCGCAAACTTCTAACATAAACGATCGATCAAGACCGACACTGACATCCCTTTGCTAGATCGGTGACCCTCAATCGACATTCAGCTCAGCATCACTCTCTCGAACACAGGGGGAAGTAACACACGAAAGAAGAACATACTCCGTAATTTCCACATCTTATGCAACCCCCCTAAACGTTGGATTACCTTCATTGCGGACGGATTCCAAGGAATTACCACGTTTTCCCGGAACAGACAAACATGAAACGCGAACAAATCGACCCAGATCGCAAAGCAAACTAAATTCGCGAAACAAGAGCCGAAATCAGGGTACGCGCCGGAGTCGCGACGACGGGACACGGGAACCATCTAGAAGCCAGAAACAGCACCTGACAACACTACGATTCGGAGAAACCAAGAAGAGGAATCGGTCGAATCGGAGAGGCGAAGCACGAACCTTGTGTTCTCCGATGATCGGAGAAGACGAGAGCGCTCCTGTCTTCCCTCCGATCTGCAGGAAAAGTGACGCAGCGAGAGCAAAATGGCAGGGGAGTGTTGTGTACGTAAGAACTTGAGAAAAACAATCGCTTCGAAGAATAAAAATGTGAAGGGTTAATTATACAAACAGTCCCTTAACTTTTCAATTTGCTAAATATGATATCTAAACTTTAGCTTAATATTTAATATCATTCCTAAATTTTTAATTTATTTAATATGATTTCCGAACTTTTCGTAAATATTCAATCTAGTCCCTAAAATATGCGAAAATATTCAAATGTGATCCTTACTCTAATTTAAGTTCAAGGACACCATTTAATATTTTTATATAATTTGAGAATTAAATTGAACATGCACCAATAGTTCTAAGCATGCATTGAACAAATTTAAAATTGAGGGATAGCATCACATTAGGTTAAATTTTAAGGATCACGTTAAACAAATTAAAATTTTATCAATAACATTGCACATTGAGCTAAAATTAAGAGACCACATTAAATAAATTCAAAGTTTAAGGACGACATTACACATTTGATTAAAGTTCAAGAATCATTTGTGTCATTTTTTCAATTGGAAACTTTTGTCGTTGGGTCGAGCTATTTCCATTTTCCATGCATTTTATGTCTAAATCCGCATATTCTTACTAAAAAGATATAACTACCTTAATCATCCTACGGAAATTTAAAGCGATGGACTCTAAATTTATTCACTTTCTTTCATTTTAATTAGTGATGGATTCCAAATTTATTCACTTTCTTTCATTTTAATTTTTCTGCTTCTATGTAGAGTCTAATTTATTTAATAAAGAATAATACGTGCTTTCTCTTCTTCTTTTTTTTGAAAATTATTTCTACATAACTATTATGAATGCATATTAAAAGCATTACTTTTTTCTTGGCGTAATAACCTAAAAAATCTCAAACTTTCTCTCTTGTCCCAATTCTGCCTTTTGTCTCATAAAAAACCTCAAAGTTTTTGTCATGTCTCAATTCTACCCTAAACTTTTTTTGTTTCATAAAAAGCCCTCAATTTTATGTTCAATCCCAATTCTATCCTAACTTTTTTTGTTTCATAAAAAACCTCCAACTTTAGGTCTAATATCAATTCTATCCTAAACTTTTTTTTTGTCTCATAAAAAAAATCCAAGCTTTAGGTTCGATTTTAATTTCACTTTACTTTTTTTGTTTCATAAAAGATCATCAATTTTTAGTTGAGTCCCAAATCTACTCTTTATTAACCTTCCGTCAAAATCGCCCTCGGTGATTTTGTACTCTTCGATCTCTTGTGCTTGAGAATGTTCCATTTCTTGCGGTTGGAGAGCTCACACTTGGAACACTCGAATAGCTCATGCTTGAGAGTGTTCCATCTCTCGGTTGTCAACGAGAAATTTTGGACGCATGGTTAATGGGGGCAGATTTGTGATCTAAGTAAAAGTTTGCATTTTTTTATGAGACTGTAAAAATTTTAGAGTAAAATTGGGATTTAACGGTAAAATTGGGACAAGAACTAAAGTAAGATGTTTTTCATATGACAAAAAAGGCCATGATAGAATTGAGATATGACCTAAAATCGAGGGTTTTTTGTAGGAAAAAAAATAGTTTCTAATAGAATTGATTCTGGATCTAAAGTTGAAAGTTTTTTACGAGACAAAATACAAATTTTGCACATAAACAAAAGTTGGAAGTTTTTTAGGGGATTAAGCCGTTTTTCCAGTTCTTCTTTTGGGATCTTATTGCTATAAGTATTAGCTTCCTCGAATGAAGATATTCCAGACGACCTGGTCATCTTTCATGTTATCAAACAAATTTATGAATTAATTGTAAAGTAGAAACCCAAAAACTTTAAACATATAATATTTAGAAACTTCTATTTTCGTTGTCAATATCACCGCCAAACTCTTTCAAATCGATTGTGTTTTGGAATAGTTGTCGATGCCGAACCTTACGAACACAAGGCACGATATGACTGTTCCATGTATACCGTCAAATGTGTCTCAAATAGCTTACTTACACTACAAAATCCTATCAAGTCTATTCCCTTTTTCATAAGATTCGCTTCTGGCAAAATGCAAGTGTTGAATCACAAGCATATGGGCTTAGCCTTTGAGTTCGATCGAACGTATTCAATGTCTAATTTATTCAAGACTTGGAACTAAGAAAAGCTCAAGTGATGCCCGGAGGTTGGCAGCCTCCGACAGTCACTTCCGTTACAAGAAAAGGTTCACCACCCTTAATGCGGTTCGCAGGAAGGCCAAACCCATGGTTCTCGTGCATCATCCAGAATGCTATTTATGTCGACACTATGAAGAATGGCAACTGTGGAATAGAAAGCGAAATTTGAAACTCTATAGAACTAAACAAGAGGAATCGGGGTTATTTATGCAATGCCTTGCTTGGACATCACAGCTTCGATGGAGCAAGTGAAGCCGATGGTTTTGCCTTCCTAATTAAGCCGTCTTGCACGAGGGTCACGAGTAGCTGTCATCAGGAATAATCAGAAACACTCTGTGAGTCCAGATAAAAGAAGAAAGATAACAGAAAATTACAATAAAAAGGTTAAGCAGAGAGTGGAGAGCGGCCAAAAGAACAATTTTGGTGATTACCTCCCCATTTCTACTAAACATTCGACCAGATACAAGGCCACGAGCACTGTGGGTGATGGGACTCAAAATCTGTAGATCACTATATCGATTAGCTTCTTCGCATGTCTAAACAAATCAAGCCTTTCAAGTGATCTTACCTCAAATAAAATCCAGTCATCAGCTCTTAAATTTTGGTGGAACCACATCCTGAGAAAATGGAGAGGGAGGGGACAGTTAAAATGTATTCTCAGATTAGCTACAATTATTGTATGCTCAGGTTCACTTGAGAAATCAGCTACATATAACTTGGACGTAGACTTCGTAACAACCTTTAGCCCAGTTAATTCCATAATGATAAATATATAATAGTTTGATCGCATACGTAATATAATAGCCATGAGGATTTGGAGAGCAAATGCCCCACTCAGGAAATGGTGCGATCCTTGCAACAACCCAACATCATGAGACCTAACCGAAGATTAATAAAAAACATGATACTCACGCATGGTCGAGACTAACGGAATATGTCTTCAGACCCTTTCTCCGGTGAGGATTCAAGCTAGTCCCCAAAAATATTAGATCTGAAGCGAATGCCACCACACATCTGCAAAAGATTGCAAAGAGATCATCTACTATAAACCAGTGGTACATTGTTCTTCTGATGGACAAAGACTCTAAAGTCCGATCCACAACTAACACATTTAATGATCCATCTGGTCATTGTCGTGATAACATGTATTACGCAATAATATGGACAGACGCAAAATTGACTTTAAGAAGATAACAAGCATTTCTTGAGGCAGTTGAAACCGAAACTAAAAAGCACTTTTGAACGGGGGCAACAGACAATCAGATACCCTCTGAATCAAAACAGGATAGAAGTCACACTAATCTGTCCCCCTGATTAGTATTTGTACCCCCATGACATGCAATTGTGCATCTTAAGAAAGTACCAACCTATGCAGGGCCTGGTCGTCTGAGAGCTTCCCTTTTGCTTTGAACCAATACCTCAAACTGTCACATGATCAGATCAGATGTAATTCAGCTGTGACATGAGACATTGTGCATACAAATGAACTGCCACATTTTATGCAAAATGGAACACATATCACAGCCTCACCACCTGTTGTACAAACAAACTGTGTATCCAACTATAAGTTATGGCTGACCTGGGAGGGGTTTCGGTCTGATTGGTGGCATTGCTAGGCTCACAAAATCGTATCTCTATAGGCCATGGAATAAACTTTGTCGTGGCCACTTTGTTTCGGTAACCCCTGAAACATTGCCAACATTCACATGATATGAACATACAAGCAAAAAGGCGTGTGATTGTCTTCGAGATAAATACGCAAGTGGTACCATCAAGACAACTGGTAATAAATATCAAGGGGAATCGGTCAAGAACATATCTGGAGACTAATATGAGGGAAGTTTGCTGGACTCTCTTTTGACAACAATAACATAGAGAATGAAAATTATCATTTTATTTTTGAAGTTATAGTAAAGGATGTGCACAAATGCACCTGTGCAGATATGCTGGAAAGATAATGGCCAAAAACAAACGAATGGGAACAGAAAGACAAAAGATACATTGTATGCATCAGATAATAATTGTTATTACAGTACATAACCTTACCTGGGTAGACGAGGATCAATAAGACGCCTTTCTCGTAGATCTTCCAATGATAGAAGCTGCAACAAGCATGGGTTCGAAAATCAAATAAGCAATCACATGGAGAATGCAAAAAAATGCAGTAAGCCGTGTTTGAGTCACTTACCGTCTCTGGAGCGGGAACTGATGGCATCATTACGACCTGATGTTCAAATCCTTCTTCTTCAGCCTGTAGAATTGTTTACACAGAGTCAAAAGCATCACATGATGCTGAGAGCATCTTTCTATTGTTCATAGATAATCGGCAGGATTATCATCAATCAATTGATGCTTGAATTATGGCCAAACTTTCATGAAAGGACGACTATTATACCATTTGCTACTTGCCAAAACTTTAAAGGATGGCCGCAGATCCATCTGAAAACTCCAAACAGACTTTCGTTTTGTTTTTTTACATCTTTAAATCCTACATCCTTGTATCTCCTAGGGTTTAATACTTGTTACCTCAGTTCACTTATGTAATTCAGAAGCAACTTCGATAAGCACAATGGGGATATCCCCAGAACAACAGACATGATGAAAACCCATGCAAGGGTCCCACAACATCCTTATAAGATAATGATTTTCAGCAGTTTCTCACCGTTGACTTCTTAGATAAGTTAACTCAATAACATATCATAACACTTACAATACAGAAATTTACTTCTTGAAAAGTTTAATGTTCTAGAAATGGCACAAAACAGAGACTAAAACACTATAGCCAATCCAACAGATAACAGCAGTACCTGAAATGAAGCAACCAACGTGAAGATGACTGTTCCTTTTTGGATTGCATCTACTTTGCGGGTTGCAAAATTTTTACCATCGCGTAGTCGGTGAACTTCGTATGTAATTGGCACTGCAATGACGCATTAATGTGCATGATACAAAATCAACTCAGAACAAATTTTCAGAAAAGAGTAGACAATGCTTATTCTCTGATTTCCTTAAATTCCAAACTGCTGTTGCACTGCACACAAGTAGAAATAGAACTGGCACCGCAATCATACATTAATGTGCATGAGGCAAAAGTGACTCAGAACAAATCTCCAGAAAAGAGCAGACAATGCTTATTCTCTAATTTCGAAAATATTGTTGCACCGTGGACAAGCGGAAATAGAACTGCAGTGAGAGTGTAAAATGGAACCCAAAGCAATTTTTTCATTCTAGCTAGTCAACTCTATGAAAACAAAAATTGCAATAATGGTTGTTCTAAGACTAAGACAAGGTCCATGGAGATTTGTTAGTAGCTGACAGTTATGGGACCAGATGTACCATAACACCATAAATACCGCTGCAAGATTTTTAGAAAGAAATGCAAAAAGTGAATAAAGACTTTGTGCACATAGATGTTCGATGAAAAGTAGAAAAGACAGGAAATAGCCGACGAGCATACTACACTACTAGGTACTGAAAAATGTACAATGAATACTTACTAATAAGGTCCCCAACCAGAAGAAAATAAACATGCAAACTGTGAATAACCTTAAGACAGTCAACAGTTTTTGATGCTGCAGCTGCAGCCTGCATTATCAAGTACTCATACTGATTAGGATCAGCATAGCTGCCTTCAAATAAACATAAAATACGCTACCACAATCAGATTCGAAGTGAGATGAAGAGATCAATCTACATGATGCAGCACTAAAATTTAGTCAAGATCATAAATTGATTTATGTCGAGCAAACTATTTCTAGATCTAACACTATTAGTCATGGGATGCGAATCTACAACAACCTTGCTGAGACAAACTACAAGACTGATCAGACAAGACATATATCATCTTCTGTCAAATATTTATAAATGAAGATGGACGAAGGATTTCAGAAGTTCCAATGTCCTTCTGGAGTGAAGAAATTGCTGCAGAAGACTTGACATTAAGTACTAAATGAAAGCTATAAAAGAGAAAGGAAAGAGTAAATTGTGAGTCAGAATGAAAATAACTGCCACTCAATCAACAGAGAAACTCAATGGATTTGTAAGTTTGTAACATCTGGAATTGCACAGACAAGAAATCAATGGTCTAACAAATTAAGCATACTGCATATTGCAATCAAGTAAAAATTGGTAAATGTCGATGTAATGCACATGAATCAATGATCATAGACAGTAAAATTCCACAAGCTAGAAAGGATATCTTTCACTTAGGAATAGAACATTAATCCATCAATTGCCACGTGCCGTTTCATCATGATAGGAAAACACCAACATCAGCATCTACCACTCATTCGATACTTTAGAAAGAGGGGTTAAATGGTTAATTATGCCTGTGCAACCAACTGCCCGCCAAAGACTTTCCCAAATCTCGGAGCCTCCGGCAAAGTGATCCCTCGAAATATGTTAACCTTCAAAACAAAGATGAAATGACAACTTATTGACAGATAAAGACCAGCTGTCTGCTGTCCCACTTTTAATCTTAGCATGTGTTGTAAAACTGTAAACAGTAGTTAGAGACCTCCAATATGAAAATATGGACATGCAATAATGCACATGCAAATATGTTCACGGGAGCTAGAAATTTTCTTTTCTTAACATCCTCAAGGGACACGAAGCATATCAAGTAGTGCATTAAATCCCGTCGCATAATACTGTGTAAGCAATGGACAATGAGACAGATCATTTGGTATCGTCATTGACAGTAAAAAGGAATTATATCACTAGATTCAACTTAGAGGACCATAGGACAGCAAGAAGCATAAAAGAATGGGAAAGAACTAAAAAATGCGGTAGCTATAGATAATTCCAAAAGAGGATAACTCTTGATATAACTGGTTGCCGAGGCCATATATCATTAGGCCATCTAATCTTTGACCGGATTTTCTTAAGTTACAGTTCTTTGAAAACATTCATAGTCATGTGGCACCATTAAGCAGCTATTGTGTAATAGTCATGTAGCAGTTATTAGCCATGATAATGATTCCAGTGAAGAAGTACTGAACAATGTGATCTAAACAAGTTCAATTTAAATATGCCCATGCCATCATGGAAAAGTGGGCCATTCAAGCATGAACTGTTACTAGCCAAGTATGAGAGGATATCCATGATTAATTTAGCACAAAAATGAGGTTTAAAAATGAAAAGCGACCTTTACGCAACAATTTGAAACATACTTCTATGGGTTCCAGGTGTAGTATACGCTCAACAAGACAGCACGTTTCATTTGTTTCATCCGATCTCCATATTGACTTAGGCTGTAGCAAATGGCAGTGCTCATGCGGTAGCACTAAGCAGGTAAGCTGTTGATCAAAATTAAAGCGCCATTGTTATAAACTATAGCAGCCAGAGTAGAGCTAGAAGAGAAATGCAAAGAGGAAACAAGCAGTCACCTTTGACAAAGCAATTATATCAGCAGCATGAACAGATGTTGCTGTACCTGAAATGATTAAATTAAAGACAGTCATTAACGCAATTAAAATAGACTCTTCAGGCAGCCAAAGCAGGCTTTCTAAAGCTAGTGTTGACAAATAACAGGGACATATATATTAGATGGATTTAAACCCACATTATACCATATCCCTGCTATCTTAGTCTGAAAAAACATTACTCTCGTGTCCCTATCCAATCAAGTAAATATAGATGCAGAGATGAAGACACACACACACAAACACACATCAAATAAACTTGAAAATTCAAGAGTGAAAAAAAAGATGTCACTGTCTAGAACAAAATCTAAAATTAGCGAAGTTTTAGATTACTTCAGCCATAGTCCTCAAAGAAATGATCAAACACTAGGCTATCAGTTATATTAACAGACACATCGCAATTACAGTGATGCAGATTAGAATTGAAAACACACCACAATAAGCAATCACAATCCCAGATACACACGAGAGAAGAAACTCGGTATCTCACCGTGGCCAAAATAATCATATTTAGTCAAGCGGAAATCAGGGTCCTCTGAGTCAACCGGTCCAGAGACTTCAGCCTGTCATGTTAGCACAGAGTAAGCGGCACATTCAATCTCCACAACATATTCATAGGACCGACACAAGCGGTGCAAACAAATTCACCTCGCCCTCCCAGATGAAGTACACTCCTTCCCCGACATCTCCTTCATGAACAACATAGGCTCCTTTATCTGAAAGTCCACAGATCAGCAAGCACTCTTAAAACACCGGCATAAGTAAAAACACCCTCTTCTTGAACCATTACATTCATCAGCACAGGCAAAATAATAAAAAAAAATTAAACAGAAACCCAAGTAGGATAAATCACTCAACATCACATAATTTGATCAAACGATCACGACTCGCGGTTCGCCGCTTCTCCGACTCTTACTTCAGCTACTCCACATCACTGACCGCAAACGCCAATCGCGATTCACCCCGCACGTCGCCGAAATTAAACAAAGAATTGCACGCCCAACAGCCCCACCCAGAAGTAACGCGAGCGAGAGGAAAAACGTTTACCATAGTGCTTGAACGTCACGGCGTCGGCGATCTTCCGGAGGGACGTGGTCGGCAGCTTCTGCAGCAAGGGGACGCAGCCCAAGAATTCGACCACTGCGACACAGACGAACACAAAGAAGTCAACAATCGCACGCGCAAGAAACTCACAGAACCCAAGAATCACAAGCGGCGTCTTCTCCAATTCAACCAGGTAATGACCAAGTCTCTCTCTCTCTCCCTCTCATTCATTTCCATCTTCCTCGCTCCAGCTTGCGAGCTACGAGCTACGAAACGAACGCGGGGAGAGGGAAAACAAGTAGAGATCGAGGGCGGAACGACGGGGTTTGCCACCACGGGATGGGGGACGAATCACCTGGCTGGGAATCCATGCGCGAGTGGGCGAATCGCAGATGCAATGATGACGCCGAGATCGCTTCGCTTTTTCGTTCCGGGGAGCAGTTCTCGGCAGTGGCAAATTCAACATGAAAATGCAGCGGAGGGGACAGGAGAGGACAGAAAAGACGAGGTTGATAACGATCAGGCGTCGCGCGGAGCACGAGCTTACGTTGTGACTCCCGTTCCACGTGAATCGCATGTAATTTGATTTGTGGGTGGGTTAGTGTTTGTTTAATTGGGTGTAGTAAAGTATAGTGTTTGTAGTTAATTCAGCAAACGTTCCGGAAAATGGAAATAACAAGGGATAATGACGTAAATGATCTATGAACTTTGATTCAATGTGTAATGTGATCCATAAACTTTTAATTTGTTCAATATGATTCCAAAATTTTAGCCCGATGCAAATGTGATCATTGAACTTTTAATTTATTCGACGTGATCTCTGAACTTTAGCCCGATGCAAATATGGTACCTGAATTTTTAATTTATTCAATGTATTCCCTAAACTTTTTATAAATGCTCAAACTAGTCCTTAGGCTATACAAAAATGTTCGATGTTGTCCCTAAACTTAAATTAATGGAAGGATGATATTGAACATTTTCATATAGTATGGAGGCTAGTTTAAATATGTATTAAAAGTTTAAAGATCATATTGACCAAATTAAAAGTTCAGGGATCACGTTGCGTATTATGCTAAGTTCGAGGTTCTTTATGGACCACATTATATATTTAATCAAAGTTCATGGACCATTTGGGTCATTTTCTCAAATAACAATTCATTAGAAAACCAAAATATTTACTTTCTGTTAGTTTTTATTTTCTTCTCTTGAGATTCTCTTATTTTGAATATATCTTGGACCGTTTAAAATTAAACAATCCATTTACAAGAAAGTAAAAAATGAAAATAATTTTGTCTAAAATTCATATGATTCTAGAATTTCACTTATGAAGAACAGATAAATGGGGAGCTTTAATGTGTCTCTAAAATTTGAATTTGATTAAGGAGATATAATCACAAGCTTCAAATTAGCCTATGTAAAGATAGAGTGAAAAGATCATCTAAAGAACATGACACTGAAAAAGAACACATACCAAAGTTCCGTTTGTTTCACGAAAAAATAAATGATTTTAGAAAATATTTTTGTGAAAATGATTATTTATATCTCTTACAAAATAAATTATATTAAAATATTTTCACCATTCACAAAAATGTTTAGACATAATTGCTGATAATAATAAAATATTTTCACCGACTAAATATTTCAAATGATATAAATAATTTTAAAAAAAATAAAATCATTTTTTTGCGAAACATACAAACCTAAAAGTGAAAATATCATTGGGTTTGTGGAGAAGGCTACAAACAGTATTCGAACTCCCCTTTTACACGTAAATGTGTAAAAGGCCGGCTGCTAGGAGGGAAGCATCCCATAAAGTAAACGTTGACCACACGATCATCCGGCACCAAACACAAGTGGACCAGCCTCGTAGCAGATAAGTTCATCGTTTGGTGAAAGAAGGGAAAAAGCCACCAAAAACCCCAAACTTTGCCACTTGTGACACATTTACCCCGACCTTTTTTTTGTGTCATGAAAAACCCAAAACTATGTAATTTGTGACACATTTACCCCAATTCAATATAACCTAGGGCATTTTAGTCTTTTTCCCATTTTCTTTTTTTTCTGTTTTTTTTTCATTTTTCTGGTCGCCGGCGAGGTCTCCGGCGAGGTCTCCGGCGACCTCGCCGGCGACGGCGAGAAGACCTCGCCCGCCCAGGCGAGGCTGCCTCGCCCCGCCCCGGCGAGGGCCGCCCTCGCCGGCGTCGGGCGAGGGCGGCCCTCGCCTGGGCGGGGCGAGGGTCCCTCGCCCGACGCCGGCGAGGGCCGCCCTCGCCTGGGCGGGGCGAGGGCAGCCCTCGCCTCGCCGGCGTCGGGCGAGGCGAGGCGGCCCTCGCCTGGGCGGGGCGAGGTCCTCGCCCTCGCCCGACGCCGGCGAGGCGAGGCTGCCTCGCCCCGCCCCGGCGAGGGCCGCCCTCGCCGGCGTCGGGCGAGGGCGGCCCTCGCCTGGGCGGGGCGAGGGTCCCTCGCCCGACGCCGGCGAGGGCCGCCCTCGCCTGGGCGGGCGAGGTCCCTCGCCCGACGCCGGCGAGGGCCGCCCTCGCCTGGGCGGGCGAGGCAGCCTCGCCTCGCCGGCGTCGGGCGAGGCGAGGCGGCCTCGCCTCGCCGGCGTCGGGCGAGGGCGGCCCTCGCCTCGCCGGCGTCGGGCGAGGGACCCTCGCCTGGGCGGGGCGAGGGCGGCCCTCGCCTCGCCGGCGTCGGGCGAGGGCGAGGACCTCGCCCGCCCAGGCGAGGGCGGCCCTCGCCTCGCCGGCGTCGGGCGAGGGCGAGGACCTCGCCCCGCCCCGGCGAGGGCGGCCCTCGCCTCGCCGGCGTCGGGCGAGGGCGAGGGACCCTCGCCCCGCCCAGGCGAGGCCGCCTCGCCTCGCCCGACGCCGGCGAGGCGAGGGCCGCCCTCGCCCGACGCCGGCGAGGCGAGGGCTGCCCTCGCCCCGCCCAGGCGAGGGCGGCCCTCGCCGGCGTCGGGCGAGGGACCCTCGCCCCGCCCAGGCGAGGGCCGCCCTCGCCCGACGCCGGCGAGGGCGGCCCTCGCCTGGGCGGGGCGAGGGCAGCCCTCGCCTGGGCGGGCGAGGTCTTCTCGCCGTCGCCGGCGAGGTCGCCGGAGACCTCGCCGGAGACCTCGCCGGCGACCAGAAAAATGAAAAAAAAACAGAAAAAAAAAGAAAATGGGAAAAAGACTAAAATGCCCTAGGTTATATTGAATTGGGGTAAATGTGTCACAAATTACATAGTTTGGGGTTTTTCATGACACAAAAAAAGTTCGGGGTAAATGTGTCACAAGTGGCAAAGTTTGGGGTTTTTGGTGGCTTTTTCCCGTGAAAGAATAAATATTTTTAAAAATATGTTTCTTAAAAAAATTACTTATATCACTCAAAATAATAAGTCATGAAAATGTTTCATTGCCGATAATAATTTACATTTCGCTTGTATTTTTTTTCTGCGAGTGATGCGAGTCATAGTTTTTGAGAATTTTTTTTAAATGGTTCATTTTTTGCAAAACAAATAGAGCTTCAACCAAATCTATTAATTGTGTAGGTTACATCCATGGAGCAATTTGTTTTTAGGCCAACCTATTGATGTTTGGCCATAAGCCTAGTTAGGTTGGGCGAACAGCATCTAGTGAACTCACCATTTGACTTTCAGTTTGTTTAATAACGTTTTTGTTTCTAAAAACAATTTCTGTTCAAAAATAGTTTTTGTATTTATATTCCCTAGATGAGTTTCTAAGCAAAAAATAGCATTCAATAACTACACAAAATTTCTATTCCCAAAGTACAAAAAGAACATAAATGTGTTTTGTAAGACATTAAACATTTTTACTAGGGGTGACCATGGTTCGGGTAGGCAATTTCCACCCTGGAACCGTGGACCGCCCACTAAGGACAGGTTCCAAAAAATTAGAACAGAGAACCGCTCGTCAATTCCATGGACCCACCCGAGAACCGAGCTGCCGGTCCGATCCAATTCCCGGGTGGGTCCATGGAGCCAATCTCACTAAGTTTTCTTGGACAAAACAAATAAATGAACTGGTCTAATTCTTGCTCGTTGGTGGATTGTGTGTCACCACATGCTATTTTGACTTACCTTAATGCACACTGTGTGATGTATATTCAATGTACACAGAACATCCCTACTTTGACATTTGATTTCACTAGTTTGATGAACAGGTGGGCGATTCCCACCCCGGAACTGTGGAACGCCCGCTAAGGACAGGTTCCAAAAAATTGGTATAGAGAACCGCCCGTCGATTCCATGGACCCACCCGAGAACCGAGCCACCGGTCCGGTCCGATTCCCAGGTAGATCCATGAAATCAATCTCACTAAGTTTTTTTGGACAAATCGAACAATGGACTGGTCTAATTCTTGCCCGTTGGTGGGTTATGTTCACCACATGCTATTTTGACTTACCTTAATGCACATGTGTGATGTATCTTCAGTGTACACAGAACACCCATACTTTGGCATTTGATTTCACTAGTTTGACGAAGAAGTCATACACTTCCATCTAAAATGGTCTGATGCAGAACTGTCCTCTACAATTTTCCAAACTTCTACACAACCTGCTCAAGCCTTAAGAGTCAAGATGCTCTCATTTAAGCTAACAAATTGAATGAGCCTAAAACCCTCAGAAACAATGACAACAAGATTTTCCACAAAGTTCAATTACACATCACAATAGATTCATCACAAAGTTCACAACTTCACAATCTTCACATCAAATACTTCTGTAGCCTATATTATATATCACTCGTAGGAGTTTGCCATAAGTTCATAATAGTCAGCAAGCAAGCAAAACAACAACTCTCATATTTTCTTTTTTCTTTTTTATTTTTTTGGTCAAATTTTTTAATTAAAAATTAAATATATATTATAATTATATTACTGGTCTAGTCCAGGTGTGCGGATGGGCTGCTCCACACCAAGAACCGGGAACCAAACCGGTACCCATTGGTTCCAAAAAATTAAAACCCGGAACCGGACCGGTTCCTTTGGGAACCATCGATTTCAGTTCGATTCCAGGCAGTCCCAAGCGGTCCGAGCGGGTCTCAGTTCTTTTGCACACCTTTAATTTCTACTCCTAATTTTTTCATTTAATTATAAAATTATTGGTGGAGACTTAACAATTCGTATTTGGATACAATTGGATCAGGAATAGAATAAGAATATATTATGATATAGAATTGGACGACCTTAATATAACCATAAAGAAAATTATTCCTTATAGACAAAGCAAATACTAGGTGGTGGTCGAGGAAATTGCAATTTAGGGGACTTAACAATTCATGTTTGGATAAAATTAGAAATAGAATAATAATATATAATGATATATAATTGAATGACCCTAATACAATCATAAAGAAAATTATTCTTTATAGACAACTCAAATATTGGGTGGTGGTCGAGGAAATTGTAGTTTAGGGTGTAAGGATTTTAGGATTTGGGGTTGGGGTTGGGGGTTAGGGTTTTAGGATTTCGATTTTAAGGTTTAAGATTTGGGGTTTCGAGTTTTGAGTTTGGGTTTAGGGTTTGGGGTTTAGTACTTTAGGGTTCTAGGGATTTGGGTTTTGGATGTTGGGGTTTGGGATTTAGAGTATAGGGTTTACAGTTTGGGGTTTGGCCTTTATGGTTTATGGTTTAAGGTTTTGCGGTTTAACATTTTAAGATTTAGGGTTTGAAATTACAATTTTAGGGTTTAGGTTTTAGGGTTTCGAATTTGGAATTTTGGGATTTAGGGTTTAGTGTTTCGGGTTTTAGGTTTGGGATTTTAGGGTTTGGGCTTTTGGGTTTAGGATTTGGGGTTTAGAAGGATTAGGATTTGGGTTTAGGTATTTGAGCATTAGGGTTTGGGTTTTTGGGTTTAGAATTTGGGGTTTAGAAGGATTAGGATTTGGGTTTAGGTATTTGAGCATTGGGGTTTTAGAGTTTAGGGTTTTGAGTTTTTCATTTAGTGTTATGGGTTTTAGGTTTTGGGGTTTAGGGTTTGAGGGTTAAGGTTTAGGATTTTAGGGTTTAGAGTTTGAGGGTTAAGGTTTAGGATTTGGGGTTTTAGGGTTTAGTATGAGAATATCTTGTGAAAGAAGGAAGATCTTATTTCTCTATTGTTTCTTTTTTTGTTCCAAAAATAGAAAAGTAGATTTTTTTTTACTTCTTATTTCTATTCCAAATCTATTCCCTAACCAATTTTATGTTCCGGGGAACAAAAAAACTAATTGATGTTACTAAATATATTTCTGTTCTTTTTCTATTTCGGAGAACAAAAAAACAGAAAAATAGAAAAACAGAGATTTTACTAAACAGACCCTTTGTCTCTCGATCAAGGTACTGGGGTTTGTTTCTTTTTTTTTCCTTCCCTTTTTTGGGCCAATTAGAATTGGCTGGATAAATCGGCCTAAAGATGGTTAAGCCCAAGTAGGAAAAACTACCTTTTAATCTGGTCACCTAATTGCTTTCGATGGGTAAAGAGATAGAGGAGAAGGGGCGGGCTGTGATAGCCCAATATTACCATAAAAGTCTCGCACTCATACATAAATTATGAATGCATCGAAGCCATGGTTACTTAGAAATCAATATCGCTCGAGACATTAATGTGCTAACTTGGCGAATTCCATTCTATAGCTTCCTTGAGCTCTTGTCACATGACCAGCCGATTGTTGCAAACTCGTTAGAGATTGTTAGCAGATTGTAACTCTCTCTATTAGGGTCGATTTGAGGCTAGTTTACAAGAGAACTGCCGATTCCAAAAATTGGGAACTGTCCTTGACTGGTTCAATTCCTGCTTTTATAACTCGAATTGCAGGTTTTACTCAAGTACCTAGAGCCTATAACGCGCAAAGCCGATTCTGGGGTAGAACCTAGAACTTGACAAGTTGATTTCAAGCTAGAACCTAGATTGTATTTAACGAATGAAACAAAATAAATAAAAAGTCCCGGTTGGCTCTCGAGTTGACCCTATAACCTACCGGTTCAATTCCAAGTGTGTTCCAAGGTCAAAATGTCAGTTCCTGATTCCAAAAACTGATAATCCACTTTGATAAGGTAAGTTCGAGATTTCAAGCCTAGAACCTACTTGCCCTAAAACCAATCACTCTTACTCCCTAAGGGTGTGTTTAGAAATCACTTTCCCTACTCTTTCGAGCAAATGTAAGTATGGTTCGACAAATTTTTTGAAGAGTTTTGGGAAGGTGCAATTGCATCTCCAAAGGTCTCTAAAAGCCTTTAAGTTAAGGCAAGTCCCAAAGTATTCTAAGCTTTGAGCATTTTTAGAAGGGTTAATACCACCAAAAATTCCAAATTGATACGCGTGTGACAATTTTACCTCGAACTTTATTTTGACCATCAAAAATCCTAAACTAGTACACCTGTGATAATTTTACTTTGAATTTATCACAAAAAAAACTCTAAACTGATAAATCAGTGATAAATTGACCTTAAACTATTTTTTTAATCACGAAAAATCCCAAACTGATATACATGTGACAATTTTTCCCCGAACTAATAATTTTATAATATTATTTTTATTTTTTCTATTTTTATTAACTTTTTTTATATTTTTTTTTTCTTTTTCTTCATCTTCAACCTCTAGCCCATCGCTGGACCGACGATCGACCGCTGGCAAGGCTCGACCTCGCTGGCATTGGGCGAGGGCTGTCCTCGCCCGCCTAGGCGAGGTCAGCCCTCGCCCGACTCAGGCGAGGGTTGCCTTCGCCTGGGTGGGCGAGGACAGCTCTCGTTTGACGCCGACGAGGGCCGCCCTCACCGGAGTCAGGCGAGGGTCGCCCTCGCCTGGGTGGGCAAGGGCGACCCTTGCCCGACTTCGACGAGGGGCGAAGACAGCTCTCGCTTGACGCCGACGAGGGAAGCCCTCGTCGGAGTTGGGCAAGGGTCACCCTTGCCGAAGTCGGGCGAGGGTCACCCTCGCCTGGGTAGGCGAAGACAGCTCTCGCCCGACGCCGACCCAGGCAACCCTTGCCAGAGTCGAGCGAGGCCCGCCCTAGCAGGAGTCGGGCGAGGGCCATCCTCGCCCACCTAGTCGAGGGCGACCCTCTCCTGAGTTGGGCGAGGGCTGTCCTCGCCTGACTCAAGCAAAGGTTGCCCTCGCTCGACGCAGGTGAGGGTCGCCCCCGCCAGAACCAACAAGGGTAGCCCTTGCCTAAGCAGGGCAAGGGCTATCCTCGCTTGAGCCAGGCAAGGACAGCCTTCACCCACAACGGGCAAAAACTGCCCTCGCCCGACTTAGGAGAGGGTCACCCGACTCGGGGCTGACCTCGTCGGCTTCCCCCTCTGGCCGGTCGCCGGACCAGCGACTGGCCAGAGGTTGAAGATGAAGAAAAAAAAAGAAAACAAAACAAAAAATTCAAAAAAATAATATTAAAATTTTAGTTCAAGGTAAAATTGTCATATGTGTACCAGTTTTGGATTTTTTTTAATATGTTCATGATAAAATTGTCACAAGTGTACCAGTTTGAGGTTTTTTGTGGTGCGTTCGAGATAAAACTGTCATTGGTGTACCAGTTTAGGATTTTTGATGATAAAACAAAAGTTCGAGGTAAAATTATCGCACGCGTACCTGTTAAGGGTTTTTGGTGGTATTAACCCTTTTTAGAATGCTAATATTTTTTTTTTCTTTCAACTTTGTCCTCTCTAAACTTCCATACTTCAGTAAATGTTCTCACCTTGCACGACATTGCCGGCGAGGCTAGATCTAGCGCCGACAGCCTAGCCTGAGGTGGCGTGACCCTGGGCGACACAGTGTCGAGTACAACCTCAAGTGAGGGTTGCCAGCCAAAATGTCCTTTACAAAATGCAATATTTCTAAATTTCTTTAATTTTTCCAAAGACTTTTTTCCTGGGGAAGAACAGCAGAAGTACCAAAACTTGTGTAGGGCGTTCACTTTAGTATCAAAAGTTTTTTTGAATCACTTCAATGCCAATTTTTTTTTTAAAAAAATGATCATTTCAGTGCCAACTCCAATCAATTTGGCCGGAAATCCGATGTGGCTTTTTTTTTTTATTAGTTTCTTAAGCCAATGTGGCTCGCCGGAGAGTCTAGTCAGCATCTAATCCCTAAAACGACGCCGTTTAGTACTCTTTTCCCTAAATAAGAACCCTAAATCCCCAAATTGAAAAAGAATCCCCCAATTTGCAACCCTAATCGGCTATTGAACACCCAATTGAAACCCTATTTAGATTCACTCCCAAAGTTACAAGCCCAATCTTACAAATGGAAAGTAGCAGCTTTGGCAGCGACTAAAATCCATTTCAACGAAGCGAACAAGAGATCGAATGTTACTGTTTTTGCAGGTTACCAAGTCCAATAAGAACATCTTGGACTTGGTTGAATCTCGAAAGAAGATTTAATGACTGCGCCAGGTATAGAAAAGGCTTGAAGTGCAAATATTACAAATGAGTTGATGCGAAATTCTCCGATCGAGCAACAAAGGTGATATCGGAGCTACTTGAAGGACACCATCAACCTCTACATACATTAATGATGAATTGGAAGATATGGACTCAATGCAAGCTGAAATGAAGGCTTTACCATCTTTGACCAACCATTTGAAGAGAGAAGTTTCAAGAATAAAAATTGAAATGAAATATTATCGAGCACTAATTGTGTTGTTATTTTGTTGTGTAACCTATGTTATGGTCAAATGTAAAGTGAGTGATGAGAAGAAGTTTCTCAGTCTACCATAGTTGAAGATGAGTGGAATATGTACTTGTATTGGGTAATTTGTAAGTATAGCTATATTAGCCTATTTTTGTATGAAACAAAAGTTTGTTACAATCTATGATGGAAATGGAAGGTTGAAATTCATTGGTTGTGAACATTTAGTTGTGTATTCTCAATTCTTATTTGCTTAGTTTGCTTAAGATGTTTGGATTGCTTCAATGGTTTGTTGGTATTGTTGGTAATTGTTTGCTTCAATGTTTGTTGGTAATGGGATGCTACTTTACTGCAATTGTTGCTACAGATGCTTGTCAAATGAAGGAGTGGTACCAAGTTCACAAGTCATTATTTCAGTGTCATATGTTGTAAATAGCGATCGTTTGAGTGCCAAGTTTTGCTAAAAGTGATCACTTAAGTGATAATTATGGTGAAAAGTGATCACTTAAGTGTCAGTTATTGTTAAAAAATGACTACTTAAGTACTAGTTGTTGTCGCGACCTAAAAAAAATCGAGTTTCGATCTTAGGCTAATGAATTACTAGATTAATTAAATTAACTATCCTAGCTCGAATTCTTCCAAACTCTACCAAATCGCAATTTAGGTCCAATTGTGAGCATGCAAATATTTTCAATAGGTGTTGTCACTAATCATTTAAGGTAAGTTGATTAGAAACTTAAATAAAATAACGGGAGTACTATTTTATTCCTGTGAACTAGAAATTATAGATTCGGGAACTTGATTACGCTAAATTCATTAACGCCCTTTCGGTACCAATTTCAAGAAAAACACTCAATTTGACAATTTTGATAAATCATGACTTAGAGTTCAAAGGTGCAGAATTTTTTTTTTATTTTATTTAAATGAAAGCTAACCTATATGTAATGACGTGCAAAAATTGACACGCAATTAATGCAACCTAACATGCAAACTATATGTCACGCAACGACGTGACCAATTTCTAATGACTGGCATATTATTTCTTTTTTGTATTTTTTTAAATGAAATTCGGAATTAAAAATGCCAATTATCTAAACATGCAATTTTAAACTAAAGAAATTTACCTATTCTAGCGTAATCTTTTTGGTATTTTTTTTGAGAATACGAATTAAAATCAAATAAAAAAAATATCACCGCTTAATCTTTCGAATTAAGTTTCGATCTGAAGCTTGACAGATCGATCCTAAAATTCGAGATACCCGCTATGAAAATAATTTTATCTAAAGCCTAATAGTTAGATTTATTTCCACGTGTGCGATTACGGATTAAGAAATTTTCCTAATCGATCACATCTTGAAAAAGATTCGATATCTCAAATATCTTGGATATATTTAGAAGATTTTGAAAATTCTAAATTCTATCCAAATTTAATGAGTAATAGATATCTAAGATTTGAAAAAAAAAAAGAAAACAAATCCTAATTGAAATATGCCTATTATCCAAATATGTAAAATTAGATATCAATAAGCACAAATTAGGCAACAAAATATTCAAATTAAATTGGGATATGATAATTACCTGATTTGCAGATTTATTTCCCAATTTGAATTTACAGCGGATCGGGATTGTGGATCGGCGGGGCGTCGGGAACGGCGTCCGGCATGGCGGGGCAACGACATGGCAAGTGGCAGTGCGGCGACATCTGGCACGGCGGCGCGGCTGATGTTTCCAAATTTGGACGGACAATGGATGATGGGAAGAACGGCTCACGATAACCGGCTGTGCTTTGGTGCAAGCTGACAGTGATGTCTCAACTTCCCAAGTCATGAATATCCTGGATGACTCGAAGGCACTGGACGGGAATGACTGGAGCAGAGTGGCAGTGATGGGGAAGGCTCACTGGACGCCAGTCAACTTTGCTAGCACTATTGGAGGGACGCCCGTGCTTGAATGGGAGAAGACTTGGTGAGCCCAACAGGACTGATTTCTTGTCGGCGTTTGGACTGGCAGGTTGCTTCCCAAGGTGTGTTGGTGTGGCGCGGCTCCGGACGGCGGTGGAAGAGGCGGGAACAACAGCGGTGTCGGCGGCTCCGGGAGGCGATGTGCAGCGTGCGGCGATGGCAACACGGCACGGGCGGTGGCGCGGCGCAATGCGACAAGCGGTGGGCGAGCAGCGCGGTGGTGGCGGTGGCTTTGTCGGTCTCTCTTTCTCTCACAAAAAAAATTATGATATAAAATTATGAGTCCCCATGATTGTGAGATATAAACATGTATTTATAATGTAAACCTAGGTCAATTAGCCGGGCTTTCTAGTCCTAATTGGCTTAAGCTTGGGTTTAAGCTTTAATTATCATTTGATTCCAAATGGACTGAATTAATGTGGGCTTTTATTTAATTAAGCTTAATGAGCTAATTTAAACTCAAATTAAGACAATCAAGCCCTTCTGACTTGTAATTTTTGGCTCTTGCCTTTCGGGTGAGTTGAGTCTTGTTCGGTACCTGAGCTCGATTTACATGACGAATTTTAAGTTCGTTTGCCACCGCTAATCCGATGCGGAATACAATTAATCTATATGAACCTAAACTATTTGCTATGCAATTTTAATATTTTTGTTTAGGGGTTAAAATTTAATCCCTAATTTTCTATGCAATTAACCACTAAATGATGCGCCAAAATTTAGGTGTCAACAGTTGTTGATATATTCGTTTCACTGGTATAACACCAGCAACAAGCATATAGCTGGTGTGCTTGCTTGCACCAGCTATGTGTTGGTACAAAGTGCATCTTGTGCTTGCACCAATACATAGCTGGTGCAAGCATAAGATGCCATGAGCTACTACTGGTGCAAACTGTGCACTAGCGACCAAGTACCACCATCGCCAAGCTTTACATCAATAATACCTCCACCAAGCTCTACACTAGCACAACCACCAATACCAACATCAAACCCTACATCAGCCAAGCGTCCTGAACACCTTCACCAAGCCCTGTACCAGCCAAGCACCACCACCATCACCAGTGTGCTGCCACCACCACCATTAGTGCACCACCTGCACTACCACTACACCAACACAACTACACCACTACCGCCGCTGCCGCCACCTACACTAGTCAAGCCATACTACCACCACTGCATCACCACTTACACAAGCCAAGCAACACCACCACTACCACTGCACCACTACCACTACCACCTATACCAGCCAAGCAATACCACCACCGCCACTGCACCACCAACACTAGCGCACCAGCACTACTACCATCACTACACCACCACAACCACATCACCATCACCACCACTACCACCACCACTTATACCAACCAAGCAATACCACTACCATCATAGCACCACCACCACCATCACCGCAGCACCACCACCAATGCAACAACACCATCACCAGTGCACCACCATCATCACCGCACCCCCACCACCACCACCACCACCATCATTGTACCCCCACCACTACCACCACACCACCACCACCACCATTCAAGCACCACCACCATTACTGCACCAGCCAAGCACATCTAGCACAACCAATAACAAAATATTGAAATTTCAAAAGCATAGACAAAATAAACATCAGTCCATTGACATTAAACTTAGTTTTTACATTTGATCAATATGAATGACCAACTAAAACATCCACATTCAGGGAATAGCTTCCTACCAAAGAAAACCATTCAACTGATTCAACACCGTACAATGTCAATTCCATGAGTCAATATGCACAACCTTCCAACAAAAAATAAAAACTACCATATTTAGCACCCTCCTATCAGTCAATATGAACAAACCCCCAGTTCATTTTCCTTTAAATGGATGTTTGGCTTGATTTATGATCATTGCACTCTTTCTAACTAGACGTGCAAGTTCTTCAATTGGCCTTCCTATCCCATGTACCTTCTTCTTAATAGCTGCCATTTTCTTTGTAGGCCGTGTCATTTGATGAGAGCTCTCAGTAGGGTCATTGTTGTGCTAGGATCACTTGGTTGAGATGCAACTGGTATTGGGTTCATTGTTGGTGGCTGTTTTGGATTTGTACTCGATATCTTTTTCTTTGGAGCAATGGCCTTTGGCGTCGTCCCCTTTGTCTTTCTTCCTACCACTTGGGTTTCTATTTTGGGTGCAACCGTTGACTCTTAACTTAGGCCACCTTGAGAGATAAACACTTTCGAACTTCTCCCAAGCTACAGCAACATAACCATATTGTCAATAAAAAGAAATACCATAAATAAATTAAATCCGGGAGTCCTATAAAATTTACATTGAAAGTAGTCATTTAAGTACGCTCGTATGTAAAAAGGCCATAACCATATTTTCTTAACCTTTTTTTGAGAGTCCCTCTTATTTGCTATGGCGCATCACTTTTAATAATTTTTGCAGTTAGTCTTCTTCTCACCTGATAAAGACATATCAAAGTAAAACTTCAGCCCCAAAAGTAATACAAATACCAATTATACAGCTTACAAGATATTTTCTCCTTGTCTGTTCAACAGTTGACTCAGTGGTTAGCCCTTGGTTGGCTCTTCGGTTGGCTCTTTAGTTGGCCCTTAAGCTAGCCCTTGCGCTGACCCTTCAGTTTGCCCTTAAGCTGGCCCTTGCGCTAACCCTCAATTGGCCCTCTAACTGGCCCTACATCAGGCCCTACACCTGATTCTACAACAGGCCCTTCAATTAGTCCTTGGGCTGGCCCTATATCAGCCCCTACATATGGCTGTTGCTATTGTTGTTGATGTTGTTTCTTCAATGCATAACCCTTTTTATTGTGCCCTTCCTTTTGTCAATAGGAGTACCTCATCTTTACACCAGTTTTGCTCATCTTCTGAGTTGAAATATCTCCTTCCTACATTCTTCATTTCTTTTTTGGCCTTTCAATTTGTTTCTTTAATGGCAAAGGTTTAAGGGCTTCATGGTTTGTTAACTTCCAAAATTTGCTGCTTCTGATAGGCAACATCATGAATTGGTACGAAGTAAGAAATGTGCTTTTCTTGTACCAATCATATAGGTAATTCTTTGAATTTTGTTGCTTCAACTAGATGGTACGAATGGCATGTGCACAAGGAATTCCAGTTAATTGCCAAGCTCAACATGAATACTTTCGCCTCTCTAAATGGATAACATACTTATCAGCATTGTTCATGATCTCATATCCATTATTTCCATTCCGAATTGGATGATAGAACCTACTAGCAGCTATGTTCTCATCCAATCTCTTTGCAATCCTGGGACCACATTATCTAGTCCACTAGTCGAGTTATGGCCATAACTCGTATGCCTTCAAGCATGCTAATGATGGGTTTACACCTAGCCTCTAGTACTCTGTCATTGAAAGCTTCGTTGAGGTTGTTGTCAATGATCGCACTTGAATTCTTCACTGAAGAAGGCCATACACTAATGCTTAGGTTCCGCTTGGAATAATGCTTAGAAACCTTCATTTGACGACTAAAACAACTTCTATTTAGCTATTCTAAAATCAGTCATGTTTGTGCTCTTTGCTATATGCCAAAATTGCTCTTGCAGCTAATCCCCTTTATAATCCTTTGCCTCATTCACATTCTATGTTTAGCGTATGGCATCAACTCAGCTAATATGGGAACAAGTCCCTACAATAATTCAAACCAAAAAAATACTTACAAGAAAAAATATGTGACTAATATTAAAAAGCCAACAGTATTAAATAGCATTACCTTTTGTTGGTCACTCATGAATGTTTAACCTTTCCCATTGGTTATCTCAAGATCAGCCATTACATTTTTTAGAAACCAGGACTAAGTGTCATTGATCTCTACTTTGACAACAGCCCAAGCTATTGGAAACATTTGGCTATTGGCATCTCCCCCAACGGCAACCAACAACTCTCCCTTGCATAAACTCTTCAAAAAACATACATCCAATCCTACAATTTTTCTACAACCAACCAAAATTCACTGTTTGCATGCATCAAAGCAAACATAAAACCTATTGAACTTAGTCCCACAATCAAGCAATGGCCTCTCAATAACCTCTACATATACTCTACTGGATGGATTTTGAAGCATACATTCGCAAAGAATAATTCCAAACTTGGCCATATTCTTCCTTGTATCAACCCATCAGTGTACTCATCACTTTCTGCTTGGCTCTTTTCCACTAATTCCTTGATACATTAAGCCCTGCTTGCTCCTTCACCAACTGCTTCAACTGAAGACTCTTAATCTTGGGCATCGCCTTGATAGTATTGAAGAAGTGCTTCGACAATCATACTATCACACCCTGAACCCTCGAGCACACGAACATCCTTCCTTGGTAGTAGAATTGCAACGTCCTAGGATGCATCGCCGACCCATTCATTTTAACTTTCAATTATGCACATGCGGAAGCACAACATCTTCATACAACAACAACAGGGATAGACAGGAAAACACACAGAGTAGTACATCGAAAATTAGTATATTACAAGTCCGCGACGCAGACCTTCCTGATTACAACCATAAAAGGTAGGGGGTTAACCTAGCTCTTCTATCCACGAAGATAACCTTAAAAGGTGTGCTCCTCAAAACAGTCAGTTTCCATGGAATACAACGCATACTCATACTTGAGCACCTGAAAAATGATTAACAACAACAAGTGAGATAAATCTCAATAAGTTAACGATCTAAGCCTCGGTTAGGAAGTCAACTCGCCTTGGGCGCACCTAAACATGTAGCCACACATCGACGGTAGATAAATAACAAAGCAACCCTTACTTTGCCTTAACTATACACACGAGCAGGCTACCCAACCCAGCAAAAACAAACGTGCTCTTAAACAATCACAGGCATTCTTACCTTGTTGTGGCACACACGCCCTGCACGCTATAAATCAGTACATGCCATAACAATACAATCAACATATAGATAATCGGAACACATAGCAACTTTCACAAACTCACATGTCCCGATTATAAGGTAAAACCCACTTTGGCCCGTCACGTACCGTGCCTCACAGTTTTTACCCCATAATCAAGCGCATTGCAATCATACGTATTCCAATTATTACGACCTCACAGGGCCACGACACAACTCGTGTAAAACGTCTCAGGTTAGCAGAATTTCGGCTTGACTAGGTATCGTCTCGCCCTATCGGGCACGATATCATCTGGAGCCCTATATTAGACGGCATTCAATTAAGAGCATTGGCCTGACCTCAACCGTGACTCGGGATCCGGACCCCCGCCAAGCATTCAAACTTAATCAGGGATCGTCTTCAAACCCCCACTAGGTGACAGGTTCCTTTATGTGATCACACGAGCGCAACAATCACACGACTCGTTTATATCTCAGCATTTAGCCAAATGCAAATGTGATTCGTGCTCACCCAATAAATTACTGCAACTTCTACACATAAAAATGCAGTAATAAATTCACACGTGATACACAAAATCAACCCATCAAACTTTGTACGATTTCCTTTTTAAACATCCTTGTCCCATTTAACTCATAAAACTTGGCATCCAAACACAACTCCTCATGAATTACCATTTATATGTCCATAAAATCATTCTTTAAAACAACAACCTAAGTCCTTTTACTAAAGCAACCATTTTCCATGGCAATTTATGCTTTAAAAAACATAGAACATGCATAGCTCATCTCATAACTCAAGCACAAAACACATATAATCATAACTTATCACATTAACAACGATAACTTATCGCTCTTCTTCCGATAGCTTATCGCCTATTTAGCGATAGCTAATCCCCTATTTTTCGATAGTTTATCACTTCTTTGGTGATCGCTTATCACCCAATTCTTGATAGCTTATCACCCATTCGGTGATAGCTTATCACTTAATTTATGATAACTTATCACCCTTTTAGTGGTAGCTTATCAATTTATACCTAATAACCTATCGTCCCTTTGACGATAGCTTATCACATTTTCTCGATAACATATCAAGTCCATTTATCACCTATCATGATAGCTTATCACTTCTGCCTATCACTTATCGCGATATCTTATCAACTAATCCCTCATTAATTAACACTAAGCATAATTAACTTAGTCTAATCTAATCCTAAGCAAGATTAATGTACTAATCAAGGGAGAGCGTTAACTCATCCGGAAACGATTCCGACGAAATAGGCGCGATGGCGGCGATGAAGGCTACACGTGGCTTGGTTCGGAATGGCACGGGGTGGCGGCACGGGAAATGGGTCTCACGGGCTGTTGCTGAACAGCAGCAAGGTTGGCTCTGCAAGGGGTGAGGTGTGGCTCACGGCGGTCCGGCATGAGGTGGACGGCGGCGCATGGCTAGGCACGGCTCGGGGGCAGCAAGGGCGCATGGTAGTGGCGATGGTACAAGATAAAACAAGAGGAAAAAGGGAGAGGAAGGGGGCGGTGAAGAGAGAGAGAGAGAGAGAGAGAGAGAGAGAGAGAGAGAGAGAAGAGAGACTTGTCTTGCAAGCCACACCCAAAGATGGATGGCCAAGATCAACTCTTGCCCAATAAGCCAAGATCAATGGTTAGAAATTGATCTTGTAAGACAAGCTAATGATAGCTTCTAGAAGACTTATGGGCAAAATGGTAATTTCAACCCTTGTCACTATTCACAACACTATTCACATGGGCTTGGGCTTGAATGGGCCCAATTTAAAGAGAAATGGGCTTTAAAAGGTTAATGGGCTTGAAAGGTTTAATGGGTTTTCCTTGGGCTCATTGGGCTTTGGCCTTAGGCGTGAGGCCCATCTCGGCCCACTTGTGGGCTTCCATTCTCTGCCCAATAATTCTTTTGTCCAAAGTTTCGGGGCTCAAAACTATTCCCAAGATCTACCTCTACTAACCAGGAAAGGAAAGTCTTTGAACTATCCTTAATCGAAAACTTATAATCGGACGAAGACTCGTGGCTAAACTTCAATGGAAAGTGCTCCTAATACGGCCTATTCAAATTAGATTGCCTCTTGGGTGTTGCTAGCATGACTTATGGTTGATTTGTCAATCAATCCATATTCGAGTCTCGTCAATCCATGGATTATTATCGATTGTCATGTAATCGTGCATAATTGACATATCTACATGGGGCACGTGGTTTTGTGAAATTAGCTTAGGATCATTCGGGTTTAGTATAATGATCATGCAGAATCACCCGCTGTCCAGCTATATATACTTCCATCGAATTGATTCCTAACCTTTCACTAATTGACCCGTGACGTCATAAGGTCATCCCACATCGATCCTTATGGTTGAGCTATTTTCCATGGTCGAGTACTCTAGTCGAGCGCATTTCTCAACCCTTAATTGCCCTTCCTAATCGAATAGTTGACCTATATACGATTCTTGAATCGACTCATGGTCTAATATTGATATTAGTGCATTGACAATTTAAGCCACTTCTCTTAACAAAATAGGGTTAGAATCGAGGATGTCACACATACACTTGTTACCCTTTTATTGTCAAATATAATAGAATAAGTATGTTCCTCCTGCAATGACTTAATCTGGAATACACGCTTTTCCTATGCAGTGCACCATAGATCTTCCACGAACAATTTGGTTGCGAACACTTAACTCTCACAAATTCTTTCTTATTTCTAATAAATTCGACACTCCTTTGTTCACTAATGGAATTCTTGACAATAGCTTACTTAAACAGTTTCGTATTGTTAAATTTCATTCCTATAGACAAAATAGAACATATAACAGTCGGATCATAGGAAGGATATTTACTTTTCCTTCTACGGATAGGTACTTCATCATCTTCAAGCTCGTTTTCGAAGCTAGCACTCTCATCTTCATCGCCACTCTTTTCATATTCAGTCTAATTACCATCAGCTAGAGCTTCTTCATTCCTATTCACTGGTTGTGGTTTATGTGATTTTCTAAATGATGCTAATTTATTTCTCAGAAAGTCTCTCCGCTTTTGCCTTGATTGTGCAAGTTCTTCTGTATCATCGTTATCACTTAGGAAATTTACATTTGCCAAAACATCATCATCCGATTCACTAAATTGAGCAACTTCGCAATTTAATCCGGTCAATACTTCATCAGGTATGTCTTCACTAGAAACTTGGGGACATCTTCCCGTTTGCTCAACTCTCTATATGACTTGCCTCCATCTCCGGCCTCAGTTGTTGCCCTTTGTCCCTAACCTAAGTACATTCTCCTACTTTTCCTATTTTGGTGCTCTCATCATCTTTATCATCTTCACAGTCACTATAATACTCAATATAAACTTTAGCTTTCTCACCAAGAAGATAATGGTAAATAATGTCCTTAACACCATTATCATCACTAAAGAATCTCAAGCCGTCCTTCAAGCTTTTCTCACGAACATAATAATGCAATTTATGTACTTTGCATCGTAAATAATGCACTATGTCCCTCATCAATTCAATATAGGGGTAAGCACAGCGTAAGTGCCATAACTTTTGTACGGAAAACACTGAAGTGCCATAACTTTTTTTTTACTCACTTGAGTACCATAACTTCCAAAAAAAAAGATTACTTAAGTGCCACTTACGAGCTGATCGTGAGGGCCCAAACCGTGGCTTTTCCTGCCGAACGGTGACCTTCCCGGCGAGGCGAGCACCACTAGCTTGAAAAAGGGGTGTCGGTGAATCATTCCATAGCCTCCGTTCATCTCGAAATTTTTGTTTTAGCCTCCGTTGACGAAGGTAAAAATTTGTGTGACTATGAAGCATTTTTACCTTTGTCAACGGAGGTTAAAATGGAAATTTCGAGACGAACGGAGGCCATGGAATGATTCACCGACACCCCCGCTTCAAGCTGGTGGTGCTCGCCTCGCCGAGAAGATCACCGTTCAATCGGAAAAGCCGTGGCTTCAAGCCCTCACGACTAGCTTGTCAGAAGGGGTTGTTGTGAGGGCCCAAAATCGCGACTTTTCCAGCCAGACGGTGACCTTTCCGATGAGGCGAGCACCACCAACTTGAAGAGGGGATGTCGATGAATCATCCTATGGCCTCCGTTCGTCTCAAAATTTTCGTTTTAACCTCCGTTGATGAAGGTAAAAATGCTTCGTAGTCGCACATTTATCTAGCCGATTTGTGTGACTGCAAAACATTTTTACCTTCGTCAATGGAGGCTAAAACGGAAATTTCGAGACGAACGGAGGTCATGGAATGATTCACTGGCACCCCCTCTTTAAACTGGTGGTGCTCGCCTCACCGGAAAGGTCATCGTTTGGCTAGAAAAGCCGCGATTTCAGGCTTTCATGACCAACCCCTCTGACAAGTTAGTCGTGAGGGCATGAAACCGCGGCTTTTCCGATATAACACTGACCTTCCTGGCGAGGCGAGCACTACCAGCTTGAAGAGGGGGTGTCGGTGAATCATTCCATGGCCTCTGTTCGTCTCGAAATTTCCGTTTTAGCCTCCGTTGACGAAAGTAAAAATGCTTCGTAATCACACAAATTGGCTCAATAAATTATGACTACGAAGCATTTTTACCTTCGTCAACGGAGGCTAAAACGGAAATTTCCAGACGAATGAAGGCCATGGAATGATTCACTGACACTCCCTCTTCAAGCTGGTGGTGCTTGCCTCACCGAGAAGGTCACTGTTCCGCCGGAAAAGTTGCGGTTTTGGGTTCTCAAGACCAGCTCGTAAGTGGCGCTTAAGTGATTTTTTTTTGGTAGTTATGACACTCAAGTGAGCCAAAAAAAAGTTATGGCACTTAAGTGTCCTTCGTACAAAAGTTATTGTACTTGCGTTGTACTTACCCCATTTAATATATGATGGCCTCCTTACATCGAAAAAGATAGTACCTTCATTTCCACCAGCCTATTCCCATTTCTCGATGCCAATGACAAATTCCCCACCATAGCAAACAATGATGGCGGCAACATTGTCCCCTATTCTCAAGCTGCACCAAAAGAAAATAAAATAATAAGCTTTTGGGACTATAACGCACAAAAACCAACAAGTTCACATGGAGGATCTCACAATCGCAACTAAACAATTAAACAAATTGCCATTGTCGAAATAAAATAACTTCAATCTCTATCGTTTAGTAGAAACGAAGTAACACAGCCAGCACAAATGTCCCCACAATCACTATGTCGCAATTCCTTCTCTATTACTATCATGCCTAATTTATCTCTCCCCCCAAGCTTTAGTTTTGCCCTCGGAGCCATAATTGTGCCCTCGGAACCCTAATTGTGCCCTCGAAGCCCTAATTTTTTTATACAATTGAGCCATAAAGAGAATATGAGAAACCTGAATGACTAAGGATAAGAAACGACATGCGAGCGGTGGCCAACGACAACGGCGACGAGCAAGTGACGATGGCAACAAAGCACAACGTCGACGGGAAGCACAACGACGACATCGGCGGACAATGGGAACTTTCTTCACCTGAACAACGACCATATGAGCCCTAATTTCACTCTCAACGTGCGACGTCGTTTAATTAACCAAGGGGACACGACGTCGCATTGGACGTCCAAGCCACGTAGGCGATGCGACGTCGTTTTTGAAGTGACTTTATTTTTTAAAAAAATTTGTCAAATCATTTATAAGATTTAATTTAAAAAGTCACGTATTAATTTTGGTCAGAATATCGGCCGTTGGCATTTAAGTGATCGTTTTTCCTCCTAATTGATACTTACGTGTATCGGTGAAAATTTTTTATATTAAAATGAGCGTCGTACATATATTTTGACACTGTTAGTGTTCCTCTCCCACTTTTACCCACGTGACTAGACTCGAACTTGTGATCACAAATAGCAAAGGCAGGCCAAGTCGAGACTCCTCAACCAACCGCTCGCGGCGGTTTTGTCGGACATTTGACTAGGTTGCCGCATTGATCAGCAATTTAATGATGGCGCGAGCACGGGGAAGCCGCCATTGACGTGAGGTCGACTTCTTGGAATCTAAAGGGCATATTGGCGAGTAGATTCCCGAAGCCGAACATCTTCGCGAAGGAACGACGATGGGTTTGACTCGTGGGTGCGCACGCAAACTGTTCGCACCCTCTTCTTCGCCAATTCCTCCCTGTATTCGCTGTTGATGAATACATGCAACTTTCCCTTTTCTTTTCTTCCTTCTTCTTGAAATTACTGTCCGCTCCCCCTTCTGTGATATGCTCGATCTTCCAGGCCAAGATCAAGAGTTTGGTCGAAAGAAATTCATCCCTCATCTGTTTCTTTTAATGGGTTCTTCTTCTTCTTCTTCGGGCTCTTGTTGATCGTCTCTACTGATTGCCCTTGCGACATCGCTCGAGATACGCGCGCGGATGGAGTGGAGTTCGTGGGGAAGGCTTTTTTGGCAAGTTTATGGGTTGAAAACTTCGAGCTAGCGTTGCGTGTCTTTGTTGTTGATCGGTTGAATTGTATGTGTTTTGTGGGAAGTCAAGCACCTGGGGATTCCAGTTTCTCTCGACTGCTGGTCTTGGTCAATCCATCGGTCTTCTTCGGCTCCTTTCTTTCATGGGTATTGATCAATTAGAGTTTTTTAATTGTTAGACGTCTGCTGTAAGCAACTTCTTTGAAGTCCTTGGACGAAGCTTCGAGCTTTAATTGCTGTTTTTGCAAGCGTCTTCTAGTCAATGCGCAGCCCCGTTTGGACAGACAGATGTTTCTTGCGCGACGACACTGAGTACTTCCATGTATAAAGAAATTGCATCTTTCCCGAGTCTGTCAGTGAATTTGACCCCATTTCAAGCTTGTAAAGCCCTTCTAGTATGCACTCATGTTAACTCCCACTGGGTTGTCATGCTTTCTCCATAGTCATCTATGTCGATCACCTGCTGCCTTCCCATTGTCGAATCAGTGTACTGTCTGGCGTGTGCCCGTTGGGTGTGGAAGAAATGCCTCTACTCAGCGGGCCACGAAAGCGAGAACTGGGGGCTTGCTACAGCGGAGGAATTTGCTGCTGTGCCTCGCCTTTGTCGCTATCTTCTAGCTGAATATGAGGATGATCTTCGTAATCCAATATGGGCACCCCCTGGAGGGTATGGAATGAATCCTGATTGGGTCGTACATCGTAAGGACTACGACGAGACATTAGGCCGTGCTCCTCCTTACATGCTGTATATGGATCACAAAAATAGGGATATTGTGTTGATCATTAGGGGACTCAATTTAGCGAAGGAAAGTGATTATGCAGTTTTGCTGGATAATAAACTGGGGCAGACAAAATTAGACGGTGGGTATGTACATAATGGGTTGTTAAAGGCAGCTGGGTGGGTATTCGATGCTGAGTGCGATGTTCTAAAGGAATTACTCAAGAGTTTTCCAGAGTATACCCTGACTTTTGCTGGACACTCCCTTGGGGCAGGGGTGGTGGCCCTGTTGACTATTGTGGCGGTCCAGAATCGAGAGAAGTTGGGAACTTTTGACAGGAAGAGGATTAGATGTTATGCTATTGCTCCTGCTAGGTGCACATCACTGAATTTGGCAGTGAGATATGCAGATGTAATCAATTCCATTGTTTTGCAGGTATAGTACTACTGCTTAACGTTCTATGTTCTGTCTGAAGTAGTGGATTAGACTGTCATAAGTTTGACCCATATGAAGTGCGGCTCAATGCCATCAGTTTCAGATAGTATTTGCCTATCTACATTTTGCAATAATATGTAGTTTTCATACCATGATAAACTAATTACCTATTTAGGCATTTTGACAGTGTGGTCACTTCTTACAGTTCTATATATCATTTTCTTTTTCAGGATGCAAGCTAGATATTAATTCCCTTTTAAAGAAGTTACTCTAATGGACGGGTTTCATTGGTAATATATAGTGCATCTGTGGCAATTGTGAGATTATTGTGAAAAGATGCATGCCGTTGATTTTAGCCTACCGAGCATATTAGGATAATAAATGCATGATTCATGACAATAAAGTAGCTTAAAGTGAATGATAGCATAAAAAAATAGCTAAGAACGAGATATAGGGCTTTACATCAAGTTTGATACATAACGTCTCTGAAAAATGCTTGTTCTTACTTGAAAGACCAGCATCATGGGTTGGATTAATCTCTTCTGTCTGGATCAAGATTTTTGTCTCTGTAAAGTCCACTGGTGCATTGTTTTATGTTCATATTTATTAATTGATTTACGGCGATGGAACAGGATGATTTTTTGCCTCGGACAACAACTGCCTTGGAGGATGTTTTCAAATCCGTTCTCTGGTAATAGATCTTATGATTATTTACCTCTTCAGAACTATATTATCTTGGATCCAGAATTAGTTATTCAGAGAAGTGCACATGTAGATCCAGTATTAGTTTGTGTCCGATCAGCGAAAGGCCAAATTCCATACTTACGTATCCTAGAAAAGAAAAAAAGTCCAGATGTAGTGTTAGGTGTTGTCACATGGCTAGTCGGATAGGGTGTCCACTAAAATTTAAGCATGAAAGAGAAAATCAAGATACTGACCTTGCTGGCTTTTGCCATTTGACAGTTTGCCATGCTTATTATGCCTTATGTGCTTGAAGGATACGTGCATCCTGGAAGAAAAGATGCTTAGAGATCCGAGGAGATTGTATGCTCCTGGACGACTATATCACATCGTTGAGAGAAAGCCCATGAGGTACAATTACAACTTTTAGCATGCTGCTGGATTCTGCTCAAATTTGGAAAGGGTTATGCAAACCTGTTCTATCTTGATTGTAGGTTAGGAAGGTTTCCTCCTGTTGTGAGGACAGCAGTTCCTGTGGATGGGAGGTTTGAGCATATGGTCCTTTCTTGCAATGCAATTTCTGACCATGCTGTCATTTGGATCGAAAGAGAATCTCAAAGGGCTTTTGATGTACGTATCAGCTTCTAATTTATCAAGCAATACACAAATTATCAATTTTACACTGGCATTAATTTTCTTCTTAGAATCTGGTGATATGTTCTTCATGTTATGGTTGCTATATAAACTATGAGTGCTGTGAAACCATTTCAAAAGCCTGCATCGGCAGCAAGGCATACTGATGAAAACAGTTCGACTTTGTGTAAATTTGTGAGTTATGTGAACTGGTCATAGCATCAATGACCACCATAGTCATCAATTGGGAATCCCATTTGGGGGATGTTGAAATAAAAAAACTTCTTCATCTTTTCTAGTCAAAAAGGGGGGGGGAGATTTTCGTGCTTCCAGGTAAATTCGTGTTCTTTAATATGGTTGGTTGAATGTTTAATCTTTTAATGCACGTTGAATTATATATGACCTAACTACTATTATTATGTTACTAGACACAATCCCTTGGAGTGTTCCTTTTCATGTACTTACTTAGAAGGGTTAATACCATGAAAAACCTCAAATTGGTACACTTGAGACAAATTTAACCTAGACTAATTTTTTTACCACAAAAAATCCTAAACTGGTACATTTATGACAAATTTACCCTCTATTAAATTAAATTGATATCATGAAAAATCACAAACTGGTCTACCTATAACAAACGGAGGATAAAACATCAAACCGGTATACTCGTCAACTGTCACATGTCATCCAGCTCAGAAATATGACGGTAAAATTCAATGAAAACTAGCAGAGGGTAAAATCGTCACAGGTATACTAGTTTGAGGTTTTTTATGGTTAAAAAATTAATTTTTGGTAAATTTGCCACAAATGTACCAGTTTAGAGTTTTTGGGGATATTAACCCTACTTATTAAGCTGGTCAAGACTATGATAGTGAATGAAACTCTTGTGGTGACTGTGAATTGAATCATCATGCTTGTAAAGGATTTGAGACGGCAATTTACTCCTACGACTTGATGTTTTCTCTTAATTTTAGTTAATGCTGGAGAGAGACAAGACCATGGACATCCCAGCGAGCCAGAGAATGGAGCGGCAAGAGTCCGTTGTGCGAGAACACGATGAGGAATATAAAGCCGCACTTCAAAGGGCCATTGATTTGGATATTCCTTTGGCTTACCCACCTGTTTATGGTACATTTGATGAAGTTGAAGCAGAGAGTTCCACTAGATCCAGTGAGGAACCTCCGTTGATGTCATCCAGGAACAGGAGAGAAAGTTGGGACGGTTTTGTAAAGCGCCTCTTTCATATAAATGACTCTGGCCAAATGGTGTTCAAGATATCATAGTTTTGTACATTCAAATTGCGAGTGTCTCAGACAACAAAACCCATTCTTTCATTCAAATTGATGTCCCTTTTCCTAGGCATTTAGAGAACTGTATGATAGAAGGTTAATTTCGGTCTTTAATCCCACCTGTGCTTATTGCCAATGCAGCTTTAGGTGCTTCAGTAATTTTTTTCTTCATCCATGAGAATCAAGCAGGCCAGCTACGACTTTGGTACTTAATTTCTTCAACCAGCCAAAGCTAACCCAACTGTTAGCACATTTGAATCCATCAGATACAAGAATGTTAGGATCTCATTTCCTGAAAGAAGTAATGTTGGTGCACAGGCATGTCTTCCAAGATCAGGATTGAATTTGATTTTGTGAAGGAGATAAATTCTGGGAAACCACGGATATTTTACCCTTGTTAAAAAATATTCAATAAAAGACTATGAAACGAAGATGTCGCGTTAAGTGAAGTCTTGACAAAGACCTTGAGCTTAGCAAGTTTGCCAAAGATTGGAGTTGTGATATGACGGATCACTGTTCTTTAATAACCATATAAACTAACCGCTTCTATTTGCGGCTTCATTTACAGGAATACAGTTTTTTTTTTTGGTCGAAAATACAGGAATACAGTTAAAGCTACACTAAAATGCTATTTTTCTACAATGCTAGATAGTAATTCCCCGTAATTCTGGGGAAAGAAGAATAATAAACACTCAAGTACACTAAGTACACTTTCTTCTCTAGTGCTATTGCTGTAGATCACGAACTGCTTCACCTGCAGCAACAAATAAGAAGTAGAGTTTAATCATATGCTTTAACACACCTCACATTCTTCCAGTAGTTGCACATGGAATCAATCAAGACATCGTGATGTATAGCCTTATTTCATTAAGCAACATCTGCTATAGACCCTCTTACAAAATCACCTTTTTTGTTGCATCTACTGTAATTTAGAGAACATTGCATAATAACGGCAACTTCTATATGGTTAAGGTAAGGGATTTACCATGCATTCTCTTCACAAATCGTTCAAATTCTAATAAGTTCTGTCTTTCCATGAGGATGGAGTTTAGCCTCAGGTAGGTGAAGGATAAAAAGTGCCTCCCATCCGGATCATTCAACAGTTTGGCACCATCCAGCATCTTGTTGTATGCTACACGATTGTGACAAGGAAGAAAATTCTCACTAGTAATTGGGATGCCATAATCCCAAGCAGCATTCAGCACCTAAAACACAAAACACAGTTCCGTAAGCCACTGGAGGCATGACGTTGTCCTCCAGTTCCACATATAATCCTGATTTAGCAGGAAATATCAGTTAACTTGGGATAGTGCTAGGAGTTCTTTTCAGGGGAAGTGATGAAATACGAGTGCAAATTACTCTTTGCATCCACATATTTGTGAGATTTTTTATCATATAGAAATGCATAAAATAGTGAATACAAGAAGAAAATTATAGAGAAAACCATCATAACTCAGAAACGCAATTTAGTGAAACTTCATCGAATCGTCTCATACTTTTATGTACAATTGTGGACGTTTGGTAATTTTTCTTTTGGCAACTTGGCCTTTTCAAGCTCTAAGAGAGTTAACTTTCTGATGTTGAGAATTCTCATGAGGTCAAAACCCACAAAATAGTGGAATAAAGTCAATACATAGCTAAAAGCTCCTGAGTTAAAATAACAGCATCAAAATTTCAGCAGGTGCTATAGGCCCCACAAAACAAATCCAAGCTTCGTCCCTGCAGTTATCCCTGCCAACTATATATGATTATAGAAAGGAAGACAGATCTCAGGGCTTACTTGCCAGGCCAAGCCATCAGGATCTGCAAGTGCACTTGAGAAATTCTCCTGTTGGTCTAGCACATGCAGCTGAGCACATGTGAAGTTCAAGGCAACTCCATGCTTCTTCAGCACTGCTGCAATTGCAGCATATCCATCGCGATTGGATGGGTTGTAAAATCCAGCAGTTAATTCAGCAGCATGACTAGCTGTCCTATACCACCAATAAAGACCTGATAGCTGCTCAGCAGTTGAAATAGCACAGTCGATCAAAATAAACTTTTACTGCATTTCAATAACACAATTCCAATTGCAATATCCTCATCATGACATTCCTGCTTAAAATGTATTTTTCAAGGAGAGAAAATATTCCACCAGTATTACATGAATGGCACAATACATTGAGGAAATCACTTCTGCATTCCAAGTGATTGAGGGTACCTGTTTCCCACACTAACTCTATTGACTGTCCAACATTTTACCAATATCACAAAGTAATTGGAGAATAAAAATCAAACAAAAGGACTACAATTTTACACCCATATGTCTACTTTGTAATGCATTCCTATCCCTACTTTAAGTATAGCCATGTTTATGCAAAGACTAACATGGAGAGAGTAAGGAGAAGCAGATATTGATGGTAATCTTTTCTGATTCTGATTGGAACAGTAAATATGTGCTTGCATCTATCAATATCAATTTAAAAAGTGGACCTACCTTAGCAGCAATGCAAGTACCATCAAAAGCTAATTTTGCCAAGGCAAGTACTCTATCACCATGATCAATCAACACCTGAGAGTACCACTTGAGAAAGAACCTTCCAAAATAGCCATCGTAATCTCCTCCGTCACAGAAGAAACCAGTTTCTTGTGGCTGTGAATTATAAGAACCCGCATTATCTGGACCTCGAGCCCAAAAGTCCTGTCCCCTTGCCTCTGCTGCCTTTCTAAGATTCTTTAGTAGATACTGATCGTAGCACTTCAAGGAGGGAAAATTATAGCCATTCTCAGGAAAAACTCTTGAACAAAATTCAAAACTATACAAGTATAAAAGAGATAAGTGAAAGTGATTTTGCTTTGTTGTTACTTATTTCGCATCTCTCACCTACCAATTTAACAATGCCAGAGAGAGCTGTAAAGAGATCAATTAGAAAAGGAAATAAGATTGCTCTCGACAAGCTCATATATTTCCACAATTTACCCCAGAAAAAAGAACTTGCACAAATATTTCAAACAAATTGACTCAATGCCGCTGTAAAGAAACAGGATGTTTCATCATGTTAAGGAAAAAGACCTTTTTTCTCCAAAAATATCACGAACTCTGAGCAAAATTATATATACACTACAATTCTCCACTCAAAACTGCATAAAAAGAATTCGTTCCAACAAATTCCATCTTAAAGAAAATATTAATTACCTGAAATTCACCTATCCCAGGATATCTCCAACCATTTTTTACAGGGTTTGATGGGTACCGTAACTCCCCACAAGGACCTAGTCCAACCCCAATCATTGATATTAGACCATCCTCAAAGTATTCATTGAACTCTGCACGAAAGCTTCTCATGTAGTCGAAGTAAACCTACACGTAGTAAAAAAGGCGGAACATCTGAGAAATTTCTTCACAAGTTCCCCTTGAATAGAAGAAAAAGGAGGGAGGTGCTTATTCAACTCCTTTTATAAGACTTAAGGACATACCTCAATAGCAGTCCGTCCTCTCAAAACCCGCTCCTTGTCAATACCCCACGAAAGACATTCGGGGTTGCGTCTTCCCTCTCTATCAGTGAAAAATATGTCAGGGTTGCTCCTTCCAATTTCTGCCACCCAGTGGGGCAGTGGGATACAAACATCATCACCGACATTGCCTCCACATTCATGAAATGACATTACGACCTGAGGCAATATCAGCTGGCAATTTGACTATTGAAACTTGATAAACTCAACAAGAATATAGAGAAGAAGGTCAATAGGCCCCGTCTAGCATTCTTTTGCATTATTTCACAAAATGTAATGCGTTGCATATAAGAAACCTGCTCCACTGCTAAACACTGAGTCTGCATTTTGGTTAAGAAGAACTGCATCACAGTGTTTTTTCCTCTTTATAAATCAATGACCTCAATTGATAAGTAGAGCCTGTATACTTTGATGCTTATACACCATGATCTAAAAACTATATCAGCATAAAGTGTGAAGCCCAGGGAGCAGCAAGACCATGGCAAACCCAGAAGTGCCACAATCGTACAAGATTAGTGCATAAGTTAACAGACATGCCAACCTAAAGTAATGCATGGTGGAGCTCTGCACATCATCTATGCATAATCAGGGCTTCAAAATGAGTTTAATCAATGGTAACATATGGTAAAAGTGTAGACGGTGACATGATACTATCTCAGGCAAATACAACACTGCGAATAAATTGTAACATAGAAAGACAAAGAAGTGCAACAATCTCCACTTCCATCTCAACATAATTAGGGCTTGAAAGCAAGTGTAGAAAGTGATCAAAGAATTGTGCAAGTGGGACAATGGGTGCATTTGCTATTTCGGAATCATATTATGGTAAATATAAATCTTAAATATGTCATAGCTTCTCCAAGATTTTCACTTCAAATGGGGCCTCAGGCCCTTAGCTTCCCTAAAAGCAATAATGACTCTCACCTCTACTCCATGCGATGACAGTAATATGCATAGCTACCACCAAAACTTTCAGTTATCAATGTGATGATATTAACCTGTAACTTAAACTGCAGCTCATGTACCACCTGGAATAGCCTCCTGTAACCATTCCAGTTGTACTCCTGTGGAGCATGTGCCTCTACCACTCCCCACCAACAGTCCACCGTGACACCATCGACATTAAGTGACTTCAAAATCCTTAATTGCTTTAGTAAACCATCTGGGTCAACCAGTTCACTCTTTACATTGATGACTCCCAACTGTCAAAAAGGATCACAATGAAAACCATTGTTGAAGCTGAACAAATACCCAATCAAAAATTAAGTTATCTAAGAAGACCTAAACAATCAACTACTGGCGGTCCGCATAAAATTGAAAATGAGGACAGAAATATGCATCTACTCAGCAGGCGCAGCTGACTGAAATAAAAGTAAAAAAAGCACATAAAGCAATCTGCAAATATTCGAGATAGCTACCAGGCACAGATATTGTAATCTTACAGGTAGCATCACATAAACAGGAATGTAAGGGGTGCCAGCAAAATCACGCTCTGGTAATTTTGAGGGTACATCAACAACCTGCAGAAGAGACGAAATCAGCTTGAGAAGCATGAGAGACAACAGTAGGAGAACATCAAATCAGAAGAACTGTGTAAGATCTTGTCTTTAGAGTTAACTAATGAAACTTCTGTTGAAATACAAAGATCTAGTGTGGATGATAGAGGTGATTGCTTGTGAAATAAGGAACAAAGACTCATGTAATGTGCATAAGGATCTTTGGTCAAGATTCACACACATGAAGTACTAATCATTTATGTAAAACACACCCACAGCAACACATGGACTATAACCAAGTTCGAACCATTTGATTTGGATGAAGTAAGCATGGCATAGAAACAGAAAGATAGATGTTCATTCCCTCTATCAGTTATCCATGAAATCACCTATACTACCTGCTTGGCATCAACACTTTCAACAGAGCCACCAATAAGTGTTTGGGCATCTAAAGGCTCTCCTCCATCCCCCAGTGCAGGTGAAATTTGAGATTGACCTCTTGAAGACGAATCATAAGGAGATGAGTTAGGCACATAGACGCCTTTCATTCGAGATGCATTATAGTCCACTGGACTTCGATAACCAGAAGAGATTCCTCTGAGGGAAGTCAGGGGAGCTTGTTGTGAAACCATTTGGGAAGATGGTGGAGTAACAGCTGCAGAAGTGCCACTAAAAGGTTTTGAACCCTGTTAAAGATGAAGAAAAGGATTGGCAGTGGCACCTGGATAATCCTTATCAACAACATAACTTAGGTAACCCATTAGCATAAAATTAATATACAAAAACCTAAAAGTGAACAATGCAAACCTCTTCAGGAATATTTTACGTGTGATAAATGGACGACATACCGGACATATTTAACAGTCACAAGGGCAACATGCAGGTCATTTGGCATAAGAAATAGGAATAACACTGCAGCTAGCCCTTGGCACATTCAGTGAAGGGGGAATGTGGAAGTGTAAACTTCAATATTTCAGTAGGTAACATGTGTTTTTGGGGAACTATTCAAGGCAAAGCGTCACTGCAGAGGACCTCTAACAGTTGATTGAAAACCTTTATGTCACTGCATTGCACTTAAAAACTATAAAGGTGTCCGTTGTCACTACATTGCCGTGAATACAATAATAAATTAAAGTCATTTAATGAGTACCTTCAACCATCAAATAGAAGTACCTGAGATCTTGAAGGAAAGGTTGTCCCATCTGGAAGAACAACCCAGCCTGCTTCCCTAGCTAAAGCTGCAATCACATCATTAATATCAGCTCTAACCCTTAGATTATAGTTCCCATGCCTGCGCAGTCCTGCTAAGATCCTTGCAGTGATTGCTCGCCGATGCCTCTCCCTCAGCTTCGTTCTCTCCTTCTCTTCAAGTGGCCTACTTCTTCGAACACCACCTCCAGGGATGCTCACTTGTTCGTGAATTTGGGGATGATGAAACCTATTATTATTACTACTTGACCCAATTAGTCCATCAACACCAACTAGTGGAGGAGTTGCAATATGCTTCTCCATGTCATCTTCTTCATCGTCATCCTCTTCCTTCACATCCATCTCCATATCTTCCTCATCATCGTCATCACTTGTTCCTACTAATCTCTGCATATCGGTTGCCATAGCAGCTCTGCACCTGGATATCACAATCCTCTGATCTCTTCACCCCAATTGCTATATGAATGTAGATCTTTTTGTTTCACATGCCATGAAGACAACTTGAGTGCCTACTCCTTACTAACCTCATTCAGAAACAATTCTGGCTAGGCGGGCCAATGAAAAGCTGCTGATATGACCAATTCTGCAAGTCCGATAATTGACTCCGAATGGAGCAGCACTCGTCTTGAAGAGCAAGATAGCAATCACAAGAAAAAGGTTGAAGTCAGTGCAACCGAGAATACTTAATTTCCAAGTCAAACGACATGCATTACTTATTTATAACACCAGGAAGCAGAAAGTCCACTGTATAGACTACTTGGACAGCCACACCGTGGAAAGAAAAACAGGAAACTACGAAAGTTTTACGCTAATAAATTCATAAACTGTTTTCGCCGAGCTAACTCCAGAAGCAGAAAGATGCTCGGGAGATGCAAACTCCCAAAGGAAGCTCGAAGACGAGTAGTGATTCTTGCGTTTCCCGGCAGTTCAGTCACCGACAACCTATGCCTCTTTTTTCTTCAGAACATCACCATTCAACAGAAAACATCAGCCATATCCAATGACATTAAATACTAAGTCTCCACTCAGGAATTAACCATGGACAGAGTCCTGCATGTGAAGCTAAACTTCATCATTTATGTAATTCCCACCAGTCAAGGTAAAATTCAGCAGAGGAAAGCAGACGCGCGCATCCTATTGAGCTGCAATCTAGCACTTCATCGGATCAACATGAACACATCATAGTTCTCGGAGCTGAAATTGCTATTCAAACCCACCCGCGAGCTAATCTTACCTTCGGTCATCATAGTTAAGCACTACGAACGCGCCGGCAAGTACCGATTTTGTGCAACCGACTTCATCTTCCGATCACGCGAGCGTCCTCCCGGCGACGGATCCCGACCGTTTCGTCGACCTACGCGCGGAGGCCGACCGCCCTCCGGCGACCGGAAAACGCCGGCGCGAGCGGCAGCGAGACACCGGAGATCCGCCGGGCGCGGGAACCGGGGGAGGGGGACGCCGAGCCGAGCCGCTCCGGCGACGGCGGGGGGCGGGGGCGGGTGGTGGGTGGTGGGGGAGGGGGGAGGTGGGGGGCGCGTGAGCGCGTGGGGATGCGCCGGCCTAGGGTTTTTTTTTTCTTCGTCACGCGTGCGGAGGACTGGCGAGTGTGCGAGGCGAGCTGGATTGGCACGGATGGGGCGTGCGTGGTTTAACACGGAGGGCACGTGCGGGGCGCGAGCGCCCGGGGGGCGGTGGGTCCACGTGTACCGCGAGGCGCGTGCGGCGCGTGGCGCGCGGGGTCGGGGTGGGGGGGTTGGGTCACGAGATCTGCGTGCCGCCCGCTGTCTCCCTGCCGACGAGAATCACGTGACCCCGAGATTCACGGCGGCGACCGTTGCGCCATCAAAACCCCGCTTTTGGTTAAGGAAGGAAGCACGGCTCGCGTGAGTTCGAGCTCAAGGTGTTCGCGGCGTGTGGATATGGCGAAACTCCTTTGATGCGCACGCACATCTCGTGTGATGAGTGTTCGTCGCACCCAATTTGTCATCTGTCTTCTCGCTTCACGTGAAAGAATACAATCAAGTTACAAAATAGACGAGACAGCTCGATAATTAGATCGTAACGGTATTCGAAATGAGCTGTTGTTAGTTCAACCGTGCTTTGAAAATCCTAATCCACATCAAACCATGTCTGAAAGCTATTGCTCTGTTTTTAGCCTTCAGGTATGACTCAAGCTGCTCTTTGCAAATCTAACTGTTTGCCAGAAACTATTCCCTCCTCTCTTTATGTCCTTTTTACACGCGAAAAACCTTCGTTTTGGGCCTGAACCACAATAAACGTCTTTCGACCGCGAATTACAAGCTTCATTTTTCGACGTCGCGGGGTTCGAGCCTGTCAATACGACGGAGTCTAATCCATTTAGCATCATCCAACAAATTATTTACCAATTACCAAAGCCTAGCGTAGAAGAATCACGGCTAGATCTTCGCGGTATCGAGAAAAACCAACTGCTTATAGGGAAATAAAGAGAGGAACCGAGACAGCAAATAACTTGTTTAGCTTTATTGATTTGGATAATACTTGTTATTACACGGAGGTCTACATGATTTTTCTACACACCAAATGCACTCGTCACTTTTTATGTTAAAACTCTGTTGACACCTAAATTTTGACGATCCATTTAGGTACATATTGCATGGGAAAAATAGAAGTCAATCCCGACACCTAACAAAAATAATAATTAGATGGCATAACATATAGTTTTTAGGAGCATTTATCATACAGCTTAATTGCATTTTGCATATTAATTGGACCGGTGTCGCATGGATTTAAATGAATGGCTCTAGACTTATTAGCTCTTGACTTATTGAAATTGGACTAAGCCTGCGTGGATTGAAAATTTGACCCAGCCTATTCATTTGGAATATTACCAAGATTTGGTCACATGAAGAATAATAGGTGATAATCTTAAGGTCCGTAAGTAAGTGACTATTTGAAGAAGTAAATATGAAGAAGATCACGATCAATTTTAGTGGGTATGGGCAATACTCGGCTAAGCAAGGACAAGAAAGAAGATATCCAAATATTTTCGGTGAAGGCAAGCGTTCAAAGTAGATATTGCGCGTTCATGACCCTATGGCAAGCATCTTTGCAGGATTTGGAATATGGGAAATCTCACCCGAAAGAATCAAAGCTTCAATTAGAAAAAGAGAGTTGACTAAGTCAATAAAGGAGAGGAATGAGATATAAAATATTTTAGATGCTCGTAAAAGGAGAGAAAACTTTGCTCTTTCCTCGAAGAGACTCAACTATCCCGCTCATAAAAGCGTACCAACTATCGACAAAAGAGGGGGGCTTTTTCTTTTGGAGAGTTTGACATACGAGAAAAATACACGTTAGATTAAGAGAAAGAGTTGATTGCGTACTAGTGCTGCCGCTATGTCATGCCACCCCTCTGCTGCGTCCATGAGGCCCCGCGCGCCGCACCTGCATCGCCCGACGCCCACCGCCTTGCCGCTACTACTGTCTCTGGCAAGCCATTCTCTTTGTTGTTGCTTCTGGAGCTACCGTGGTTCCCCCTGCTCCTGCTGCCGCCGCTGATCTCCAGCATCCCTTCCAGCAAAGGACCAACACCGGCCAATTTCCTGACGTGCTTGGGACCACCATCGATCAAGCCTTGGCTCTTGTTTGAGTTTTTATCGCGAGTCTTCCTTGTCCGAGTTCCAGCCAAGCCCAACGAATTTCTACTTGGTTGTGGCTGATCATTATTTCGTCCAACGACCCTTGCCGAGTCTTTCACAAGCTTTCCAGACGTGACAAGCCTCCAAACTTGCTGGATGAATCCCCCACCGAGATTACACGCCATTGGACTTCTCTAGGGTCCCACCATGAGTCTTTTGCTATCACAGGAAGTCTGCGAACCACCATCGAGACGAGCCGCTCGTGATCCATCGTCAGTCCGATCTGCCACCATCCATTGATCCTGAAACATTCAAACTTGGAAAGCAAATATTCGAATTAGGTAAAAAGCTCATCTAATTTGACTTTCGAGTATATTGTTTCATTGTTTACAATATTATAATTTTGCGAGAATCTTTAAATGATATTAACGTATCCATTATGTCCCCGAATAGACTTTAAATTAGGAATTATTTTCTAATTTCACAACGTGCATATGATCGATAGTCCGATTTCATGCCCAAAATATGACTAGTGATCGCATGGAAAATCGTCAATCCAATCTCCCGCCCGAGATATGATTTGCGATTGCATGAAAAAAAAAAATTGGCCAATCCGATCCTCATGCCCGGAATACGATTTGTCAATCTATTGTTTCTAAATTTAAATGGATGTCGATAATATTTTGTGATATGGTGTCATTTGATTTTTTTAAATAAAAAAAATCCAAAAATATATTAGTTAGGATTTAAATTAGAAGTTTTGCATGTTCAAGAAACCCTAAATGTATCTAGAAGTTAGGATAATTATTTAATTTAAATTAGGACTTGAGATAATTTATTTCCTAGTTTAAATTAGGTGTTATTCTAATCCTAATAGATTATTTAGGTTATTTTTTAATTTCGAATTTCATTGAAAAAATACCAAAAATAAATTATTTGTCCGTCATTAGAATTAGGTAACGTCGTCGCATAACATACAATTCGCATGCTAGGTTGCATTAATCGCATGTCATTTTTTGCACGTCATTACATATTGGTTAGTTTGCATTTTAATAAAATGGAAACCCTAAAAAACACCTCGAGTGCCTTACTTTGTTAATTAGAAATCATACTAGGATTGTCCGTATGATTTTCTACTAACAATGCATATGCTTGGGTTGTATTAAGGTATGTCATTCTCCTAATCGTGCAATCTATTTAATGATTTCTTGGATGTTAAATTGGTGGTTTACGCATTTGCATAAACACCTCGCATGTTAGTGATTAGGTAATAAAATGGATCCAGACTGCTTGCATAAATATTTTTGAAAAGAAAAGGTACCGAAAGGGCGTTAGACTAGATCTAACGTAATCAAGTCCCCGAAATTAGAATCTCTGGTTCGTAAGAATAAAATATATCTCTCTATATTTTATTTAGGTTTCTAATCGATCTACCACAAATAGATTAGTGGCAACTCCAAGCATAAACACTTTTGCATGTTAAAAACTTAAACCCTAAGTTGCGAATTGGTAGGATTTGGGAGGGTCCGAGTTAAGCCGAGACTTAATAATTCATTAGTCTGAGAAATTTTAGGTCGCGACAGCTTAGCGACTCCACTGGGGACTTGAGTTAAAACTCTTAGTGGACTTAGGCCGAATTTTCTTCTTTTTTTATAAAAAAAATATTTTTATTTGGCAGCGAGGATTCTAGATATGTCCCTAACATTTAAGGTGTTAAATGTTTTTGCAGAATAGGAGTTATAGGGGGTGGAGTGTTTGTTAACCATTTTCTTGCAGGGAGGTGTTGAGATTTAATGTTTTAATTTTGATATTAAAGTGCTATTTGCGTATGATCTGTTGTGCATGCCTGTGCATTCTCACTACACTCTAGCACACACAACTTGTCGCCTGACCTGGGCCGCATAAGATCACCTAGGATGGTATTGAGATAGATACCACTCCGACTATCTGCCCGCAGTACTAATTGCCCATCTCAATCCCGAAATTTCTTTCTTAATATCGAGAGATTACCACCCTGGTCCGCATGCCCGCGACATGAGTCGGCTCTTTGATGATGCCGAAGTTACAAGGACCCAACTTAGTCCGCATGCCCGCGGCTAGTCCGATCATCCTCGTGGCTTCACTTTGTTAAACCTTCTAGAGTAGAAATCGAGCCACGTAGCATGCGTATGTCTATGTGATTGCCATTCGGTTATTGGTAAAGTAAGTCCTTTGAACTTTTTCTTTGCAATTTATTTACTTTATCATATTGTTTTGTCGGTCCATGACATTAGGTTGATTGTAAGTCTTGGTCAATATACAATGGGAAATTCCGACATTCGACTTATTCTCCCTCCCAAAAAAGAACTCAACGCGTGGTGGGACAAGTTAGACCGAGCTAGTTGTGAGTTCGTGGAATCAATAATCGGCTGACTTCTCCCTCTATTGCGTATCAACATTCATGGTGGCCTCATTTAAGCACTTGCCCATTGTTGGTGTCCAGAGACAACTACTTTCGTCTTTGGTAAGCATGAGCTCACTCCAACCTTGAAAGAATATAGCATTGCCATTGGAAAAACTTTGGCATCAGAATTAATTAGTCCACCTATCGGAATAAATTCTGTCTCGATTTTGTCTGATTTTCTGAGAATTAAGGAAGAAAAGATAAGAAAAAGTTTGAAAGGTCACCGCAATACTTGCCCGTTTTCATTTCTTGATGAATGTTTTCAAAATGGCACTTCATTTCAAATGAGAAGGATTTTCCTATTAGCTTTTTTTGGATTTATACTTTTCCCTCACTATAAAAATGCTATTAATCCTTTGATTGCTAAGTTAGTGGGGCAATTGTTTGGGGGAATGAACTTTGTTAATGCCCTCCTAGCAGAAACTTTTCTTTCCCTTTTTCGATTTAAAAAAAATGATGACAAAATCTTTCATGCTTCTCCTGAGCTTTTGCAAATTTGATTCTTATCTCACTTAAAAGGGTTAGGTGGTTTAATGATTATACGTGAAGTTAGCAACTCTGATCACCCTATCATTAGATTTGAGAATAAACAAAAACATGCATCGGATTATCATTATTCCAATTGGCTGGCTTTCTTTAAAAACCCAAAGTCCAAATGTTTTCTATGATATGCTAAATGGTTATAAGTTCGTGAAGCCAGACTCACATGTGGATGTGTTGGCCCAATCCCTTCACTGGGATTCACCGGGGCAATGGAATATTACCCGACTAGGGTGACTCGCCAGTATCAAGTGGTGCAAGAGCTTCCCCCAGCTTTGAAGCAAGCCGATTCAATTCAAGTCGACTTCACTAACGGAGACCTCAACCATGAGGATAGCATTTCTTTAATCAAGTCGTTGTGGGATATGTGCCATCCATAAATGCTCATATGGACCGAAAAAGAATTAGAGGGTAAAGAAAGAAAGTATTATGTTACGGCTGAATATATTCGACGACACAAGATTCCAATGGTGCTTGAGAAGACCACCAACCGTGATGAGAAAAGATGTCTCAAGAGAAAAGCTGAGAAGTTACAAAAGCAAGTTACACACTTGGCCGAGGAGAATAAGCAGTTACGTTTGGAAATCACATCCCAATTGTGTATTGATCAAGCAAAACGAAATGGCTCATGTCTTTTAAGATATTTTTCTTTCTAGATTCGTTGTTTAGGAAGTTGGGCCATTATTTTAGCATATTTGTTTAGGGGATTTCAATTTGTTGCTTTCATAGTTTTTGTTCAAGAATCTGTTATGAATAAAGTTTTTTTTATAAATCAAAACGAGTAGACCAATATCATGAATCAGTGTGTGATTCTTCTTGACACTTATATATGCTTGTTTTATCCGTGAAATCAAGTAATTACGGACCGATCACGATCGCCTATTCGTACGCGGTCGAGAACTAGTATGGCCAATCAAACTGACTTACGAGATCGTGTCGTTGGCATTGAGGACCAAATGAAGCAAGTCCTCGCCACAATGCAACATATGTCCGCTAAGATTAAAGCCCTTCGACTGACTCCCATTCCTGCATCCCTTGAGACATCAGCCCCAAAGCAGAAAGGTGGAAAGAATGCCGATAGTGAGGAAGATGACGATCTTCTCGATTTAGTAGATGACCCCGTCCAGATTATCGTCAACAAAGATAAGCCTAATGAATGGGTCAACAAGCTTGAAGAGAGAGTGAAGCAACTGGAAGGCTCACATGATTCACCCTCAATCAACTTGTCTCTTTACTCACAGATTAAAATCCCGAAGAAGTTCAAGATGCCGGATTTTGACAAGTACAATGGCACCTCTTGCCCAAAAGCCCACCTACAGCTATACCACGTACAGATGACCTCATACGTTGATAATGAACTCCTGATGATCCATGCATTTCAAGCAAGTTTGACGGGTCCTGCCTTGGACTGGTATCTCATGAAGAAAATAAATAGCCTCAAAACCTGAAAGGAAGTTAGTGAAACATTTCTAAAACAGTACAGGTTAATAACGGACATCATTCCCATCTGCAAAGACCTCGAGCGTGCTCAAACGAAAAAGACTGAGTCGTTCAAGGATTATGCTATCAGATGGAGAAACTTAGCCACTCAGATTATCCCATAACCCATAGACAGTGAATTGAAAAGGATGTTCATTTAAATCCTCCCGTTTGAGTACTATAATCGGATGGTAGCCATTCCGGCTAAGAGCTTCAATCAACCCATCCCTATAGGCAAACAGATTGAGATGGGGCTAAGAGACGGGTGGCTCGTAGATATTATCCCTAACGGATGGAGGGGTATAGATGATTCAACACCTCCAGTGACAGAAAATCCTGATGATGCGATGGAAGGAATCACTGCCATGTTCGATGATTTCTTTATTGGAGCTATCAAAGAAGGACTATTGGATGGAATGGGTACTAGCCTGCAAGAGGGCAATCTTGTGACACATGAGGATATGGGAACAGTCCAATCTGATGACTTATGTGCTGCCAAGCCTAATCTCGATGACACCGACGAACTCGAAGATTCCTCGGAAATGCTACATGACATAGAACGGCATGAAAGGCCAAAAGTCCTCACATCAGACCAAACTGTAATCGTTAACTTGAGTGATTCCGGATAACCCAAAGAGGTGAAGATAAGGGCAACCCTTCCCAAAGGTGAAGCGAAACGCCTAGTCTAATTGTTGAAGGATTACCAAGATATCTTTGCCCGGTCGTACTCTGATAGATCGGGTTTAAACCCTTTTATTGAGGAGAGTACTACCAGTCTTTTTTGTTCCCGGGGAAAAATTCGCCCCAAACTACATCGACTAGTATGTGGTCAAAAAGGTGCTTCTCAAAGGTGCTCTGATTCTCGCAGAAATGGACGATCATGAGTTTTCCACACCTGTTAATTCTGATACTATGAAGATATTTTATCTCTGATAGGATCTAACATTTTTACGGCAAAAGTTTTTAAATGTTTGGTTTTATACTTTGAGTCACAAACATTTCACTGATGAATAAATGGTCTCAAGTTAAGATGCGTGCATTGGCTTTAAACTCTACATGGTTATTTTGTCGATCTGCATCATCAACTTCAAAAGGGAAATCTATTTGGACAATCTGATAACTCATGTAGAATGAATTGAATGTATTGAATGAGGTACATCGGCATGATGAAAGGCAAACCCTATCCTATACACAGTCCCATGCACTAATCCCTGGTGAGTTGAGTGAAAAAATTTCTTTGTCTGCAAGGTAAAGGGTTATCTCGCAAAAGGTACGGCAACCGAAATGACAAGAGGCAATTCATTTCTCTATTCCAAACACAATAGTTTGTCTATTGTTTCACCACGTTGAGCATAAACGCTTGGAGAAATCTTTTCAAATTACCCTTGTCAAGAACCACCCCACATCGAGGCAAACTAAAGGTAAGTCAGCATTATAAGGTGAAAAATGAATAGAGATTGTCTTACTCTCACTTGCATCAATCTTCAAGTGTTGCTTTTTCCGATAAATTCACACGAAGTTCAAGTGCCTTAGGATGACGAAGAGCATTTTTTTTCTCTATCCTATACACGTTTTACCCTTTGCTAAACCCAATTGAACCTGCAAATTCATTTCTTAAACTTAGTTGGTGATCATCCCCCACATTAGGGTAAGGTAAAAGCCATCACTGTCTAAGCAGCATATCCGGAGCGTCGATAGGAGACAGAAATCCTTAAGAGTCCAATTGGCGAGTCATTCAGTCAGAGTATAGTTGGCCAATATTTACATTGTAAACAACGTATGTCAAGTGTCACAAAAAAAAAGAAAATGACAAGAAAAAGCAGTGTGCCTGATAAAAGCAAGGCCGATGCCCAATGAAAAAATAAATGTGTTAAAATCATTTCCAGTGGAATAGTCATAGTCCTACAAATTTAGAGAAGTGGTGAATTCAAGCCCAATGAAGCATTTACTGAAATGACAATGCCTGAAGATGAAGAAGAAGACTAGTGACAATGCCGAGATTATCATCAACTTATTCACCCCAATTATACACATTTTGAGCCTAATGATCCATTCATTTCTCAACCCATGAGCCTAGCCTACATTATATCTCTTATAAAATCTATTCAGATTATGGCACTTGAACTGACGTAGGATTCAAATGTTTATAAGCTTAGCTCGAAGAAGTGTGAGCAAGTCCATTTCTATCTCATTTTACAGGGTTCTTGACTTGTAAACCCGGAAACGATTGCGGAGTATTTTTTTTTAATAGCCTCGACTTAAAGAGTCCATTTTGCTAAATCATTAACCAAGTCCACGTTACGGTCCTAGCAAAGACCTCTCGGATTGGTAAGATTGTATTGTTTACGAGAATACTAGGACTTTTGTCGACATGATGATGGTGAGATAGAGCGATTTTCATAAATCAACCTTTTTCAATGAGAATAAGTGAAAACCCTTTTGGATCGGAAGTGCCTCATTTGACATTTTCAAGATACTCACTTGTAAGTTCGGATTGTTTTATCATGATTATCCCCAGTGAAGTTTGATAATGTCGATTCGACAAAATCATCATGCATGAAAATCGATTGAATTTATAGTATATGAGTATATATGTTCTTGATTGTCCATGAATGCATATTACATGTTGCCTAAAACTGTGTCCAGCATGAGACACGCCCTCAAGAGTCGGAGATATCACCAGAAAAATATATCTCTATCCCTTGGATGCATGTGACTATCCAGGTATCCCTAACCTATTCGAGCAATTGTAAAGTCCCATATTTGATCATTTTGTTGCAATCTCTAGATGCCTCAGACGATATCTAGGCATCTATTGATCAAGCCTTTTTAGGTATCTCTAATGATATCCAGACACTTTGTTAAGGAATCTCTGAGCATTCGGGCTAGCTCTTCTATTTGGCAAATCGCTAAATACCTCTAACGATATCCAGGTATTTATCGATCAAGTCCTTTCAAATATCTCAGATGATAACCAGATATTTCATTAGACACACTTTTCAAACAATTTGGAAAGTTCCTTCTTAAACACTTCTGATGATATCTAGGTGTTTAGCAGTTGACTTTTTTCGAATACCTCTGACGATATCTAAGTGTTTCGTTAAAAGTAGGAATGTATTCCAATTTATCGAATCGTTTTTCAAGTACCTCGGATGATAACTAGGCACCTTGTTAAGCCCCCTTTCTAGCAATTTGGAGAAAACCCTGCAATAAGCACCTTTGATGATATCCAGGTTCCTAATAGATAATTTTCTCGAGTACCTCTGACGATATCTAGGTATTTCAATAAAAGGTGGGATAAATTCCCTTTAGCTAGATTGTCGCTAGACGCCTCTGACGATATCCAAGCGCTCAGCGGAAGGTCCATTTCGAGTATCTCAGACGATATCCAGATATTCGGAGTAGTCTTCCATTCTTTGATTTCTAGATACCTCAAATGATATGTAGGTGTCTATTGATCACCATCTTCGATTACCTCAGACGATATTCAGGTAATTCGAACTACCCTTCGTGTGTCATAATTGAAGGTCACCGAAGTCCATCAATGTTCATCAGGCAATAACTTTGGGACAGAGCCCAACATTTGCCGAACAACCTATAAAGTCGAAGTCATGCCTTGAATTATGCTACCACTCCTGTTAGGTAAGTAACTCAAAGGTATGTGTTATTCACGTCGGTATGCATCATTTCTTATTGCATTTTAAAATGGGGCTCATAATCTCGACAAAAATAACATTCATTGCATTTGCATGGTCAAAATTTAGATATAATTTAGTTTTGGGAAAAAGCCACCAAAAACCCCAAACTTTGCCACTTGTGACACATTTACCCCGAACTTTTTTTGTGTCATGAAAAACCCCAAACTATGTAATTTGTGACACATTTACCCCAATTCAATATAACCTAGGGCATTTTAGTCTTTTTCCCATTTTCTTTTTTTTCTTTTTTTTTTTCATTTTTCTGGTCGCCGGCGAGGTCTCCGGCGACCTCGCCGGCGACGGCGAGAAGACCTCGCCCGCCCAGGCGAGGGCTGCCCTCGCCCCGCCCAGGCGAGGGCCGCCCTCGCCGGCGTCGGGCGAGGGCGGCCCTCGCCTGGGCGGGGCGAGGGTCCCTCGCCCGACGCCGGCGAGGGCCGCCCTCGCCTGGGCGGGGCGAGGCAGCCTCGCCTCGCCGGCGTCGGGCGAGGGCGAGGGCGGCCCTCGCCTCGCCGGCGTCGGGCGAGGGACCCTCGCCTGGGCGGGGCGAGGGCGGCCCTCGCCTCGCCGGCGTCGGGCGAGGGCGAGGGACCCTCGCCCCGCCCAGGCGAGGGCGGCCCTCGCCTCGCCGGCGTCGGGCGAGGGCGAGGACCTCGCCCCGCCCAGGCGAGGGCGGCCCTCGCCTCGCCGGCGTCGGGCGAGGGCAGCCCTCGCCTCGCCGGCGTCGGGCGAGGGCGAGGGACCCTCGCCTGGGCGGGGCGAGGGCGGCCCTCGCCTCGCCGGCGTCGGGCGAGGGCGAGGGACCCTCGCCCCGCCCAGGCGAGGCCGCCTCGCCCTCGCCCGACGCCGGCGAGGCGAGGGCCCCTCGCCCTCGCCCGACGCCGGCGAGGCGAGGGCTGCCCTCGCCCGCCCAGGCGAGGGCGGCCCTCGCCGGCGTCGGGCGAGGGACCCTCGCCCCGCCCAGGCGAGGGCCGCCCTCGCCCGACGCCGGCGAGGGCGGCCCTCGCCTGGGCGGGGCGAGGGCAGCCCTCGCCTGGGCGGGCGAGGTCTTCTCGCCGTCGCCGGCGAGGTCGCCGGAGACCTCGCCGGAGACCTCGCCGGCGACCAGAAAAATGAAAAAAAAACAGAAAAAAAAAAGAAAATGGGAAAAAGACTAAAATGCCCTAGGTTATATTGAATTGGGGTAAATGTGTCACAAATTACATAGTTTGGGGTTTTTCATGACACAAAAAAAGTTCGGGGTAAATGTGTCACAAGTGGCAAAGTTTGGGGTTTTTGGTGGCTTTTTCCCTTTAGTTTTTGAATGCAACCTCTACAAGCTCACCTTCAAATAGGGGTAGCTGTTGACACCTAAATTTTGGCTATCCATTTAAGTACATATTGCATGGGAAAATCAGGAGTCAATCCTAATACCTAACAAAAATAATAATTAGATGGCATAACATATAGTTTTTAGGAGCATTTATCATATAGCTTAATTGCATTTTGCATATTAATTGGACCGGTGTCAAATGGATTTAAATGAATGGCTCTAGACTTATTAGCTCTTAACTTATTGAAATTGGACTAAGCCTGCATGGATTGAAAATTTGGCCAGCCTATTCATTTGGAATATTACCAAGATTTGGTCACATGAAGGATAATAGGCGATAATCTTAAGATTCGTAAGCAAGTGACTATTTGAAGAAGTAAATATGAAGAAGATGACGATAAATTTTAGTGGGTATGGGCAATATTCGGCTAAGCAAGAACAAGAAAGAAGATATCCAAATATTTTCGATGAAGGCAAGCGTTCAAAAGAGATATTGCACGTTCATGACCATATGGCAAGCATCTTTGCAGGATTTGGAATCTGGGAAATCTCACCCGAAAAATCAAAGCTTCAATTAGAAAAGGAGAGTTGACTAAGTCAATAAAGGAGAGGAATGAGATATAAAATATTCCGGATGCTCGTAAAAGGAAAGAAAACTTTGTTCTTTCCTCGAAGAGACTCAACTATCCCGCTTATAAAAGCGTACCAACTATAGACAAAAGAGGGGGGCTTTTTCTTTTGGAAAGTTTGACATACGAGAAAAATACAAGTGAGATTGAGAGAAAGAGTTGGTTGTGTACTAGTGCTGCCGCTATGCCACGCCACCCCTCCGCTGTGTTCATGACGCCCCGCCGCCGCACCTGCATCGCCCGACGCCCACCGCCTTGCCGCCGCTACTGTCTCTGGCGAGCCATTCTCTTTGTTGTCGCTTCTAGAGCTACCGTGGTTCCCTTTGCTCCTACTGCCACCACTGATCTCCAGCATCCCTTCCAGCAAAGGACCAACACCGGCCAATTTCCTGATGTGCTTGGGACCTCCATCGATCAAGCCTTGGCTCTTGTTTGAGTTTTTATCACGAGTCTTCCTTGTCTAAGTTTCAGCCAAGTCCAGAGAATTTCTACTTGGTTGTGGCTGATCATTATTTCATCTAACAACCCTTGCCAAGTCTTTCACAAGCTTTCTAGACATGACAAACCTCCAAACTTGCTGGACGAATCCCCCACCGAGATTACACGCCATTGGACTTCTCTAGGGTCCCACCGTGAGTCTTCCACTGTCACAGGGAGTCTGCGAACCACCATCGAGACGAGCCGCTCGTGATCCATCGTCAATCCGATCTGCCACCGTCCACTGATCCTAAGACATTCAAACTTGGAAAGCAAATATTCAAATTAGGTAAAAAGCTCATCTAATTTGACTTTCGAGTATATTGTTTTATTGTTTACAATATTACAATTTTGTGTGAATCTTTAAATGATATTATCGTATCCATTACGTCCCTGAATAGCCTTTAAATTAGGAATTATTTTCTAATTTCACAACGTGCATATGATCGACAGTCCGATTTCATACCCAAAATATGACTAGCGATCGCACGGAAAATCGTCAATCCGATCTCCCGTCTGAGATATGATTCGCGATTGCATGAAAAAAAAATTGGTCAATCCAATCATCATGCCCGGAATACGATTTGTCAATCTATTGTTTCTAAATTTAAATGGATGTCAGTAATATTTTGTGATATGGTGTCATTTGATTTTTTTTTAAATAAAGAAAATCCAAAAATATGTTAGTTAAGATTTAAATTAGAAGTTTTGCATATTTAGGAAACCCTAAATGTATCTAGAAGAAAGGATAATTATTTAATTTAAATTAGGACTTGAGATAATTTATTTCCTAGTTTAAATTAGGTGTTATTCTAATCCTAATAGATTATTTAGGTTATTTTTTAATTTCGAATTTCATTGAAAAAATACCAAAAATAAATCATTTGTCCGTCATTAGAATTAGGTTACGTCGTCGCATGACATACAATTCGCATGCTAGTTTGCATTAATCGCATGTCATTTTTTGCACGTCATTGCATATAGGTCTGTTTGCATTTTAATAAAACGGAAACCTTAAAAAACACCTCGAGTACCTTACTTTGTTAATTAGAAATCATATGAGGATTGTCCGTATGATTTTCTACTAACAATGCATATGCTTGGGTTGTATTAAGGTATGTCATTCTCCTAATCTTGCAATCTATTTAATGATTTCTTAGATGTTAAATTGGTGGTTTACGCATTTGCATAAACACCTCGCATGTTAATGATTAGGTAATATAATAGATCCAAACTGCTTGCATAAATATTTTTGAAAAGAAAAGGTACCGAAAGGGCGTTAGATTAGATCTAGCGTAACCAAGTCCTCGAGCTTAGAATCTCTGGTTTGTAAGAATAAAACATATCTCTCTATGTTTTATTTAGGTTTCTAATCGACTTATCACGAATAGATTAGTGGTGACTCCAAGTATAAAAATTTTTGCATGTTAAAAGCTTAAACCCTGAATTGTAAATTGATAAGATTTGGAGGGCCCGAGTTAAGCTGAGACTTAATAATTCATTGGCTTGAGAAATTTTAGGTGGCAACAAACTCTTACCTGCATAATCCAATAATGACCATATTTCTTAACTCTCTACAGGATTCCACCATTCAGTTTTTTAAGGGTAAGCAGTGAGTACTGCTTCTTAACCTGTTCCCAAAATCTGCATGCATATTTTTCCACCATCGACTGTGTTTTATGCATCGTGGAAAAGAACGCTGACAATTTGCTCATATTATATATTATCTCTTGTAAGCTTATCAAGAACGGTCTCGCCATGCATTCTCTTAACAAAGCGCTCAAACTCCATCAGGTTATTTCCCTCAGTCAGAGTTGGGCTGAGCCTGAGATATGTAAAAGCAGATAAATGTCTTCCGTCAGGATCATCGCGAGGCTTCGCGTTCTCTAGTATTTTGTTGTAGCCTTCTCCATCATAGCAAGGTAAGGCATTCTCACTCGCGACGGGTATTTGCACATCCCACGCAGCATTCAACACCTGAAGGGTGAAATAGATAGGCTCTTCAAATAGGCAAATCACAAAAAAATTTGAACTATAAACCGGATGTTGCGTCATTTGAAGTAGGCTCCAAAGTACCGACGCAACAGTAATGCTTGTTTTGGCAGAAGGAATTTGACTTTTCTTGTTAAAAACGAGGAAAAGTGGACACTATGCATTATTAACGTTATTAAAGGGTGTTACCTGCCAAACTAATCCCTCGGGATCGGCCATTGCCTCTGGGAAGTCCTCATATTGATCCAGTGTGCGTAATTCAACACATGTAAAGTTCATTGCTGTCTCGTGCTTCTTTAACATTGATGCAATTGTAGCATAACCATCGCGATTGCATGGGTTGTAGAACCCAGCAGTCAATTCAGCAGCATGGCTGGCTGTCTTGTACCACCAATGAATTCCAGATAACTGCTTCAGACAGGCAATAGCAGTCATTGGATGCAAGGTGGTTCAATTGGCAAAATGATCTATACTGCATGATTACTGCAATGGTAACTCACCTTCGCAGCTATGCAACATCCTTCGAAAGCCAAATTGGCTAAAGCAAGCACACGATCTCCATGATCTATTAAAACCTGAGAATACCAATTGAGAAAGAATCTCCCGTAGTAACTGTCATATTCACCTCCGTCACGAAAAAAGCCAGTCTCATGTGGCCGAGAATTATAACAACCCGCATTATCTGGTGCTCTACCCCAAAAGGAGTGCCCCCTCACTTCTGCTGCCTTTTTCAAACTCTTCATCAAGTACCGATCATAACACTGTACTGAACCCAAAAAGCATTAGTGCCTATTACTTTTGAAAAATCATATCAATCACAAAGTTTCCTTAGCATGGTAGGTTCTCGGGGGCCTAACAACTAAAGATTACTCTAGATGCAACAAGAAGAATGAGGGCTCCTCCAATATGGAGAAAGAACAACGGCTTATCGTTAATATCTTCCACCTCTTCCCATATGTAAACGAGACACAAATAAAATAAAAGGACCAACAACTGGGAGGTACCTGAAATTCACCAATGCCAGGATATTCCCAACCATGTTTGGCAGGATAAGAAGGATACCGTAGCTCCCCACATGGGCCTAGGCCAATTTCAATCTCTGAGATGATTCCATCCTCAAAGAACTCATTGAATTCCACGCGAAAGCTTCTCATATAGTCAAAATAAACCTGCATCGTTGTCATGTTGCAATATTTAAGGTCCAAACATCATGATTGGTCATAGAAAATTAGCAGCATCAGAACCTGAGTGGTCTTGTAAGTTCCTTTCTGGGGACTTATATGACATCATATATGTTATATCACTTGGCCAGGAATGGTTTGGTAACTTCAGAATGTCTATCCCTCAGGATAGAGGACTTTGGTTAATTAGGAATACTGCATTGTTTCTTGCAAAATGTCCTCACGGTGGGTAATCAAGGCTGGTGAATTGGGATTACTTTCAAGGTGGAGTCAAAAGTATCAAATGGACATGACTTTTTAGATAATTGACTTGAATGGTTGTGGCAAAGGTATTATATTAAAGCGCTACAATCTCACAAATAACTGACAAACTATGGCTAGCATGCCCTTGATATAGAGGAAGGTATTCTTTCTTAGTTGCTTTCTTCAATAAGAATGTTCAACACATGAAGCCTAGCATAGCAATCAACAAAACTATTTCCCAGCAGATACCTCAACAGCAGTACGGCCTCTCAAAACTCTTTCCTTATCAATTCCCCATGTGAGGCATTCCGTATTGTGTCTCCCTTCTCTGTCGGAAAAATAGATATTGGGGTTCTTTTGACCGATTTCCATCACCCAGGATGGCAGTGGAATATGTACATCATCACCAACATTGCCTCCACATTCGTGGAACGACATGACAACCTGTATGAAATGCCAAGTCAAATAGGATTGCTCTTCAAGGATGTTAATTCTTTTACTGTGTTATTTGAATTAACTGGGTTGAGATCCAGCAAGTCCTTCATAACATAGGTTTGTCCATCAATCAGTTGAAGAAAATTTAATCCACAAAAAAAAAGCAGAGCATGTGACAGCAGTAAGAAAAAAATTGCCCTGAGAAAAGCCGTTAAATTAGCAAATGATCCAACAGCAAAAAGATAGAGCCCCCTGATATAATACAAAATAAATAAATAAAACATTTATTTCTAGCTTCATGTGGAATCCTAATTATGCAGAACGCATGATAAGAGAGTGCAGGTCTAAAATTTCAGCAAGCAAAGGTATGATCCATTGGTTAAGATATAACTCTTCACATGCCAGGAGATAATTGGTTCAACTTCCTTTCATTGGAATGAGGGAAAAAGGTACCTCTCGGAAACTTGTGGGCAACATTAACAACTTCATCCTAAGCATTGATATTAGGACTTAAAAGTTGGTAGCTACTCCACTCACCTGTAACTTAAGCTTGAGGTCACGCACCATCTGGAATAGCTTCTTGTAGCCGCTCCAATTATATGCTTGTGGCGCATCTGCCTCAACTATTCCCCACCAACAGTCAATCATGACACCATCAACATTAACTGACTTCAATATCTTTAACTGCTCTAGCAGACCTTCGGGATCAACTAATTCGCATTCCAAGTTCACAACACTCAGCTGCAATCCCAAAAGAAACAAAATTATAACTATTCAGATGAATAACAACACTACATGTTATTTTGGGAAGGCAACGAGACATGCAGTAGGATAACATCACTGCTTCTTAATTCTAGTTAAAACTCCGTACATGTCTCAAGGGAAGCAATCCATCACAAGATTGATGCATAACAGTACGGGAGAACTCACCGGCAGCATCACATAGACAGGAACATATGGTGTGCCAGCAAAGTCACGCTCTGGAAGCTTAATAGGCAGGTCTGCAACCTGTTATAAGGAAAAATAAGACTATAGTCATGCCTCTCGTCGAAATACATCCAAATCAGTACTTCATTAGACAATGTACAACATTGCGAGACTCCAGATCCTCTAGAGCCAGTTTCATCCAATTTTCCAGTTCTTTTAGGCTAAGCAGAGACTCCAACTCCTTACCAAAAAAAAAAAAAAAAGCAGAGACTCCAACACTTGATTTGTTAGTCGACTCCCCTTTTCTTGTTTCGACAATTGGATCGTCCATCACCACCACTTGAACTTCCCACTTTCCTCTAAATCCAAACTCAGAGTATACCACCAAATATCCTCCTTACCTCAAATTAAACCATTTCTCATTCAAATTGCAGGGAATGTGTAGTAAGATAGTGGCATCGCAACACCGACAGGCCACAAAACACGAATGCTAAATCACATATTATCCTCAACGTAGCCATGATCACTGAAGTAGCACCTTTTTTAGCAACAAATTAGCAGAAAAATTCCCGACGAGAAAAATCCTCACCATGCAAGCACAGAACAAGTATCTGCGAACCGACGGCATTTACCTGCTTGTCCTCGGGAGCGCCCGCAGAATCGCCGGCAACCCGGCAGCCTTCGTTCTCGGCGACCACGGCTCGCGTCCTCGATCGCGCGGCCGCGACCAAACGCGCGTCCCCGCAGAGACAGGGAGAGCACCGGACCGAGCTCCGGCGCCGGCCCGCGGCACTGACCCGCGAAGGAAGCGGGACCCTCCACGCCGGAGCGTCCGAGCACGGCGTGCCCATCTTCCCGAGCCGAACGGAAGGCACCGCCATGGTTCCTTGGCTCCCGAGGAAGCAGCCAAGTGGGGCGGCTGCGAGAGAAGATGAGCTTCTCGACCGAGCTTTATCAGCTTCTGCGTCGTTGAATGATGGCAGACTTTCTCGGGAAGAAGAAGAAGAAGAAGACGGAGGGAGAGAGCGTCGGAACGAAGACGAGGGTGGGGGTGAGGAGCGGGAGAAAATGGTTTTGCTGGATCGATGGCTAGATCCATGCGCACAATCTAAATAAAGGTCGTCCCTTTTTCCTTTCAAGATTACGTTTTTAATGAGTGATGATGTTTTCTCTCTTTCAAAGTTACTAACGAATTGCATTGTTTTTTTTTTCCAACGTTGTGAGTATACTCGTTCTTTTTTAAGGGATATTTATCGGGTCGCGTTCGAAAATTCGTTTTTCACTTATCGGATTCATTCAATCAAATGTTGATCGAATTCTTAAGAGTGTACTTGATGCAATTGGGTAAATGGCACAAAGGGCTTGTCCAGGCTTGGTCGGGCAGCCCGAAGAACAAAATAGACTAATCCAGGCGAGCGATTCCTTTCGATCCAAACCGTTGCCGTACAGGCGAGCAATGGCTATTAAACCCTTTATTGAGCTCAGCTTGCCAACTCACGAAATATAATTTTCAAGAATGGCTTTAAGACGAATCGCCTATTTATGAATCGCTAAAAAGCTTTCTCATGCACAGAACAAATGTGCACTCTTTGGCATCGTTTCATATCATCCTGCGTTACACCCTTATTCGATGCGTAATTTCGTCATAATATTCTTTTATGAGCCCTGATTACCGGAGCCCTCTCTACCTCACAGTTCTCACATGCCATCGTCCAGTTTTTGCAGGCTAGGGAGGGAAGTTTGGATGACCGACTTCACTTTTGTCCCCTTTACCTCTGTGGACAACTTATTCATGTCGGATCAAGACGAGAAGTCCATGTCTGAATTAGGAGATTCGTATAAAGTCATCACGGCTTTTCAACTCTAGCCAAAAAAAAGGAAATTTGACTTGAAATTAGGTTCTTAATTTCAGATTCTTTAGTGAACCGCAAAAGATTTAAAAGGGGCGAGTCATTGAGCAGGCAATGCAATGCCCACTATCTCAAAAGTCAAGCCTGAGAAGGATAAATGGGACGCACGTCTTTGGGAGTGTGCCTTGAATATGGCTCAGTTCTCTTATAGTTTCCCTTCAACTGCACAATATCAAAATCATGTTAAAACCAACGAGATGATATGATAAAAGCTTAAAGGGAAGGTCATCTTCTTGACAGAAAATAAGGAAGTGCCTGGCTAGGGAGGTGGATCAAACGGTCTTCTGCTAGCTCAAGGATACATTTCAACAGTTTCGAATTCGAAAATGGCTACCAAAAAAGGTAACTTTACGAACGTCAAGTTCTTTCCATTTCCATAAGAGTGAACCCACATTTTCTTTTGACCTTCGCTCACACAATTCTTATCTTGGGTACTGCAAATTTCATCCCATTATTAACAGGCGAAATGATAAACCTACTCCCTTTTCGCGACTCCCAAAAAAGTAAACTCTTTTGTCTTTTCCCTTTTCCACAGCGGAATGTTCATTCAGATGCAGGCCTAAATTCCCATTTTTGCAGATTGTGTATATCGCAGTCATGATCCGTGAAGTCCTGAGAATCTCCACGTTGACTTGAATTGCTTGCAGGTTAATATATTGGCCAATTTGAGGTGGCTTCAGGACTTGATCCTGAGATGGAGCATTTGTCGAAGTCTGACGATACTTTGGTGGATCAGAATAATCAACCGTCCACGGAAACTCCAGCGAATTCGACTATGAGTACTGATTCAGCCACAGCATATTTTCGTACTAACTCCGACACTTCAGCATCTTCGGAGACTGTAGATGATAGTAGCTACTCTAGCGAACCTTCTCCTTTGCACTGGCCGGTTGTGAAATCCGGACGTCAAAACAATCCTGTCCTTGGCAGGGTAGGCATGAAGCAACACAAGCATGACATGAATGAAAACGATGACGACTTAGAGTGTGTAGATCCAGGTGGGCATGGTACATCTTTTCAAAATAACTGAGCTTTTGTGGGTTAGGAAGACAAACGAAGTTTAGTGACCTTGAGTGCACATTTTCCCATTTCAAGAACTCGAGATGATGAAGGAGCGGTTCGCAAAGATTTTGCTCGGTGAAGACATGTCTGGGGGAGGGAAAGGTGTATGCACTGCTGTTACAATCTCCAATGCCATCACGAACCTTTACGGTAATTATTTTTTTGTATCAAAAGGAAATTACAATTGTCAAGAGGATATTTGTCGTGCATTGCCCGAGACTAAGGGTTTGGCGTTTTGCATCTGTGCAACCTTCTGCAGCTACCGTATTTGGGCAGAAATTGAGATTAGAGCCCCTGAATCAAGAGAACAAGGCATTGTGGAAAAGAGAAATGAATTGTCTACTCTCGGTTTGTGATTATATGGTAGAAGTCACCGCTTCCACACAGGAACTACGAGACGGGACATCGGTTCAGGTGAATGAAATAACAATTTGAAACTGCCTTAAAGGAAAAAGATTACGATTTGCCCATTTTTTTTCTCTAACACAATTTGGTTAATGCCCTTCAGGTGATGAAAAGTACACCAAGACCAGACATTTATGTTAATCTCCCCGCATTGCAGAAGCTCAATGCGATGCTTTTGGTAATGCGATTCTTTAGATGATAGCAGTAGAGCAGTTCAGTTCACTGTGTCCACGGACTTGAATTACAGGAAAGAAACAATTTTTTGACAGGACATATTGGATAGCTTCCAGGAGGCGGAATTCTGGTACGTAGAAAAGGGGAGCATGTCATCAAATTCGATCGGTTCAGGGTCATTTGGGAGGGTTGCTCAGCTGAACGAGGAGAAATGGTGGTTGCCAGTTCCATGTGTGCCTCCTGACGGCCTCTCTGAAGAATCGAGAATGAACCTGAGGCACAAGCGTGACTGTGCCAATCAAATTCATAAAGCAGCCATGGCAATCAATAGCAATATTCTTGCCGAGATGGATATCCCAGAAGGCTACATGGCTAGTCTTCCAAAAGTTAGTGAATTAGTCTTTCGTGTTTTCACGATTAGTTTGGTATTGTCATCCTTTTTCGTCCGCACCGCTAGGTGATTATGTGTAACTCTATATTGGTACCGAAACAATTTCTTTCACTTGCAGACTGGCAGAGAAAGCCTTGGAGACACAATTTACCGCTATATATGTACACCAGAGAAATTCTTCCCTGATTACCTCCTTGACCGCCTAAGCATAGCATCTGAACACGAAGCGCTTGATCTTGCAAACAGAGTCGAGGCTTCCATGTACACGTGGAGGCGTAAATCGTGCATAAATCATTCAAAATCATCGTGGAACTTGGTAAAGGACTTCATGGCTGACACTGAGTGGAGTGACAAGAATCACAACTTGGCAGAGAGAGCTGAGAGCTTACTCTTTTGCCTGAAGCAAAGGTACCCTGGGCTTTCACAGACAAGCTTGGACACATGGAAGATTCAATATAACCAGGTAAAATGCATTATTATGCCTTACGGAATAAAAACGGCAAATTATGTTGCACTCTCCTTCATGTAGATAGTTTACGCTAGCTTATATAAGACATCATGACTATGAATCATTTATCTATCAAAAGAAAATATAGATTAGACTTGCTGCAATAATTTCTAGCTGACCGCTCTCTATCTCTCTCTCTCTCTCTCTCTCTCTCTCTCTCCAAATTCTGTTGTGTCCTTTGCAAGAGATTGGACTGAAAGTGAGAAAGTCATGCCTTGCAGGATGTGGGGCAAGCAATTTTAGAGAGCTACTCAAGAGTGCTTGAAGGTCTAGCATTCAACATTGTGGCTCGGATTGAGGATGTACTCAATGCAGATGGTGCTTGACTGTCAAGTGTCCTATACCGTTGCTCTGATCGACAATATACTCAGTGGCATACAGATAGCTTGTTAGAACTCATCAACAGTAGAGATGTTTGCGAAGAGTTTGACATCAAGGTTGATAGTTGGGAACTTGCTAGTTGCTACCTGGCTGCAAATTTCTGCAGAAGCATTATGTTTTCTGTAGTAACTGACCCAGAATATGGCTCAGTTTGAGAAGCTCAGATGAATCACAGAAATCCCACTGCAGGTGTTCCGTATGCATCATTATATCCACCAATCACCTTATAAGGTACCGTTCAGGAAAATAACATCTTTATGGAAGCACCTTTGTTGCATAGAATGAGATGAGTAATTGCATGGTTTCACTTTGTAAGGAGAAAGCCATAGGACTTTTCTTTCATACACTACTTACGAAAATATCGGATTACACATATAGTACTAGATGCACGAATTTTGCTTTTCCATGGACTAACATATATTTTTATTACGTTAAATGTGTATGGAATGTGAAAATTCATCTTTTCACTGGTTGTGCAGAATGAAATCTTAATAAATTTTCACTCTTGTAAGGGAGAGGGGAATACATGTTGCGAAGACAAAATCGGACACTAAATTCCGCACAGAGTAACATACATTCATATAGTCATATCAGGTGAGCAATGTGAATGTACTACATAAGCTTGCAGAGGAAGAATATCAACCTTAAACATCAACAGGTTTCTTATATCCTCGGACATCTGTCAAAGAACTACTCCTCAGCATTAAAGGACCAAAAGTGTTTCTTTTCGCATTCTTGGATGGCAAGAAAATTTCACATTCGTGCCTGCATTTTGACAATATCGGTCGTTTCCCTCCAGGCATTTGTTTATAAAGAGCTAAAAAACTTTGGATGTTGCCTCCACTTTATTAGCAGCGGGAGTGTTTCGCTTCTTCTCATCCTCCATTGCACAAGAAACCATTTTAAGAAGGATAAGAAAACACTCTTAATGAACGCAAAGAGATCGAACTTTACAGGGAAATTACAAAAATGAGCTGAACTCCACATGGTGTAAGCAAAAACTTGACCGATAGGAATCTGAATCTGACATGATTAACTAAAAATTGACACGGCTTGATGCATTTTCACTTGGTATTTTCAAAAACCACAACTTCATCATGCTAGGCAAAATTCAGCCATCTTAATTGACGCAAAAAGATAAGAACATGACAGCAGCAGCGAGATACATTGGCATTTCCAATTCTTGAATTGGAAACCGAGTGTTGAGGCGTTTGCCTGCACAAGCCACGGAGAGAGAGACACACAGAGATGTCTCACAAAAGGCAGTTGCAATTATCTACTCCCTATAAGCTGAGTTGTTGTGATCATCATCATCATCATTATTGTTGTCGTTATATTTGCAAGCTTCCATTCTCATGTTCTAGCAAAAAAAAAAAGAGCTTCCATTCTCAAGATATATATATATATATATATATATATATGCATATTAGTAGAGTTGGTGATCACCTATTTGTTAACCATCCACAATCAAAACAAATATGAATGATTTTCTGGTGTAGTTACTATTGCATAACAAACAAAAACAAATTTACTCCATGTTGGTTTGTCAATAATATCGTATAGCCACTATTGTAAGTTGCTAATGTAAAGTCAGCGCATCATATGGGGGGAAAAGTGCCAAAAAAGTCCTAAACCTTTTGCATTGGTACTAATTCAATCCTAAACCTTTTTATGATGCCAATTCAATCCTAAACTTTTTATATTTGTACCAATACAGTCCTAAATTTTTTGTTTTTATACCAATTTAGTCATTACGATCAATTTTGGCTGGATTTTGCTAATGTAGACGTTAGCCGGTCACCGGCACCGATGTAGACAATTTTAATAATGTTTTGATATTTATTTTGAATTTTTATTAATTTTTTTCTCGTTTTCTTTTCTTCGCCCCCCCCCCCTCTCTCTCCTTCCTCCAACCGGTTGCCGGACCGGCAATCGGCCATTGGCAAGGGTGGCCTCACGCTGGGCAAGGCCTGACCTTGCCAGATCCAGCGAGGTCGGGCCTCGCCCTCACCAACGATGGCGAAGGCAAGCCTTACTAGCGGCTAGCAAGGGCGAGCCTCACTAGTGCCGGCCTCTGGCCTCTAGCTGGTCGCTGGTCCGGCGACCGGCTGGAGGAAGGAGGGAGGGGAGGGGGGGAAAAAAAAGAAAAAAAAATTCAAAAAAATATTAAAATATTATTAAAGTTGTCCACGTCAGCACTGGTGACCGCCCACCCGTCGGCCGATGTCCACGTCAGCAAAATCCGACCAAAATTGGCTGGAAAGACTGAATTGGCACAAAAATAAAAGGTTTAGGACTAAATTGACATCAATGCAAAAGGTTTAGAATTGAATTGGCACAAAAATTTAGGATTAAATTGGCAAATACAAAAAATTTATGACTTTTTTTATATTTTTCCCTCTTATGGAAATTGCTAGATCGATCTACCAGAGAAACGCTTAAGAAGTTCCCATCTAAGAACTCGATCTATATATATCTTAGGGAGAGTTGGGTAATAATCGAAAGCAAGAATCATCTTCATTATTGCAAACTACCATGTGGCCAAGTCTTATGAAATGTGTCGGCACACGATTCTCGACTTCTTGACGTTACTTATTACAAACTCATCATCCTTTTGGCAAAGAAAGTACAGTCAGACACTGCCACAAAAGATGGACCACTTGTTAAACCACATTAATGGTGCGATATGTCACAATACCGACAAATTCCTACCATCGGTACACTTGTTAAACGTACTTTTGGCTCGTTTGTTTCGGTTTAAGCAAAAATAAAAGGTAAGAATCAATCCAAATCTACCCTTTAAAAAGAAATATTTCATAACACTAATTACACATAACACGAGAAGAAAAACAATGTCATGAAGATCGTGAACTTTATTTATTTGGTTAACCAGATGCTATTGAAATGAATCTAACATGAAGAGGAAAGATGTGAACCAACATTCTTGCAAATGAGGAAAACCATGAGGCGAGACAGATTATTTCAGTTACTACCACCATCATTTACCACATAAATATCCTGCATTTCCCAGTTTTACAGCTTCGAAATCTCCCTATGGACAGCTTTGATCTAGAACAGCTGAAGTAACGACGACCTGGTGACAAAATATTAAGGAGACAAAGCGAAGGAGATACAACAAAGGGATCTAAGAGCATGAAGCAGCCCAAAACACTGTTTTGATTTACTCGGCTCAGCTAAAAATAAGTGAAACAATTAATCTCTATATATACAACAAGCCTCTGAACTGCACCTGCAAAGTGCTCCATCCAGACGGGAAGTAATCAAAGGGTTAGTAGAACGAAATCAGTCTCAAGACCCGATATGATGGGGGCTGCATGTGCAGAATTTCCTCACTTCTTCCATCTTTTACCAGTAAAGCATGCGCCCAAAAATCATTTACCTCTCAACAGCCTCCGCGCGACAGCCGAGGTGCTGGTTTTCCAAGGTAATCTCGACTTAGATTGAGCGAGAAGCCATGCATTTGCAAGACTACCTTCTGATGGGCTTTGCCCTGACTAGATCCATCCCAAGAATATTTTCCTTGAGCTTAATCAGCTGTCATCGTCCACAGCACCAACATACATGAGATCTGCTCTCCTCACCCTCATGGCCCCCTTCAGCCAGCTGGCAGCTCGAAGATTAGCATTGTCAGCGCCGCCTATACCAGCAGTGCCACTTGAAGATGGGCCCCCACCTACACCATCTTCAAGGAGTGTCCACGCATCAACTTCTACGTTGTGGTCCTGCTGCAAAGCCACCAGCCTGGACTTCCCACTTGTGGTAGTCGAAGATCTAGCAGAAGAAACCGGATTCCTCTGCGATGGGTTCGAATTTCCTGATGATGCTCCTGGAAGTGAGATGGTCGATTGCACTGTAGCAAGAGCAGCAGCTGGTACAGAAGGGGGTTGGCATGAGACAGAGCACCGGACAGAAGGAAGGAGGAAAGGCATTGCAGCTTGGATTCGCCAGCGAATTTTGTCAGGAAGTTGCATATTCTCCAATTCATTCTGCATTAGTTTCAATAAGTGAGATACATCCCAGAACAATAGGTTTTAAAGAAATCATTATACTACACGTAGCAAGGATTTTAAGGGCCGATGAAGCAACATACGCACTCCAAGGAGCAATGAACCTACCAGCAAATTTTCAGCAGCTTCCTCATCTATTCCAGTGAAGTCCTTGATATATTCAGGAGCTGACTTTGAGGTGAGCTTTGGCTTCAGCCAACTGGGCTGAGAGCTGCTCAACAACCCATGCAAGACTAGCAGTAATCTATCAAAAAGCGTTTCGCCCAAAAAGTTTGAAGGAGCATTATGACCAGGAGCTTGTGCTGGCAACTCTCCCTCTCTTTTGCATGAAGAAGTCTGCAGAGGATGTATAGCCAAGTCTGCATAATCATAGACAAGTTGATTCCCAAGGAGGCGAAGTATTACAGAGGCAAGCATGTGCCTCATGTTCCGTCCTAATGGCTCCCTGTATGCAATTGGAGTAACTGTTGTTTACCATCATCGAGAAAAAATAAAAATAATAAAAAAAAAAACTCTCACTACATCTACATAAAAGAAATAGGTAACAACATTTCAATAAAAATGCTCATGAATGTCACCTTTCATTCACTAGCCTATTGTTCTTCAATAGTTATGGTAATTCGAGCAAATCGGTAATGCAAAAAGTTTCTAATATTAAATGGTGGATGGCAGGTGAAAGCTACTGAATAATTGGAATAGACACCTCACTGGGCTTGGGCAATATATGCATATTGATGTCAATTTTCATGACTGACGTTAAGAACATGCTTAACCAATTGATTTGACAGGAAGTCGGAGGGAGTATCAACATTGTTTACTTGTCAATGATGAGACAGTGCGTAGTATAAGTCCAACATTGCTCGAGAAGCCACTATGGAAGGTGAGTCCTACTCCCAGACAAAATAATACAGATGGCTGGAGATGCAGCTTTGGCTAAATAGTCTTACTACAGAGAACATGGCCAAATGATGCCAGAAAATGTAACATTCTGAGTGTAGAAAGTAGATTTAGGAATTTGGAATCTGAAAATGAAGCTGACATAAATATATGAGAAGAGAAGTATTGAAAACAACTCAATAGCACCATCAACCCATCTATACAAAGCAATAGACATGCATGGTAATCTTGAAAAAGAAAAGTTTCAGAGCATTGCAATGTCAAGGTAAATTACCTGTCTGCACAAATAATGGGAAGCAATTTCAGAAGGAAATGCAACCGCAATGAAATGGATGCTCGCAAAGCAGCAGGAGGAGGAGGGGCAGAATCCACTGCTGCTGCAGCTGCCGCTGCTTGTCTTCTGGCTAAACCAGGACTACCACCTCTCATACCTTTCCGGTTAGTGCTCTTGCCAGCAGGACCTTCTGTTCCAGGAGTAGCTGTTCCAGTGTTTTTATTTGTCACACGAGCAATTAAACTTATATGTTGTTCAATAGCATTCAACTGCTTGATTAAATCACTAGCAAAAGCATTGCGTGATTCATCAGAACTTTGTTCAATACAAGGGAGAACAAGTTCTATAAGGGCCTTTTCAGTCGCAAACTGCTGCATGCTCCTAGCACTATAACCTTCAGCATCAAGCTGCACTTGTAACGACCCTTTACTGAACTTCTTTGGATCCACACCCTCTTCAACGACTTCTCCTTCCTCAATAGAGGCAACTTCATGCTTCTTCTTATCTAAATTGTTGGCTATGGTAACAACACCTGAGGTTGACCAACCCCAATGCTTCCAAATCTGGGGCTTGGTTGAAAAACCCCTACTATCAGCAATGTTCATAAGACGTTGCCTAATTGTTTTCCGTCCGTAAAGAACATCGTGGCCCTCAAGAAACCACTTTGTGAGCAACAGCATGGAGTCCTGCAACGATCTCCCAAAAAGATGAACCACCTCAGAGAAAAGGGGAGCAGCATCTGGTCTCACTAGTAACCTTGTAAGAATGATCTCGATGAAATTATTCTCGTTCTCAGAGACACAACCTCTTTCAGAGCTAGGAGCCAGAGATCGTATAGCATCTGCTAAAGTCACATCATGGACCTCCAGTTTATCTATTAAAATCTGTTCATTCAAAAGAAGCCTCAGCTCCAGCCATTGCCAATGAAATTTGGCAGGTTGCAGGGTATTCACGACATGAACAATCCTATCCAAAAGTTTGGTTTTGCTTTCAGCAAACCGATCTTTGAGATCCCCATGTCCAGTTATCCGACTCCTATCATCCTGGGTAACAAGAGCAGGTATTCGACAACTAATAATCGCATCAAGAAAGAGCCTAGCACGAAGAGGGACAACCGCAATTGATTTCAAATGCAAGTCGGTTCCATTCAACTCCAGCATGGATGCAAATTCAGAATCGCTTGTATCTGCAGATACTAGATCATACAGACCCACAGAATCTCTCAAACAAACATCCCTGAAAGGAAGGTGTTTTAGTGCATCACTCATAGCCAATGACAGGGATTGATACAATTGATGTATGTCTTCACGCACAGCAAGATTCGAATTCAGAATGAAAGGCCTCCACATAAGGAATGCCATTATCGAGTAGGCAGGTGGAAAGACCAGGCCAACAGGGAGTGTCTGTTGCATTCTCGAAAGAGCAACAATAGAGGGCTCCCCTAAAAGTTCAACAACTAATCCATCAGAAACTGTTCTGCAGTTCCCAACCAACAGTCGAAACCAATGAACATGAACTTCAATTGGACTCTCTACTTTGAAAGTCCCAGGAGATCGGATACTACCATTCAAATTCGATCTTATGCTCCTCATAAATTGAACCACATCAATGCCCTCCTTCAGTCTGAAGACGGAGACCATCCTCTCCAGGCTAGTAATCCCTTGAATGACAGCTCCAATGATAAGAGCTGATACAGCAGCAATGACTTTTGTGGCTCTACCAACTACACTAGAAGTGCTTGAATTGGAATCATGAGCTTCAGGAGACAACTGATATTGGTTTCGAGATGACTTCCCAGGATTGAAAGCTCCAGCAAGAGCAGAAGATGCTTCTGTTGCAAGAGCTATCTCAAACACTCTGCTCTGACGCTCACCAAGAGCTTCCCTAAGGAGACATAGGCATGTTATATTGATGCGCAAAATTTGCCTCGCAACATTGAGTGAGCTTGTGGAAGACGGAGAGTTTGTATAGCTACCACCTGCGGTAAAATCAGGTATTTTGGCTAGAGTTGGCCCAATACTGCCAACAATAGCAGAAATAGCAGAAGACACCAAAGACGGGTCACCCTCCTGAGCAGCACCTCCAGTTTGCCTCATGCATTCCATGAGCGCCACAACGATCTGCTCAGATATCTGAAATCCGTCATCCCCCTTTTCCAACAAAGGCCCTTTAGGCACACCAGCAGCAAATACCTTTTTCTCTTTCCCAGAGAAAAAGTGAAAAGCCTCTTCAACACGTCTCTGCACACTGTCTCTCATACTCATACCGACTCTGGACAGCCTACCGGTACTCATTTTCTGACGGAAAAAATCGTCAAGATCATCAACTCCTGTTGGGACCCCTAGAGGAAATCCAAACTCACCATCTGATGGTCGTCCAGATTCAAGTTCTGCAAGGAGTCTTTTGTCACGAATTGCCTTAGATGTCTTGCGCCACTCCAAAACACTGGTCACGTTCCCATACTTCTTCAATAAATATCGAGCATAAGCCAACGCTGATGTACCTGACACCCTTCCGTTAGAGGTAACAACCGTGGCAACCAGATCCATTGAAGCAGATAAGGCTTGCGGAATAAGATCTGCAGCAATAAGTGTGCTTTCATACCTGACCAGTTCACAAGCAAAAATTGTCAGAACTAATCGTTCTGCTTCCTACAGGCAGACAAAAAGAGGAAATGGAAAAGCATGAGAAGAAAGATATGTGCGCATTCATTTATGAAGAATATCCCAGTAAAACACTTATAATTGTGTAGCTTATCATGAGAGAGGTTAATTGGAAATATAACCAGTGAAAACATGCTTGTTGTGAAAGGCATAAATCTTTCATTCCCTTCTCTATAATTGGAGAGAAAGCATCCCTCTGTTTTTGCACTAAATCTGATTAGGTGAGTAAACACTCTGCTAGTTTCAGAATCTTAGCTTGACGAAAAAGTCGATCGACATGATGGGTAACCATGAAACCAAAAAGAAACACACATGAATCCATATCAAGAGGAAAGATTCATTTGTTAACACAGTCTGCATCTGAAGATGAAACAGCAATATTAACTGTTATCCCTCCCTTTGAGAGGGAAAAAGAATGTGGTATGGCATGATGATCATCATGATGAAAAGATAAATTCCACACAAATTTTCGAAGACCAAAACGAAAAGAATTCTCAACCTACATGTCATCAATCAAGCAAACATATCTCCAGTCAAAAGAGCAACGAGTTTAGCTATCAATACTGCACCTTCTAAGGGATGATAAAAGAAATGTCTCCCTTATTTCACAAACATGGCTTTCCGCCTGCCTTTGCAGCATCATCACATTTCTTCCACTATGAATAGCCGAACTGGATGTACGAATAGCCTTTGGCAATAACCAAAGGACAAATTTGACTGCTGATACTAAATCATCAGATACATCTAATAGATACAGTATATTTGATAACTCATCCTCAGTCAGCTTCCATCTCAAGGGGCTACGATCATTAAGAGAGGTAAAAGTCCTATTAAACTGCCCAACCTGAGCTGAAGTTTTTTCAGCTTCTTCAATCAGCTGCTTAACTACCTCTAACAACCAAACTGTAACAACCCTCCTCTTTGCAATACGCAGCTGCTTTAAAGCTTTTCCAACAGTAATAACATCACACGAGTGAGTAACTCTGATCCCATCCACTGATTTGGGAATTTCTCCATCCACACCGGTTCCATGATGAGAGCAGCTTGTTCTACTATCACATACATGACTAGTAGAAGCTCCTTGGCTGCCCTCAATTCTAGCAGCTGCCAACTGAGCAAGACTTTGCGTTTTACGCACAACTTTCTGTCTACCTCTAGATGCTTGCTTGGTTGATTTTAGTGGAGGATCAATTTTCAATGACTCAGAAGATTTTGGCCCCTTCTTCACCCACCATAAATCCTCATCGTCTGAAGGTATTGGAGAGTGCACCTGTATGTATGCGCTCCTCTCCTCAGTTAATTTCTGCTTTTTGACTCTTTTGCATTCTTCACATCCAGGACTGCTGTCTGTGAAATCCAACTTATTGCATATTGACCCAGCAGTTCTCTTAATGCTCCCCTCAGACTCATCCGTCCCCATGCATAATGGGACAGAGATTTTGTTCGGGAACTGCATGAGATTTGAAATTAAAGTATTCACTTCTTCAATGTCAGCTTTCTTGGGAGAAAAAGAACTGGATGGTGACTCTACACATTTCCACTGGTCAACTGATGTAGGGGACGGACCGCTCCTAAAATAGTGCTTCTTCTTGTGAGTTGAAGTATACGCGTCATCTAAATTTCTGCGTTCACCATAAAGCTCTTGAAGCACTAGGCGGCGTTCACTTAAATAAACATGAATAGTCTCCAGAAACTGTCTCCCGTCAGCCATTCTTGCCCCTTCCAGAGGATCACGAATCAAGATTCCCGGAAGCTGCTTCAAGATGCGATAATGTCGCATTTGTCTATCCCTGTCAGCAAGATGTCCACTCGAACCCATAATTCCACTGATAAGTAGCTGCCTTACATATGCGGGTGGGTTGAAGATGCCACAACGTGTGAGTTCCACTATCAGCAGTTGAAGACGCTCAAAACCTTCTCCTTTAGGCACTTCATGTTGATCGATCCAGCACACCAATATATCATGTAAAGGACCTGGACTGTTAAAGCCACCAGACAACCTTACATTTTTCTTATCCACATTTTCTGAATTATTGCCATTTTCAAATACATTTACCATGGAAGTCCTCCCAAGGTTATTCTCCTGGCCTAGACCTTTATGACTAGTGACACCACCGACATTGTCATTCCTTCGTCGCGATTGGTTCTCTAGATCTCTTTTTTTCAGCTTCAAAAACAAAACTGCAACATACACTTGAGAAAAGTCTTTTCTACCAGAGAACTTCACATCAGCCACAGGAGCAGTACGGGAATTCCTAAAATCGCATGTAGCCCACTCACATAGAAAGAATACCGAGTAAATGAATGACAACTTCAGGCTCCCAATCCACTTCAAAGATGACCTTAAGCATGGACTGACTTCTGCAATCCAGCCTCCATCAACAGCTTCTTCACAAACATCTTCAAAAAGGAACTTGTAAGTCCCCTTCAGGTCACCGTGCACAAGAGCTTTATCCAAGGCTTGAACAGCTCTAGCATAACCACAAGAAGGGTTACCGGAACAAACAACCTTTGCCAGTTTGTCTGCATGTCTTTGTATAGATGAAACAACGTGCCCAAATGACACAGCCTGGTAAAAGGCGTCAAAACCTTTTCTTCTGAACAAAAAAGCTACTTCTGCAGAACCCATTTCCATCTTTGCTATATCTTCAGATGCCTTGGATAAATAACCCCCATCATTCACCGTGTGAGAAACAACACTAGGAGGTAATGGAAAGCAATCCAAAGCAACAAACGTGTCAGGAACAGCAAGTATCAGATATCGAAGCATCTCAACTACTGCAGAGCAGGTGTACTCCCGCCGTGAGTTATCAACCAAATCAGATCCGCCTGGAGAAGGTTCGCAGATAAAACGAACAGCCACTCCAACAAGGGTTCGTACATACGACTGAGACAGAACAATAGCCTCAATAACAGCATATATGATAGGCAGGAGCAATTGTAAAGTCTCGAACAACTCTTTATCCTGAAAAGGCAAAAAAAATAAAACCATTAGCTTGAACAACCAAATCGGTCCATCGGTTACAGAAAAAGAAAGAAAGAGAAAAAAGCAGACCTGTAGTTGACTAAGAACCCAATCAATGATAGGAGAAGGAAGAACCAGCCCTTCTGTGTGGTGCCACTGCAAAAGTCGCACCATATACCACCACCTAAAATGTAGGGAGGGCTCATCTCCATCGAGAGCGGAGGATGCTGCTTCACCTTTTTGTTGTGTTGGCCCAGTATAAAGCATCTGTGGAGATCGTTCTCTAAGGTGAGAATTCGAATTATAATTGTTTCTGCGAAATTCATCCAAGAGGTTCTGCAAGTAATCAATAACATCCTTCGTCCACAGCTCTGCACGTGATAAATGACTTCTGTCGGTAGCTCCAGAAGAAATGCCAGCGGAGGCTGGGCGGACCTGCATATTATATGATGGTATTAAAGTATACATTATGCATTTGAGATAAGCAAAAGTAGCAGTAGAGTACAAGCGTACTGTACCTGATTAAGGTAAGTTACTTTGATGAACCAAGTAGCTCTCAGAATAGGCACATTATTCTTGATGAGAACTTCAAAAAGAGACTTCTTCCTATAACCATGAGGAACATGCTCACCCAAAGAACGCAGTCTTTTGTGAGGTTGTGACAAAGCCTGAAATGAAAGACAGCAATAAATGTCAGATTTGCCGTAGAGTCTCATCTGGAAGTTTTTCAGGCAAACTCAGCTTAAGCATCCCACCCTGTATGTTAACATATCTACGAGATCTGATATATGATTTCTATTTCATCTGCATCAATACAAATGTTCTAAACATTGACCTGCTCATTCAGCTAGATTAAACAGGAACTGCAGACGTACGTATGAGTTAAGCACCACATTATTAAGGCAAAATTACCTTGCAAATCGAATGACAGCAATCTTGTTACCCCTTTTCAGTAATTTCCATTTCACGTGTCATTAAAACTCACTTGATGTTTTCATTTAGATCCAAGCTCAACCTGGATGAATGTTTATTCTCGACCCTCAGGCTTATCAGGTAAGAACACTCCTATTCTGATAAAGCATATCTTTACCATACATACACATTCTGATTCAGGTTGACTAGGAAGAGGAACCTAGATGGATGACTGCAGCCAAGAGATCTTTTCCATTTCAAGTAATCAAATATTGTATTAATAGCTATATATCTTGTTAATTACTAAATTCTATCTTCCAGAGAACACTATTACAAGAACACGTAAATCGACATTCCCAGTATCACTCAGCGACCGGCTTAGTGACGCAAATTCAATCAACTTCAAGTAAATACACCACAATGATAGCCACTAACTTCTGTAGGCCACTATCGTGCCTCCAAACATTTTAATAGTGACAGACTCTCAAAATTCAACACTCTAGCGATGGTTCAGAAGAAGTATAAAGATATAGATTTGTTATTATCTCACTGAGATATCTTACTGTCCAATTTCTCCATGCTCGTTATCAACTGTGAGAAATGATCTCTTAGAGATTTGCTGTTTCAGCAAATTTGAGTTCCCATTGTCAAAAATAAATGAAGCAATTGATATATCCTAGATCAGCTTCTGAATCCCTTCCATGACAGGTAAAAAACTCAATTGTTGCAAGCACCACAGAAGTGCTTTTAAGTTTTGACATAATGCCCACCAAATTTTTTGAATCTCTGCTTATATCTTGTTAAAGACAGGTAACAGAAGTAGGGCTCGACATCATAAGCTGAATATGCAGAACTTGCCTGTATTCAGTAGATAATACAGTAGGAAGCATACCTCAATCCATCTTTTCCTGAAGTCTTCACTGCATGGCCTTTGTTCAGGAAAAGCAGCGGACTTATTCAATAAGGAATTAGACAGAGGTACGCCATATACTTGACCAGCCTGTCAGGAAGTGGTTTCAAGTACTCAATTTAAGTGCCACCTCGAATTGCAATACAAAAAGACTCCTCAAAGAGCCAATGACTCAAACTAAAGCCGTCTATCATGCAAAAGATTGTATGAAATACTACTTAGATATTGCTGTTTGCCAGATAAAATCAAGTACGAGTAAGAAGAAACAGGGAAACATATACCTTCCTCTTCTGAGCTCGAGACTCATTAATAGCCCTTAATCGTTTTCTTATTGCCTAAAAGAATTGCACCAAACAACCAACTGATCAGCTCCAGTCAAAGATGCAGTCACCACACATGGAAACTTTCATAGCAGAAAATATAAATTAGCAAAGGCTGATAACAGCCTAGCAAGACAGAGATTAACCTCCTTGCACTTCAGAACAACAGGCTTTGTAAACACCGATACTTGAGATAGTGGAATTTCTCTGGCTTCCTGACATAATCGAATTCATAATAAACTTATCTATCACAAAATCACAATACTAAGCTACTTCGCATTATAGTAACTCCAAAGAATATAAAATGACTATTATGGCTCTTCTACGATGGATCGAGAAATAAAACAAGCTATTTCAGTTCTATTGTACACTACGATAGGTCATCACAATCTTCATTTACAGTTTGATAAAGAAAGCATACCAAGACTTAAATCTGGAGCATATAAAACAATTTAGAGAAAAAAAGCACATTCAGTGATAGCTGGCTGGGAGGTTAAATATTCAACATGTGTTTAAGAAAAAAGAATACCATAACATAGAGAAAGCACATATTGCCCTTCTAAACCGCTGTCAGGTAGCGTTTCAGATCCAAGATTAAAATGGGTTTTCTTCCATAGTTAGGAGGATAAATCACTATAAAGTACTCTTTCAGTAGAAACACCCCAGAGAGAGCTCTATAGCCCATTACACAGGCATGTGAGATAACAAGCAGATTAAGTGCCCAGCCAAATTTTAGCAAATTAATGAGGGAAAATTGGCAAACGCAAGACAAGAGAAGAAATTGACAGTGTGTACAAATACTACACACGAATTGCCTTATCCAGACTTGAATGAAAAATAAAAGTTTTGATTGCTAAAGATACCTCAAGTCCTTCAACAGTTTCCTTATATCCAGACTGAACATAATCTTTTGTGAGGGTCTCCTCAGGGCAATCAGTAGTCTGAGGATGGTAATCGGGAGGCCCGAGTCTGTCATCGTAATGCAACAAAAGAAGACACAGCAACATAAGCTAAAACAAGAGTGCAAGGAAGTAGTAAAAGCTATAAATTGACCATCAAACAGCACCATCCCAAGTACCTGACCAAATCTAATTTTGCTGTAAATTGCAAATGAGAAACAAAATCTATTAACCACACCGATACGCTAATCGAAATCAACGAAAGGAACAATTCCTGCCCACACCATTGTCAAAGGAACAACAAAAGCATCCTACTTCATTGCAACAATTACCTGGAGTTCAGAAGTTCTTTTTCACACTTCAATTTGTAAGGTGAGAGTTGATATTGCCGCCTGCGTAATGGAGATCGTTTTTAAAGTTCCAAAGAAAGAGGAAAAAAAGCCCTCGGTAGATAAGAAATGACAGTGAAAAGTTAACAAATCAAGTGATTCTTCAAAACAAAATCAGTCTCAACAATGTCAAGGTCTTGTGTAAGCAAAAGGAAAATGGGATGTCATTAACAGGAAGATGTGGAGATCAAAGAAACTCCAACAACTGTAATATGCATTTGCTCCTCAAAAAGCCTCTTCTTTTTTGAAAGAACAGCCTAGTTGTTGAACCCACGGAGCTTATCCCACCCTAGCCTCTCTTACCACCAGGCTTTGATGGGTTCTCAGAAAGCTAAATACTGGAGAACAATCCACATTATTTCTTTTCTTGACACGTGCTCAGGTCAAGGAAATTGTAAAAACAAGAGGAAATAATTGGCAAATGCTTCTCACCATATTACTGTACAAAATACCGAAGGGAATAGTGTTATGTGAAATTGTATGTACCAACATAATAAAGGCTTTGCTCCGGGTAATCATACCAGCGTAGTGCATAATAATAGCATTTACCTTGAAGGAAAGTTAGAAGCTAAAGCAGGCGATTCAGCACGAGCAGTATCTCTAGATGACGGCCCGCCAATGTTACTGTTATTTACTGCACTACCGCAGTTAGCAACATGATACCTTTGCATCTCTCCCAACTACCATCAGCATACTGCCCCTAGCATAGATCGCAGCAAGCCTTGAACTGCAATGAAAGACATCCTGCCCGAGTTAGCAAACTAAGTTGTAGAAAGAATGTCATTAAAAATAAACCAAGGGGCACTCATACATAATTTGGAAAAACAGATGCAAATATCACGAACATGCCCGAGTCTTCAGTGTTGTCTGTTCTAGTGACGATGTTAAAGGACTTCCTGTCATTTGAAGGAACTTAAGTATCCTACGTATTTTTATGTTTAATCATGCCTTTAAAGAACCATGCTCTCGAAACTTTTTTCCCCTTGATCAGAACTTCATGATATTGGACAGAGGAGGATGCGCAAAGATCTAAAAGTCACAATGACGGGTAGAAACAAAACCATAGCTTACAATAGCTCTCGGCTGATCAGTTCTATTAAGATCAAAGTAGGTCATAGTGCAGCATATCTGATATCTGCGACAGAAAAACCATATTACACGACTCTACAAAAATCACTCGATTCGAAGTCCCATAAACAATAGATAGCAAGGATGTCAAGAATCACGGTACAAAAGAAAAGGAATGTCAAAAATCACACTAGATGAAAAATAATACAAGAAAGTAAGTTTACAAAGCGCTAATAATGGTAGTATTAAATCACATGCAAACAAATATGGAGGGGGTTACGAGTTATCGGCACAAAATCACCCACGTCATAGCACAAAAGCCACCTACATAACAGCAGGACTTTGCAATTTTGACCATAATTTCCTCTATGCCATTCCCCTTGACTTCCGTCCTTTCCTTCAACTTCCCTCAAAATGCAGTTGACGCACCTCAAATTCTACTGTAGTTTAACCTTCAATGGAACATAGCAGAGACTACTTCTCTAAGTGTTAAACAATACCACGACTGACATAGTACAGGAAATGTATTGATCAGCTGACCAAACACTTTTGCCTTTTCTACTCTTTAATAAAACCATGACCATAACATTCGACAAAACCCAATGCATGAGCTATCGTAAGAAATACGCTTGTCATTTCCGCAGCCATATCCCGAGACATTCATGCTTACGCTACTTATGCTTGAGCAGGCTCCTCGATGCCACATATGGAAACAACAAGAATTGATCATAAGAAGCTCCCTAGAAGGACCAAATCATTATAACTAGAACTTCTCAGTAACCGGTCTAGCGATATCCAAACCGTAGAAGAGCAACAAGTCCCACTAGGAGAGAGCGCAATCGCAATAACTGTATCCCAAGACATTCCGCATTCACATTTGCACCCAATGTGCTTCACCAAAATCCCGTCCCTCAGAAGCACCACAACGCCCGCGACCAAAGGCATCATCACCATGATCCGCACCACCCCGCTCAGCTATCAAACCTCACCCTCCACACAAGAGCTCGGTACCAGCTAAAAACAACCCGAAACACTACTAAAAAAACATCCCCGAAACGAGCAAACGAAACGCCCCAACACTACGCTCAGTCAGCACCGCACTCCAAAACCGCGAAATGACACTGAATCAACCTACGCGCGGGAGCTAACTTCAGAACCCGCAAGCTTCCGCACTCGCGCCCATCCTCGGCGCCGGAGAAGTCAAATCTGACTCCTCCTCCTCCTCCTCCCCACCCGCAGCTACAGGCGAGCTAGGGTTTGGGCCAAAACCCGATTCGAGAGCTCGACCGCGGCGCGGCGGATCGGATTCCGGAGCAGCGAGTGGGAGCTAGGGTTCCGATGGCAATTCCGTTGAAAAGGAAAAAAAAAATCAGAAGAACAAAACCGCGAGCGACGGGACTCGCCGGACCGAGGAACCGGGCCGGCGGGGAAGGGAATCGGAGGCGCGAGGAGCGGGGAGGAGCCGTACCTTCGCCGGCGGCGGGGAGATTCGAAGAGCGATGAGCAGAGGAGCCGCAGCAACCTTAGAGAGAGAAAGGGATGGGGGGAGCGAGGAGAGAGAAAGTGCGTGCGAGCGAGGAAGGGAGGAAGGAGAAGAAGAGTCTTGGGCTTTGAAAGTCGCAAGCTTTTCCCCTCTCTCTCTCTCCCTCTCTCTTTTTTATTATATTTTTTTTTCCTCTCTCTCTCTCTCGCGTGTTGTTGTGGGTTTTTTATTTTTTTGCAATTTTCTTTTTCTTTTTCCTCCGCCGATGATGACGATGGTGGTGGTGCCTTCCCTGTCGCTGCTTCCTTCGCTTTGGAGAAGGGCGATCTAGCGAGAAAAAATGAATAAATAAATGAACAATAAATAAAATGACGATACCTTTATTTATTTTTGTTTTTATTTTTATTTACGGGGCGCGTGTATCTGACGTGAATTTCCGGATCCGTATCTCCGGAGGAACGGGTAAGTTCCGCCAGCTCGGATTTGGCACCCCGGCGTGGGGGAGGGGCAAAACGGTAAATTCCAGACGGTGAACAGTATCCCCCGCCGCCCCCCTCTCTCTGCCAGTGCGATGTGTTCAGCCCGTTGCGACCGTCGATGGTAACAAAACGAAAAATGGGCGCACGTAACGTGCAACGAGAAAGGGGAAAAGTTCAATGAAGGGTGGCGGTTGATGTGGACGAGCGAGAAACAGAGAAAGAATGCGATAGGCCGATGGTGCATCTTTGCTTTTCTTCCTTCGCAAGGGGTGTTTGTCAATTGCCCGTCATGATCACGCTGCGATAGTCGCGGGTGCTGACACTTTTGTGAGCTGTATGTACGGGCCTGTTTGGTTCAGCACCGAAAGCCCCTTCCCAAAATATTGAACCGTTCGATTCAGCTTTCATGTTAGTATTGGCCAAATGCTAGCATTTCACGAATGCTACTGCTCATTTCTCTTTTTTTCTATTTGAAACTATTCATCTTCTTCACTAGGCATTCGGCGAGACGGCCGGCGAGGGTGGCCAGCAAGGGAAAAGGACCGGTGAGGTCACCTGGGGTCGGGAGACCGCCCATGCAACACCGTCGCTGGGGTTGCTCGACCTAGGCAGTCGCCACCTTATCGCTGGGGTCGCTCGATGTAGGCCGTCGCCGCCTGGGTCGCGCGACCACCGCTGCGGGTCGCCTGGCCTCGAGCGACAGCCAACGGTGGCAAATCTGGCTCGCCAGGGGTCGCCCGACCTCGGGCAACGATCGCTGGCGCCAGATCTATCTCGCCGGCGGCCAGCTCCGACGATGGGTAGGTTAGTTTTTTTTTTAATAAATAAAATAATTCTCAAAATCCATTTACAAAAAAAAATTCACCATACACTATATTTTGGCCAAAGTAACTTTATAAAATATTTTTACCAAACACCATTTGCATTTCCCCAATGGGCTTTCACCCAAAGGTATTTACATTCCCCCATGTAGCATTTTCAAACTTGAACCAAATAGGCCCGTAATTTATTTCTCTCGATCATATATGTTAGAGAGCATTTCAAGTATTTTAGGACACGGAAAAACATTGAGTTATATAAATTTATTAAAGAATTTTGGCATTTTTGCTGTGATTGCCGCGACCGTTGCGATTTTGTCGGTAGTGGCGGCGGCATCCGCCATCGCCGTGATCGTGGACTCAGCGACAGCTCGGCCGCTATATTAAATTCCCGTTCCATAGCAACATTTCCATAGTCGAAATACTCTTCGAGGTACTTCATAGCTTTCTCTACAGTCAGCCTTAGAGCAAAGTTTTCATGTCAAATGAGGCTTTCTCTAGAGTCAGCCTTAAAGCAGAACGAGCTCTGCAAAGAACAGAGTAATTACTTTACCAAGTCAACCCTTGGAGGATTTGACTCTCTTTAGGTCGTCAAATGGATAAACATTGTATACTTCGCCAATTACACGATGGTTTGCAACAGCTATGTCAACTTGCCGATGAGGGTGTTCATCGACGATTGATCGACCGTGTTTTAGTTTGCAGGGATCGAAATGTGATGCGGGATAACTTTAGTTCCCACAGACCACCGCGAGGCAGGTCCGCTTATTCGATGAGTTTCCGAAGGGTTAGCCAAGTTTGGCTCGTTGCTGCGGCCAGTCCCGGTTGCAATCTTGGTTTTTTCTTATTTTTGTACGTCATGTTATGCATGTTGCTCTGTCGTTAACCGGACAAACAAGGGCTCTATCGATTGTCAGTGGAGAAGAGCCGAGGCAAATTGACCTTTCGCTTGCTGAAAGTCTGAAACGAAAATGGTCTTTTCGCTCTATTGCTTGTCAACCTCTGTGAGATAAAAGATAGTGCAGCAGAAAAAGAGGAAACAAAAAGGAAAAGACAGTGGCTCCTGTGCGACAATGACATACACTACCGGATTGCTTTCATAGACGACAGACTAGGTGCGCATCTATCTCTCTCTTTCTCTCTCTCATGATTGCCTTGAATTTCAATCCTTACTCTTCCAACTCACTTTCCAAACTTCCCATTATGTCCCGACATTGGGGTAATATTGAGGTCGAGTTTACGTAAGCAAATTTACTCGGCATAAGATGGACTCAATCCGGTGGACACGAGGTCCCAGCCAGAAAATCCCCTCCTTGGGCCCTTGCAAAGCATTAGTGAAGAAGAGTCGTCCACTAAAGAAGAGAGCATAAAGATAACAACTTGCAACTAGCTTTTGTTATTGGCAACTCCCGCTGTTTCCTCTGATATTTACAACGACAGGGTCTAAATCTGCGTGGCTCCAGATTGACCATAGTACAACAGAAAAGGCGGGTAAACTAACAGCGAAAAACAAAAGAGTCATATGGACAAGCTGTAACAGACGAATACCCTCTTAGCCTCAAATAACACCGTCTAAATGCCTCATGTGTAGGAATCCGTAAAGTAGGAGCTCGACCAAATGTCGCATTAGCAGGAATGCAGTCGCCATCGCAACTGGTCAGGCTTCTTTCTGTGAAGGGACACAACAGAAGAACACCATCTGATCATATTTGTTATGAGCAAGTGATCATGCTTATGCTTCCATTTTCATATGACCCAGCAAAACCGATTGGAGGGCATTTGCTCTCTGAACTCTCTCATCCACACAGCTCGACATGATCTCGTCCATCAACTCTGCAATAATAGCTTCACTCATTTCGACGCCAATATTTTCCACGTCGAAGTGCAGGTCCATCCAAGCTCCCGTTCTACTCATGTCCTTTCGGACGATCTGTTCCAAAGATCGCGGCAGAGGAAGAGGGAGGAGATGCCAATGAACTCCTCTGCATACTTCGAGGACAGCATATTTCATGTTTGGGATCGACATAATTCTCCGCTTCACAAAAGACAAGCAGGGGTAGCAGATGTTGTAGTACTCAAAAACGTCCAAGAGAACCTCATTGATGCAATCGAAGAGAAGCTTCTGATCATAATGTAGGTGATCACCAAAGAAATCAACCTTATCCAAGACTGACAGTTCAATTAACTGGTCTGAAGATTGCAACTTCAAGTAGAGATCATCACAGTTCAGGTTAGAGGCCTCCAGTACTTTCTTTACATATTCGAGAACTAATTCCTTTTCCACCTCAAAGTTTCTTAAATAGATCGCCTCATCTGTGGTTGAAAAGTCATCTTCAAATTCAACTTGTAGAGATTGTAGCTCAACTGAGAAGCATTAGAAGTTTCAAATTAGGAAGGAGTTTCGCTGGTAATATACCAATCACATCAGAAACCATAACCTCAATAATTTGCTGGCTTACCAGGAGCAGGACTTGAAGGACTTACGTCATCCTCTGTGAACAGTGGCTCCAGAACAGATACAGGACTAGGTCGGTCCAATCTATCAATGACAAGTTCTAGATCTTCAACTTTTTCTATTGTTAAAGCACTTGGAGGAGACGAAAACAAAGAAAGTGGCTGCTGCTCCATGCCATAAGATTTCTGGAGAAAACGAGAAAATTGCACTGAGAATGACGAGGCATAATCAATCCAAGGTGTTCACACACACATGCACATGCACACAAAAGCATTATCAATTGAGTTCGTGATGTGATTCAAATTTTGGTTTAGATGGATATTTGATCCTTTTGTTTCTCCCCAAGGAAGAGAAGATCCCCAATAAGTGGTGAAAAGAATGGAGTGATAGCTACCCAAAATTCAGTTGCTATGGCAGAATGCGATCTCCCGTGCTTGATCCTTGATCAATTAATAGGAACTTTAGTGTGAAAATCAACGCTGCAGACATGGTGCAATAATGGGGCATGTTCTTCCTGAGGTGGCAATGCCCAGTCTTTTTGACTATTTTGATTAGCAAATAAAATTGAAGTGCAACGAAGGCAGTATAACTGGCGTGTGACACAAGCAAGCAGCATTAATTCACGTTTTTCATGGCTTCGGAACATTCATCTTCGGTTATAGACTCAACTGATACGCCGAGTGATTTGACTGGTTCTGAAGGAGGACAAAAGATGTGGCGGTCTCCCTGGATTTCCAGTCTAGTAGCTCCACAAATATCTGCATTATTTGCTTAGAATACATAATTCTGGAAAACTTACCCCAAAAATAAATACAAGTTTTCCTGGGCACAGTTTGTTTTAAAAGGGTTTGTACCTTCAGAAATCATCTCCTCTCTAGCAGCGGCATCAGTGGTTTCTACTTTATCACTTGAAAGAACCATCTCTGAGATATTTAGGTCAGTCTCCGGAGTTTGAACACTTCCAGTGAAACTCTTGGAAATGCACGACTCTATAGTTCTCCGGGTCGAACTGTGCGGATGGTTTAGGATGCCATGCTTTGAATCCCTTCGAGGACTTACAGTCGGAAAACAGTTTAACTCGGGATTGGAGAGAATCCTCCCTAGGGTTTCTGGATACTGTCTGCTCAAAGAAACTGCATCTGCATCCCCACGGTTGAGCTTCTCAAAGAGATGCTTCTTGGCCTCGACGTAAATGTTTGATAACCTACGCTCGTGATTGTCAGCGGCTTCACTTTTAGTGCTCACTTGAATATCTCCTGGTTTACTTACAGAACATTTTCCTACATTTCCCCCGGCACTTCCTAAGATTTGCTGCCCCTTTCGGTCCTGTTTCTTGGGACCATCTACAGTACTTCCCGGATGCTCCTTCACAACCATATTCTTCAACTTTCTCTTAATATTGCTAATGAAATAGTGGGCACTTGCCCTTGTGCTCTTCCTCTTAGTGGTGTACAGGATTTGAGGTGATGAGCATGGTTTGCACCCCCTCTCAAGCTGCAGTGGATCTGTCATCCCGGGCTTCAAGATAACAATCCGGTTAGAAACTGGAGATTTCTCAATCCAATTCAAAGACTCCTCTTCCTGAGACTCGGCTCTTCTTCCGAACTTGTTGAGTTGTTCACGATGAAGAGATTCTTCGTACTGCCTCAATGCATCTTCCTCTCCTGATAAGTTAAATTCCTCGAGTGGCTCCAGATGAGAATCTTGCAAGCTCTGAATATACTGCATTACTGTTTTGTCAGGATCTCGTATAAGATCTAAAAGAGAAAACTCGGCTGAAGTCAGAAATCGGAGCATCTTGACATCTGTGGAGCGCTGAATATTTCCATACTCTTTGACATCTTCCTCGCCCGTAGACAGCTGTTTATTGAGAAACTCGTTTATCAATTCAAACAGTTTTTCCTCAATGTCTGAATGCTTTGGATTTAGCTGCGCACTAACTTGACCATAGGGATCACACTTTTTGCAACCACTACTTTTTCGATTAATTTGCTGGCAGAGATCCTCCACTATTTCATTTTCATTGTGATCGGCTGCTAGCAGTTGATATGTGTTCTGAGCACAGGAGCACTCGAGTTCTGAGCCTTCCGTGGGCCCAAAATTATCCCCGTCCAAATCGCAGCTTTTCTTCGAACTTCTCTTACTTCTTTTGCGGTTCTTTTGTCTTTGACTCTCCTGTACTAAACTAGATCTTTTGTGCTCAATTCCAGTTTTGCTCACTCCTGCCTTCACTTCCTCGATGACCATTTCTTTTTCTATGAGTGCTTTCACGCTAGTCTTTCCATCTTCACTAATCATTTCCATTCCTTCTTCACGATCCTGGAAAGTTCATCAGCCGGTCATGAATAATTTACCTATTATCAATAGAAGGCCATCTGGGCTACAGCAGTTTTGGGGAAAATTGCAGATATAATCTTCAAAACTATTCTGACAATGCTTACCAGTATGCCTTTAAGATCTTCATCGCAACTTTTTAACAATTCAAGTTTATTTCTTGGGTTTGCAGCACCTGCAGAAGGAAAAAAGCACAATTCAGGATATGTGCACTCTGCCCCATTATCAAACTAGTTTGCATGAGTTCGTTAATAAGAGATGATGGCATAACTTTCTGTATACACATAACATTTTTGCTCAAGAAAATTGATAAAGGAAAAACAGCGCATAGCAAATGATATTAGCAAAAGCCTTTAGTTTTATCACAAGTAAATTCAAGACAAAGAGCTAAAATCTTTTTCATATGTGCCATACTAAAGAAATATTGATTGCTATAAAAGAAATGCTCACCAGCAACTAGGCGATTTTGCCTCCTTGGATCTGTTAGCAGCTTCCTAGAGGAACGAAAATCCAATATTCTAATCAGACCCCACACAAAGCTTGCCGGACTTTTCTCACACTGCACGGGCCGCCTTTGCGACTTCTCCGCCATCGCAAATTGTTAGAATTGCTCACGGTGTTGATTGCTGTACCAGGAAGATGCAGTGCTCGAGGGAAATTTGCGCAAGGCATTCAATGTCTATGATCTAAAGCAAAGAATGTACGTGTCAAACTACCACTGTAGCGAAATCACAAGAACAGGCCGATGACTCGATCACAATCTCATCAAATTCAGTCGCAGCAAAATAGATGTCTAAAAGACTTTTGGAATCTTTGAGACAACATGCTTTAGATAAATAAGTATTCTGAATCAATCAATTGACAATGCAGGAATTTTCAGCACAGAAACTTGAATTCCCAGCAACTCTTTTGAAAAGAAAAAATTTCCTATTTATGCTGCAACACAATTTTCGCACGGAGTCGGGCACAAACAAAGCTGTGCCTCAATTCAGGCGAATCAACAAACCGTTTAATTAACAAAACAGTTTAAAAAGCACTGCTCTGTTCTGAGGATGACTTTCATTACCATACATGCAGATTGATTTGAAGATGAAAAAGCAATAAAGCAAAGCATTGAATGACTTACCTCCCACTCGGATTGCGCTAATTAATCGGATGAAATCAAATAGAGCAACAAGATGATTCTCAAGAGATAAATGCAATAAAGACTTACTCGGATCGCTCAATCTCTCAAATGGGTAAAGCTCGGGATGAACTTTGTTTGTGGAAGCAGCAGTCAAAGCCTTGCCTTTTTTCACTCCCAAGCCTCGATCACTTCACGGGTACTTCTCGATCTTCCCTTCAAAGAAACACAGAGCCAGAAGAAAAAAAGAGGGTCGCCCCAAATTCTGCAGAAAGTCATCGATCCTTAGCCAATCAGCGACCCCGCCATGCAAACTATAAAAAAAAAAAAAGGAACGGAAAAAATCTCTCCAATTCACCATGCAAGCCCAACAAAGAGCGGAAAAGGTTTCAGCTTTTTAGCGACGAGCGAAGGAACCGTACCAAAACCAAAGAAGCCTCGTCGGAGCGTCCGCGAGCTCCGAAGCTTTTGGGAAAAACTCCTGCGAGTTGGGTACCGAGCGCGCTAACTACAACTACAAGCGGAGGAATCTCGAGACACCCAGAAGAGGAGAGGCTCCAATGCTCCTCTCAAATTGGCCCGCGGGGGTCGCTCGGCGTGACGACCTCCATGCGCGAGAGCGACGGAGGGACAGAGAGAGAGAGAGAGAGAGGGAAGGAGGAAAGGAAGGAAGGAGGAGAACTTCGCAAGCGTCGCTGCTGCCGCTGCTGTTGGGGCGCGCTGCGCGAAGGAGTAGTAAGAGAGAAAGAGTGCGTGACGGTTGGGGGCAGCATCAGCGGGGCCCACCCCCGGTCTATGTTTTCTCTTTCGCCCTGTCTGTTTTACTTGGTAATTTCCCGACATGGCGGAACACGAAATCCATCCCTCTCTTTCCCACGTTCAGATTACCACGGAAGTCGTCCGACGGCTTTTCAAGTGGTTTAACTTTTAATTAATCTCCATTTTACCAAACGACATTTCATCAATTTATCTCCGTTTGATGCGGCAATCCATATATTTGCATGCACCACGCGCGCTGAGTAATTATTGAAGCGCACGGCGAGCATCAATAGTTCGGTTCGGGTTCTTTTGAAAATCCTAACCGAATTGTTAGAGTGTACGCTTGAACCAAATCGAATTGTTAGATTCAATTCAATTCATATGAGAAAATCGAATATCAGGATTTTTCATGGTGATTTTCAGAGGGGTGAAAATGAGTGTTTGGTTTTTATTGAGAATTTTAATTTGGTTCAGTTGCACCAAACCGAATTGAAATAACCCGAACTGAAAGAAAAAAAAATGGTTATTTTTTTTATTATTTGAACCGAAACCCGAACCAAATTGAAAATACACGAAATTACAGTTCGATTCGATTCGGTTTCGATTTGGTTCGATTTTCGATTTGGTTTTTGACTTTCCTAAGGTGCATACACGTGACATACATGATCTTGACGGAACAAGTACAATGGTTCTGATCTCGTTCGTTGAGATGTTGTATTAAAGGGAAATAGCCTACTTTTGATGTCCAAGGTGCGGTTCCTTCTAAGAATGATCATATATCGCTAATTTTTTTTTGCCGTTCATGATATTTAAGGAGATAGAAAACGCACAGTGAAATGTAAACCTACGATGAAATTGCGTGACAATTATATATTCCGACGCGTGCTATCTTGGGATGAGCTATATTTTTGTTTCTAAGTGTTGCAAGGCACTTAGCCCTTTCATTATTCACGTGAAGGAAAAATCGAAAAATTACTCATTCTTCCATTGTACTTGAAAGAAAAGGAAGTGGTGTTGTTATGGGTTAATCTAGCTCGAAGTACTTATGAAGTACTCAAACAGAGAAAAAGGTTCGATTTTGACTATGCTCTGCCTTTTGGTCCTAAGACTAGTAGTTAATAAGTCATTCACAATAGGCAATTTTCTTATCGTATAAAATGATAAAAAAAGCAACCAACTAAAATAACATAAAAGAAGGAACATAAACGTCAAAAAGTCAACACCATGCTATCGAGGACGAGAACTTTCGCAAAATCACAGCAACAGAAGTTTAAAACACGCCAAATGGAGATAGATCGTCGTGTGTTTTGTCATTTCGTGGAAAAATAAATAGTTCCTCGAGATTCGCAAGTACGAGTACGTTTAGTAACCATTCTGTTTTCGAAAATAATTTATACTTGAAAATGATTTTTTTTAATTATGTTATGGGGAACAATTTATGTTCATTTGAAAGCATTTGATAACTGCCCAAATTTTCTATTTCTGAAATAGAAAAAGAACAAAAATACGTTTAGTAATCATCCAAATTTTTTAATAATATTTTGAATTTTTAATATTTCTTTTTTTTCCACATGCCAAGGAAGGAGAAGAAGAGAAAAAAAATTGTTTCTGTTTTGATCCTTTTCTTGGCTCCCGGGAACAAGAAGCAACTTTTTTCAACTTCTCAATTCTGTTCCAAATTTATTTTCGGGAACAAAAAATTTATCAAACGGATTTCTATTCTTTTTTTATTCCGGAGAACAAAAGAATAGAATTATGCACTATTTAGCTAGTTACCAAACAAAGCCTACATCACCCGATTTTACATAATAGAAACTTGTGGAAGAAAATAAATCGATAAGTTTCAACTCACGGTTCACCATAAGTAATGCTAAATCTGAATGGATAATTGTTTATTGGTTATTCTGATGGGTTAGGATATCAATTTGATGGTCTCACAAGCATCTCTTTCCACCATATTCAACAATGGTTCCTTTTACCATTATTATTATTATTATTATTATTATTTTAAAATTTAATTTTCTTCCTTCTTACTTTATGTCTCGTTTAATTTTCCCACTTCTATATTGGTGATAACTAGTCGATGCCTTGGAGACATAGATGAGAGTCTAAGATCCCCTGAATTTACCGTTCCCTAACGCCGAAACACCAATTGAATAAACGCCCACGTCTCCAATTTCCACAAAATTCCAATCCATAAATAAAACCAATTATTAAAAAAAAACCTCAGGTTCTTTACCTTATGTTTGATGTCCAATTCTGTAGTTTCTTACATGAAATCCTCACATCTCCAATTCCCACAAAATTCCACTTCATAAATAAATGAATTAATTAAAAAAAATTCAGAGGAAGCATTGAATTCATCGTTCTTTACACTATGTTTGATGTCCAATTCTATAGTTTCTTACATGAAATCGTTACATCTCCAGTTCCCACAAAATCCCACTTCATAAATAAACGAATTAATGAAAAAAAACAAAAAAACTCAGTGGAAGCACTGAATTCACTGTTCTTTGTCCCATGTTTGATGTCCCATTCTGCTGTAGTTTCTGACACGAAATCTTGGGATCCCAAATGCACGTGAGGAGTCGTTGGGTCTAGACACCATTCGCTTGGGGGGCCCCACTAGGGTGAAAAAAAAGGGTTGGGCCCACCCCCTCTTTTACTGTTTTACAAGCTCCAATCATAATTTCTTATGCCACGAGAAAAATTGGAATTACTGACACATTTTGTTAACCATGGATCCCACCCGTCTCTTGAAGTACTCGATCAATCTCCACGGTACGTCACAATAGCGGAGGTCCCCACCGTCATGTACTCCTTCAATGGCGCCCTAATCGAATGTGCAAAGTACAGTGACTTGGAGCGACGGTGACGGCATGTCTATTATCCGAGCAACCACTTTTGCACTTACTCGCAATGGAAGGGCAGGCAGCGTGCACTGGGAACCTGTCACTCCATTGAGCTTGACACCGTATCGGTACGACACGTATTGCGAGCATTAGATGAAAGGCTTCGGCCTAAAAGAGACCGGGTCCAGAACCGGACTATGCACCAGACAAACCCAATGGAGATTATTCTAAAGTTTGGTGCGAACTATTCTACTCAATTGATTAGGCTCAAGAACCGGACCTACTTTTCCCTTGGGGTTTGCTGGAGAATAGCAGAGAAGCTAGATGTTGCCGATGAAGGACCACCGGCTACCCTCTCATAGGGAAATATAATAACACTCATTACCTAGAATCAATTGTTAAGTAGTTTATCGAGACGCATGGGTTCGCAAGTGCTTGCTTTACTAAATTATTCGAGAAATTCGACGGAAAGAGATTGGTTTGCAGATGTTTTTCTTTTCCTTCTGTGCTCTTTTAGGTTTTTGTCTCTAGTGTGGTTGATAGGGAGCGTTGGTGTGTGTGTGCGCGCGTCCTTTTGCATGCTGTATATGTTGTTGCAGGCCCAGCTTGCCCTCAGGGACATGCAAAAGATCAATTTGTAGTGGGGAGGACCACAAGTGCACTAAATTTCGCAAATTCAGTCGTCACCCTCCATCGACCCTGCTTGTCCTGCATGCAGTTGGAGACTTGAGAAGGAGAGCAATGAATGTCATGTACATCAAGCTTTGTCAATGAATAATACTAAAATTCACCGCAAGGAGCTTACGTAAAATTCCGAGGGGCGTCTATTCACTGTTTGTGGAGACACCGGACACCGTCAAGAAGTTTTATTCTATGGGCTTGCACTAAGTTGGCGAGATTGATATATACACCTATATTTGTAGGGCCTTCCTAATTTAGACACTTTGGTCGAGGGTGTGAGATTTTGTGGGACAACTGTCAACTGTTCTAAAAGTTTAAGCTGATAGATGAATGCGTTATTTAATATTTCATTATTCTAACACTCCCCTTCACGCTTAATCTATTTTTTTTTATTTTTATTTTGTCTAGTGCTAAACGTGAAATATATCATTAGGAAGGCAAATAGGTTATTGGGGAGGTAAAAAGGGGTCTGAAAATATTTGAACTCGGTATCTCCTGCCTTGATAGAGGGAAGCGCCGAGGAGCTTCTTTCTCGATGTGAACTTAGTTAGCAATTAGACGAACAATGCTATGTATGTTAAGATCGTTTTGGATAAATTAGCATATCGAGTAATGTGCTAATCTATAATTGGGAATTAAATTTAAGTGGGTCACACTTAAAGTCTCCTAAAAATATGTCACATGTCTCGTGGCTTAATACGAATGCTGGTGATCAAGAAGGAAAGAAGATGAGTTCTTCTTTCTCTTATCGTAGCTATTCTTCTTCTACGTGCCGAAGAAGAAAACTTATATGTAGAGAACAATCGGTACGAGGTAACCCGTCAAGGTTTGCGTCACGACTGGTTGCTCAGTGGGTTGCCATGCTGAAGAGTCGCACCAACTGCTTATTGATTTGTTTACGAAGGTCATGGACATCATGAAGAAGGTTCCGATGGGGGGAATCATTAGTTTAATCGCTGCAAAACCCTAATCTTCCTGGCTGGTGAGCTGACAAGCGACATCCATGGTCAACACGCTTTCTTTTATGATAGGTTTAATACCACAAAAAACTCTAAATCGGTACACCTATGATAATTTTATCCCAAATTAATTTTTTAACTATAAAAAATCTCAAACTGGTATACTTGTGATAATTTTACCTTGAATTATTTTTTTGACCACAAAAAATCATATACCGGTACAGTTGGGACAATTTTACTTTGAACTAATTTTTTGATCATAAAAAACTTCAAATTGGTACACCTGTGACAATTTTACTCCAAACTAATATTTTGACCGCTAAAAACTGAAAATGGTACATTTGTGACAAATTTATCTTTCGTTAGTATCCATTAAATTAAATTAATATTACGAAAAATCACAAATTGATAAACTTATGACAAACAGAGGGGTAAAACCCCAAACTGGTATAACCATAAACTATCACGTGTCATCGAACTTATCAATTTGACAGTAAAATTTAACGAAAACTAACAGAGGGTAAATTTATCATAAATGTACCAGTTTTGGATTTTTGATAATCAAAAAATTAATTCAGATTAAAATTGTCATATGTATATCAGTTTGGAATTTTTAATAGTTAAAAAATTAGTTCGGGATAAATTTATCATAAGTATATAAGTTTGGGATTTTTGTGATATTAATTGGACACTCCCATTTCAACCACTCCTTTCCTCATTGGATGCTCTTTCCTTCCTCGCTCGAAGACTCATTGAATGAGGAACAAGAAAGCGGAGATTGGAGACTTTGGAGGGCATTGCCCAAGTCAAAAGAAGCGGGAGGGTTAAATTGGCATCGACGAAAGTGAAATCGGAGGGTTTTTGGTGCAGAAATCGAACCTCGTTGGTCTTCTTGACCAATGATGAATTTGCCTCGGCCGACAGTCACCCTGTCGGCAGTGGAATCACGAGGGACATTCATGGCCTTTGCGCCACACGTGGCCGCGCGGAGGAGGTCGGATTTCGCCATTTGTCCGCTTTCGAAGCGTTCCATTCGCGAGCCCCACGACCAACATTTTCATGTATTGATGGTGTTTTAGAAACTGAATGTTTTCTCGTTTGACATATCGAAAAGGCCCGTTTGGTGAAGCACGAAGGATCTGATTATTGCGCTAGCTGCGAGGCGAAGAAATCCGAGCATTCGTCGTGTGGATCGTAGGGTCGAAATCCCCGTTGCGAGGGTCTTTGTTCGCTTATTAAAGTAACGGGAAGATGAACCCAAAACAGGAGCACCTTTCCCTGATTGTCGTCGCCGTCGTCGTCACACTTGCAAATCGGGATCAAATAATTTTTTTTTTTTTGGGGTTGATAAGGATCGAATGATTGAGTCAGGAGCTTTTTTGGGGACGATTATCTACGGAGTAGAATACAACGTAATTGGAGAGCATGTCTTAATCATGGAAAAATTGGGGGATGGGATCGTCATATAATTTCCGAAACCCTCCCCCACCACCAAGACAAGATAGCTCAACCATCAGAAATAAACAAATGCCATCGTTCAATGAGCAACATTCCTCCAAACTAGAGATTAGTCAGCAAAGACAAGAGCTTTAGAATAATTTAACAAGGGTTTGATCATCATCATCCGTTTGGACGTAAGCCCTTTTGGGGCTTCTGATTTTATTTAATCGCGTGACAATTTGCGACCCATGGTGTCAAAATTCAAAACGAAGAGGGAAAGAAAGAAAAAGTTAGGAAAAAAAAGAAAAGAGATTAGTTGGAAAGTGCCTGTTCGAGTGAGGCCCATTGGGACAAAGCCCATCACTTTCTGTCCCTTTCTTTCTCTTTCTACCCCTTTTCGATGTCAAATTTTTAGTTTTGGGCCATCGGACGGTGCTTTTCAAGACATTGAATTGATTTGTCTCCTTTCAAATGTTGGTCGATCGCAAATTTCATCACGGTGCCGAAGATACTTTCTATACGGACTCGGGAGAGTCCGTCGATCCCACGAGCCTCTCGTCCATTCTCATTCGGCTGCGAGACAAGTCTCTTTAGGAAACTCGGCGAAATAGCCCACAAACAATCGAAATTCAGTTTCTCGATCTGTATCTTCAATTATACTTCGATCATATAAAGCTGAAAATCAAGTGATGTTTGTACCTGGAGTCGTTGATTTGACTGTAGGTAATCCTCGATGGTAGCTTGCTAGGGGAGGAAAATGCAAAGGGACCGTGAGACTTATCATCGATAGGCGAGGAAAATACAAAGAGACCATGAGATTTATCATCGATGACTTTGGTGTACAAAGGAAAATGTTGCGCAAGGAAAATCGTTAGATGACATTTCACACTTGCCTTTCTACTTATTGAATTTGCACGGCATAAATTTAGAGAAGTAATGACTTGTGCGCTCAAGCTTTGCACGGGCTCATTCCAAAATTTCGCTTGAAAAACGAAATCGACGTAAACAATTCCTCGACTTCTTGAATTTGATCTTTGTCCATTGAATTGGATGTTTATTGATATGAGTTGTCTTGTTTTCAGCAACAATTATCAATAAGGCCGCAAAGAGTATGTCTGAAGATGAAAAAGAGGAATTCTTCTGGGGAAAAATATCAGCCATCTCGAACCTAACTACAGAAATGCAACTACAACATTCGTGCATGGACAGCATTTCTATGTGGAATGGTGCGGTATTTGTACATGGCCGATGATTTCTAACATTTACTTGTGCAAAATGTGCTTCCTACATGAATTGAGGTGATCTAATTATGTTTGGACTTGAAGCAAATTGGGAGCAAATTATATTAAAATATTGTGTTATAAGACAAGGAGGCAAAGGGAAAATCAAGCTAAAGCTTCTCATGCTCGCACCACCGGCGTTCGACGAATTGGATTGAAATGGGGTCATTCAAATAACTTGCACCTCAAGTAAGAATTTTCAGTGGACTTTACTTCATAGTGATAAGGTGATCTTGGGCAATGTGCTAGTCACGTTTGTTCCGATTTCTTCTTTGATCGAACCACCATCCAACCGTCCGAACCAAGGGGCTCTACAAGCCATTAGCTTGTCCAATAAAATACAGTCAAGAATTGGGTCGGACCATCACCATTTTTATAGAATCACCACCACCAATTGTCTCCTTTGTATTGTACCATTATCTTCTTTGACATCAACAGCGTACCAAAAGTATACGTCAAGTCAAATCCTGAGAAAAGTGTCAAAAAAGTTCTTACCTTTTGCAATAGTACCAATTTAGTCCTAAACCTTTTTTTGATATTAATTCAGTTCTAAACCTTTTTATATTTGTGTGAATTTAGTTCTAAACCTTTTTTTGGTATCAATTTAGTCCTAAACATTTTTATCTTTATGCCAATTCAATCATTTCGACCAATTTTGGCCGGATTTTGCTGACGTGGATACTGGCCAATCATTGGCACTGACGTAGATAACTTTTAATATTTTTTGAAATTTTATTTATTTATTTATTCTTTTCTTTTTCTTTTTTTTCCTCCCTCCTTCCTCCAGCCGGTCACCGAACCGGCCCCCGGCTACTGGCGCGACCTCCCCAGCCACTGGCAAGGCGAGCCTTGCCATGGACGGCGAAGGCGAGCCTTGCCATGGACGGCGAAGGCGAGCCGGCAAGGTTGTTCCTTGCCCAGCGGCTGGCGAGGCTCAAGCCCTCGCCAGAGACCTTCGTCGCAGCCTCTGGTGACCGGTCGGCGTCCACGTCAGCAAAATTATGTCAAAATTGGGCGGAAGGACTGAATTGACATAAAAACCAAAAAAGTTTAGGATTGAATTGGCACTAATACAAAATATTTATAACTGAATTGGCACAAAAAATGTTTAGGACTAAATTGGCACCAATACAAAAAGTTTAAGACTGAATTTACACAAAAAAAAGTTTAGGACTAAATTGATACAAATACAAAATGTTTAGAAATTTTTTCGCACTTTTCCCGTCAAATCCCTTTGTCATAGCCTGTTCTGCAATGTGCGACCTACCAACTTTATTTACATCAAGCGATGTCCGGCATCTTTGTTTAAGGTTATCCACGATCTGTCGCGACCCTAAAAAATTTATCATTTTTTTTCGGGCTAATGGATTATTAAGACTAATCTTAACTCGGGCCCTCCCAAGCCCTACCAATTCGCAACTTAAGATTTAAGTCTTTAACGTACAAATATTTTTATGCTTGGAGTCGCCACTAATCATTTTACGGTAGGCTGATTAGAAACCTAAATAAAACATAGGGAGATATGTTTTATTCTTACGAACCAGAGATTCTAAGCCGGGGACTTGATTACGCTAGATCTAGTCTAACGCCCTTTCGGTACCTTTTCATTTCAAAAATGTTTTGGCAGGCAGTTTGGATCCATTTTAACTTATGTTACTAACATGTGAGGTGTTCATGCGGGTGCGTAAACCACCAATTTAACACCCAATAATCAAAGCATTAAATAAATTCCAAGCTTAGGAGAACAACTTACCTCGAGCCAGAGCAAGCATCTGCATTGTTAGCTAGAAAATCACATCAAACACCATAATATGATTTCTAGTTAACAAACAATCATTCAATTTCTCTTTTTTTTGATTTTCACTTTATTTAAATGAAATCTAGCCTAGATGCAATGACGTATAAGAATAACATGCGAATTAATGCAACCTAGCATGCAAACTATATGACACGCGACAACGTGACCTAATTCTAATGACGTGTGAATGATTTATTTTTGGTATTTTTCTTTAAGGAAATTCAGAATTAAATGAAATTCGAAATTAATGAAAATGCCTAAAATAACATGCAATCTAAGATGACTTCTCTTTTTGGTATTTTTTATTAAAATTCGGAATAGTAAAAATGTCTAAATTAACATGCAATCTAAGATGGCTTAACCTATCCTAACATGATTTCTTTTTGGGATTTTTGGAAAAAATTCGGAATTATTAAATTGCTGAAATAATCTACTAAGATTAGAATATTACTTAATTTAAACTAGGAACTAGATCGTCTCACGTCCTAATTTAAATTAAATAATTATTCTATCCTCTAGATATATTTAAAATTCCTAGACATGCAAAAACTCTAATTCAAATCTAGCTAATATTTTTGAAATTTTTTGTTTTATTTGAAAAGGAAAACAATCAAACAAGTAAAGATAGAACCGATTCAAATCAACCACGCAATCCGCCAAATTTGTTTCAAACTCGGATTAGGCACAGAAATCGAACTATCGGTCATATCTATATGGTTATAGATATCGACGGAAAGTTGATTATTCAAATTTGGAAAGCTAATGAAATTTATCATCGTATCCAAGTGATTATGGATAGGATGATAATTTCCCGTATCGCCGCGTATCGAACCTTAGGGTTAAGGTCAAATAGTCGTCCAGATACGTTGCTAAATTAGGAAATTTTCCTAATTTTGAATATTCAAAAATATTGCGGATATATGGAACATTATCCTAAGATATCTAAATATCCACAAGATAATCACGAAATATTCAAACACCGAAAACTGAGGAAATTAAATGTTTCATAAAATATTCGGATAATGATCTTACCTAATTCACGGATATCTTCCAAACTTGAATCAACCCGGGATTGTGTTTGCGGATCAGGATCGGGACAACCAGCAACGACGGGATCAACGAGGCACAGCAACGGCGATGTCGGCACCGGTGGGGACGCGGCGAGGTGCTGTTCCGGCGGCAATAATGGCGGTTTGCGGCGTTGAGAACGGCAACGCGCTCGATAGGCGGTTCTAACGGTGACGATGTGGCTAGGCTCCGAGCTCACGGACGTAGCGACGACGGTGGGCTCACTCACGGTATGGGGTGCTTGGTGTGGCCTTGATGCAGCGACGGGATGGACGTTGCAGCAATTCACGGCAAATTGTTGACTTCATTAGTCAACTTGGACTCCTTGCAGTTGCTGTTGGCGTTGGACCGAAGACCAGCATGCACGTTCCTTCCTCTTCTTCACTTGACTTTTGCTCTTTAATATTTTTGAGATTTCTCTCTTGTGACCGTCTCTGTAAGTGCAGAACGTGAAGAGCTTTTGCTCTCCTTGACCCACGTCCACCGAGCTCCTCCTTGGCCTTCTCCCCTTTTACTTTTGTCGCCGAATGTCCCTCCAAGACCAGCCCCCTCTATTCTTTTTCTTACGTGAAGTCAAGCCCCCCTCTGACTTCTCTTCTCTCTTGTGGCCACGTCCACTTCTCTTCCGTGGCCTCCGACTTCTCCGAATTTCCGTTTTCCGAAAATTCTCTCGTGTCTCTCCAAAACTCAGATCTGAAAATTCTGAGAGCCCCCAATTCTGACCTAATGTTATGCTTATATAGCATTAATCTAGGTCAATTTCGATGGGCTTAATGTCCTAATGGGCTTAGGCTTGGGCTTAGGTCTAATTAACATTAAAATGGGCCGAACTAACTTGGGTTTTAATTAATTAAATTCAACAGACTAAATCAAGCCCAAATTAAAAACACCCGAGCCCGTTCGTCTTGAAATTCCGGGCCCCTGCATTCCCGAGCGAACCGAATTTGATTCGATGAAAATTAAGCACACTCGCCATCGCCAATCCGATGCAATAATGCGATTAAATCTAAATGAACCTAAACTACATGTTATGCAATTTAAATATTTTTGTTTAGGGGTTAAAAAATTTAATCCCTAATTTTCTATGCAAATTACACTAAATGGTTAGTCAAAATTTAGGTGTCAACACGATCAGTTCACAACATGAAGTTTCTCACCACCCTAGATGGAATTATGAAACAACATAAATTAAATTTCTAGGAACAATATAGAAATGAGCTCGACGAACCACTTATTGACTCATAATCGCACTAAAGAGAACGACAATTGGAGTAGTCCGACTGTAACATAATATATTTAGAAGGAAGGGAGGTGACCCCATGCTATGGTCATGGGCCATGACTCATGGCATACCACATGCCTAAAAGGTCTTAGAGTTGATCTACAGGTCCTATAAAATATATATTTCTAACTAACTGAGAAAATGGCTAATTAAATTGAATCTTTTCGTTTCTTAACAATTTGAATTTGCTTCCTAGAATAAGGCAAAACCAATTATTAATTCCCTTTTCTTTTTGGTTTACGCACCCGGATACGTGTTTCCCAATTTTTGCTAGTATATATAAATTGACTCGTTCCAAGGTAAACGAGACTATGGAGAAAGAAATTCATGATTGCATAAAGTAGCACTGATAGAACATAGGAAACGTTTGCATTAATCTCTCAAGTGGAGCTGGCTTTCCATCTTCAACTAGCAAGCATACTACATGAATTTCCTTTTTTTTTTTTTGGTAAAGGTAAGAGATTGTATTACTTTTCACAAACACCAATTACAAACTAAAGCCAAAGACATCGAACGACCCAACTAGAACATTTGATGTTCAAGTGGGGTAAAAAATGCCTTAGCAAGGACTACATGAATTTCTTCATTCTTGTAAAATCAAAATATGTATTTCAGTATTAATAAGGAAAATGGGACTGCACCTCACATTTTCACAAATAATAAAACTTGGTGTGTTCTTTTTTAAAATACCATAATTTGGCCAAAACAAGAGGGAAAAAAAGAAATTTAAAATTACTAATAAACAAGGTTCAGATAATCGCAAATATGTAATAATATTCATTTGATCTAATTCTTATATTACAGCTTAAGGTGATTTTTCTTTGTTTTGTTTACGCTACTCTTCTTTCACATTTTAAGCAATCAAACTTTCATTAATTATTTTACCTTTTATACGAGTTTGATACTCTAATGCCAATTTAGCTTTCTAGTATAAATATTATGGAATGGATGAACTCGAAGATAGACATTCCAAGAAAAAAATAATATTATAATAACTAGTAAATAAAATACGATGTTCAAGTACTATCTACTGGCATGCGAGTAAAGTTAATAAGAGATTTGTAAGCGCTCTTTTTTGCAAAGAGAGACTAACTTGATTTTTAATATGTAGATGAAAGAGCTTAGTTGTTGTGTACTTGATCAGAAAACGTTAAAAGAATTGAAAGTACACAAGGCATACCTAATTTTTACTTTTCTCGTTCATCAATGCTCAAATATTAATATTCTTTTCTCGCTCTCTCTCTTTTTTACTTTGCAATATTGACCTAAAAATTACGAGCTCGATATTTAGAGTATTTGGCTAGCTTTGGTATTTACTGTTAACCTCAACAGTACGAAACTAATGCTCCGGTTGCCCACCCTAAGCAAAAGAAAATTTGTGGTCCTACTGGCACCATTACTATTTGTCGGTGATGATGCTGTTAAGCTAGCTATCCTCCATAATAATTCGTTGAAATATTTTTGTTTCATATGAATCTTCCTCTTTTAAACGAAAAAAATTCTCAGTTCATTGCTAGTGTTGAGTGGATCAGAGAAGGTAGGGTTCCTCTACAAATTCAAGCTAAAATTGATTATGGTTCCCAGGACACTCCCCTGTCCTAAGCCCCAGGAATTCGGTTACCTTTGCAATGTAGAATATAAGGACTCGATGATGGTTAAATATTCATAATTATTGTTGTTATGTAGCATAAGAAGATTTCATATGCAATCAATAACATGAGTGTAATAGCGTGATAAAATAATAAAATCATCTAAAGAAATACTTAATAGGAAGAGTTTGCAACATGAAAGCTCATTAAAACCGATGGGATTTAATGAGACAAGCACGAGAGGGTGGAACCCTAGTTATTATTATTATTATTATTATTACTATTATTATTATTTCGGTCTATTGGGGGAACCCTAATTAGAAATAAGATGAGTGGTGAGCGTAAGGAAAGTTCTCATTACGAGAAGAACGATCAACATCTTGCAAATTATAGATTCAAAGTGGCACTCATCAAAGACACTAACGGGGAGTACTTTGTAATGAAGGAATTGGAGTCCCCATCACCTAAGTAGTAAAGGTATCAGCGATATAGCGACACAATTTAAAGGGTTGATGGTGAGTGAGATGTTAACGCTCCATCATCAAATTGGAAATATGCACTCACAAAATCACAATGGGCTGGGCCCAGCTATATCTTACCGCAACTTTCATTTCAAGCTCAATGGACTCCACTGTCAACTTGCTTTGTACCTGTTCTTCCTCTTTTTTTAATTTTCTTTTCTGGGTGACATATGGCTAGTTTGGTATATCGATCAATTCTATATATATCTTGATTTTCCCTATATGTTGCAATTCTTTCCCGTGAGTCACAGAAAAATATTTATATTCTAGGTTCCATTTGTTTTGGTAAAAATATTTTCCGAAAAAATATTTTCCTTATTTTTCACCGTCTGTATCGCTTAAGAATAAGTCAACGGAAAATCCCTATGTAAAAATTCAGCAAAATGATTTCTTCTTTCAAAAAATTGGGAAGCCATTTATTAAAATATGACTAAGCTTCGGCACTTAGACCAAAGACATTGTGACTGGGTATGGGAATCCCAATGCCCATTCTTGGGACTTTGGTAGCGGGGCTGGGTCCATCAAGGCCAAGCTCGAGTCCAAAGAGGCCAGGTCCAAGGCTTCGGTGCTTGTGCACGGTTCCCCAATGATTGGGCCCGGGTCCATAAAGGTTGGCCTAAGGACCTTGGCGTTCAAGCTCGGGAAATTGGTGTTTGTGCATAGGACAAGGTCCATAGAAACGGGCTCAGGACCTTGGTGCCCATCTCTTGGACCCCAACGCTTGTGCCGGGGATTGTGGTACATTGAGGCCATACTTTGATCCTTGACGCTCGAGTCCAATCTAGTGAAGTCGGGCTCGGGTCTATGGAGTCTGTGCCGAGGTCCATAGAGGCTGACCCTTGAACCCCAATGTCTGTGCTGGGTCCCCAACGCCCGGGCTCAAGTCCCTAGCACTTGAGCTTGGGTCCATTAGGGCTAGGCTAAGGAACTCAACGCCTCTGTTTGAGCCCCTAACGCTTGAGCCTGTGTTGATTGAAGCCATGCATGGGTCCCTGATGGCCCAAGTCTATAGCGCCTAGGCCCAAGACCCTAGTGCCTGTGCTCGAATAGCTGGCGCTTGGGCCTTGGAGCTAGCGCTTATGGTCGGCACCCCAATGCTAGGGCTTGGTTAATCGAGATTGAGCCCGGGTCAATAAAGGCCAAGCCAAGAACCCAATGATCGTGCTCAAGTTCCTGGCGCTTGGGCTCAGGTTCTTGGCGCTTGAACCTGAGTCCATCGAGGCCAGGCCCAATACCCTGCGCCCGTGTACATGTCCCCAATGCCTTGGTCCAGTTGCCACTGATACTACGACCCCAATGCCCATACCCTAGTCCCCAGCTCTCGGGCTCAGTTCCTCGACGCTTGAGCGTGGGTCCGTTGAGGCCAGGCTTGGGACCCCAATGCTAGTGTCTAGCTTCTTGACTTGTGAGCCCAAGTCCATCAAGGCCATGCCCAAGTCCTTGGTGTCGGGCCTGGGTCCACTGAGGCCAGGCCCGGGACCATTGTCAGTGCCCAGGTCCTCAGTGCACGGGCTTGAGTCCTTTGAGGTAGGGCCCTTACCCTTATCCATGAGGGTTGGGCATAGATCCACAGAATTCGAGCCTATGCTTAGGTCTCCAACGCTTGGGCCTAAGCCCATTGAGCTCGAGTGTGGAATGCTCTTGGGATCCCGATAGGCCTCAATGGACCCAGGTCCCACCTCAATATTCCCGAGCCCAAGCGCTAGGGTCTATAGGCTAGCCTCGATGGACGTGGGCCCGACCTTTGTGGACTTGGGTGCGGCCTCCATGGATAGGCTCGGGCATCGGGGACCTTAGTGCCAGAGCTGGGATTTCGAGCTCGGCCTTTGTAGACTAGGGTGCCTGTTTCCAGTCCTTGGGCTGCCCTGCCTAAATCACTTTTACCTGAATAGTGCATGTCTATCTACAAAAATGAAAGTAATTTTTCCTTTCTATTTGATAAAAAAACAATTTCCAATTCTTTAGATTTTAGCAAAACATCAGAAATTATTGTCATTTTCTTGGAAAATGACTTCTTGAAATACACTTTTAAGAAGTCATTTTCCTAAAGCATATATGGCTTCTTTTCTATGATAAAGAATCCATGTGGTGTAAGTGGATCCACTCAAACTTTTTAAAATCTAACTTTTGGGTGGTCTTGAAGCCAACCTTTTGCTCTTGGACCTGGAAGAAAATCCTTGACTTGCGATCTACGGCTCAGGGTCTCTTTCGGTGGAAAATTGGCAACGGCCACTCTATTTCGCTTTGGTTCGACTGGTGGCACGACAGAGGCCCACTCTACCTAATCTTCAACAATGTGGAGATATACCGGTCAAGGATTCCTAGAAACACCTCACTTCGGGAATTCTATGGCGGCTCTTGGCAACCTTCCTTTGTGCTTAATTCCATTCGTAGTTGGGCTGAACCACCACCTATCTTCACTGACGGTACCTCTGATTATTTCACTTGGCTTCCCCACTCTTCGGGCTCATTCACAGTAGCTTCTGCGTGGAACCATCTCCGAAGACGGAATCCCCTTGTCCCGTGGCACTCCTTTATTTGGGACCGCCATATGGCCCCCCGGCATGCCTTCATTATATGGTTAGTCTCTTTAAATCGCCTTCCTACGCAGGTCCTACTTCTACAAAATCGAAGACTGGAATCAGCGTTATGTGCCTACTGTCGCTCTACACCGGACTCGATAAATCATCTGTACTTCGAGTGCCCCTCCACCAAGAGACTGGCTTCATTTTGGGCCACCAAATGCAGCCTTCCATGGCGCAACCGACCCTGGCGAGACCACATCCTTTGGGCCATGAAGGTATGTGGCGGTGACTCATTCTCCCACTGCATTTCAAGGTTCTCCTTTGGAGCTCTAGTTCATATTATATGGACAGAAAGGAACAATGCCTTATTCAGAAACAAGAACATATACCTTCCGGGCATTCGCAAGCATCTCCTTAAGGTTGTCAAAGACAAGGTCATCTCACTGGGACGGATACCGGATTCTCCTAGAAACCGAATATTCCAAAGGAAATGGGCGCTTCCCTCCTCTATATTTGAAGTGGACCGGGTCTCTCTTTAGCTCGGCTTTGTTGCTCTCTTTTAAGCTTGTTGTCTTTTGTCTAGTTGCTGGTCCGTCCCTGACCCCTTCTTGAGTCTCTTTAGGATGGGTCAGGTACGGGTTGTGCTTTAGCTTGTACTTGGTTTTTTGATAAGTTATATACACATTTACCTTTACCAAAAAAAAAAAAATACACTTTTAAGAAAATGTTAAATTTTTTTCAAAAATTTTGTAAGGCATTCGCTTTGGTGGTAAAAGTTGTTTTTCAGATAATTTATGTGCCACTTTTTAAAAGAAAAAAATCGGGATAAGGACACTAGAAGTGTCACAATTTTCGTACAGCTTTGAGTGTCATAACTTTTTTTTTGCTCACATGAATGCTACATCGGAGTAAAATAGATCATTTGAGTATCACTTCCGGCGAAAATAGATCACTTGAGTGACATTTCTGGCAAATGAGCTGACATGGATTTTTAATTAATTTTTCATCCGACGTGGATTTTTTTAATGTTGTTTTATTTTATTTTATTGATTTTTTTTTAATTTTGCTTTTTTTTCCCAAGGTTGGTGAGGGTCGCCGGAGGCCTCGCCCTCGGTCAAACTGGGAGAGGGCCACCTCGTCGTCGACTGTTATGGCCATGAAGGCCCTTGACGAGGCCATCGCGGCTTTGCATCCGCGAGTGAGGCGGTGAAGGTTCTCGCCAGATCCGGCGAGGCCAACTCGCTCGCGGTTGCGAACGCCCTTGGTGAGGTCGTCGTAGCCTCACCGGCCGTGAGTGCGGCAGCGAAGGCTCTCGCCAGATCCGGCAAGGCCACCTCGCCCGCGGCCGTGAAAGCCCTTGGCGGGGCCGCGATGGCCTCGTCGTTGCGGGCGAGGTGGTGAAGGATCTTGCCAGATCTGGTGAGGCTGCCTTGCCCACGGCAGTGAAGGCTCTTGTTGAAGCCGCGTCAGATTAAAATATTAAAATATTATCCACGTTAGCTCCGGTGAAGCCGCGTTAGCTCCGTCGAAGCCACGTCGGACTTTCCGGCTGCCAAATGGCATTTTGCACTCAAGTGATCTCTTTTTCAAATTTTTGGTACTTAAGTGAGTCAAAAAAAAGTTATGGCATTCAAGTGAGTGCCGTACGAAAGTTATGGTATTCCTTATCAAAAAAAAAATCACTTAAGTGCCAATTCCGATTTGGGTTGTCGAAAATTCGACGTTGTCATATTTTATTAATTTCTCTGACCGACTGTGCCCAATCAGCATATATACCCCTAAATGACGTCATCTACATATTTTGTCCCAAATATAACCCTAAATAGCCATTCAATCAGTTTCCCAAATTCGAAACCCTAAATTAACCATTCAACCAATTTCCCAAATATAAACCCTAAAAAAATGCAGGAGATCGAGAGTGGCAGGGTTGTTTAATGAGCTCAAGCACGCCTGGATATCGAAGGGCACGAGATGAGGGGACTCGGGTCACATGTCGAACCTAACGTTCTTGCTCCGGTCATCGGTCTCAACTGTATTCTTTTCTTCTTCCCAGAGTTTGATAAAAAAATGCAATCGCGAGTGGGGACATTGACGGCGAAGGCGGAGAGGAAGAGCGATATGAGCTCGTGCTTTTTGCGTGATTCTTGCTTTTTGAAGCAGCGGAAACCTCGGCGCTGTTTTTTTTCTTTTCTTTTCTTTCCTTTTTTATGGCTTCAAAGCTGTGAAGTTGAAACATGGAGATGACTCCGCTGTCTCTGTCATCGTCGTCGTCGCTAGCGTATTCAACCTTGATGGAGTTCTATGATTTCCTCGACAGGATGCACAACCTTGCTTCTCTCGATTTCGTTCGATCCATTAAGAGGTTCACCCTCGTCCCTCTCTCTCAATTCCATGGTAGTTTCAGCTCAATCTATAAAAACATCGTTTTTAGGCAAGCCAGCCACGTCATTTAGGATGTCCACATAGATTCATTTTTAATATAAAAACGCCAACTTAGATTTAACTTTTTATTAAAAAATCCATACAATATTTTTTGTTGGAATTTGTTGCTGGTGGCACTTAAATAATTGTTTTTTCTCCGATTTGGCATTTAAGTGAGTTGGCAAAAACTTTTGGTACTTCTAATGTCCTTATGCCCATTTCATATTGGTGTCACTTAAGTAAAATGATTGACTTAGACTCTAATTGATTCGTGAAAAATGAATTATTTGAATAAATTTTCCTAAAAAATGACGATTTGAAATAATTAGTCAATCAAAAGTATTTTTATTACCGACAACAATTAATGTCTAAATATATTTGCGGATGATGAAAATATTATTGGTTCATTTATGCTTGTAAGAACGATCATTTTTATGAAATATTTTTCAAATTATTCATTTTTCGCAAAACAAATTGCACCCTAAAAAAACAAATAGTTAAAGTATATCAAACAAAGTCTTCAAGTAATCAGGCTTTTGCATTAGCGCCCTGGAAAAAAAAATATTTTCAATGAATGGGGTACAAGTGAGAGTGACCCTCCCGATTTTGTTGCCAAGTACTCATCGTTGGTGCGACAAAGCTCGACTATGTCGGGGAGCTATCCTTGTAGAGATGGCAACACACCATGTCCAAAAAAACGATATAATCGATCATTTTTCAGAAAATATTTAATCACTTATTTCTGAAACGAACGTACCCTAATGTATAAATAAGGATTAGATTTGTGTGTATCCCTCTTTCTTTGGACCATTTCCTCTTTCCTATGTACGTTATTAAGACAGGATGGCGACTGATATCATAGGAAAATCTTCCCCAAATATCTCTAATTGTTTGTGCCATGAATGTTACATCCATAGGAGAATGCATGAATTCATGATTTTTATTTTGTCGCTTGCGTGTTTGGGCATTAAAATATGAATCTTTCCTATCCTTTACGCGCGAGACTCTCTCTTTTGTTTCCACTCAAATCCCGATATTTATGTTCTTGACTTTAGGGAATATTACAGCTAAAATTCTTCATCCACAAATTTTTTTTTCTTATCTTATATTATTTGATGCCCATGACCAGCCAATTCAAACATAGGTCATGATGAAATTATAGTGTCCATGCAGCCCAAAGAGTTGCCTCTCGAACACATGCAAACAATAATAATTCACTGTCCCCTAAAAAACGCCAACATGTAGAGGTAAGAATTGATCGGGCAAAGGGACGAAGATGTCATCTCTTTCTCATCACTTCATCGATTAAGCTAGAAGCGACGCCGTATAGGTGAAAATGTGGAGAGTAAAAGTAAAAGATCTCATTGAATCAGAAAATTATGATGAAAGATCTAGCATGACTCCATAGATTATTAGTGTATAGCCGATCCTCCATATGGCATAACCCTTTCTTTTTAAAAGAAAGAAAGAAGAAGTATAATGTAATGTTCCTTTTCTACTTGCCATGGGGTTTGACTTTTGGTCTCGAATATTCCCACGTGATTATTCGTATATACCTCTCGTGCATGTCTACCAACCTTTTTGCCGCCACTTGATTTGAACAAGACAACACCCGCGTATTGGAATGACATCGGTGTCGATTCTACCTGATGACATGAACTACGGAAAAAGTCAACGCCAACGAAGGTTCACAGAAGTTAGATCCTATTCAGTTGGGTTCAAAATTCTAACCCTAATAATAAAATGCTCTTGGTACCAAACTAGTGTTTTTTACTAAGCTCGATTATCTGCCAACACGTTGCTAAATGACGAATATAATGAAGTTGAAGTCATAATTCTTTGCTTTCCAAAGGGAACCTTAAGAGATTATGGGCCGCGTTTTGAAGCACGGAAGTTTTCTTAGTATTTAAACTTTGTTTGTTTCGCAAAAAATAAATAATTTGTATATATATTTTCTTAGAAAAGATCGCTTGTATGGCTTGCACAAGTGAATAAATGAAAAATATTTTCATCATTTATCAAAATATTTAGATATAAATTGTTATCGGTAATGATAACATTTTTAATTGATTAATTATTTTAAATGACACATGCCATCACTTTTAGGAAAATATTTTTCGAATTATTTATTTTTTGTGAAACAAATGAAGCCTTAATTTTTTTTTTTTTGGGGTCAGAAAGCCTTAATTCGATTGTTGTTTTTTCGGACAAAACCAACTAAAAAAGGAAGGGTAAAAAACACAATCTTTTAGTCACTAGGAAACTCTAGGATGAAAGCCGTGGTATTTCTTAGCTGGAACCGTAGGTTTCAACCAAGTTATTAGTTGTATATTCTTTGCCATGGTTGGTCCAAAAAATCGATGTCTCTTGAATTCAAAATTGATGGCATTACCGTAACATTCAAAGAGTTGGGTGCCAATGAAATGATGGATGAATTTCATTTCCACGCGATAGCTACTAAGTTGTGCTCGTGATATTCACTAGATTCATGTCCTGATTTTTGTCAAGCCATAAATATTTGAATAATCATTGCTAAAATCTATCGGTAGAATTTTTGACATAGATGACGTGTTATTTGTTTCCGAACTTGTTGATTCTCAATATAACCTCGTTAACCATCTTCCATTAGACAAACCATCATCTATATTACATTTTCGGTTGATCTGCCGTATGTAATGAAACAGAATTGGCTCGAAAGCATAACTAGTGATAGAGCCATAACCGTACGGGGCTAAACACCGGTAATGGTAAAACGGGGAATGCTCAAGGTATTAGGACTTATCGGAGGTTAAATACTATGATCGAAAAGGGGGAATCTCGTTCGGTTGGATAAAAGGGAAATTCACCATTCGATTTCATAAAAAGCAATCTTTGACAGAAGCTATGTCTTCTACCTCTGCGCCCGTACAGATTGACCAAGACCGTCATCTCCTTTGGGGAAGGAGCGGGGAGAATCATCGGCCAGCCATAGGGTCTGCCTCTGTCTGAGCTGGAAGCCATGGTGGGACCCACCAACTGCACACGTGGGCCCACCAAACAGCGAAGGGCCAAGGGAACAAAAGTCAAGGACGGCTGAGATTGAACCAATCGGGGGAGGAGGCATCATCGGATTTCTGTTCCTTGAGATCGTTCTGTGATGGCGAGTGCCATTGTTGTTACTCGAGCAGGCAGACATCTTTTCCCTTCTCCTTCAGGCAAATGGAATATTATTGTACTGCATCGTCTCGTGGTCAAGAGTCAAGATTGAAACTTCAAACTTGGTCTTCAAGCTTGCCCTTCGATCAACCAGCAAGCTTCGGGGAGGGAGGGAGGAAGAGAGAGAGCTCCATTTCCATGACGCTTCTCTGCATTGAAATAAGGAATAATCCAAGTAGGCTCAATGCCACACCACGCATCACCTGGACTCCTAGAACTCACGGACCAGAACCTTACTTAGTAGTAAAGTGCAGGGAATCTACTTTGGGAGAAAAAAATTTAAAAAGAAAGGGACGAAAGTTATGATATATATTAATGATGTGGTAACGTGATATCACGAGATCAATTTGCATATATATATATTTGCAGATTTTGCAGCTCACATGGTATGTAAAACCTTTTAAGATATAAATGTCCAAGTGTAGCTTTTGGGTGCAATTTTTTCATAATCACTGAAAAACTTAAAATAATCTTAATTGCCAATATTATAATAAAAAAAGTAGGATAGTTTTAACATTCGTCTGACTTCTTCCAAATGGATCGTTTCGCAGAGGTAGAAAGCCAAGAAGATGAGGCCAATTTCTTAATTTTCACCAAACATTTGGCTGGGCAAACAGAACTATATAAGATGAGGCCAGATTTCTTTGTTTGGATTATGGAAGTTGATGCCAAAGCTGGATGAGACGTTGGACGAGCGATTGAATGCCACGTGATAAAAATATTTTTCTCTTATCACGTCAATCGATTTCAATGACGGGTGCTATGTACGTGGATTTTTATTTTTGAAAAACTTTATAAAGCTTCTCTCCTTAGGCAAAAATAAATAAATGTATCTCATGAGAATTTTCAATCCATTGATGGATGGAGACGCGGAGACCTTGTAATGACCCGGTTTGGGAAGTGTTCGTCGAGGCTAGAAGGTTTGGTCAAAGAGCGGCTCCAATAATAGGTTTCTAGGAAGGTGAATGAGGCAGAATGAATTGAATTGCGCATCATATAGTGAAGAGCGTTCTTGGAATATATATATGTATATGTAAAGCTAAAATTAACTTATAAAAGATGCTATTTGACATAATAGCAACGCCTAGCGTTAGACTCTAATGTTAAGCGTGCTCGGTGAGAGCACTATCAGAATTGGTGGCCTCTTCGGTAAGTGGCCAACTGTAAGCCAAAGGACCAAGCGATGGGCCAAATAAACAATACCTCGAGTGAGTTAATAACAAATCTCTCATAAGTTGTATATAGATTATAAGAGTGCATTGAAATGTCCAAAATGGCAACCTTAATAGTAGCATTTAGAAAGCTCCTCCCTAACAGGAGTAGACGGCTAAACGACTACAGGCTTTATTCCAGGATGCTCAAGCTCAAGGGAAAATTAGAGTAATCGTATGAGATATTATGTTATATTTGTATCACTAATGTAAAGAAGTCAACCATTTTCAGCAAAAGTGATCTAACTACTACCGTAAATGAGAAAATCGATATTTTAATTTCTAAATCTCGAAACTCTTATTGATAACACATACTACAACTATTTGATAACACATTTTTCGATTCCTTTTTAGGCTCTATGACTTGAGATTTTTTTGCTTACATATCAGGTCTGGTTATTGGAGATCTCACTCTATGTTGTTGGGGCGTGGTTCATACTGTGCTCAAGCTCAACTAGACGCAACTCTAATTTAAGAGTGAACTTGGATAAAAACCTTATGTCTCGATTTTCTTTATCTCTATTTCATTATGTCTGTTGATAGTTTCCTTATTAATGATTCACCTAACTCGATAGGATCCTGTTTATTATGAATTTAAGAATTTTCGTTTTACTCCGAAAAAAACCCGCTTGCAAATTTAATTAGTGGAAGAATATTTAAATTTAATACAGGAGTGATCATATATAATATTTAGGAACCTTGTTTGGTGGTGCCCGCCGGGAAATCGCTCGCTCATTAACCGTTAAAAGGAGACTTTTCGTTGGTCTCATGGCGTGTATTGTTCGGCTACTTCAGCTTTAGGACAAGCCATCTCTTTATAACCCGACCCCCTCAACTGCGACCACAACACGAAACCTCGTTCGAGAGACTCCCCCACTTCATTCACTTCATCTTCGTTCCTCGGAGAATTCCCATGTCGCATTCTGTTTCTCTCTCCTTCTTGTCTTCTCTCTGTAGCTAGCCATCTCCATTACAGACGCTCCCAAGAAGGATTCTACACTTGCCATCTTTTGTTAGAGTCGGTCTTCCCGCCATACGCAACAGGGTTGACATGGCCGTGCTTGATCGTATGGTTGGATTTCCCGAATTCAGAGTCCCGGCGATCGTGCCAAACGTTCATGGGTTTGCGTTTGAACCAGCGACGCCAGTGTTTGAGGATAAGGTTTACGTCGCGGTCGGGAAGGATTTGAGAGAGAACAGAGCGAAGCTTGTTTGGACAGTGCATCAATCAGGAGGCAACGTAAAGATCTGCATCGTTCACGTTCTAGTTCCTTCGCAGAGGATCCCCATGGGTAAGTCAACGTTTTTTTCTCTTTTTCGTTTGCATATTATCTTCCATTGATGGACAATCGTTATGCAGATAAATCAAAGTTCCCCTTGAGGGGTTTCGCTGTGCCGGAACATATTGGACATCCTGTTGCTTTTACTTGTTATACTATTGCCGATTTTCATTCTTTTGGCGGCTTTCTTTCTTGCAACAGATTCAAATAATTGTGCTGTTAATTTGCCTTTGGTTTGCAGGAGGTCTAGGTGCCGGAATCCCCGCGAGCTCGGTGAACGAGATAGTGTTGAGAGGACACAGAGAAAACGAGAGGATAAACATGCATAAAATCTTGGATAACGGCCTCCTTGTTTGTAAAGAAATGCGGGTATATTTACTTTTTTCTTCTTCTTCTTGAAGTGCCAGTGAATCGCAAAACATATTAATCATTGTTGACCCTTGGAATTTATCGTTCTCGCGTGCCACAAGTTTACATGATTTTCTGTATACTTCTTCATTTGGAGATGAGAGATAATAATTAAGCAAATTGATTGATTTATTGGTTAATAGGTACGAGCAGAGAAAGAGTACATAGAATCGGACAGCGCTGAAAAGGGAATTGTGGAGCTCATACGTTTGCATGGGATAAGAAAGCTTGTAATGGGTGCAGCGGAGGACAGACGCTATTTCAAGTATGTACAAGAACAAGAAGACAGCCCCACATGGGCCGTGGGCTTGTTCATTCCGAATTGATCCTCTTCTTGACTAAAAGGAAATGTTTGTTTGAATTATCAATGGGAAATTACACCAGTTGCTTATTTTCTTTTATTAATCCTTTAAGATGTGTTGGACATGTCTGATCTTCGAGGAAAACTTGATAGCGCTTCTCAAACGCAATGTCCTAGTTCGCCTGGAGTCCATCACTAAACATCATGTATTAGGAATTGTCTTCTTTTCCTAGAGAGTGAAAAAAAAAAGATACAAAAGCGGTGACGTATCGTTTTGAGAATCTAAAAGTCTCATGTTGTGCCTACCGTTTACGTTTGGTATTATTTGCATTTACACCAAATTAACTGACTGTCTTCTCCGGTTTCTAATTGGCAGGAGGATGACAGAACTCAAGTCCAGGAAAGCCATCTTCGTTCGCAATGAAGCGGACATTTCTTGTCAAATTAGGTTTATCTGCGATGGGCACCTCATTCTCACAAGGTCATCCTCCGACTCTTTTACTTTCAAATCTGTCTTCTTCGAAATTATTCAGATGCGCATGTGAGGATGTTAGTGAAAACAAGTTTTACATCAAATATCCAATGCGAAAGAAAAAATCAGCTGATAAATCTTGTTGCCATAGTTGAATGGATAGGAGACCAAGAAATTTTATGTTGGGATGAGGCTTAGACAATTTTTTTTTAATGTTTTCTTTTTTATTTTCTTTCTTTGACTGGTATAGCTAAATACTTGGCAAATTTTGAGCTGGGGGCCGATGGCAACTACCTGTATTCCTAGATCCGTTAATGTCTAGTTGGCTCATAACACAGTAAACCAAAATTTTGAACGAAATTGAGTACAGGTAGGAACGTTTATGAGGGCAACTTCGGCTTCACCATGAAGTTGATTTGATTCTTTGTCAAATCAGGGAAGCTCGGGAGGTTCAATCTGTTGCACCATCGCCGATGACTCCGACCCCTGAAGCTGGAAAGTCAGTTCTCTTGAAATCACAATCCGCCACACTGCAGAGGAGTGCTGCGGCGAAGTTGAGCAATCCATTTCAAAACATTCTGAAAAGAGCGTTCTCGGATCGACGTGCAACGATGCCGATAGCTTCTCCTCCTTCCCCAGATAGCACTCCTTCAGCGCAGCCTAGTGCGGTGAGCATGCCGGAGAGGCAAGACATTTTCCAAGAACGTGAATCGTTTTCAACGAGTCTTTTCCATTGTCCGCAGTGGAATCAGTCGGTCTATCATACAGGCCGTTCATCACTTACCAACACTCTGGTATGTCCAAAATATGACAATGGATAGTCATTTTCATGTTCTCTAGCCGGGAGGTCATGTCTCTAGCTTCGCTTGTCCAGTATTATAGCTAAGAATATCTTATTCTGAGTCATTGAAAGCAATATTGAAAAGTTTAGCTAATTGGAATAGGGTATGAATGAAAACCATGGGCGAGAAGTAGATATCATCGAAGACAGGCAAAAGGATCCCAGGAAGGTAAAATTTCGATATAATATCTGGATGAGTTTGCTATATATCAATATCGACCTAGACGCACTGATTTATGTAAATTGCTCATCTTAAAAATGGAACATTTTTACTCAAGTCTGATTGTTGAGGACCATCCCCAACTCCTTGGAACAGGGTATGAATAAAAATGGAACATTTTTATTCCAATACATCACATAAATAGCATGTATGACACAATTTATGTTGGAAATATGGGAAAAATTGATGGGTGAATGAATGAGAAATTGATACTCAAAGAACACCCTTGAGTTGGAAGTGGGAAGTGGAAAAACACTAATCCCACATTGGAAAAGAAAGAAGGCAATGAGTGCTTTATATAAAGCAATGAGTGCTTTATATAATTGAAGAACATTCTCTGTATTTTGCATTGTTTTGGCATCTGCCGACTGCTGTCGCGTGGCGAGCGGTCAAGCAACAACACCACAGTCCTGTACCCAACTGACCTGAAAGGGACACTCGGGTACTTGGACCCCGAATTCCTCGTCACGCGAGAGCTTACGACAAAGTTTGATGTTTATTCTTTCGGGATTGTACTGCTGGAGTTATTGACTAGGAGGCCCGTTCTAGGACTAGTGAACGAAGTGCAAAAGGCAATCAATGCGGGGACTTTGAAGGCCATCTTGGATCCTTTGGCTGGAGAGTGGCCCTATATGCTGGCCAAGGAGTTGACTCATTTGGCTTTGAGGTGCTGCCAGATAAGCAGAAGGAATAGGCCGGATCTCCGGTCAGACGTGTGGACAGTGCTGCAATCGATCGGAGCTTCCTGTCAGTAAACCTAAGCTTCCAAATACCGGGTCGTGTGTGGCAGTTGTCAGCGAGTACCGGCTCGTTTGTGTGTATATTTATACATATTTTTTGTTACATCGTTTTTTTTTTGGTCGAATTTTTGTTACATCGTTTATTAAGTCATCTTGTCGAGAGTTCCTCCTGCATGTACCTATCATTGTTCTTATGAATAGATTTTCTTCCGCATTAAGTACACGGACAGCGGGATACCACTGGTTAATTATACGCAGGATCAGATCCACAAATATAGCAGCAAGCAAATCAATGCCTTGTTATGTTGTTCAGTCTTATTAAACTCACTTCACTTCCACAAACAATTCTCATCGAAGAAATACAATTCTCTGAATCCTTCCCATCCATTACGTGCTAGACTTTTTCTCTCTTGTCTCCCCTTGATTTTCTATCTCTATGTTATTGACTTTAGGGAATAGTACAGTAAATATTCTACACCCGCTTTCGTCTCCTCCATATTTAACACGAAGAGTCTTGTCAATGGTTACCTGTTACTATTATGTTGGAGCGGGCGAGTAGATTTGGTCTACCTAATCTTATGTCAAAAACGAAAAGATGATTAAATGCTCTTATCTCTATATTACTTAATTTTCATGAGCAGTCAATTCAAACGTAGTTCATGATATCCTTACCAAAAAAAACATAGTTCATGATAAAATTCTCAGTGTCCATGCAGCCCAAAAGAGTTACCTCTCAAATGCATGCAAACATTTATTCACGTTCCTCTCGTAAACAACAATATTTAGCGGTAAGGGTCAATCGTGCGAGTGAAGGAGCTAATGGAATTGGAAAACTATTTGATATGGCATTAACTTTTCTTTAAAAGGAAGTATATGGCGTTTGACTTTTGGTCTCGAATATCCCGACGTGATTATTCGTATATACCTCTCCGAGTTCGCTTGCTTAGGGATCTCGTAGATATAAAATATGTTTTAGCTTAGCAATCATTCTTTAATGATGTCTGCCAAGGCCGGCAAAGGATAAGGTACGCATGTGTACAAACCTCTTCCTCCATTAACAGGACTACAAATGTGTACTAGAATGACGTTGGTGCCGATTTTCTTAAACCAGGAAGAAGTCAATGTTTTCTAGGGGATCGATCGCTCTCTCTTTCTGAAGTCTCGTTTCTTTTAGCCTAAATAAATAAAGTTGAGATGAAGATTTATTTGGAGTTTTCCTAATTCCATCCACCAACCACCGATTTTTTTTTGGTGAAAAATAAATTCTACGAATTAATTCTAAATTCATTTGGTGGCCCAAGCAAGGCGGTGTCACGGTTAGGGGATTGCTTTATGAACTCTTGCTGTTTTTTTTAACCTGAACAAAGTCGTCATGCTATTATATCGAAATAAAAATAAAATCAATCTTTTTATATTTAATTTTTTTTCTTTTTTTCCTTCTTCCTCGACCGGTTGCCAGCCATGCCAACAACCGGTGATTGGCCACATGCGAAGGATGAGCTTGCCCAAAGCTAGCAAGGTTGAGATCACCTTAGGCCGGAGAGACCTCGAGCTCGTAGATCTAGTGTTAGATCTGTATACATCTTAGGAACAATCTCTCGATTCTCCTCTGACACGCAACAATGACTCCTCATTTCTTCTTCCCTCCGAATCTACAAGATCTCGAAGAGGAACTAGAAGACAATTGGCTCTATGCACAAAACCCCGTTGACATCGCTTCGCTTCGCCCCTCCAAATTCGAGCTCTAACGACCTTTGACGAGCTTGATCTAGTTGGATCTGGCGAGGTGGAGCCTCGCCCAAGATTGGCAAGGCTCGGCTTGCCATAATTTGGCAATCTCGAGCCTCACCGGGCTTTGGAAAGCTTGTCTCTTGCATGTGGCCGGTTGCCAGCCGTTGCTGTGGTCAGTGATTGGCCGAGGAAGAAGGAAAAAGAAAAAGAAAAAAAAACTAATTAAAAATTTGATTTAAAAAGATATTTTTATAAGAATGAACATTTCATTAACAAAAGACTTGAGTTCAAGTGTTGATGACCCGCACACGACTTTTGAGGTATATTTGCCACAGGTGTACGGTTTGGGTTTTTTGGTGATCCAAAAATTATTTTGGAGTAAATTTATCATATGTATACTGGTTTGAGATTTTTCATGGTATTAACCTCATATAAATATATAACATAAAGTAAATTATTCACGAGAAACACCAAAAGAACAAAATTATAAGACAGGGAAAAGTAAAAGCCTTGACCTTGGGCATGTCAAAATTCAGATGATGAGAGGCCCGCTTAAAGCTAATGCTTCCCTATACGAGTACTTAATCTTTCCTTAAGTACTGCCATCATGCCTGTAATGGATCTCTCCCCATTGCAAGAAAATGGTGTTTTCTTCTTCGCACAAAATAGCCAGCACTAGACATGCATTGCATTATGTGTATCCGATTGATGTTCTTTTGGCCACTTTATGAATTTATTACTTTCACATGGACGTCCATCACGGACGTTTAGAGTCTCCGATATCAATTTTTTTCATTCTATCCTCTCCTACTCGAAAGGTTTGCACGTATAATCTCAAGAGAAACCTCAATTGAGGACGGACAAAAGGTGATGAATGTGTGGATTGATTTCATCGTTTACCTTCGCTTCGCTTCTCCTCCAATAATGTCCAAGGTCTCCATATTGTTTTGTTTTTATTCCATCATTTTTTCTTAAGCTTTAAATTTTTACTCCAGGCTATAATGATATATATTTTTTCAAACTGATAATTACTTTAATATTTTCCCCTTTGATCTCTAAGTAATTTGTGATTCATATTCGCATGTAGTCTTTTTTTCAAAAATAAAAGCACAATTTGAAATCATATCTTCTTATGCATTGAGATCACCACACTCGCTTGAAATTAAGATTTTTCTTTGAAGATCATAATCCTTGCTCAAATTGTTTACCTTATAATATTTATTTATAAAATCTATCAAAGTGTGTGACATAAATAATAATTTTAGGTATTTTATCGATTCTTACTATTCGATTCGATTATTTTCATGATATGTACAAGTACGATAACTTTACTCAAACTTAGTACCATAGAAGGATTTAAGAAGAACCAATATGTTCTATCACAAATAATTTACAATCCTCTTGGTGAGCGATTCTAATTTCTCATATGCACCCGATTTGCTTGAGCCAAATGCATATGCAAAATGACCATCAATAGCAGTTTACTTGATCCAGTTTCCCAAAATGACACAAAATAGGTGGGTAGCAAATGCTTAGGGGCGAGAGACAACTTTCTTATGCCACTTCTCGTTCCCTCTAGCCAAATGGCTGCTGGCACAGGACTTAACAATAATTCCTGGGATATTCCAAACTACCATTGAAGTTAAATTATATTAAGTATCATTTGGTCAATTTTGTTCACAAAATCAAAAGGGATTGTGCATTGATTCGCTGTTGGCGTCTCAACTAGCGAATTTCTGTTTATCAATCTGACTTTTTTTTCCAAAAAAGTTCCTTAAAATTTTGATACATCATGGTTGTGTAAATTCTCAAATATGTTTAGCACTCCCTAATAGTCAGAAAATGCGTGGCATCTGCGAAGTGTAATTGTTTCCTTTTCTAGACAAAAGCTATCACAAAGTTGTGTTCGCTTTCTCTCCTTTAAATAAGCTATACATACATCGGATGTTCTACTTGATTTGTAGCTGATTTTAGGGTGTTAACACCTATTTTTATTTTGCCCAAAATCAATTACATAAAATTTAGGAATTAATTTTTTTTAATTCCTAAGAAAAAATATTTCTATTTAAATGCATTGCATTTAGAAATTAGGCATTTGTACAAATAGAGTTTATTAATTTAATTTTTTTAAAAAATAAAAACAAACAAAAAAATCGCATTGGGCCGGATTGGAACCGGGCCGACCAGGCCCATTTTCTTTTTCTTTTCCTTTCCTCCCCCCCCGCGGGCCCTCAGCCCTTTCTTTTCTTTTTTTTCCCTTTCCTCGTGCGGGCCCAGGCCCGCCCAGCTCCTTCCTTCTTCCTTCCAGCCCAGCCCGCCTCAACCTTTCTCTTTCTTTCTCCCCCGTCGCTCTCGCTGCTGCCCTGTTCGCCCCTGTTCTCGACGGCAGCGTGACGCACGGCGGCGCCGCTCGTTATCGTCGTCATCCGGTCAGAGGAGGCCGGGGCAGCACGCTACAGGGACTGGCCATTAATGGCCAATCCCGTCTCCCTCATTTCTTGGCTCCCCTTATCCATTTTCCCCTCTCGGCTCCCTGTTGCCCCTGTCCCTGCTCTGTCCTGGCCTGCAAGAGGCCACCAAAGTCGTGGGATGACGACGGCCGGTGCAGGCCGTCGTCATGCCGACGCAGAGGGGCCAGGGATGATCTTCGCCGTCGTCGCCGCCTATAAAGCCAACCAGTGAGAGAGAGCCAGGGTCGGCCGGCGAAACAGTGAAAAAAGGAGAAAAACAGAGCAGAGAGAGAAACTAAGAGAGATAGAGAGAACCAGAGTGAAGCAGAGAGGAGAGGGGAGCCTGGGAACGTCTCACAGGTCCCAGCCGGTCTCGCCGTCTCATGCAAGCCGATTAGCCACCCCTGGAAACACCCCCGATCGGCAAAAACAGTAAAACACAGGAAGAGAGAGAGACCGAGAGAGAGAGAGAGAGAGAATAGAGAGAGGGACAGAGCAAACCGAGGCTACGCCGGAGCAAGAAAGACAACGAATAGCGTCGCCGTCGCCCACAGAGTAGCTGAAAAGCCACCCAGACGCGCCGTCGATCGGTAGGCTCTCCCGGCCGAGTCCCCGCCTCTGTTTTCCCCTGATTCGGTGTCCAGTGTGGCCGGGACTTGCGCCCCTTGTCGCGCGATTTCCGGCCCACACCGCCTTCAGTCACGATCCCCACTCTCTGTCGAAAGCGAGCCGCAGCCGCCGGAGCTGACCGGGTCGCCGGAGCTGACCGGGTCGCCGGAACAGGCCGAAAGGCCTCTGTTTGGGTCACACATGCCAGGTGCTCGACGAAATGCCTAAGTGAGGCCGGGAAGGTTTTGCTCGCCGGCCGGCGAGCGGCGGTCCGACGGCGGCTCAGGTGAGTGGCACAACCCAGGGGCGGTCCTAATCGACAATTTGCAGGCAGCGTAGGGCTGGGTCGGCCGGCGTCTTCTCCCCCGCGGGTCCGTCGAGTCGGGTCGGACGCGACCCGGATCGACAGATCCAACCAGGTCAACGATCGGGTCGGATCCGTTGACCCGGGTCGGTCTGATCGACCCAACCCGACCAGGTTTGATTGATTGATTGATTTATTTTAATTTTTAATTTTATTTTTTTTTAAAAAAAATTTAGAAAAAATTCTAATTTTTTTTCCGTCTTTTATTTTATTTCATCTAATTTTTTTAAAAAAAATTTAAAAAAATGTTTAAAAAAATTAAAATTTTAAATTTTTTTTGGCATGTTTGTGTGTTTTTATTTTATCATGCATGTTATATTTAATCGTATAGGTTGCATGTTCAATTAGATAAGCCTATCGCGGTATTATTATGCATGTTTTTAATACAATTACATGAGCTGTTGTGTTTCGAATGTCATCTGACTTAGTTAGAACCTTAGGTTGCATGTCTACATTGATTGCTAATCGTTTCTGATTATGCACTTGCTTGATCACCTCACATGTTAGGAGACAGGTCCTAAAATCAGTCTAAATTGCATGACAAATGTTTTCAAAAAATGAACAGGGTAAAAAGGTACCGAAAGGGCATTAGTTATTCAACTAATGTAACCAAGTCCCCGAATCTAGTTAATCTCTGGTTTGTAGGAATAGGGTGATTCTCCCGTCACTCTATTTGGGTTTCTAATCGACGTACCCCAAATCAATCAGTGGCGACTACTGCATGTAAACCATCTGCATGTTAAAAAAAACTTAAACCTGAAGTCGCGTTATGGTATGGGTTTGGGAGAGCCCGAGTTAAGTCCCGAACCTAGACTTAGCAAATACCAGGTTGAGACCTCTCCCGATTGAGGTTGGTTGCGACAGACTAGCGACTCCGCTGGGGATATATCATGTAAAAGTGGACTTAGGCCAAAAAGATTTTTATCATGTTCAAAACAAATTTTGTTTGGCAGCAAGGACTTCAGGTATGAGCCTGACATTAAGGTGTTATTTGTTTTTGCAGGTTCGAATTGATTGTTTATAAATTGTTGTGCATGCTTTAATGATTTAGCACTACACTATTGCACACACAACCATGCTGCCCGACCTGGGCGACAATAGGACACCTTAGGATGGTGTTAAGAAAGATACGACCTCGAACGCGAGCCCGCGATGTAGAGGTTGCCTTTCTTTTTCCCGAAATTCATTTCTAAAAAATCGTAAAGAAATATTTTTAGCTGCTATTTGTGTGACTATAAAATATTTCTTTTAATTTGGCCGAGGTTAAAAAGACTTGACACCAACGCGAGACTGCGACGGTCAAGCACCCTTTTAATTTCATTTTTGCTAAGCCAGTCTAGATAGAAATCGAGCCTCACTCCACATATGCATGTCGTTGTGATTGACATGGTTCAAGGAAAGGTATATATTCTATCCCTTCTTATTTCATTATGTAGCCTACTTGTTCAATTGATTTTGTTACTGTTAGGCCATCCATTGATTGTGAAAATGAGCAATTCCGAGAGATTATGACTTCCCCATCGTCCATAGAATGAGCATCCGGGAAAAACATCCTTTTTTATCAAAAAATCTCACTATACATATCCTTTTTGTATTTAGGGGTTTTATTTTTCCTCTTCAAATATGTTTATGGGCTGTACTAATGTTAATTTAGTTTGGGTCGTTTTTATGCCTTATATATATTTTTTGGGGCGAAAATGACACCACCGCGCCCTTTGGCCCAGTGGTACCCGGGATGTAAGCCGTACGGTCCGAGGCGATTGGGGTTCGAACCCCGGGAACACCACCTGTAATGTTGATATTAATAAAAATCCCTTTTTGCTTTATTTTTCTTTGCAAATAAAGTGAATACATAATAATATTATGATTAGGTCATAAAATTATTCTTTTATGAATGTTATAATAATTTATTTTAGCGTTTTTGCAGGTAGTTACAAAAATGGCTGAGGAAAACGCCTGTCTCAATAGCATGGAAAATGAGATGAAATTGATTTTCAATGCACTTGAAAACATCACCAAGCAGATTGAAGCCATCAACAGCAAGCTCGCACCCACGCCTGCAACAATCGAAGTGGTATTACCACCTCCGTCTATTGGAAAAGACAAAGCCTCCGCCAGCGACTGTAAAATGCCCCTGCTAGAGGATGATCCGCTTCCCCTTGCCAACAAGAAGCCTGAACTCAAAGCTGCACCAATGACAGAACAGGACAAACGCCTTGCAAAGGTCGAAGAGATGCTGAAACAGCTACAAGGCCCGCAGCACGCTGTCCCGCTTGACCTGTCTATATACAAACGGGTCAGAATACCAGAAAAGTTCAAGATACCCAAATTCGAGAAATATGATGGCACCTCATGTCCCAGACACCATCTGCATATGTATCATGTGTGGATGACCCAATATGTTGACAATGAGCCCCTCATGATTCAGACTTTTCAAGCAAGCTTGACGGGACCTGCCCTGATCTAGTATATGTCAAAGGATATTGATACTTTTAAATCTTGGGATGATGCCGCTGATGCGTTTCTCAAGCAATATCAATTTAACCTCGACGTCACCTTCACTCGTGAAGACTTGGAACGCGCTGAGAAGAAGAAGAGCGAGTCCTTCAAAGAGTACGCCACCAGGTGGAGAAACTTAGCCGCCCAAGTTACCCCACGACTCACTGATCAAGAACAAGTAAAGTTGTTCATTAAATTCCTTCCGTATCAATACAGACACCGCCTGGTTGGTGCCACTGCTGAGTCCCTTAATCGTCTTGTTCCTGTGGGTGAACGAATTGAAACGAGATTGCGTGAGGGGTGGTTCACAGACCCTACTTCCACAAGCAAGAAACTCGGTATGGACAAGGAGAAAGAGCCCTTGACGGATGTGGATGTAGTATACACACAAACTGTTCATCCTTTCCCAATGATTCAGATGAGCGGTGGACAACAACCGGCCTCAATCCGCCGGCCGCCCTAAAGGCGAAATAACAAAAAGCAGTTCACGCCACTCCCTTTGCCTATGTCTCAGATCTTGCCTATTCTCCTAGAAAAAGGGTTGCTTGCTAAAGAGCCAAAGCGTGAAAATCCTGAACGTTTCCCTAACTATGATCCTTCTAAGGCATGTGATTACCATTTGGGCAAAATGGGACATTCCGTCAACGACTGTGTTGTCTTGAAAAATAAGGTCCAGAAATTGTTAGATGCAAAGATGTTTTCATTCCACAACGCACCACCTAACCAAGCAGGAGGCGCAGATGTCGTCATTGAGTAAACTAAAGACTCAATTTTCCTCCCTTTAGAATAGAGGCAGATTTAATAGTTTGAATCCTCCCCTATGTGGGAGCTTTTCTTGCTTTTTAAAGTCTCAGCTGTTTCTAAAATTCCTAGTTTTTTGAATCTATAATTATGCTTGGAATTTTGGTTTTGCACTTTCCATTCCAACAAATGTTATTCGCCTGAATCATTCAAAAGAATTACAAGTGTTTCGTTTTGAGGGTCTGAGGAAGTATCCCAAACCAGCCCGTTGATGATATCCAGCCATGTAAAGGAAAGTATTCTGAGGCCCGGGCTTCCTCATGTTTCCTTGTTTTTAAGCTTTTGAAAATAAAACAAACGTTTTATTATTTTTCAAAAAAATCAAAAATGATGGTCGAAAAGCATGCATGTTCATAGCCCTGTTTGTTTTTCTAACTTGCTCACTTCGTGTCTCAGAACATATTCCTTTTGATTTGTTGCTACAAAAGGGACATTTGGAAATGACACAAATTGAAGAGCACATCAGACCCTGATGACGATAGCGGACCAACTTATCTGATAGGAGCAGTCCGAACGAAAATTGTCCAATCTTCAAAGGAAGCATGGAGCAAATTTCATTACCACCAGTGGAGGATATCAACCCTAGGGAGTCAAAAAGAACACAATGAACTGGGAAACATGCTATACTTTGACGTGCTAGCAAGCTGGATAAAACACCAATGTTAGGACTTCTCGAATGAAACACGACGAAGAAGTGCTTAATTGGAGGAGTAGGCTAGAGGGCATGCAATCCCTCAGTCCATCAAAAAGGGTGTATTTCGTTCCTAAAGTTCATCCACTCTAGCATAGAAATGACATATTCAAATGAAGAACATTCCTGGTTGCAAGTCTAACCAGAAAAGGATTTTGCATACGACGAAATTGCGTCAAGGCCGATCTTGGCAACCACAAAAGTGTTAATGGTATCCAGGCCTACATCTGTCGAAGACCTTCAAAGTAGAGATTAGCTTTGCTGCGAAGATTCCCATGCAAGCAATTGCCAAATGTCTTGTGCATTCAGGAATCAGAGAATAGGTCAGGACCGCATCGAAGCAGCATGCGCCGACAGCAGGACGTTCTAGCCCGGAGTACCTCTAATTATAGAGGATTTCATTCGAGTTTCGTGCCCAACCATGAAAGGAGAAAGGATTCTCCCAGTTTCGAGGGCAAAGTGGAAGAAGGGTAACCTGTATCGTGTTTATTTTACCCTCCATCGTTTTGTTTCTAAACATAGATTCATGCTTTTGTCAGAAAGAAATCATTGACAGAGAAGGCTGAACAAAGTAAAGAAGAGAAAAGACACTGCTAGCTTTGAAGGCAAAATCAAAGAGGGGTAATTTGTATCGTTTCCAATTTCTATCCCTCAAAGAGCCGTTCATTAACACGGTTTCTCTTATTACTTTGCAAGATTGCTTTGCTATTGCCGCACAGGTAAGTATTTCTTTCCTCGAAGGCTCTCCTCATCATAATGCAAGACAACAAGAGTAAGAGGAGGCATGATAAACCAAATAAATGCCTAACCCTCCTCAGGTGCATTACTTGAAAAGTGATTTTGTATGGTAATTTTGCCTGTTTAATTTACCAATTCCCTTGAGAATTTTGACAATCCGACGAAAGGTGTTGAACTATTCCAATGTGTTGAACGAGGTGTGTAAGAATGATGGGAGGCAATCCTTGACCCATACACATCCTCACATACTAAATTCTTGCAGAATGAATGACAAGGTTCCATTTCTACAAGGTAAAGAGATTTCTCGCATAAGGTACGGTAGTCAAAATGACGAGAGGCAATTCATTTCCTTCCCCTATACACTACCATTAATCCTTTGCTTGACCATTCTCAAGCCCATACACTCAGAAATTCCTTCTAAGTCACCCCTGTAAAAAAAAAACCACCTCACATTGGGGCAGCTTGAGATGAATTAGTGTCACAGGATGGATTCAGACTTAGAGGAAACAAGAAAAACATCCTTTCTTCCGATCACCTTTCCCCCGTTGGCTTCGGCCTCATCATCTTTACGGACCCAATGGCCCCTGACACAGTCCTCCAAGGCAAGTACACCATCGACGACAAATCAGTCGAGGCTAAGAGAGCTTTGTCAAGAGAGGAGCAGCAAACTAAAGTCTGCTCACCATGTTAATATCTTATTGATAACAGTGATGTTTTCATCCAGAATGAGGAGTTTGTAATATCTAAAATTCTCTTTGACCATCAGCTGCAACAGTTCGAACAAAATGAAAAAGACGAATAGAGATTTTATTGCTCTCACTCACATTAATCTTTGAGTGTTTTTATTGTAGATGAACTCTCACCTTGATTTAAGTGCCTTAGGATGACGAAGAGCAGTTTTTCTTCTACCCCACACACTTATATCCCTTGCTAACCCAATTGAGCCAGCGATTTCATTTCATATGAACCCAGTTGGTGATCATCCCCTACACTGGGGCAAGTCAAAGTCACCACAATTCGAACGTCGAGCTCCAAAGTACCGAATCAAGATGAAGACTCCAACAGCCTAATAACAACGTTCTGTTCAACTTTGTTTAGGCTAATCTAGACAACACCAGAAGAGCAGCAAAAAATGCTGAAAACTGGGGGCATGAAAAAGCAGTGTGCTTGGTAAAAGCAAGGCCAATATCCATGAAAAAACAAAAAGAAGAAAAAGAAGAAGAACAACGATGAAAAGATAAAAAAAAAAGGAGTCCCTAATTTATGGGTAACTGCTGTGAAAAGCGATGGGGTTTCAGACGAAGAGGTCTCTGAACATGATGAAAGTGCTCTCAAACACCTCAAAGTTGTCAAACAGGTGTAGGATAGACAACCCCAAAGGGGTTCAAACTTGAGTTCTTCTTTATTACAAATTTCCATTTTGAGAACATAGTCTTGACAAGGATCTGTCACATGACAGACAAAGACAAACCTATTCTGAAAAAAAAAACAATTGAGACAGGGATAAAATGGTATCCAGGAAAATGCTTGACACAGAAGCTTCTTAAAAAAAAAAAGTTGTGAAAGAAGCTAAACACCATATTACCCAGGGAGTTTGCCAGGAAGATGCAGACGGCGGAGAAGAAGACTGGTGACAATACTAGATGATCACCAATTCTCACCCTTACACACATTTTTGAGCCAAACGATCATTTCGTTCTTCAACCTGTAAACCAAGCCCACGTTACGTCCCTTATGAAGCCTCTACTGACTAGGACACTTGAATTAACGTGGAATTTCAAATGTTTATAAACAATGCTCAAAGAAGTGCGAGCAAGATTGTTTTTATCTCTTTTTGCGGAGTTATTGACTTGTAAACCTGGAGATAATTGCAAAATATCCTCCTTCATGGCCTTGACTTGAACAGTCACCTTTGTTAAGCCAGTGACCAAGCCAGTACTACAGTCCTGAAAGAAGACCTCTCAGATTGGCAATGTCGTACCACTTGTGAGAAAACTCAGACCCTTGCGGATATGATAACGACCAGATTGAGTGTTTTCGGTGTTCCCACATTAATGGACGGGACAAATACCCCTTTTCAATGAGAGCAAGTGGAAAGTCCTTTCTGACTGAAAGTCCCTCGTTCAGCATCTCGAGAAGTCCACCTTGCGAGCGAAAATTATCTTAATTGACCCTCGGTGGATGTTTGGTGATGCAAACATGACAAAATCATCATGCATGAACTTTCGAATATGCATCCTAGAATAGCTTAGCTTGTCTATCCCTGATAAATGCATGCATGTTTGTGCTAATTGTCTTTGACAACTCAAATTTTTAACCCCTAGTGATAGGACACAAAAATTTGGATGCTGTAGAAGCCCACCTTATCACTCCAAGGGAGATGCCCTGAAAAAGGTCGGTTATTCAGCAGATGATGCACTTAACTTTCGGGTAAGAAACCCGGGGTATTTCATCAGATTTCTTTTCAAACTACCCGGAAGATAAACCAGGTTCTTTTGAAAAAGAAATGCATCTTAACTTGCAGTCAAAAAATTTCATATGATATTCTGAAATAGCTTTAGTTGTCTATATCTCCCATGAATTCGTATGTCTTTGTACAAGAAAATTTGTCTGATAGGAAACATGCCCTTAAGAGACAGGAACGTGGTCAAGTGCTCATCGTTCGAGTCTTTTCAAGCCTTGCTGGCGAGGACCCATCAGGAAAATCAACAAATTCTCAGGCGAGGACCCCCAGGTGCTCATTTGTTTGAGCCTTTTCAAGCCCTGCTGGCGAGGACCCACCAGGCAATCAACAAATCCTCGGGCGAGGACCCCTAGGTGCTTAATTGTTGAGCCTTTCCAAGACCTGCTGGCGAGGACTCACCAGGCAAACCATCAAATCTTCGGGCGAAGACCCCCAGGTGCTCATCGTTTGAGCCTTTTCAAGCCTTGCTGATGAGGACCCACCAGGCAATCAACAAATCCTCAGGCGAGGACCCCCAGGTGCTCAATTGTTGAGCCTTTTCAAGCCTTGTTGGCGAGGACCCACCAGGCAATCAACAAATCCTTGGGCGAAGACTCCCAGGTGCTCAATTGTTGAGCCTTTCCAAGACCTGCTGGCGAGGACCCACCAGGCAAACCATCAAATCCTCAAGCGAGGACCCCTAGGTACTTTGTCAAGGTGACCGAAGAAAGGTTCGGGTTCTGGCAAAGCAAAATCCAGATAGTCAAGGTAATCGAAGAAAGGTTCGGTTACCTACACAAATGAAATCCAGCTGGCGACCGAAGATAAGTTTGGGCCTGTGCAAGCGATTTCCCCGGTCGAAGTAATTGAAGAAAGGTTCGATTACCGAGACAAATGAAATCCAACTGGCGACCGAAGATAAGTTTGGGCCTGTGCAAGTGATTTCCCCAGTCGAGGCAACCGAAGGTAGGTTCGGGTCCGAGACAAATGAAATCCAGTCAAGGTGACCGAAGATAAGTTCGGGTCCTAGGCAAGCGATTTCCCCTAGTCAAGGCGACCGAAGACAGGTTCGGGTCCTAGACAAACCATTTCTCCCGTCAAGGCGACCGAAGATAGGTTTGGGTCCTCGACACACGATACCAACTATCTGGAATTACTCTACCCTTAGGCAGGGTAAATAACCCCAGGTATGTTTTTATTTACTTTAGCATGCATCATCTTATATTGCATCATGAAAATGGGACTCCAGTCTCGCCAAAAATAACATTCATTGAGCATGCATGGGTCAAATTTAGGTGTCATTTTGTCTTTGAACGTTACCTCTGCGAGCTTAATCTTTGCGAGTTCACTTTCAAAGAGGGGCAGCTGTTAACACCTATTTTTAATTTGTCCAAAATCAATTACATAAAATTTAGGAATTAATTTTCTTTAATTCCTAAGAAAAAATATTTCTATTTAAATGCATTGCATTTAGAAATTAGACATTTATACAAATAGAGTTTATTAATTTAATTTTTTTAAAAAATAAAAACAAACAAAAAAATTGCATTGGGCCGGATCGGAGCCGGGCTGACCCGGCCCATTTTCTTTTTCTTTTCCTTTCCTCCCCCCCTCCCCCCCCGCGGGCCCTCAGCCCTTTCTTTTCTTTTTTTTCCCTTTCCTCGTGCGGGCCCAGGCCCGCCCAGCTCCTTTCTTCTTCCTTCAAGCCCAGCCCGCCTCAGCCTTTCTCTTTCTTTCTCCCCCGTCGCTCTCGCTGCTGCCCTGTTCGCCCCTGTTCTCGACGGCAGCGTGACGCACGGCGGCGCCGCTCGTCATCGTCGTCATCCGGTCAGAGGAGGCCGGGGCAGCACGCTACAGGGACTGGCCATTAATGGCCAGTCCCGTCTCTCTCATTTCCTGGCTCCCCTTATCCATTTCCCCCTCTCGGCTCCCTGTTCCCCCTGTCCCTGCTCTGTCCTGGCCTGCAAGAGGCCACTAAAGTCATGGGATGACGACGGCCGGTGTAGGCCGTCGTCATGCCGACGCAGAGGGGCCAGGGATGATCTTCGCCGTCGTTGCCGCCTATAAAGCCAACCAGTGAGAGAGAGCCAGGGTCGGCCGGCGAAATAGTGAAAAAAGGAGAAAAACAGAGCAGAGAGAGAAACTAAGAGAGATAGAGAGAACCAAAGTGAAGCAGAGAGGAGAGGGGAGCCTGGGAACGTCTCACAGGTCCCAGCCGGTCTCGCCGTCTCGAGCAAGCCGATTAGCCACCCCTGGAAACACCCCCGATCGGCAAAAACAGTAAAAAACAGGAAGAGAGAGAGAGAGAGAGAGAGAGAGAGAGAGAGAGAGAGAGAGAGAGAATAGAGAGAGGGACAGAGCAAACCGAGGCTACGCCGGAGCAAGAAAGACAATGAACAAAGTCGCCGTCGCCCACGAAGTAGCTGAAAAGCCACCCAAACGCGCCGTCGACCGGTAAGCTCTCCCGGCCGAGTCCCCGCCTCTGTTTTCCCCTGATTCGGTGTCCGGTGTGGCCGGGACTCACGCCGGCCTTGTCACGCGATTTCCGGCCCACATCGCCTTCAGTCACGATCCCCACTCTCTGTCGAAAGCGAGCCGCAGCCGCCGGAGCCGACCGGGTCGCCGGAACAGGCCGAAAGGCCTCTGTTTGGGTCACGCATGCCAGGTGCTCGACGAAATGTCTAAGTGAGGCCGGGAAGGTTTTGCTCGCCGGTCGGCGAGCGGAGGTCCGACGGCAGCTCAGGTGAGTGGCACAACCTAGGGACGGTCCTAATCGGCAATTTGCAGGCGGCGTAGGGCTGGGTCGGCCGGCGGACAGCCAATTTCGGCCCCGCCGGCGTCTTCTCCCCCGCGGGTCCGTCGATAAAAGGAAGAAATGAACAGAAATAAAAGGAGTATGGCAATTATTATCCAACCGAAAAAAGGAACAAACATAAAAGGTAATATGGTCATGGCAAGATCGCGAGATAAGAAATTCTCCGTTCTCCATTCTCCATCCTTAAATAGTTGAATGATGTTAATATGGGAGCCATGATATGCACCGATGATGAATTCATTGGCTAAGCTCGTATTTATTTTTTTCTTTCTTCCTAGCTAGTTTTGTGGGAAACTTTTGGGGCAAGAAATATGTTGAGATCAACAACCATTTGCCAGTCGGAACTACTCTAACAGTTATTCTTTTGTTTATTGCAAATCCAAGGACAACGATCTCGGAATCTATGATATAGCAACACGCGGTTGGGGATTCACATTCCGTACCCATGCCCTTGGGAGGACGTTATTCTTTTGTAGCTTTTCATGGTCAGATCAATTTAAGTGGTTTGATATATTTGTGCAATACAGGGACCATCTTTGCGACAAGTGTATTTGGAATATCTTGCCAAATGGTCCTTGTAGGCTTATGGAAGCTTCCAAAGAAATTGATGTTTGTTATCCATGGAATCCTCTTACAAATTTGGGAGGAAACCTCCTATTTGAGTGTATGATTGAGAAAGATAATATTATGAACTAATACATTACAATTTAAATGAAATAAAAATTATCTTAGTTATCTTTCAAATATACATACACACAGCATGTGTGCTTATTCTAATAGCCTTATTATTTAAATTTCAATGGGCATCTCTTTCTTTATAGTATTGTCTCTTCATTTTGTGTCATTCTATCTGTCCTCAGTAATAGTATCATTTTTTTTATTGCTGTCGAAGTGTTTCAATGTAAATCTTTTTCAATTAGAAAAAGGTTAACAAGTTTTAAGCCGTGTCGATTTCGAATTTGTAATGCCGGTGTTGTGTCGAGAATTAATAATCTTGATTTTGTGACGAGAGCACAGTTGACGGTGTATTCGGCCATTGATCTTGGAGTAATCCTAAAGCAATCTGGCAAAAGAGATTTGCCATGGCCAGTTCAGGTGTGGGCCATTGGAGAAGAATAATCAAATTCTTAACCTTGACTTTTAGTAATGTTTCTGTTCCAAACTTTTTTTTGGGCCTAAAACCTGTTTTCGACTTGAGGACGCTCAGATTGTAGGCCATATTAGTCGGAATTGGCAACAATGTTGTGCCTCTTATTGAGAAGGGTATGGCACTGCCATTACTGTACGCTAAATAGAAACGATGTAGCTCTTGACTCAAATGGTTCGATTGTTGCGTATTGGAGATTTGTTTCTTTTCTTTTCAGACTATAATGGTAACAACTGAACATGAAAGGGTGTGCTTGCAAATTTTTTGAGACTATCAGAATGGTAGTTTTGGAAAATATGAAGATGTCCCGAAACAGGGTGGTTTCGTGCTCGAGTTCTCTTCAAGCCTATCAATTGCAGCGCCATCGCCACTCCTTGCCTCTTTCTTTGATCCATATCACGGGAAGCAACCATACTCCCTTCATTTGCTTTCTCCACTAGCTTTAAATGGAGCCAATCTGCAAAGAAAAACATAGTACCCCCAACTATTTTCATGTCGAGTTTCGGTTTGAGCCTTGTGAAATGAAGCAGTGTTGTAATACCTATAGATGATTAAAAAAAAAAATTCTGAGATCATTTTGCAAAGATATTCTATCCCACAATCCCCCTTGGACATCTTGTTGCATGACTAACTAATTTGAATATTGATATGGACATCACGTTGGTTTTGAGGAGAAACAATAACAATTCATTAAGGCTGCATTTGATCACTCAGATTTGGATTGAGATAGGATAGGATAAAGTGGAATTAGAAATCCTTCAAATATCCTCCGGATTGTAAAAAATCATTTCCCATTTTTGGTGAAATCCAATATAGGATTTAAATTTTTGAAAATCTCACTTGCTCCCAAAAGTGATACTTTCCAATCTAAAGCGGCATCTTCTTGATGTAATCTCGCATGGACGAGGTTTGCACCATTTTGAGCGATCAACATTTTTACTGATCAAAATTAGCTAGATGGACTGAATCGGAACGAATGCAAAAGATTTAGTACTTAATTGGCAAAAAAGAGGATTTAGTACTTAATTGATATAATTATAATAAATTTATAACTATTTTGATAATTCTTCTATTAAATCAGAAGTGATAACGGACAGGTGTGTACGATGCATCTAACCCTATGTTTGATGTGGTATGAACTTTTCTTTGACAAGAAGTATATGATAATTCTCTATCTTTTTGCAATGGCGTTTGACTTCTTGTCTCGAATATTCCCACGAGCTTATTCGTATATACCTCTCGGAGTTCCTTTGCTTAGGAATCTCGTTGAATTTCAATATATTTTAGCTTAGTAATAATTGACGCATGGTGTCTGCCTAGGCCGGCATAGGATATGGTACACGTGTATACTTCTCTTAGGGTGACATTCGTGTCGATATTTTTAATGACACAAAACCAGGAAATAGCCTATGCTTCTTTGGGGATTGCTCTCTGATCTATTATTGTCGTTTCTTTTAGCCTAAACAAATTATAAAAAAATGAGACGAACCTTGCTTTCGTAATTCCACCTACCAACGGTCGATTTAGGTGAGAATACAATTCCAGGAATTAATTTGGTGGCCCAAGAATAGGGAAAATAGTTGGAAGTGGCTTCTTCTTTGAAGACTTGGGGACAAATGACAATGTACCCTTCATGCATGGCCCCCACTAAGGAAGGTTCATAGAAATTAAACCCTAACTAGTTAAGAATAATAAATGCACCCACCAAACTTGGTTTATACTGAGCTCGATTAATCTGCCGACACATTGCAAAGTGACAAATGAAGTCAAAGTCATCGTTCTTTGGTTCCAAGTAGAAAAGTTGTCTTTGCATTAAATACGGTCGTGTTTCCATTAGGACAAAACCAACCACAGAAGAGAGAAAAATCCGATTGTCTTTTAGTTACCAGGAAACTCGAACGAGACCCCTCGTGTTTCTTAGCTGGAAATCGAGGTTTCCGCGAAGTTATTGGTTAGATATTCTTTGCCATGGTACGTGAAGTTAAATCTAGTTACCAATGAAAAATGGAGGAAGTTAATTTCTACATGACAGCTAGTAAGTTGCGCTAGTGATATTTACTAGATTCATGTCCTCATCTATGTCAGGCTACAAACACTCGATCAATTATTTCTAGATCTATCAATCAGCTTTCAATTTTTTTGTGCAATTAAAGAGTGCAACCATAAATGAGGTGTCTTACATTATTTTCAAACTTGTCGGTTATCAATATAGTCTGGTTACTCATATTCCATTAGACGAACCATCCTCTATTCAACTTTTTGGCCCGATTAGTGACCTTATTCCATGGAGAATGGAATTGAATAGGCTCGATAGCATATAACTCGTACTAGGACTGTAACAGTATGGGATTAAACAGGGGCACCGAAATAGGGGGCTCTCAAGATAAGATTAATTGTAGGAGGTTAATTACTATTACCATGAAAAGGGCATCTCTTCTAGTCAGATGAAATGACAATTCACCATTTTGATCTATGGTTTATCTGTCGTGAACGTGAATATATCTTTCTTAATTAGCATCACCGATGATAATATAGCCCTAAGTGAAGCATCCGCCGCAAATCCTTCCATCATTTTTGAACTTCCCTCATGTTTCGCATTAATGATATGACTGCTAAAAGGACGGATATGTCGAGTGAATCAATAATGATGGCAGAAGAAGGCATTAAACAATAAACATGTGCTTTTGTATGGAAATATTGTGAAAGCTTTTATTTCTGTCGTGATTGGTTTGATTCACATTTTTACACAACCAAGTCTTTTAGAAACAGACCGGATCTTTCCATCCAATGCCAACATTGTTAGAATAAAAAGGTTAGGCGGGGGACTATTCCCTTTGGCATAGTTCCAGTTAAATCTATCCAACGGGGTGGTTCAGGTAGAAAATTATCCGACCTAAATCGACCAATTTAACTTGTTCAGGTAGAAAATTACCTGTATAACTGAAACACTTCTTTATTTAATCAAATCTAGAAAAACTCATACCCAAACTAAAGTGAGAGCACAGAGTGAGCGAATGCGAGTTGAGTAAGGGCGAGAGAGAGTCATAAAGATAGGTTGGATCTAAGTAAGTCGAGGATCTATTTAACACCCATACTGTTTTAGGCTTTACCATTTTAAACCTATTTACTGGATATAATTAACTCATCTCATAAAATATGGGTTAAGAAATAGGTTTATAACTCATTTTGACAGGTCTAGTCTTGTCTCGATCAATGGAAAAGGGGAAGAAATTCAGCATGAAGTCAATAGATGGGTTCCCGACCTTCCCCTTTTTTAGACAAATAAAAATTTATACTTCATATTTCCAATGTTAGGACCTGAGCAAGTCCTTAAAGGGTATTTTCTCTTTTTGGGAAAGACAAAGATACGTAGGGAACTTGGGAGAGTAGGACGTGTGGTTATCGACATGTTAAAATAAGGAACGCATCCGTGGAGCCCGCCGTTGTAATATATCAAATGGATAAGCTAGGAAGGCCCTTGTGGAAGCTTCAGCTTCTCTTCTGTGATGAGGTTAACTCTTAACCGAACACGAAGAACCACAGGAGAGAAGACCCCTGATTAAGGTTAATCAAGATAGAAACTTCAAACTTAGGCTCCAAGCTTGCCCTTCAATCCAAATCAAGCTTTGAGGAGAGAGAAAGAGCTCCATTTCCACACGATATGATGCTTCTGCATTAAGCAAGAAAAAACAATCCAGCTACGATCGATGTCCCACACGCATCCACACAGGTGCATTTGACCAGTAGACCTCATGGAGTCGAACCTTCTCCGCCAAAGATGGCAGTAAATAGCAGACAAGTGAAGGCAAGTTTACTACGAAATGGTGTTCTGGGGAGAAAACTATAAGAAAATGACGTGAAATACTGTATATATGATTTATAGGGAAATGATATCAGGAAATTGATATGGTTGCTTTGAATATTCTTTTATATATATTTTAGATTTTGCAGCTCACAAAAAACATAAAACCATTTAAAATGCAAATATCCATAAGTAGATTTGGGTATAATTTTCCATTATTATTTTAAACTTACAATATTTTAAATTCTTTGAAAATTTTATCGCGGTTGTGACTTTATTGTCGACTTCTTGCAAGTTGAGCGTTACGCAGAAGCAGAAGCCAAGAAGATGATGCCATCCTCTTGATTTTCAGCGGATGTTTGCTCAGGTAATATAGAATAGATCAGGCCAATGTCTTTGATTGGATTAAGGAAATTGATACTAAAATCTGTTAGAGACATCGGACAAACGATCGAATGCCACATGACAATAATATTTTTCTCTTATCACGTCAATCGATTTCAATGATTGGATGTTACCTATGTAGAATTTTTTCCGTTTGAAATATTTTATAATGCTTTCTCTCCTTCGAGAAAGCAGTTTTCAAGAAGCTCCTCCTCACTCGAAGTAATTCGGGGAAACCAATGTGCTCAATACAACCCCCAAAAGCTTTGAAAAAGCTAAGTGCTTGCGTCATCGGCGATGGACACTCCCCGGGGAACAGTGTCAAAAAAGTCACCTTTTGCATTAATACCAATTTAGTCTTAAACCTTTTTTTGTGTCAATTTAGTCCTAAACCTTTTACATTGGTGCCAATTCAGTCCTAAACTTTTTGCATTAGTGCCAACTTAGTCCTAAACCTTTTTTTGATGTCGATTCAATCCTAAACCTTTTGCATTGATGTCGATTCAGTCCTTCTACACGTGAATAGCTATTAGCCGGAATGACTGAATTGACGCCAATGCAAAAGGTTTAGGACTGAATTGGCACCAAAAAGTGGTTTAAGATTGAATTGGCATAAATGTAAAAGTTTTAGGACTGAATTGTCACAAATGCAAAAAGTTTAAGATTGAATTGGCACAAAAAAAGGTTTAGGACTAAATTGGCATCAATACAAAAGGTTTAGGACTGAATTGGCACAAAAAAAAGGTTTAGGACTAGATTGGCGCAAATGCAAAAGGTTTATGACTTTTTTGACACTTTTCTCGACATTTCCTGAGTTGTGATCACTATAAGCAATGCAAGGCACAAGCTTATTCAAAGGATGCTCAACCTCATTAAAGAGCTAGAGTAATAATATGGCGCGCGCGCGCGCGCGCACACACACATATATATATAAATAGAAAATACCATCTTATGTAATTTTGGTATGTCTAACATAAAGAAGTTAAACATCTTCAATAAACATGATACATTTGAATTTTCAAACGTTGAGACTCTTCTTATTGATGATAGGCAAGGCAACTATTTGATAAATGTTTTTCAGTTATGTCTGCTAATGATTTCCTTATTAATGATTCACCTAACTCTACAATATCGTGCATTTTATGATAACGACAGTTTTCTTTTAATCCAAAAAAGACCCCACTTGAATTTAATTACTAGAAGGAGACTTAATCTCCGCATGAATGCTTGCTTCCTTGTTTAAGCTCGGACACTGTTCAAATAGCAAAATAGTAATGTGAAATACGGACCATTGGTATGGACATTTCAAGACCAAAAGTGCGTGTACGACTATGGAGAGTGCAAATTTCCACTCATGCCTTCTATATGAGGAATTCTTCTCTTGTAATTTTCACTAATCACTAGTGGTGGATGCAGAATTAAATTAGGGAGGTAAGGCGACAAATTCTGTAAAATATTTGTTGCGGGAGAGAGGGTTCGAGTGAAATCTCATAAACCACAAGTCCATATCAAATAATTACTAGAAACAGAAGCATGTTATATAGCACCTAACTTGATGGAGCCCAACGAGAAATTGCTCACTCATTACCCGTGAAAAGAGTCTTCGTTGATTTCATGGCATGTGCTGTACGGCCTGCGCAAGCTTTAGAATAAGCCATCTCTTTATAACCCAACCAAATCCCCCTCAACAAAAACCCTCGCTGGAGACACTCCCCGCTCTACTTCATTTTCGTTTCTCAGAGAAGTCCTATGTCTCGCTTTCTGTCTCTCTCTCTCATGTCTGCTCTCCCTAGCTATCTATGTGCATCATAGACACTCCAGAGTTTGCTCAATTTCTTCATGTTAAGATTGTCTCCGTCGCCGTACTTAGCGTGTGTCGATATGGCCGTGGTTGATCGTATGATTACGCTACCGGAGTTCGGAATCCCGGCGATGATGCCAAGCTTTCGCAGGGTTGCACCTGAACTGGCGATGCCGGTTTTTGAAGACATGATTTATGTCGCAGCTGGGAAGGATGTGAAAGAGGGCATAGCGAAGCTTGTTTGGACGGTGCGTCAATCAGGAGGAAAAGTCAAGATCTGCATCATTCATGTTCTAGTTCCTTCACAGACGATCCCCATGGGTAAGTCAACGTTTTTGCTTTTTTTCTTTGCATATTACCCTCCATCGTTCGGTTATCTTTTTTTGTTGTACGAGTGCTTGTTAAAAGAAAAAAAGGAAAGCTTACCAACTTCCATGGATATAACACAGGGATCTTCCATGATGGACAATCAATATGTGAAAAAAATTAAATTTCCCTTTCAGGGTTTGGCGATGTTGGACCATATTGGATATCCTATTGCTTTTGCTTGTTCCTTTTATTGTCGATATTCGTTCTTCCGGCGACGTTCTTTCTTGCAACTGATTAAATTTATGTGCTTTCAATTTGCCTTTGGTTTGCAGGAGGCCTGGGTGCCGGAATGCCGGCGAACTCGGCAAATGAGATATTGTTAAGAGAACACAGAGAAAACGAGAGGATCAACATGCATAATATTTTGGATACCTACCTGCGCGTTTGTCAAAAAATGGGGGTATATTTACTTTCTTCTTCTTCTTCTTGTTCATCTAGATGATAGATATCCTGGTCAATCACTTCTTAACAAAGTTCCAGTGAATCGAACAAATTTTAATCATTGTTGACCCGTGGTATAGACGATGCTCACATGGCACAAGTTTACATAATTATATATACAAACACACACTTCTAAGAGACGACGATAATAATGAAGCAAATTAATTGGTTTATTGGTTCATAGGTACCGGCAAAGAAAGAGTACATAAAATCGGACAGCGTTCAAAAGGGAATTGTGGAGCTCATACGTTGGTATGGGATCAAAAAGCTTGTAATGGGTGCAGCAGCAGACGGACGCTATTTCAAGTACGTACAAGAACAAGAGGACACACCCACATGGGTCGTGGACTTATTCATTCCAAATCTATCCTCTTCATAGCTAAAAGGATATGTTTGTTTGGATACTTAATTACAACATTAAACTAGATACTTATTTCTATGTTAATCCTTAAAGATGTGTTGTACATGTCCGGTCTTTGAGCAATACTTGGTGGCGCTTCTCAAATGTCTAGTTCGCCCCCGAGTCCATCACTATACATCATGTATTACGAATCGTCTTCCTTTCCTACTGAGTGAAACAATAAAATAAAAACCGGCGACATATCGCTTCGAGAATCTAAAAATCTCTTGTTGTATTTCCCAACTTATGTTTAGTATTATGTGAATTTCCACCAAATTAATTCACTGTCTTCTCTGACTTTGAATTGGCAGGAAGATGACTGAAATCAAGTCCAGGAAAGCCATCTTCGTCTGCGATAAAGCGCACTTCTCTTGTCAAATTCGGTTTATTTGCGACGGGCACCTCATTCACACAAGGTCGCCCTCCGACTATTTTACTTGTGAATTTGTCTCCTTTGAAATTATCGAATGCGTATGTGAGGGTGTTGTGAAAATAAGCTCTACAACAAATAATCAATTTGAAAACCAAATCAGCTGAAAATCTTGTTGCAATAGTTGGATGCCATAGGAGACCCAGAATTTTGGGTTGTGATGAGGCTGGGACAAAAAAATTTATTCATGTTTTCCATTATATCTTCTTTCTTTGAATAAGATGGCTAAGAGCTTCGCACTACAAATCTTTTAGACCATCCCAAACAAATGAAATATTGGCTGCTATATGGAGATTCCCTCACTCCATTTTTTCGTGATCTTAGTTCTATTTGTAATGCTGGGAATGCTCCTAAGTCTATGTACGTCAACTTATAAATGCTACTTACATTTTACACCAAAAATAAAAAAGATGGCTAAAAACTTCGGAAATTTTGCGCGGGGGCAATGGCAACTAACAGTGTCCCTAGATCCGCTAACTTCTAATTAGCTCTAAACACAATAAATGAAATTTCCGAATGAAATTGAGTGCAGGTAGGGATGTTTACGGGGGCGGAGTCATAGCGGACGATTAATTTATGAAGTGATGCCACAATTTTCGCTTCACCTTGAAGTTATTTTGATTCCTTGTCAAAATAGGGAAGCTCAGACGGTTCAAGCCATTGCAGAAGTTCCTACTGATGCACCATCACCGACGACTCCAACCCCTGGAGCTGGAAAGTCCATTCTCTTGAAATCGAGATCCATCACACTGCAGAGGAGTGGTATGGCAAAGTTGAGCAATCTATTTCAAGGCATTCTGAGAGGAACCTTCTCCTCGAATGCCGATCGGCGTGCAGTTATGCCAATAGCTTCTCCTTCCCCAGATAGCACTCCTTCCGAGCAGCCTAACACGCCGAGCATACTGGAGAGGCAAGACACTATCCAAGAACTCGCAACAAGTCTTTCCCATTGTCTGCAGTTGATTCAATCAGTCCATCTTACCGGCCACTCATCACTCTCCAACACTCTGGTATGCGCAAAATAAGACAACGATTGTTGTTTTCATGTTCTCTAGCCAGGGGACCATGTTTCTAGCTTAAATTGCGCTGTTCTAGAGTCAAGAATATCTTAATCTTTGTCCTTTAAAGGAAATTTGCAAAGTTCATCTAATTGTTACAGGGTATGTTGGAAAACGATGCGCAAGTGCTTGAGGAGGAAGTGACGACTTGTGCTGAAGCAGAAGTTGATATCAGTGAAGGCGGGCGAAAGAATCCCAGGAAGGTATAATGTCAATATAATAATTGGACGGCTTTGCTATATATCGACCTAGAGCCCTGATTTATGTAAATTGCCGATATTAAAAATGGAATATTTTACTGATTGCTGAGGACCATAATGAACTCCATGGAAACAATTCATCCTAAAATGTAACACAAAAATAGCAAGCATGACGTATTGTTAACATGAAGATGAAGGATGATTTATTGACTTGTGGCCGAAAAAAAAAAGAGATGATCTATTGAATATAGTGTTCTGGTAAATTTTCAGTTGGAGGAAGAACTTGAGAAGGTGAAGGGTCAGCTAGACAAAGTGATGGAAGGACTTCGCAGTGCCCAGGAACGGAAATTGCAGCTCAAGAGCCAATTCGCTGAGACCGACGAGAGCAGAAAGGAGTTGGAGCTGAAAGTCATTGCGAGTGATGAAATGTTGCAGACTTTTAGACAAGAGCTAGAGCTGTTGCAGATCGAACTCGACAATGCGTTCCAAACGGCTGAGGAGGTAAGCAGAAGAAAAGGAGATTCCTCGGGTACAAAGTACTTCTCCGAGTTCTCCATGACTGAAATCAAGGAAGCGACACGGAACTTCGACCCATCCTTGAAGATTGGAGAAGGCGGTTGCGGGAGCGTGTATAGAGGTTTCCTTCGACATACGTGGGTGGCCATAAAGATCATTAAATTTCATAGCATGCATAGTTCACAAGAATTTCAACAGGAGGCAAGAATTCTTGAGTATCCTCTACTTCTCTACTTCTCTTTAAATTTTTCTCTGAACCAAAATTAAAATATAAAGACTCGGTTCATTAATTCCTATGTCTTCACTGTAAGAGTACATTGCTCACAGTAATCGAGAATATCAAATGCTGATCATCGAACTCTTGATTCGATGTCTCACAGGTGGATGTGTTGAGCAAGGTGAGGCATCCCAATCTCATCACGCTCATGGGCGCTTGTCCAGAGCCCCCCTCTCTTGTTTACGAATATATCCCAAACGGTAGCCTTGAAGACTGGCTCCGCAGCAGCAACCCGGCGAAGCAGCTGCCGTGGCAAGCTCGGATACGCATCGCCACAGAGCTCTGCTCCGTTCTGGCCTTCCTCCACTCTTGCAAGCCTCACAGCATCGTCCATGGTGACGTCAAACCAGGAAACATCCTACTGGATGCACATCTCGGTAGCAAGCTCAGTGATTTCGGTATCTGCCGACTGCTCTCCCGCGGGGAGCAGTCTAGCAACAACACCACAGTCCTGTACACAGCCGACTTGAAAGGGACGCTCGGCTACATGGACCCCGAGATCCTCGTCACGCGAGAGCTCACAACGAAGTTCGATGTTTATTCTTTCGGGATTATACTGCTGCAGTTATTGACGAGGAGGCCCGCCTTTGGAATAGCGAAGGAAGTGCAAAGTGCAGTTAGTGCAGGGGCTTTGGAGGCCATCTTGGATCCACTGGCTGGAGAGTGGCCCTATATGCTGACCAAGGAATTGGCTCATTTGGCTTTGAGGTGCTGCGAGATAAGCAGAAGGAATAGGCCAGATCTCCGGTCAGAAGTGTTGACGGTGCTCGAATCAATCGTAGCTTCCTATCGATAAACCCAGACTTGTGAATACTAAGGAACTAAGCGATATACATGTTTGGATGTGTACTTTGAACTTCAAGTAAATTGACTTTCCGGGTCATGCGTGGCGGTCGTCGGCGAGTACCGGCCGGTTTTTGTGTATGTACATACGTAGATCTTTGGCTGCGTCATGTATTGAGTTATTTTGTTGAATGTTCTGTTGGATGTTTGTTTGTAAAACAAACAAAATAATGCTCTTTCTTTTGTCCCACGTATGAAAATTTTGCGAAAGTAGGCTGCTTTATAACTGTGAATATCTTTTTACTCTTTAGAGTGAAGATAATGGGGTGTGTGCTAGTCCATATAATATCCGCGTGCGGGTGCGCAAATAATTGCACGATTTTGGCACTAATCCCTTTATTTTTTATTTTATTTCGTAAGGTTGTCTCATTAGTCTTTATAAGTTGAAAGATTGTTTTTGTTTATTAAATAATTTTCGAAATTATGAAAATTCGGAATTATATATATTTTTCATTTTATTTTATTCCGAATTTTACATGTGTCTTTTCAAGACAACTTTTGAAGATTATACTTGTTCGGTTTTTAATCTTTCCCGAAGGGTTGCATTTGTTCAGTTTGCAACTTCTTCCGAAAAGATGTCTTTGTTAACTTTGCAACCTTTTACGAAGAGTTGCCTATGTTCTTTAAGACCGATTTCTATATATGTCAGTTTTTTCGAAAAGAAGAAGAACGATATTACTTCAAGTATTTTCAAAAAAAACTACAGTCATCATTTTCAATTGTTTCCCAAAGGGACCTTGGAGAAATTTTAAAATTGCTATTTAATATTATCATTTTTGAGACTTTGTTGTATCCCGAAGAATTTTTATCGGTGACCATTAGCAACATTGTGGGGCAAATAAATCCTTAAGGAAAGTGATATCACGCCTTAAAGTCCGACTCGATTGCTCTTTTGATTCGAAGTCATCCAAAGTTTACAACATGTTCTTCCTGCATGTACTCACCATTGTTCTTAGAGTTTCTTCTACATTAAGTACATGGACAACGACCCATTTTTCCTGCGACCGAGTTCAATGAATTCGACGAGCTGTCACGTCTTTGTTGAGATGGCAATAGGCCATGCCCAAAAAACGAAAAAAATAAAAATGGACTTATAATAACAAGGATTATATTTTTGGGTATCCCTTTTCTCTGGACCTTTTGCTTTCTCCTGTGATTGTTAATATTAAAACAGGATTATCACCTAATCTTGTTTTAAAAACGACGATATAATGAAATGCTCTTATCTTATATTAGTTAATACCCATAAACAGTCGATTCAAACATAGGTCATGATAATACTGTAGTATCCATGTAGCCCATAAAGTACCCTCGCAAATACGTGCAAATAATTATTTACTTTCCTCTAAAAAACACCTATATGAAGAGGTAAGATTCCATTTGGGCAACACGATGACGATATCATCTGTTGCTTTATTACTTCATTGATTGAATCAGGAGCAAATTATTTAAAAAGTCATAAGCATATTGTAATTGTGCCAATTCAGTCATAAACTTTTTTTGTTTTTTTTTGTCAATTGAGTCTTAAATATTTTACATATGTGTCAATTTAATCCATCTGGTCAATTTTGACTCGAAATCGCTAACATGGACGTCGGTTATCCTACGTGACACAGCAGGCTCTGATGTGGATAATTTTCAATAATATTTAATATTTTTCGAATTATTTATTTTTTAAATTATTTTTCCTTTTGTTTCTTTTCCTTTTGTTTCTTTTTTTTTTCTTTTCCTTCTTCCCCTAGTCAGTCATCGGACCTCGGCGACCGGCCAGAGGTGAGGGCTGTCGAGGTCGACCTCACTGGCCACTGGAGAGGCTTGCCATTGCCAAGCGGGTGAGGTTGACCTCGTTGGCCCTCGCCTTTGGCCGGTCGCCAAGGTTTGGCTATTGGCTAGAGAAGAAGGAAAGAAAAAAAAGGAGAAAATAAATAAATAAATTTAAAAAATTATTAAAATGTTATTGAAAAATGTCCACGTCCGAGCCGGTCGCATTACGTAGGATAACTCTCATCTATGTTAGCGATTTCTTGCCAAAATTAGCTAGATGGATTGAATTGGCCTAAATGCAAAAGATTTATGTACTCAATTGGCAAAAAAAAAAAATATTTAGTACTGAATTTGCACAATTATAATAAATTTATGACTATTTTGATAGTTCTCTCGTTAAATCAAAAGTGACTATGTCCATGCGTGCGATGGATCTAGTCACCGACATGAACTTTTCTTTGACAAGAAGTACATCATAATGCCTTTTCTTTTTCTTTCTTTTTTTTTGCGATGGCGTTTGACTTTTTGTCTCGAATATTCCCACGAGATTATCCATATATACCTCTCCGGATCCCCTTGCTTAGGAATCTGGTAGCCTTAGCGAAGTGATAATTATTAATTGACTCATGATGTCTGCCCAGACCGGCATAGGATATGGTACACGTGTATACACCTCTTGGGAAGACGTTCGTGTCGATTTTTTTAATGACACAAAACCAGGAAACAGTCCATGCTTCTTAGGGGATTGCTCTCTGGTCTATCATTGTTGTTTCTTTTAGCCTAAACGAATATAAAAAGAAAAAGAAAAAGAAAAAGAGATGAACCTTGCTTTCGTAATTCCTGCTACCAACGGTCGATTTAGTTGGACGTGGCTTCTTCTTTGAAGACCTGCGGACAATGTCCCCTTCATGCAATAGCACGCACTAACGAAGGTTCGTAGAAATGAAACCTCAACTAGTTGAGAATAATAAATGCTCCTAATAACAAACTCGATTAATCTGCCGACAAATTGCAAAATGACAAATGAAGTCAAAGTCATGGTTCTTTGGTTCCAAGTGGAGAAGTTGTCTTTGCATTTAATGCGGTCGTGGTTTTATTAGGACAAACACCAACCACGATAGAGAGAAAAGTCCGATAATCTTTTTGGTCACCAGGAAATTCTAGGGCAAAACCCGTCGTATTTCTCAGCTGGAAATCGAGGTTTCCACGAAGTTATCGGTTAGATATTCTTTGCCATGGCACGTGAAATTAAATGTAGTTGCCAATGAAACAATAGACGGAGTTAATTTCTGATATAGCTAGCAAAGATCACTTAGAGGGTGGTGAATAGGTGATCTTAAACAATTTTGATCAATTTAAGCGGAAATGATTGACCACAGTTGAGTCTGAATAAAATTCAGATTCAAAACAGTTTAGACAGACAGTGCTTTTGATGTACAATACATAAAGTAAGAGATAATGGATAGAAAAACTACACGCAAATTTATAGTGGTTCGGCTTATAGCAAGTCTAGGTCCACTCTCCCACGCTAACAGTCTACTGGTTAGATTTTACTATGTAATCAAGAGGAATTACAGATTCGGAGTGACAGCATTCTTGTGTATGATAGAACTCTCTATCTCATATAATCACTCTTACAAAGTGTTCCTCAAGATCTTGATGTTTAGCTCAGAAAGACAAGAAAAAGGATGAGAGTATGCTCAGACTTTGGACTTATTGATTCTCGATTTCGGTCATTCTTTCTGCTCCTCGTAGGTCTCCTTTTATACTCCTCTACTCCCAAACTAGCCGTTGGACCGTCTTTAGAGGATCATCTTCCAATCTTCATCTTGGACAGATTTGTATAAAATAAATTGAGTAGCTATTGGTTGACAAAATCTGAATCTCGCTGATTATGATCGCCCATACAATCAGAATTTTGGTTTTCATAAGTAAAGCTTTATCCATTGTAATGCATAGTTTCAAGTGTTCTGAGTCATCATCTTCATCTCGGAGAAGAATTTTTCTCTTCTTATTATACACCTTGAATGGGCTTGAAGAGACAGTCTACTTTCTTTCTTTTCATGTTCTTTTTCTTTCTTCTTTGTCTTTGTCAAATTTCCTCCCAACAGATTTTGCTTTTGACTGCTGAGCATCCTTTCCTCTGGCTGTACTTGCTCTTTCCTTTTTATCTTGGTAAGCATCTTTTTTTTCCAACAAACATAAAAGGAACAAAGGTTTTACACAAGTCATTAGGAATAGTTATGTTTAAAAAGATAAAGATTCTAGAGATGAGTGTACCATAAGGAAGTTGTCCCTTGTCCTTTTGGAGAGTTCTGTACATGTGGAAAATGATGATGTGTGGAAGAGAAAAAGACTTTCCATTCAGAATGGCCCAAATAAGCTTGATTTGAGTTTCCTTGGCTCGATCTGTTCCTTCATATGTAGTATAGAGAGCATCCCAGATATCCTTAGCTGATTCACAAGAAGTAATTTTCTTATATTCAATAGGTGCTAAAGCACAATAGAAAGAATAAATTGCTTTTGAATCTAAAGCTTCTATTTTGATATTTCAGTTTGAAATAATGGAGGATCTGCTGGTGTGCTTCCTTCTATCTTTTCTTTTGAATTAGAAGGTTTTGGTTTGGCTCCTTTGATGATAACATCCCATTGCATGTGATCAATTGACTTGATGAATGCTTTCATCTTATTCTTCCAGACACTATATTCCTCGCCATCGAAATATGGTGGCTTGTTGTTGCTTTATCCTTCAATGAGACCTCGAGCACTCAAGCTAGCCATATAGATCGTTAGCTCAGAAGTAATACACTTCAATAAACGAGCAACCTGCTCTGATACCAATTGATGTAGTTAGCAAGGATTACCTAGAGGGGGGGGGTAAATAGGTGATCTTAAACAATTTTGATCAATTTAAGTGGAAATGATTGACCACAGTTGAGTCTGAATAAAATTTAGATTCAAAACAGTTTATATAGACAGTGCTTTTGAGGTGCAGTATATAAAGTAAGAGATAAGGGATAGAAAAACTGCACACAAGTTTATAGTAATTCTGCTTATAGCAAGCCTACGTCTACTCTCCCACACTGATAGCCTACTGGCTGGATTTCACTATGTAATTAAGAGGAATTACAAATTCTAAGTGACAGCATTCTTGTGTATGATAGGACCCTCTATCTCACACAATTACTCTTACAAAGTGTTCCTCAAGATCTTGATGTTTAGCTCAAAAAGACAAGAAAAATGATCATAGTATGCTCAGACTTTGGACTCGTTGATTCTTGATTTCGTTCATTCCTTCTGCTCCTCGTAGGTCTCCTTTTATACTCCTCCACTCCCAAACTAGCCGTTGGACAATCTTCAGAGGATCATCTTCCAATCTTTATTTTGGACAGATTTGTATAAAGTGGATTGAGTAGCCGTTGGTTGACAAAATGTGAATCCCGCCAATTCTGATCGCCCATATAATTAGAATGTTGGTTTCCATAAGTAGAGCTTTATCCGTTATAATGCATAATTGTCATAATATTTGATTGTCAATCAATTTGATTAAGATTGAGTCAATCAAAACCTTCATATTGTGAAATTCATGCTAGATCACTAGTTGTTGTGATTCGTTCTTCTGAAAAACTTCTGCGTATGCATCTGCAAAACTTCTACCTCTGAATGATTTCTGATTCTTGATTTACCTTCAGAACCTAAGTCTGCGTAGGTTTTCAGTAAAATCTGAGTCTTTCAAAATTAGAGTCTGAATGACTTTTATGGTAAAGTCTGAACTTTTAATTTTGAGTCTAAACTTTTAGTTCTGAAAACTTGTAAAGTCTGATATTTCCTTCTGAACTTCCAGAATATATTAACTTAGAATGGAATGCATGTTAGATTCATAAGATAAACATATAAAGTTTTGTCAGTTTCAAAATTTATTAGGAGTTCTCCTTAACAATTTTTACGTGATAGCTTGTAAGTTGTGCTCGCGATATTTAGTAGATTCATGCCCTCAACTATGTCGGGCCACAAATACTCGATGAACTATATCTAGATCTATTGATCAGCTTTCATTTTTTTTGTCCAACTAAAGAGTACAACCATAAATGAGGTGTCTTATATTGTTTTTTAAACTTGTCGATTATCGGTATAGCCTTGTTGCTCATATTCCATTAGAAGAACCATCCTCCATTAAACATTCGTAATCTGATCAAGGCTTTGCTTGATTTAACAAACAACCATGGTTGTCCTTCGGCAATGACCTTCAACTTTCCCAAGAAAATTAAACATTCCATCTAGTTAAATTAACATTAGACGAATGAATCTAAATCATGTGAATCCACTACGTACAACTCATTGCTTAGAGAACAACTTTTCGGCCTTTCAAGAGGAGGCTATATTGAATTTATTACATCTTTGGTATAGTCGGGTCAAAAGAAAACGGGGAAGAAATTCAGCATGAAGTCAATAGAAGGGTTCCTAGCTTTCCCCTTCTTTAGGCAAAATAAAAATTTATACTTCATAGTACTGTCCTCGAAAGTCAAGATAGAAACTTCAAACTTGGGCTTCAAGCTTGCCCTTCAATCCAAATCAAGCTTCGAGAAGAGAGAGAGAGAGCTCTATTGCCACGATACGATGCTTCTGCATTAAGGAAGAAAACAATCGCACGCGCATCATACACCTGCACTTGATTAATACGTAAAACCATTTAAGATACAAAGATTTGGGAATAATTTTCCATTATTGTTATTTAAAACTTACAGTATTTTAATTGTTAATATCTTAATTAGAAAAATTAATCATGCTTCTGACTTTTTTGTCGACTTCTTGCAAGTTGGGTGTTAGGCAGAGGCAGAAAGCCAAGAAGATGAGGCCAACTTCTTGATTTTCAGCAGACGTTTGCTGGGGGAATAAAAGATAGTATAAGACGAGGCCAATTTCTTTGATTGGATTAAGGAGATTGATACTAAAAGCTGGATGAGACATTGGACGGACGGTCGAATGCCGCGAGACGATCATATATTTTTTTTATCATGTCAATTGGATTTCGATGACGGGTGTCACCTACGTAGAATTTTTTTTTCTTTTGAAATATTTTATAATGCTTTCTCTCCTTCGGGAAATATAAATGAATCTACCCCGCAAGATTAATTAATTGATTGATGGATGGAGACACAGAGTTCTCTGGTTAGCTGTGCCTAGAAGTCCACAACGGCAAACCCCAAGAAGCTGCCGCCTCGAAGGAATTCGGGCAAACGAATGTGCTCAAGATGATCGCCAAAAGCTTTGGAAAAAGCTAAGCACTTGCGTCATCGTTGATGGACAGTCCCTCAGCTGTGATCACTAAAAGCAACAAGGCACATGCTTATGTTATTTTCTGTTATATATACACCTAACATGATGGAGCACAGCGAGAAATTGCTCACTCATTGCCCGTGAAAAGAGTCTTCAGTGGTTTCATGTGAAGCACTGTACGGTCTACGTAAGCTTTAGAACAAGCCATCTATTTATAACTGTTGAAAAAACTGATGCGGAAAAACAAATGCAGAACACAAGGATTTACGTGGTTCGATCACAACGTGAATTACGTCCACGGGCGAGGCAAGACAAGATTCCACTATAATCAAAAGAGAGTATAGTTTTCAGAAGTCGAAACAACGAAAAAACTCACGGCTCACGAAACTCTCCGAAAACAAATTTCTCTCTGTACATCAATGAGAAAACCTAGCCGCAGTATAAATAGGGCTCCCAAAAATTTTTCTCGGGGGCATAGCCCCCGAACCCCCCAAAACATTGCTTCATTTTCTCCAGCTTGGACGATCCGCTATGGAGATTTGTTCGCTTGCTATGAGTTGGGCTTATCGGCCCAACTCTTCGTATCGCAAACCAAATCTCAATTTTCTCTCCACCTTCGGATCGCACAAAAATATGTCGAGTTGGGTCATAAACCGGATCAAAATACATAAAATTCAAGACATATTTAACAATAACCCTAACCCCCTCAACACAAAACCTCACTTGAGACACTCCCCACTTATTAACTTCATTTTCGTTTCTCGGAGAATTCCCATGTCTCACTTTCGGTTTCTCTCTCTCTCGTCTGCTCTCACTAGCTGGCTCTATCCATTATAGACGCTGCAGAGTTTGTTCGCTTTCATTTTTTGTTAACAGCCGTCCTCGTCTTCATACTTACCACGTGCCGATATGGCCGTGGTCGATCGTATAATTACACTTCCTGAGTTCGGAGTCCCGGCTATCATGCCTAGCTTTCGCAGGATCGCACGTGCACTGGCGAACGCTCGTGTTTGAAGACAAGATTTATATTGCGGCTGGGAAGGATGTGAAAGAGGGCAAAGCCAAGATTATTTGGACGGTGCATCAATCAGGAAGCAACGTCAAGATCTGTATCATTCACGTTCTAGTTCCTTCACGGACGATCCCCATGGGTAAGTCAACGTTTTTGCTTTGTTTTCTTTGCACATCACCCACCATCGATTTTCGGTATCTTTTATTGTTCTACGAGTTTCTGTTAACGGTAAAAATAAGAGCTTACCAAGCTCCCATGGATATAATACACGGATCTTCCATGATGGACAATCGATACGTGAATAAATTAAATTTCTCTTTTTGAGGGTTTTGCGATGTTGGACGATGTTGGATAATCCTATTGCTTTAACTTGTTCTATTATTGCCGATATTCGTTCTTTTTGCCGCGTTCTTTCGTGCAACGGATTAAAATAACTGTGCTTCCTTTGGTTTGCAGGAGGCCTGGGTGGCGGAATGCCTGCGAACTCAGCGAACGAGATAATGTTGAGAGAACACAGAAAACGAAAGGACAAACATGCATAAAATCTTGGATACCTACCTGCGCGTTTGTAACAAATGGGGGTATGTTTACTCTCTGCTTCTTCTTCTAGATGATGAAAAATCTGAAGAAAAATAAAGAATTCTAAAAATTTTCTATAATTTTTGTATTCCAGCTTACGTTTACAAGGCTATAAGTACATATATATACAAAGAAAAGAATCAACCCTAAGTGACCTACAAAACAGGGGATATACATAGCAAAAGGAAATATTCATAGAAAGAGTATAAAACAATAAGAACTTTCCTATTTTGGCTCTAGAAGATAGCTCACGCTAACACTCCCCCTCAAGCGGGTGAGAAGATGTCTTTGATACCCAACTTGACAAGTGAGCTGTGAAAAACTCGATTCAACAAGGCCTTCGTAAGAATATCAACCAATTGATCTTCTGATCTAACGAATGGAAACTTTATCACCTTGAACTGGATTGTGAGAAATTTCAATCGTAGCTTTATTATCACAAAATAGTCTCGTCTCGGATTCAGGCGAGAAACCAAGTTCTGTCATCAACATTTTTAGCCATAATAGCTCACATAGACCTTTAGCTACCCCTTGGAATTCTGCTTTAGCATTTGACAAGGGTACAACCTTCTTCTTCTTGCTCCTCCATGTTACCAAGTTTCCTCCTACAAATGTGAAATAGCATGACGTAGACCTCCTATCATAGATACTACCTACCCAATCTGCATCCGTAAATCCTTCTACCTCAAGGTGACCGTTCTTTGCAAAGAACAACCCTTTTCCTGGAGTTGAATTCAAGTAGCGCAAAATCCGAATCATAGCATTCATATGTTCTTCACTCGGAGCATGCATAAATTGGCTCACAACCCCATAGCATATGCAATATCAGGACGAGTGTGTGACAAATATATTAGTCTCCCTACTAACCTTTGGTATTTATCCTTTTTGGTAGGCACCTGATCAGGAAACTCTTCGAGTTTATGATTTTGAACTATAGGAGTGTCGGTAGGCTTATGCTCCAACATTCCAACCTCAGCTAATAAATTTAACACATACTTTTGCTGAGACAAGAAAATACCTTTCTTTGACCTGGCTACTTCAATTCCCAAAAAATATTTTAGGCCTCCCAAATTTTTCATCTCAAACTCATTGGCTAACCGCCTTTGAAGGTTTGCAATTTCTTCAAGATCATCCCCTGTGATGATCATATCATCCACATATATAATCAATGCTGTCACTTTATCCTGTCTACGCTTTAAGAATAACATATGATCAGAATTACTTTGAGTGTATTCATACCTCTTCATTGCTGAGCTAAACCGACCAAACCACGCGCGCGGTGATTGCTTTAACCCATATAATGATCGCTAAAGTTTGCACACCGCATTTGACTGATCAGCACACGCATACTCAAGTGGGACTTCCATCTAGATTTCTTCCTCTAGATCTCCATAAAGAAACACGTTCTTCACATCAAATTGGTGCAAAGGCCAGTCTAGGTTCGTAGCAAGTGACATCAAAACTCGTACGATATTCAGCTTCGCAACTATAGAGAATGTTGCTTGGTAGTCCACACCATAGGTCTGGATATATCTCTTTGCTACCAGTCATGCCTTGTACCTCTCAACTAATCCATCTACTTTGTATTTGATAGTGAAGACCCACTTGCACCCCACTGCCTTCTTTCCCTTCGGCAACTCTACCAATCTCCAGGTCTTATTTTTCTGCAAGGCTTCCATCTCTTCTTTCATTGCTTGAACCCACTTGGGATCCCTCAAGGCTTCAAGTGTTTCGACAATCTCCTTGTCGAAACATAATTGGTAATCGGGTACTTTGACCTTCGTTCCTCCACATCTGGTGAGTACCTAACCACAACCGTATCCCAAAATCGATTCGGAACCTGCCCACCCACTAGAAGTGCCCTTGCTGTCTCTAGGATATGATGGTTTTTCCATTCAGTAACACCATTTTGCTGGGGTGTCTAAGTGCAAGAGGTCTCGTGAATTAATCCATGGTCTTGAAAATAACCTGTGAGGTGTTGGTTAATATATTCGCCAACGTTGTCGCCACGAAGGATGCTGATTTGAGCTCCAAATTGAGTCATGACCATGCGGTGAAATACACGAAAGATTGTTCATACTTCATCTTTATGTTTCATTAAATATAACCAGGTCATCCTTGTATAGTCATCCACAAAAGTTACAAACCAACGAATGCCAGACATAGTAACAATTGGTGAAGCACCCCACACGTCCGAATGTATTAATGAAAAAGGAGTTTGGCTCTTATTAAAACTCAATGAAAAAGAAGCACGATGGCTCTTCGCTAAGATGCAGGTCTCACAATGAAATTTAGAATATGATAAACTACTAAACAAATTTGGAAATAATTTCTTTAAATACCCAAAAGAAGGGTGTCCTAAGCGACGATGCCATAACCAAATTTTTTTCTCCTTAGCAGTAGATTGATTGCGAGTGTAATATGCTCAACATTCAGTAAAGTCATCAACAAAGTACAGTCCCTCCCTCTTAGTACCACATTCAATAATCTCCTTTGTGAGGATATCCTAAAATAAACAAAAGGAGGGATACATAATAACGCTGCAATTCAATTCTGCAGTGATTTATCCAACAGAGAGCAGTCGGTTAGATAAAGAAGGCACTAGCAAAGTATGAGATAATGATAAAGATGGGGAAAGTTCAACATTGCCAGCCCCCAACACAGGAAAATGACGACCATTGGCATTATATATATGTTGTCTCCTCGGAGCGGTGTGGCGCAAAAGATCATCAGGATGGGGTGTCATGTGATCAGTAGCGCCTGAATCAACAATCCACCCATCTTTACCTCTTGCTTGAGAAGTATTGACAAGCACAAACCCATTGTTACCTATAAGATCGGAATCGGGTGCAGCGGCGGAGTCTACCTGCGGCACCAAAGATAACGACGATCACCTATGGCCAAGGAAGCTTGTCCTCAACCCGTCGGATTGTCAGCCTTCTTTTTTGCCTGCAATTCTTTCCACCACTCAGGATAGCCATGCAACTTGAAACAGGTCTCCTTTGTATGTCGAGAATTCTCACAGTGAGTGCAACCCCCTGCTGCTAGCGGTTGCGACTTAGCTCTCGGACCAGAGCTAAAGCGCCTTCCCCCAGGCGGAGTAGAACCAGGAACCATTTGTAAAGTAGAATGTCCAGAGCCGAATTTTGGAATTTTGAGCCTGTTTTGCTGCCATGTGACACCATAGTAGCAGCAGTGGGAGTCTGTGGGTGTGCCATCATAACGGCCTGGCGCACATCTTCTCTTCTTACTCGTGCATAGGCTTGTTCAACCGTAGGAAATGGTTGCATCTGTAATACATCAGCCCTAACCTTGTCGAGGCGATTATCCAAGCCATCCAAGAACAAATAAACGCGATCTTCCTGAACTAAAGTGTTGTATATGTCAATATCATGAGCGCAGGTCATAGGATTAGGCCAGCGAAAATCAATTTCTCGCCAAAGTCATTGTAGGTCATTATAATATTTTTCAATGGGTCCGCCTGCCTGCTTCAATCGGGTCAATCGTCGCTTTAAATCATACAATTGGGAGATGTCGGCACCATCAAAGAATGTTGTAGCCACCGCATCCCAAACCGCTTTTGCGATGGGGTATCAGATGAAGTTGCCAATCAGTGCAGGATCCATGGAATTGATAAGCCAGCCCTTCACAGTTGAATCGTCAATCTTACACTTTTAAAAGCCGGGATCATTCGGAGAGGGCTGGGGAAGAACCCCAGTAATATATCTCAGCTTGTCTTTGCCAGAGATGTATATCTCGACAACTTGGGACCAAAGACCATAGTTACTTCCATCTAACTTGACAGCAATTGAGGGAGCCGAAGTCTCAACATGAGATTGTGGAACATGTTGGGATAGGACCTGGATCAAACGCTCAATAAGAGCATCAATATTCGAAGCTCGCTCTTGTGTGCCAAGGGAAGAACATTGCCAGTTGGGTTTGTGTTTGCCATAGGATGATGCAGCACGGTTGTGGTGATCTTTAAGAAATCTGGTCGGAGCAGCGACTAAGGTTGCGACAATGGAGTCTGATTGATTGGATGTAGTATAGAGTCCCTTGATCGGATCGAGTATAGAGTCCCTTGATCGGTGGCTTTGATACCATGAAGAAAAATAAAGAATTCTAAAATTTTTGGTAATTTTTGTATTCCAGCTTACGTTTACAAGGCTATAAGTACTTATATATACAAAGAAAATAATCAACCCTAATTGACCTACAAAACTGGGGATATAAATAGAAAAAGAAAATATACATAGAAAGAGTATAAAACAATAAGAACTTTCCTATTTTGACTCTAGAAGACAGCTCACGCTAACAATATCCTGGTTAATGACTTCTTAACAAAGTGCTAGCGAATCGCACTAATATTAATCATCGTTAACCCTTGACATATTTTCTCGTGTGGCACAAGTTTACATGATTATATATATAATTCTTCATTTAGAGACGAGGAAAATAAGACGCAAAATTATTTAACTTATTGGTTAATAGGCACCGGCAGAGAAAGAGTACATAGTATCGGACAGCGTTCACACGGGAATTGTGGAGCTTATATGTTGCACGGGATCAAAAAGCTTGTAATGGGTGCAGCAGCGGATAGGCGTTATTTCAAGTACGTACAAGAACGAGAAGGCACGCCCACATGGGCGCTGGACTTATTCATTCCAAATCTATCCTCTTCATAACTAAAAGGACACGTTTGTTTGGATCCTTATTTACAACATCAAACCAAATAGTTATTTCTATGTTAATCCTTAAAGATGTGTCGTACACGTTCAGTCTTTGAGGAATACTTGGTGGCGCTTTTCAAACACGATGTCTAGTTCGCCCCCATTGTCCATCACAATACATAATGTAATTTGAATCGTCTTACTTTCCCATTGGGTGAAATAATAAAGTAAAACCTGGCGACATATCATTCCTAGAATCTAAAAGTCTCTTGTATTGTGTTTTCAAGCTTACGTTTAGTTTTATATGAATTCAGACCACATTAATTCACTATCTGCTATGGTTTCGAATTGGCAGGAAGATGAGAGGAATCAAGTCCAGCAAAGCCATCTTCGTTTACGATAAAGCGGACATTTCTTGTGAAATTCGGTTTATCTGCGACGGGAACCTCATCTACACAAGGTTGCCCTCTGACTATTTTACTTGTCAATTTGTCTCCTTTGATATTATTGAATGAGCGCATGAGGGTGTTGTGAAAATAAGTTATATAAGAATTAATCAATTTGAAAAACAAATAAGCTGAAAATCTTGTTGCGATAGCTAAATGCCATAGGAGACCCAGAATTTTAGGTTGTGATGAGGCTGGGACAAACAATTTTATTCATGTTTTACCATTACGTCTTCTTTCTTTAAATAAGATGGCTAAATACTCGGGAGGTTTTGCGCTGGGGGCCATGGCAACTACCATTATCCCAAGATCCGCCAACTTCTAATTAGCTCATAACACAATAAATGAAGTTTCCGAATGAAATTGAGTGCAGGTAGGGATTTTTACCGGGGCGGAGTCATAGCGGACGATTAATTTATGAAGTGATGCGACAATTTTCGCGTCACCTTTAAGTTATTTTGATTCCTTGTCAAAATAGGGACGCTCAGACAGTTCAAGCCATTGCAGAAGTCCCTACTGATGCACCATCACCAACGACTCCAACCCCTGGAGCTGGGAAGTCCATTCTCTTGAAATCGTGTTCCGTCACACTGCAGAGGAGTGGTATGGCGAAGTTGAGCAATCCATTTCAAGGCATTCTGAGAAGAACCTTCTCCTCGAGCGCCGACCCGCGTGCAGTGATGCCAATAGCTTCTCCTTCCCCAGATAGCACTCCTTCCGAGCAGCCTAATGCGGCAAGCATGCTGGAGAGTCAAGACATTCTCCAAGAACTCGCAACAAATCGTTCCCATCCTCCGCAGTCGATTCAGTTGGTCTATCAGACCGGCCACTCATCACTTTCCAACACTCTGGTATGCGCAAAATAAGACAACCATTGTCGTTTTCATGTTCTCTGGCCAGGAGGCCATGTCTCTAGCTTAAGTTTTTTTTTTTTGGTAAGGTAAGAATGTAATTAACTTCCAAAGAACCAATACAACCTAAACTCGAACCAAGTGAAGACCAGATATAGACATAAGATGTCTATAGTAGGTCTAGACGGGTCCAGCAGGAGCTATACAATAAAAGGAACCAAAAAGGGAACAACTAGCCAACCAAAGGTTGGAGAAGGAACAAAAAACAGCAAATACGCAAAGCAAGAGCTTCGGAGTTACAAATGAGAGCTAGTAAATACGCCTAAGCAAGATTGAAGTCGGAATATCCCAATTCCGAAGCAAGATACGATTCCTATGGGTGTCTTCAATGCCACCCATGGAGAAGGCTTTGTCCCTAACGACTTTAACAAGATACTTGCGGATGCTCGGTATGAATATGTCTTTATTCTGGAAGATAGCATGATTTCTCTCAGTCCATATGAAGTGACATAGGGCACCAAAAGAATACCGTGCAATTCGGTGAGCAAAAGAGCCACCGCCGCAAACAGTCATCGCCCAGTTGATGTGGTCGTGCCAAGGTTTGTTTCGCCAGGGAAGATTACATTTGGTAGCCCACGTGGAAGCCAGCCTGCTAGTAGAGGAGCATGCAAAGAAAAGGTGGTCGATAGAGTCGGGTTGGGATCCACAGAAGACGCATAGAGCAGAGCCAATCCTATGGTTATGCATGAGAAACACCTGAGAGGGTAATCGATTGAGGGAGATCACCCATAATAGAAAGGCATGGCGAGGGGCAATGTTCTGGTCCCAAATAAAAGTATGCCAAGGAACCAACCGGCCTTTTCTGCGTATATGATTCCATGCCAGAGAAACAGTGAAGGTTCCAGAAGGATGAGGGAGCCAACAGAAGGAATCCTCGGCATCATTCAAGAGAGCAAGGGGAGAGTCCATCCAACTCAGGATCGTGGTGAGAGAGTCCGAAGGAGGCCAGGAACCCTCGCAAAAAGTCTTGACCGAGGCATCCCTAGGAATGCCCGAACGATAAATATCCATATTACTGAAGAGAAGGTGGAGAGGGCCTCGAGGATGCCATGAGTCGAACCAGAAAGAGATAGATTCCCCATTGCCAACCTTCCAGTAGAACATAGCTTGAGCAGAAGTCCTTATATCAAGGATCTTCTTCCAAGTCCAGGAGCAAAAAGTGGGTTTGGCGACTACCCAGAAATTGGCGTTCCTTAAAAAGTTAGAATGTACCCATTGACACCATAAGGACTCCTTGTCCGTGAAAAGAAGCCAGATGTGCTTCAAGATCATCGCCCGGTTGTACTCGACAAGAGCCCGGTTGTCTCTAGCTTAAGTTGTTCTGTTTTGGAGCTAAGAATATCTTATTCTTTGTCCTTTAAAGGAATATTGCAAAGTTTAGCTAATTGTAACAGGATATGGATGAAAACGGCATGCGAGAAGTGCTTGAGGAGGGAGTGACGACTCGTGCTGAAGCAGAAGTAGATATCATTGAAGGCGGGCGAAAGGATCCCAGGAAGGTATAATATCGATATAATAACTGGACGGCTTTGCTATATATTGACCTACACCCCCTGATTTTTTTAAATTTCTGATATTAAAAACGGAATATTTCTACTGATTTTGCTGAAGTCTGACTGTTGAGGACCATCCCGAACTCCATGGTAAAATGAAACAGATATAAAGCATGCACGATATAATTAACATGAGGAAGAAAGATGATTTATTGACTTGTGGTAAAAATGATTTTCAGAGGAATTATCTACAGAGATTATGTGCTGAGAAGTTGGAGGAAGAACTTGAGAAGGTGAAGGATCAGCTAGACAAAGTGATGCAAGAACTTCGCAGTGCCCAGGAGCAGAAATTGCAGCTCGAGAGCCAATTCGCCAAGACCGACGAGAGCACAAAGGAGTTGGAGCTGAAAATCATTGTGAGCGATGAAATGTTGCAGACTTTTAGAAAAGAGCGAGAGCTGTTGCAGATCGACCTCGAGAACGCGCTCCAAAAGGCCGAGGAGGTAAACAGAAGAAAAGGAGATTCCTCGGGCACAAAGTACTTCTCCGAGTTCTCCATGACCGAAATCTCAGAAGCTGTGCAGAACTTCCACCTGTCCTTGAAGATCGGAGAAGGTGGTTTCGGGAGCGTGTATAAAGGTTTCCTTCGACACACGTGGGTTTTCCTAGCATGCAAGGTTCACAAGAATTTCAACAGGAGGTAATAATTCTCGAGTATCCTCTACTTGTTTTCATGTTTTCTCCAAACCAAAATTAAGAAAAATGAAAATATATAAAGACTTTGGTTCATCACGAAGTAAATTTGTTTTTTACAAAAGTATCACTATGGCATGACGAATTCACTGTAAAAGTACATTACTCACAGTTATCGAGAATATCATCGTTACTCATCGAACTCTTGATTGAATGTCTCCCAGGTGGATGCGTTGAGCAAGGTGAGGCATCCTAATCTCATCACACTTATTGGCGCTTGTCCCGTGCCCTGCACTCTTGTTTACGAATATATATTGTTGGAAAGCATGTAACGGAAGAATCGACTAACCTGTTCGATGCACTCCGAACCAATTTTCCAGGATCGTATGTTGAATCACCAACAAACGATGAACGAATCTACTTCACGTTGGTCTAAATACAATCACAGGGAAAGTATCTTTGTTCCACATCGTTAATGCCGATTGTCTTCTCTAAGTAGATACAGAATCCTTATTGCATCGAGAAAGAGAGGGTTCTGAATTTATGGTTGTCGATTATCTTTTTTTAGGGAGTTGTCTTAACTGCCTTTAAGATACTCTTCTCGCACCTCTTCAAAAGGTGTCTCTTAGACACGCTTCTTATTAGAGCAAATGGTGTCCCTTGGACACACACAACATGGGCGGACCGATGCAATATAACATCTCCCACTCGCACATGATAGGCTTGGTGATGCTCTATTAAGAACATAAGGCATTCAACATTCATCTACCTTACAAACAATTCATACTGACAAGAAAACTGTGCGACCAGTGAGTACACCTGCACTTGGGAGCTCTAATTATGCACCTATTAGGAACAACATAATGGCTACAACACCAAAAATAAAATAAACAATTGATGTCTCACGGTGCTCCAAACATATTTTGTTACATCAGTCCAAGTATACATATCCCTTAAAGGTTATACTTGACTTTTCTCAAGAACACCATGTATTTACAATTATTTTCGAAAGCCATTGAAGGCGAAATAATTGGTCAACCTGTAAACACATGTGATAGATGTAAACCAACAATAGTCTTCCTTCGCACCCATGTCTCTCTCCATTTCGGAACAACTGCTTTCCTAGACACGTCCCATAAAGCTATATCTATTAATGACCGTCGATAACATGCTAAAGTAGCAACATTGATCTTCTACTTCGACAACATAGTCAGAAGTAACATAGGGCACAAAGTAAGGTAAATTATAAATTACCTTAAGGACTCACACAATGAATAAATATGGATAATTATACTCATCTCCCTTATTGGTCAAATAAAACTTATGTAGTATGAATTACATGCTATAGTGGATTTATCTTTCTATAAAAGCGTATGTCATTTATTAGTCATATCCACTATACGAATCTTAGCCTAAACATAGTCATATGCTTTTCATGTACTCATGTTTAGCCCGAGTGCTATATCAGCTCGCTTTCCACAGCGCTCAATATAGTTCTCGCATCCGGCTAACTTCAGGCATACATGATTGTGGGACTATCATGTTCGGTTTTGTCACATATGAATAACAGACCTCATCTTGATTCCGATCAAGGCGACATTAAATCGTTTTATGTACTAAATTGCTCTTCCAACATTTATAGTACATATCGTCTCATCTCAGCCCACTCATTATAACATTTGAGATGATTGCTTGTGTGAGTGAGCCAATCATTGCCTGGGGACATACCTTTCAACAATATATGTGTGTTTGTGCTAGTCTCATAACTTTGTACTAATTGATAAAACATCAATTCATTAACAAACAAGTACAATACATATACACACATAATCCAGTGATCCTCAACAATATTATATATCACAATCACATTCTACGTAGTCCTGGAGACATCCTGTGGGTCAAGAACACGTCTCTTGGAATAGCCTTCGTAAATGGATCAACAACCATCCTGTTGGTTGAAATATATTGCAGGACTACTTCCTTCTACACTATTATATCTCTGATAAAATTATTCTTTATGTCAATGTGTTTCGTCCTACCATGGTACTTAGGATCTTTCACATAAGTAATAGTTGCTTGACTATTGCAATATACTGTCACTGGTCTTGGGACATAAGTGACAATGGCTAAATTTTCCAAGAAACGTTTTAACCATACTGCTTCTTGCACTGCAGCAGAACATGCAATAAATTCTGCCTTCATCGCGGATAAAGCTATGCATGTCTGTTTCTTGCTATTCCAAGAAATTGCCCCATCATTAAGCAAGAACGCATATCCAGATGTCGATTTACGCTCATCTAGGTCTCCTCTCCAGTCAGCATCAGAGTATCCTAATAAGCGTAGATCACTCCCTTGATAGCAAAGTCAATAGTCCATAATGCCTTTCAAGTATCTCAGGATCCTCTTAACTGCTTTCCAGTGTGCTGGACCAGGATTTGACTGATATCGGCTCATTAACCCTACAGCATGACATATGTCGGGTCGAGTACACATCATAGCATACATCAAACTTCCGACAGCACTAGCGTAGGGAACAGTTACCATTTCTTTCTTTTCTTCTGGAGTCTTAGGACACATCTTAGTACTCAGGCCTTCGCCTTGCATGACATGGGTATCAATGGGATTACAGTGCTGCATATTAAAGCATTCAAGAATCTTCATTATATGAGACTCTTATGACATAGCAAGGAGTTTCTTTGATCAATCTCTTTCAATCTTAACTCCCAATATATGTGCAGCTTCTCCCATGTCCTTCATTTCAAAATTAGAAGACAACTATTCTTTTATGGTTATAACCAAACCCTTGTCATTTTCAGCCAATAAAATATCGTCCACATAAAGAGATAAAATCATAAATTTATTCTCGGACCGTTTGATATACACACAGTGATCCTCTTCAATCATCGTAAACCCAAAATAAGTTATGGCTCAATAAAAACGAAAATACCACTGTCTAGACGATTGCTTAAGGCCATAAATTGAGCGATGAAGCTTGCAAACTTTACGCTCTTGACCTTCAGCAATGAAACCTATCGGTTGTTTCATATAGATTTCTTCATCTAGTTCTCCATTGAGAAATGCTGTCTTTACATCCATTTGATGTAATTCTAGGTCCAAATGCGTAACAATGGCTAAGATAAGGCGTATGGAGGCAAACCTTACAACTGGCGAAAAAGTTTCCTCATAGTCTATACCCTCTTGTTGAGTATAATCTTTCGCCACAAGGCGAGCCTTATACTTTTCAATGGATCTATTTGCCCTTCGCTTAATCTTGAAAACCCATTTGTTTCCAATAGCCTTGCGATCAGGTGGTAGATCAACCAAGTCCCAGACGTGGTTTGTCCTCGTAGACTCAATTTCGTCTTCCAAAACTTTTCTCCATTCTTCCTTTGTCATGAGATGAGAGAGGCTCTTGAACAGTTTTAGGCTCCGCATCGTCTTGTGAAGCAATCATAATTGCTTCCCCTTCAATCTCAAATCGACGACGGGGAATACTTTTGCGATTACTTTTACGCAACAGAATTTCTCGAGAATTCAGTTCGTTAGACGACGCTACACTCCCACTAGGTCTTATATGTTGAGGTAAATATGTATTTTTCTCAATAACATTAGTGGGTGTGTTATCAGGATCTTCCATCTCATGTAATTGGAAGTTCTTATCGATCTCACCTCTACTAGGAAAATCGTTCTCCAAGAACGTGACATCTTGTGACTCCATTTCAGTCACACTTTCATCAGCTTATTCACATATGAACACGTATCTTTTGGAGTGTTCAGAATATCTAATGAAGATACATTTCTTCCCTCTAAGGCCTAATTTGCCATATTTATGGGAAGAATCATGAACATATGCTGCACAGCCCCAAGGTCGTAGATTACTTAAGTTCGGTTTTTTACTAGTCCACAATTCATAAGGGGTGGAAGTAACTAACTTAGAGGGCACACGATTAAGTATATAGGCAGCAGTCAATAATGCATCTCCCCAATATGTGACAGATAGATTTGCTGCGCTATCATAAACCTAACCATTTCCAATAGGGTTCTATTCCTTCTTTCTGCAACTCCATTTTGTTGCGGAGTATAAGGAATAGTCAATTGTCTTGCAATTCCCTTTTCATCACAAATAGCCTTGAATTGCTTAGATAGGTACTCACGTTCGCGATCGGTTCTCATTGCCTTTATTGTTTTGTTCAACTGATTCTCTATCAAAGCTATAAACCGTATAAAGCAGTCCAATGCTTCAGACTTATGGGAGATCAGAAAAACATAACCGAAACGCGTAAAGTCATCTATAAAAGTGATGGACCACAAATGTCAGAATGTATAAGTTGCAAAGGAAGTTCAGCTCTGGTGCCTTTACCAAATGGTTTTCTAGTTGTTTTTCCTGCTAAACAATGTTCACATATGGATAGTTCTACATTAGCGAGTGACCCCAAAAGGTCTTCTCTTGCTAATCGTTTCATTCTTTATAACCCAATGTGACCCAGTCTAGTATGCCAAGTACTTGCATCAATCTCCACATTACTAGAAGATGCAATTAAAGAAAAACAACCATTAACATTATCTTTGTACACATCATAGTCAATGTCTAACACCATAAAACCATTCAATACATAACCAGAACCATAATAAACCGTTCCAAACAAAATGTTAACACAATCACCATGAAAATTAAACACATAACCTAAGCTAAGAAGAACAACTACAGAGACCATGTTTCGCCGAATATTTAGAGCATTAAGGACATCATGTAGGAAGAGGTTTTGACCACCACGAAAGGTTAATTTACATGTGCCGATACCCTTCACTTTAACTCTTGAGTTATTTCCAACATATATCCATCTTCTTCCAGGCTGTATTCGACGATACTCCACAAATGCTCCTCGATCTCTAGCTATGTGGTTTGTTTCTCCTGAGTCTACAATCCACATTAGATGAGATTCAGCAAGCATCACAGTGCTAGAAACAAAAGCATTACTCGAAGTAATGGAGTAATGTAGTACCTTTTTCGGCTCAGTGCATTCACGAGCGAAGTGGCCCAATTTGCCACAATTGTAGCACATCATCTTGGCCTTGTCCTTCTTCTCACCGCACTTCTTGCGTCGGTAGGTCTTGGCTCTCTTGGGTGCCTAATCAGTCTCTTTTCTTTTGTTGTTGAATTTATGGTTTCTCTTGCGTTTAAAGCCCGAAGCTTTGCCCGAACCTGATTCAGCAACATAAGCATGGGTAGAGGATTTTGTAGCCTCTAGGCGCTCATCTTCTAATTCCAAATGACGCGCAATATCGTCAAAAGTGACGATATTCTCATTGTGCGTCATATTGATTTTCATATGTTCCCAACTATCAGGAAGAGACCTTATAACAGCCTGAACTTGCTGTTCTTTAGTTAAGGTATGACCTGCTGATTTCAGCTCACGTATCATGTTTGACATCTCCCGAAGATGTTTCCTCATCAATAGATTTGAGCACTTCCTGTATGTGTCAAATTTGATGGTGAGCCTCCTCAACTTAGTGGTAGACGTATCCCCAAACTTATCTTTCAAGGCAACCCACATTGCTTGAGCTTTGTTATAACTTTCAAACTCACACATGAGATCATCTTGTATACAACTCAGTAACGTGATGCGAGCAATGCTGTTTTTCGTTTTCCAAGCTTGAAAAGCTTATTGATCTCTTTTGTGTTGAGCAGAAGTTCCATGCTCAGGTTCATCCATGGTGTGGTTGAGAGTTTCCAAAACCTCTTGCTCCTCAAGGATATATTGAACTTTTCGGTGACAAATGTCATAATTGTCACCGTTCAACTTCTCACCCTTATTGAGGTCAGTCACAATGGTCTTGGATGCCGAAGCCATAATCACTATCTTCTACACATTGACATAATAAATGCAGAATCAATACTAGCACATTTTCCACATAAACACACATATTTTAATTTGCAGCAAAGACAAACTAAATTAATGATAATTCAACAAAAGACACCAAAACGAAAGTTCACTATGTTCCTAATCAATTTTGGCGTACGATTGTTCTACTATCATTAACTTGTTTAATTTGTACAAATTTTAAGTTCTAAGTAAGAATTTCTTCTAATTCTACCAACCTACGAACTCCCACTAGGCTAGATAATTCACAAAAAATATTTAAAACAATGATCACATCCTTTCTAGCAATCATAGAGCATGGCATGATGTAAATCAACAGCGGAATTCATGACGTAAGGATCTCCAACCATTATTTTAATATGCTCAAAATTAGGAAATTGCAAGCACGTCAAATCATATAAACATTCCATCAATGAAACATGCTCTACATAATCTTTATGTGGTTATCTACATGTTATCCAGCTTCTCTATTTTCAAAACCATAGGAAAATACAAGTAAAATGTAATAATACCCCAAAAATACATGTATTTACGGTTCCGTATGCATTTCCATACCATTCAAAGCTTCAAACATATAAAATAACTATACCACAATGTAGAGAATTTCAATACGAATATAACGGTACCAACCACAGCTCGATCGGACCTCCTACGCGCCCACACGCGCCGCTTAAGTGCACGGCGCGTGTGGCGCACGCGCCTGCCCTATACGGGCTTTTGAGCCGGTCCGACCGGTTGACCGTTGACCGATCGGGTCGGACCCCGGGTCGGGTCAATTTCCGGTTCGAGTCACCGGTCACGGGTCGAGTCAGTCGCCGGTCGCCGACCGGCGAGATGACGTCAGTGTGTCGTCACCGACGGTTTTGCTGACGTCATCGATGATGTCAGCACGCGCCGATTGGCGACGCGCGCGTGGCCGTCTCGCCCTGGCAGTGCTAGCGCTTTGGGCGTGTGGCTCCCACGCGCCGCGGCTTCTGGCCGTGCGTGTTGGCGCGTCTGGCGACTTCCGGCAACGCTCGACCTAACTTTTTGCTTGTCTCGACGAGTTCTACAAATATATGTAATAAAAAATAATTTTCACCGTAAAAAAATTATCGAAAAACATCCGAATAGAACGGTTGCCCGTAACGTTCAAACCCATTCTTCGTTTCAATTCATGTTCGTCGATTCATCTTGCAATTCCCGATCAATGATCATGCAAACGGTATGAAGTTCATCATCATGGTCTGTTTGATGTCAATCAGCAAGCAGAAAGAATCAACTTGAAAATAAGGCAGAGATCATAACCGAGGCTCTGATACCAATGTTAGGAAGCGTGTAACGAGAGAATCGACTAACCTGTTCGATGCACTCCGAACCAATTTTCCATGATCGTATGTTGAATCACCAGCAAACGATGAACAAATCTACTTCACGTTGGTCCGAATACAATCACAGGGAAAGTATTATTGTTCCACATCGTTAATGCCGATTGTCTTCTCTAAGTAGATACATAATCCTTATTGCATCGAGAGAGAGAGGGTTCTAAATTTATGGTCGTCGATTCTCTTTTTTTAGGGAGTTATCTTAACTGCTGTTAAGATACTCTTCTCGCATCTCTTCAAAAGGTGTCTCTTAGATACGCTTCTTATTAAAGCAAATGGTGTCCCTTAGACATACTCAACATAGGCGAACCGATGAAATATAACATATACCAAACGGAAGCCTCGAAGACTGGCTCCGCAACAGCAACAGGGTGAAGCAGCTGCCGTGGCAAGCCCGAATACGCATTGCCATGGAGCTCCGCTCCGTCCTGGCCTTCCTCCACTCTTGCAAGCCTCACAGCATCGTCCACGGGGACGTCAAACCGGGGAACATCCTACTGGATGCGCACCTCGTGAGCAAGCTCAGCGATTTCGGCATTTGCCAACTGCTGTCCAGTGGCGATCGGTCAAGCAACAACACCGCTATCATGTACCCGACCGGCCCAAAAGGGACGTTTGGGTACATGGAACTCTTGATTGAATGTCTCCCAGGTGAATGTGTTGAGCAAGGTGAGGCATCCTAATCTCATCTTATTGGCGCTTGTCCCGAGCCCTGCACTCTTGTTTACAAATATATACCAAACGGAAGCCTCGAAGACTGGCTCCGCAACAGCAACAAGGTGAAGCAGCTGCTGTGGCGAGCCCGAATACGCTTTGCCATGGAGCTCCGCTCCGTCCTGGCCTTCCTCCACTCTTGCAAGCCTCACAGCATCGTCCACAGGGACGTCAAACTGGGGAACATCCTACTGGACGCGCACCTCGTGAGCAAGCTCAGCGATTTTGGCATTTGCCAACTGCTGTCCAGTGGCGATCAGTCGAGCAACAACACCACTGTCGTGTACCCGACCGACCCAAAAGGGACGTTTGGGTACATGGACCCCGAGTTCCTTGTCATACAAGAGCTCACGATAAAGTTCGATGTCTACTCTTTCGGGATTATACTGCTGCAGTTATTGACAATGAGGCCCGCCTTCAGAATAGCGAAGGAAGTTCAAAGGGCAATTAGCGCAGGGACTTTGGAGGCCATCTTGGATCCATTGGCTGGAGAGTGGCCCTATAAGCTGGCCAAAGAGTTGACTGATTTGGCTTTGAGGTGCTGCGAGATGAGCAGAAGGAATAGGCCGGATCTCTGATCAGACGAGTGGACGGTGTTCGAATCGGTCGGAGCTTCCCATCCATAAACCTAAACTCGTGAATACTCAGGAATTGAGCAATATACACGTTCAGATATGTACTTTGAACTTCAAATAAATTGATTTTCCAGGTCACGCGTGGTGGTCGTCGGCAAGTACCAGCCGGTTTGTGTGTATTGTACATACATACATAGGTCTTTTGCTACGTCATGTATTGAGTTATCTTGTCGAAAGTTCTTCCTGGATGTACCCACCATTGTTCTTATGAATAGATTTTTTCGTGTGCATTAAGTACATGGACAGTGCGATGGGATTGCTTAATTATATATGCAGAATCAGATCCACATATAGAGGAGCAAGCAAATCCAATGCCTTGTTATGCTGTTCAGTCCTATTAAATCCACTTCACTTCCACGAACAATTTCTCATGGAAGAAATACAATTCTCTGAATCTTTCCTATCCTTTACGTGCTAGACTTTCCCTCTCTTGTTTCCACTTGAATTTCTATCTCTATGTTCTTGACTTTAGGGAATATTACGGCTAGTACTCTCCACCCACTTTCGTCTCCTCCATATTTAACCCCAAGAGTGTTGTCAATAGTTACATGTTACTATTTTATTGGAGCGGGCAAGTAAATTTGGCCTACTTACTCTCATGTTAAAGACAAAAAGATAATTAAATGCTCTTATCATATATTACTTAAAACCCATAAGTAGTCAATTCAAACAAAGGTCATGATAAAATTCCCAGTGTCCATGCAGCCCCAAGAGTTTCTTCTCAAATCCATGCAAACAACAATTCCCTTTGCTCTCACAAACACCAATTTTTGGAGATAAGAGTCAATCGGGCAAAGTAATGGAGATATCGTCCGTTTCTCATTACTTCATTAATTATATTAAAAGGGACACTTCATTAATTATATTAAAAGGGACACGATATAGGTATTTTTGGAGAGTCTAAAAATCTCATGGAATTGGAAAACCATGATGAAGGACCTAGTATAACTCTTCAGGATACAGTAATTACCCAATATTCGATATGGCATAAACCTCAATATTATTAATTTATTTATTGAAAAGAAGTATGTTGGGATGATTCTTTCTTGCAATGGCGTTTGACTTTTGGTCTCGAATATTCCCACAAGATTATTCGTATATACCTCTCGGAATTTCCTTATTTAGAGTTCTCGTAGACATACAATGTATTTTAGCTTGTTGATAATCCTGTAGTGATGTCTGCCAAGGCCGGCAAAGGATGAGGTACACATATATATGCCAACCTTTTCCTCCACTTAATTTTAACAGGTCTGTAAATGTATATTTCAATCACGTTCGTCGACTTTCTTTTAATTACACAAAATAAGGAAAAATTCAATGCCTTTTGGGGGTCGCTCAGTTAATTCTTGTTGTTTCCTTTAGCCAAAATAAATAAAAATGATATGAAGATGTATTCGGGGCTTTCCTAATCCCATCCACCAACAATCGAATTTGGTGAAAATAAAATTTCCGGAATTTATTGTAAATTCATTTGGTGGCCCAAGCATAGCCACGATTAGATGAAGTCAAGGTCATCAAAGATTCTTTGGTTACAAATGGAATCTAAAGCGATCGTGGGCTCCATCTTCGAGTAGAGAAGTTGTCTTAGCATTTAATGCGGTCGTGTTTTTATTAGGACAAAACCAACCTCAGAAGAGAGATGAAAATCCGACAATCTTTTGTTCACTAGGAAACTCTACGATGAAAGCCGTTGTATTTCCTAGCTGGAAATGAACTTTTCCACGAAGTTATTGGTGACACGTTCCTTTCCATGTTACATGAGAAATTATTGAAATTGACAGATTTATTAAATCGTAACATTTGAAGAGTTAGGTGCCAATGAAACAGTGGACGGATTTAATTGTTACGTGATGTTGGGGAGAACCGCGAGCAAAAATTCACCAAGAACTCAAGTAATTCAAGATCAATATCTCCCCGAAAATTAAACCGATCGAAATCGACTTAACTCCAACAACAACCAATAATATTCCAGCAATATAACCACGCAATAATAAGGAAACAAATACAACAATCGACACCAATATTTAACGTGGAAACCCAAAACGGGAAAAACCACAGACCGCCCCAAAAACTTCCACTAATCACCAAGAATAGTAGGATACACCAAGTTCTTCTCTAGTCACACACTAGAGGTACAATATCAACATTTCAACATCATTTCTTCACCACAAAGATGGATTTACACAAAATGAAGGAGAAAAATCCTAACCGTGATTGAAGAGTTTGGAGGAGATATCAATGAACGAAATGGATCAACTCGTAGTCCTCGGTCTCACGAACAATATACTAAAATTTGAACCAATTCCGATAACGTTTGACCCTCGAATCGGGATCACGAAAATGCGCCCCTTTCTTCTCTCCTGTTTCTCGCACGCCTCTGTGCTCTCGGTGAGACAGAACCCCTTCCTTTTTGCTTTTTCTCCATGGGCTCTGCACAAAGCTGCCCCTTTCTTTTATTCTTTCTTTTTCACTTTGACTTTTTTTTTGTTTCTTTTTCTTCTGTTTTGTATCATGCTGGCTGGGCCCCACATAAGGTGGACCCAGTCAACACGTGATAACTAGAAAATCGCGTGTGAACAATTATTTCTAGATCTATTTATCGGCTTTCATTTTTGGTCCAACAACTATTTATCGGGTGTCTTACCTGCTTCTAAACTTGTCGATTATCAATATAGCCTCCTTACTCATACTTCGTTAGACGAACCATCCTCTATTTTAATCATATACTTTTGTGTGGAAATCACGCGCCAGCCTCGATTCCTCCGGGTCCGCACAGATTGACCAAGACCCGTTATCTTCTTTGGGGAGGGGGGAAGGATCCAGCAACAGTGCCTCTCCCTGATCTAACCGCGTTTGGTATCGAACTCCTCCCGTTCATTGGAATCATGTGATAGCATGCAGTGTTCTTGAACGAACACTGTTGTCCTTTAGCAATGACAAATTGAGTCGGGGAAATTGTCTAAGCACTCATAAACCTATTCTACATGTACTAATTCAATCTTAAACTTTTTAATTTTGTCAGTTTAGTCTTAAATATTTGAGCAAAAGTCCAGCTTAGTCATTTCGGTCAATTTTCGCCAGAAATCACTAACGTGACGATACATCACGTAGCACGACCGAAATGCCGCATTAGCGATTTCCAGCAGAAATCAATCGGGAGAGTTACATTGAAATTCCGAGCAAAAGTTTATGACTAAATTAGCAAAAAATGAAAAATTTAGGGCTGAACTGACATTTGTACAATATGTTTAGGAGTGATTGGATAATTTTCTTAAAGTGAATTTAATCCAAATTAAATTAACATACGAGGAACAAATTTGAATCATGGGAACCCATCACGGGCAACTCATTGGTAAGATGACAATGGGTGGGCCGTAGAGGAGGTCATTTTCCATTTGGATGCCTCTTTCGTATGGCCTGGTCAACGGAAAAGGGACGGAAAAGGGGAAGAAATTCAGCATGAATTCATTAACAAATAAAAAAAAGAAGGATAGATGCATTAGAAGTCCTAAAACTCAACAGGAAAGTGTAATTGAGTCCTACAACTTCTAAAAAATGCAAAAACTCTTCATAAAAGTACAATGGAGTCCTAAAATCTTCAAAAAGTGCAATCAACAGAAAGACTTGATTTAACTCAATTACACTTTTTTGACAGGTTTTAGGACTTAATTATATTTTTCGAAAATTTTAGAACTCAATTGCATTTTCGTGATAAGTTTTAGAACTTAATTATAGTTTTTGAAAGTTTTAGGGCTCAATTATATTTTCGTAGCGAGTTTTAAGACTTCTAATGCACTTATCCCTAAAAAAAAATTATAATTTCATAGTCTCGTCCTCAAAAGTCAAGACAGAGACTTCGAACTTGGGCTTCAAGCTCGCTCATCCAAGTCAAAGCTTCGAGAGAGCGAGAGAGCGACATTTCCACGATATGATGCTTCTGCATTGAGGAAGAAAGACGATCCAACTGCGCTCAATGTCGCACACGCATCGCACACGGACAACGATCCAACTGCGCTCAATGTCGCACACGCATCACACACGGACACAGAACCTTCCTATCCAAAGATCGCAGTAAATAATAGAATGGGAAAAACTCACAAAAAAAAATCTTGAATTGTATCCGCTACCCTAAACTTTTACTTGTGACATAAAAAAACTCCAAACTTATATCTATACTACACATTTACCCTCTTTTAAGGTTTCGTTGGATAATTTTTCAGCCCAAAAAATATTTTTTAAATTCATGTTTACACTATTTACTTTCTGCCATCCATTTAGGTAGATTTTTAATGGCTCTCATTGACAAAACTTTTAGGAGCGTAAATGTGTCACATAGGTATAAATTTATGATTTGTGGTGTCACAAAAAAAATTTAGGGTAAATATGTCATAGTGAACATAATTTAAGGTTTTTGGTAGTTTTTGCCCTAATAGAAAAGTGCAAGGAAGTCTACTTTTCGAGATGGTGTTTTGGCAAGAAAATAACTCAAAAGAGACAAAAATTACAGCATATATTATTGATACGGTAACATGATATTGCGAAATTAATATTGTTTGCTTTGAATTATCTGTTAAGTATCTCTTATAAGATTTTGCCGCTCAACAAAGTACTTAAAACCATTTGTGATATAATTATCCGTTTGCAGATTCGGGTTATCATTTTCCCTCATCATTTAAAATTAAAATATCTCTAATTGTTAATATTCTCATCAGAAAAGTAGAATTCTTTTTAATCCCAAAGCTATAAATCTCCTTCGGGCCTTTTTGTCTCCTTCCAAATTTTCGCAGAAGCAGAAAGCGTAGAAAATGAGGCCAATTTCTTTGACTGGATCGCTTGGACTAACGATCACGTCAGCCATTTTCAACTGCGGCTGTTACGGATATGGATTTTTCTCCCTCTCCATGGGGAAAAATAAGTAAATCAATTCCACAAGGTCTTTCAATTGACTTCCCATTGACTAAGTGTAGACTCGTTCATTGAAAAGTCTATAACGGCAACCTAAGGAAAATTATAAAACAGTTACGAACCTATTATAATTGTGCCAATTTAATTCTAAATATTTTTTTTTGTTATCAATAGAGTCCTAAACCTTTTGTATTTATGTTAATTTAATCCATCTGGTCAATTTTAGTCGTAAATCGTTGACATGGACACCGGCCGTCTTACGTGGCATGGCCGATACTAACGTGAGTGACCGAACGGTCGTCGAAACTTAGCGAGAGCTGGCAAGGGCGAGGCTCGCCATCGCCGAGCTGGCGAGGTTGACCTCTCCTAGCCATGGTGAGGCTCACCCTCGCCCTCGCCAGTGGTGAGCAAGGTCGACCTCACCAGCCCTCGCCTTTGGCCAATCGTCGAGGTTCGACGACTAGCTAAAGGAAAAAGGGAAGAAAAACAAAAGAAAAAAAAAGAAAAAGAAAGGAAAAATAAAAAAAATAAAATAATCGAAAAAAATATTAAAATATTATTCATAATTGTCCATGTCAGTGTCGGTCATGCCATGTAGAACTGCCGACATCCATGTCAATGATTTCCAGCCAATTTAAATTGGCACAAAAGAAAAAAAATCTAGGATTCAATTGACAAAAAAAAGATATATGATTAAATTGATACACTTATAATAAAGTTAAAACATCTTTGGTAGTACTCCCCGGCAACCCTAGTAGCATCTTTGAAGAAGCTCCTCGCTTGAAGAAATTCGGATTCGGATAAGAATGCGCTCACGATAACCACCAAAAGCTTGCGTCATCATTGATGAAGAAATAAAGAAGTATTTTTCTTTCCAAAAATATCATCTTATGTAATTTTGTTTAAAGAAGTAAGTTAACCACCTTCAAATCTCGATACTCTCGTTGACGACACATGATGCAACTATTTGATAAATATCTTTAAAGTTTCTTTTTAAGATCCACGACTTTCGATTCTTTTACATACATTTCGGGTCAAGTTATCAGAGATCTCACTTTGTGTCCATTGATCGTCCCTAGTTAACGATTCATTTGATTCTACAATATACTGCTTCTTATGAATATAACGTTTTTTTTTATTCCAAAAACAGAACTGGCTCGAACTTAAATGCTAGAAGAATTTTCAAACTTAATACAGGATATTGACAGGGATCGACTATTCTTGGACACTGTTCAATTATGTTAATATAGTACCTAACTTTTCGGGGCCCGCCGAGAAATTGCTCACTCATTACCCGTTGAAAGAGACTTTCCGTTGGTTTCGTGGTATGTGCTGTCCGGAGTACCAAACCATTAGGACAAGCGAACTCTTTATAAGAGGCTACCCACTTCGCTTCGTTTACGTTCTCAGGGAGTTCCCATGTCTTGCTTTGTTTTTCTCTCTCCCTTGTCTTCTCTCACTAGCTAGCTATCTCCCCTCAGGACATTCCTGAGTTTGTTCCCTTCAATTTTTGTTAGAGTCGTCGTCCTCATCGTCTTTCTTAATACACGTCGATATGGCCATGGTTGATCCAATTAGACTTCCCGAGTTCGGAGTCCCGGTGATCATGCCAAGCTTTCGCGGGTTTGCATCTGAACAGACGACACCGGTATTCGAAGACAAGATTTATGTCGCAGTCGGGAAGGATGTGAAAGAGAGCATTTCGAAGCTTGTTTGGACGGTGCATCAATCAGGAGGCAACTTCAAGATCTGTATCATTCATGTTTTAGTTCCTTCGCGGAGGATCCCCATGGGTAAGTCAACGTTTTTTCTTCTGGTTTCTTTACATATTTCCAGCCACCGATGTTAGCTATCATTTTTTACTAGAAGAGTTTTATTGATGGTAAAAATAAGAAGTTACCATGCTCGCATAGATATAATACCCGGATCTTCCATGATGGACAGTGGCTGTGCAATAGATTAAAATTCCCTTCGAGGGTTTTTGTGGTGTTCTTTCTGGCAACGAATTAAAATAAGTGTGCTGTTAATTTGCCTTTCGTTTGCAGGAGGCCTGGGTGCAGGAATACCCGCGAGCTTGGTGAACGAGATACTGCTGAAAGAACACAGAGAAAACGAGAGGATAAATATGCATAAGCTCTTGGATAACTACCTGCTGGTTTGTGAACAAAAGGGGGTATATTTACTTTCTTCTTCTTCTAGATGATTATTTGACCTGGTCGATGACTTCTTAACAAAATGATAGTGAATCACACAAACGTTAATCATCGTTGACCCTTTATATATATAGTTCTTGCGTAGCACAAGTTTACATGACTATATATGCTTCTTCATTTAGAGAGGAGGACAATAATGAAGCAAATTTTTTGACATATTGGTTAATAGGTACCAGCAGAGAAAGAGTACATAGAATCGGACAGCGTTGAAAAGGGAATTGTGGAGCTCATACGTTTGCATGGGATCAGAAAACTTGTAATGGGTGCAGCATCAGACAACCGCTATTTCAAGTATGTACAAGAACAAGAAGACATGCCCACATGGGTCATGAACTTATTCATTCCACATCTGTCCTCTTCATAAATAAAATGACATGCGTGTTTGGATCGTTGATTGCAACATTAAAACCGATCCTTGGTAGCTCTTCTCGAACGCAGTGTCATAGTTCGCTCTGAGTCCATCACTATACATCATTTATTACGAATCAGTCTTAATTTCCTACAGAGTGAAAAAATGAGGAAGATGAAAACCGGTGACATATCTTTCCGAGAATTGAAAAGTCTCTTGTGTTGTGTCTACAAGTTTTTGTTTGGTATTATCTGCATTACACCAAATTAATTCACTGCCTTCTCTTGTTTCTGCAGGAGGATGACAGAAATCAAGTCCAAGAAAGCCATCTTTGTTCGCGATAAAGCGCACATTTCTTGTCACATTTGGTTTATCTGCGATAGGCACCTCATTGACACAAGGTTATCCTCCAACTTCTTTACGTTCAAATTTGTCTCCTCCAAAACAATCGAATGCCCACGAAAGGTGTCAGTGAAATCAATAGAATGCACCTCATAGTTGACTGCCATAACAGACCTAGAATTTTAGGTTGGGATGAGGCTGGGACAAATAATTTTCTTTTTGTTGTGCATTATACCTTCTTTCTTTGAATGATATGACTAAACACGTCGGAAGCTTTGGGCTGGGGGCCGATAGCAAATCAGTTTCCCTAGATCCACTTGTGTATACTTGGCTCATGACACAATGAATCAAATTTTAGAATGAAATCGAGCACAAGTTGGAATGTTTATGGGCTCGGAGTCTTGGTACGGACGATCAATTTTATAAAGTGATGTGACGGTTTTGGCTTCACCATAAACTTGTTTTCATTCCTTGTCAATATAGGGAAGCTCGGACGTTTCAAGCGTTTGCAGAAGTTCCTACTAATGCACCTTTGCCGACGACTCTGGATCCTGGAGCCAGAAAGTCGATTCTCTCGAAATCACAATCCACCCCACTGCAGAGGAGTGGTACGGCGAAGTTGAGCAATCCAATTCAAGACATTCTGAGAAGAGCGTTCTCCTCGAACACCAATCGACGTGCAGGGATGCGAATAGCTTCTTCTTCCTCAGATAGCTCTCCGGAGAAGCCTAATGCGGCCAGCATGCTGGAGAGGCAAGATACTTTCCAAGAACTCGAACCAGTTTCAACAAGTCTTTCGGCCAGCATGCTGGAGAGGCAAGATACTTTCCAAGAACTCGAACCAGTTTCAACAAGTCTTTCCCATTGTACACAGTTGATTCAGTCGGTCTATCATACTGGCCGGTCATCAATTTCCAACCCTCTGGTATGTGCACAATAACATAACGGATTTTCGTTTTCCTGTTCTCTGGCCAGGAAGCCATGTCTCTAGCTTTGCTTGTCCTATTTTATAGCGAAGAATACCTTATTCTTTGTCCTCAAAAGGAATATTTCAACTTTAGCTAATTGTCACAGGATATGAATGAAAACGATGCACGAGAAGTGCTTGAGGAGGGAGTGACGACTTGTGCCGATGCGGAAGTAGAAATCATCAAAGCTGGGCCAAAGGATCCCAGGAAGGTAAATTTCGATATAATAACTGAAAAGCTTTGCTATATATCGACTCAGACGCTCTGATTTTTGTAAATTGCTCATTTTATCAGTGGAATTTTTCTACTACTTTTACTCAAGTCTGATTGTTGTGGACCATCCCGAACTTCCTGGAAACAATTCATCCTAAATTGTAACACATAGATACCATGTATGAATAATTTACATGAAGATTAAGATGATTTATTGACTTGTGGCAAAAAATAAACGATAAACTATTGATTGTGGGTAAACTTTAAGTGGAAGTATCTGCAGAGATTATATGCTGAGAAGTTGGAGGAAGAACTTGAGAAGGTGAAGGGTCAGCGAGACCAAGTGATGGAAGAACTTCGCATTGCCCAGGCCCAGAAATTGCGGCTCGAGAACCAATTCGTGGAGGCCGACCAGAGCAGAAAGGAGTTGGAGCTGAAAATCAATGCGAGCGATGAAATGTTGCAGACTTTTAGACAAGAGCGAGAGCTGTTGCAGATTGACCTCGAGAACGCACTCCAGAAGGCTGAGGAGATGAGCAGAAGAACAGGAGATTCCTCAGACACAAAGTACTTCTCTGAGTTCTCCATGAATGAAATTGTGGAAGCTACGCAGAACTTCGACCTATCCTTGAAAATAGGAGAAGGTGGTTTCGGGAGCGTGTATAGAGGTTTCCTTCGACATACGCTGATGGCTATAAAGATCACGAAATTTCCTAGCATGCAAGGTTCACAAGAATTTCAACAGGAGGTAAGAATTCTCGTTTATCCTCTACTTGTTTTCATGTTTTCTCTAAATCAATTAAGAATGATAAAAATATATAAGGACTGGTTCATCACTAAGTAAATTTGTTTTCCACAATAATACCACTATGGCATCAGGAATTCTCTGTAAGAGGACATTACTCACAGTGATCGAGAACATCATTGTTGATCATCGAACTCTTGATTGAATATCACACAGGTGGATGTGTTGAGCAAGGTGAGGCATCCTAATCTCATCACGCTCATTGGCGCTTGTCCCAAGCCCTGCGCTCTTGTTTACGAATATATTCCAAACGGTAGCCTCGAAGACTGGCTCCACAGCAGCAACAGGGCGAAGCAGCTGCCGTGGCGAGCACGAATACGCATCGCCACGGAGCTCTGCTCTGTCCTGGCCTTCCTCCACTCTTGCAAGCCTCACAGCATCGTCCATGGGGACGTCAAACCGGGGAACATCCTACTGGATGCGCACCTCGTGAGCAAGCTCAGCGATTTCGGCATCTGCCGACTGCTGTCCGCCGGCGAGCGGTCGAGCAATAACACCACCGTCGTGTACCCGACCAACCCGAAAGGGACCTTCGGGTACATGGATCCCGAGTTCCTCGTCACACGGGAGCTCACGACGAAGTTTGATGTTTATTCTTTCGGGATTATACTGCTTGAGTTATTGACGAGGAGACCCGCCTTAGGAATAGCGAACGTAGTGCAAAAGGCAATTAGCGCAGGGGCTTTGGAGGACATCTTGGATCCATTGGCTGGAGATTGGCCCTATGAGCTGGCGAAGGAGTTGACTCATTTGGCTTTGAGGTGCTGCGCGATGAGCAGAAGGGATAGGCCGGATCTCCGGTCAGACGTGTGGATGGTGTTCGAATCGGTCGGAGCTTTCCATCGATAAACCTAGACTAGTGAATGCTCAGGAATTGAGCGACACACATTCGGATGTGTACTTTTAACTTCAAATAATTTGGCTTTCCGGGTCATGTGTGGCGGTGGTCGGCGAGTACCGGCCGGTTTGTGTGTATGTACATACATAGGTCTTTTGCTATGTCATGTATTGAGTTATCTTGTTGAAAGTTCTTCCTGTATGTACCCACCATTGTTCTTATGAATAGATTTTTTCGTGTGCATTAAGTACATGGACAGTGAGATGGGATTTTGCTTAATTATATGCAGAATCAGATCCACATATAGAGCAGCAAGCAAATTTAATGCCCTGTTATGCTGTTCAGTCCTATTAAATCCACTTCACTTCCATGAACAATTTCTCATGGAAGAAATACAATTCTCTGAATTTTTCCAATCCTTTACGTGCTAGACTTTCCCTCTCTTATTTCCACTTGAATTTCTATCTCTATGTTCTTGACTTTAGGGAATATTACGGCTAGTAGTCTTCACCCACTTTCGTCTCCTCCATATTTAACCCTAAGAGTGTTGTAAATAGTTACATGTTACTATATTATTGGAGCGGGCAAGTAAATTTGGCCTACCTAATCTTTTGTTAAAGACGAAAGTATGATTTAATGCTCTTATCTTATTGTTGACACCTAAATTTTGGCTAACTATTGAGAATTTATTGCATAAAAAATTAGGGACTAATAAGATTAGTCCTTAAAAAAAATATTGCATTGCATATAGAATTTAGGAGCATTAGTAATGATAGGCTCATATAGTTGCATTTGAACCGTCGGCGGATGGACTCGAGTGAGTGGTTCTGCGCTTAATCAAATTAAGCTCGCAGTGATGAAAACTTAACATAGCCCATTAATTCTCATGGCTGAAATTCGTTGGGAAGTTTGCTGAATTGGGAGATGCGATCAAGAGTGAAATATATAATGTGCAAGAAATCTCGTAGGAAAGCCTATATTTCTATTTGTGTGCATGTTAAACTTTCCCAAATTTTGGTGCGTAATTCTCGGTCAATATATTTTTGGTTAGGCACATGTGCAAAAATATCTTTCATGATTTGCTGAAGATGTCCATGATTTCATAGGCTTTATTTTTTCGATATTTGTGGAAGAAGCAAGATTTCGTCGGTCAATGGAACATAGCAAATAAGAAAAAAGAAATTAGCATAATTCCCGTGATATTTGTGAGATCAACTATTTGAGGGAATAAATAGTTGAGAGCAAGATTTAGTCAACAAAAGGAATATTTGATTGAAAAGAAAGAGGAAAGAAAATATGCATGCGTCCAAAGATTTGTTAGTGAAAAAAATATATAAAAGGAGGAGGGGGGACATACATGAAAAAAAAGGTGAGAGCCAGAGCGAAAACAAGGAAGAATTGGTTGCACGCGCCTGCCCCAACGCCGTGCTGCCTCGCGCCCATATCACCTTGCACCTGTGCCGTCTAGCATCCGCACCGACGCTGTCATCCGCACTGCTCAAACTGCTGCCACTTTTGTTCGGTGACCTTGCCGTCCCACTGCTGATTATCGAGCCACCACCCGTCACTTCTTCTCTCACGGCCAGACCTGTAGACCCCTAGCAATTGCTAGTCGGCGAGATCAAGATTTCCGAGTGATTTTCATCCGAATCTAGTAATACCCGACAAATCCCAGGCTTGTCTAATCCAACGTGTGTCAAAGCTTCATTACTTGATTCTTTGACCATATTTTTTTAATCCAGGAATATTGAAGTCCATCTTGCTACACCCAACTTTTTTTTCACCCTGGTTTATTGAGCCTCATCGTGGGCACTCCTTAAAGAGCCATCTTGCCGTTGCTATTCTCTACCAAATCGACGTATCCGTTGCTTGACCGAGTCACACCACAAGCCACCCCGCGTTCCTCGATCCCGATCCGAAGTCAAGTTTGAATTTGGAAGTTATCCGTAAATTAGGTAAGAATCTTCATTAATTCGATTTTCGTATATTTTGTTGCCTAATTTGTGAAATTGTAATATTGTTTGAATCTTCGAATATTATTCATATCCATGAAATCCTCAGGTAGATTTAAATTAGGAATTATTTCATAATTTCACAACATATGATTGACAGTCCGATTTCATGCCCGAAATATGACTCGCGATTGCACGAAAAATCGTTAATCCAATCTCCCGCCCAAGATATTTTTTTTTTTTTGGTAAAGACCTGCCCAAGATATGATTCTCAATTGCGTGAAAAAAAAATTGATCAATCCGATCCTCATGCCCGGGATACGATTCATCAATCTATTGTTGCTAAATTTAAATGGATGTCAGTAATATTTTGTGATATGGTGTCGTTTGATTTTTTTTTTTAAATAAAGAAAATCCAAAAATATGTTAGTTAGGGTTTCAATTAGAAGTTTTGCATGTTTAGGGAATCCTAAATGTATCTAGAAGATAGGATAATTATTTAATTTGAACTAGGACTTGAGATGATTTATTTCCTAGTTTAAATTAGGCGTTATTCTAATCCTAATAGATTATTTAGGTTATTTTAAGATTTCGAATTTTAATAAAAATCCCAAAAAAGGAATCACTTTAGGATAGATCAAATCGTTTTCTAGAATAGATTGCATGATAATTTAGATATTTTTTTAATTCTGAATTTCATTGGAAAATTACCAAAAAACAAATCTTTTGTCTGTCATTAGAATTATGTCACGTCGTCGCATAACATATAGTTTGCATGTTAGGCTGCATTAATCGCGTGTTAATTTTTGCACGTCATTACATATAGGTTAGTTTTCATTTAAATAAGTGAAAAAAAATATTGAGTGAACTGTTTGTTAATTAGAAATCATATTAAGATTGTTGATGTGATTTTCTAGCTAACAATGCAGATGCTTACGCTGTTTCGAGATAAGTAATTCTTACAATCTTGCAATTTATATAATGTTTTGATTATTGGGTGTTACTTTGGTGGTTTGCGCACCCGTATTATTACCTCACATGCTAGTGACTAAGTTAAAATGAATCCAAACTATTTGCCAAAATATTTTTTGGAAAGAAAAGGTACCGAAAGGGCGTTAGTCTAGATCTAGCGTAATCAAGTCCCCGAACTTAGAATCTCTGGTTCGTAGGAATAAAACATATCTCCCTATTAGGTTTCTAATTGACCTACCACAAATAGATTAGTGGCGACTCTAAGCATGAAAACATTTGCACGTATAGAACTTAAATCCTAAATTGTGAATTGGCAGGGTTTGGGAGGACCCAGTTAAGCTTAGTCTTAATAATCCATTAGCCCGAGAAAATTTAGGTCGCAACACTTATATTACTTATTTAATACCTATAAGCAGTCAATTCAAACAAAGTTCATGATAAAATTCTAGTGTCTATGCAGAAGGAGTAAACGGTTTCAGGTTCCTCCTGTCACAGGTTTTAGGGTCTAACATGTTTTTTTTTTGTTTCATTTTAGTTAAATAAAACGAAAATGAATTCAACAATACTAAACAAACTTGTCATTCATCAAAGAGAATACAAAATATTAGTATTACGGTTCAAATAAATATAATTAAAATGAGAAGTCATTGCGTGAATTAATACGCAACATAATTCAGGAGGGACTAGCACGTCGATCAAGACAATATCAAGACCACAAACAAAATGGGAAGCAGGAAAAAGGAAAGAAAGATGAGCTCTTGGTCCTCAAACATCCATGAAATTTTGTTCCAAATTTTGATCATCCGAAATTAAAAGAAACAACAATCATAGTTAATAACTTAATAATAGTTTTAAATTTAAAATTGAAGTTTCATGTATCAATCATTTACAAATGCAACTGCAACTACAACTTTTTCTTTTCTCCTTCCACCATCAATTATCACCATGGTTTTAACTATACAACCACGAAGCTTAAGATGTTTCTTGAAAGAGTGAATGACGAAAACAATCGAACCTCACCAAAGAACAAAAACTTGCCACAAATACATGACACTGAACACCTGTCACGCCGCGCTTTTGGCACACTAAGGAGGTACTTCCATTTGTTACGAATGAGGAAACTGTCCTCGAATAGGCTACTAGGGTCCGATATGGATATTTTGCCCAAATGTCCTATAAACATCCCATCACTAGACAAACGGGGGGCCTCTCCCAGAACATACCTCACGTGACAGCGGGTTGTAACTTATATCTTTCTATTCAATCTAAATTTTCGATTTGGAGTCGCCACTAGTCATTATTGGTAGGTTGACTAAAAACCTAATTGAGGTGTGGGAAAAATATTACGATTCTATAAACTAGAGATTCTGAGTAAAGGGACGTGGTTATGCTAATGATCCCGAATAGAGATCTTTAATGCCCTTTCGATACCTGAAATGATACGATGTGTATACCATGTTATACGAGTTTCCGAGGTCTATCTACTAATTCTAGTCATTCTAATCGTGGGAAATCAATCAATCATCATTAACAACACAATCAATTGCAATCAAGCAAAGCAATCCTAAATTGTCTCTAAAAAAAAACAATTCAAAACACTCAAACCCTAGTAAAGCCCTAAAAGCATGTTCATTCATTGATTTGTGTTGTTTTAGGGTTTGTTAGGGGTAAAAACCCCTTTTAACTCTTAAACCAAGGCATTCCTAAAAATTCCATTTAGGCATTTCAAAAAATTCTAATTTCACTTGCAAAGGTTGGCCACGGTATTTGTGAGCCATTCTAAGAATTTTTGAATTTTTTTTTTGGAAAAATTTCTGAGAATTTCTTTTCCCGAGAATTGATTTCTTTTACCTTCTAAAAATTTCTTTGAATTTTTTTTTGAAATATTGAAATGTTTATGGGATTTTGAGATTTTCCAATTTTTTTGTATTTTTCTCAATTTTTCACATTTTTTGTTTGATTTTTTGAAATTTTTTAGGTCTTTATAAAATTTTCAGAAATTTTCCAATTTTCTTTGAATTTTCTGAATTTCTGAAAATTTTGGATTTTCTGAAATATTTATTGAATTTTTTAATTTTTTCTCAAAATTTTAAAAAATTTCAATTTTATATTTTATATTTTTATGATTTTTTAGAATTTTTATGTATTTTTTTATTGATTTTATAGTTTTTATTTTTTAAAATTTTTCCCTACCAAGGGGATTGAACTAGGCTAACTGGTTCAAACCGATCCAGCCAAGCCGAACCGACTGGCATTGGCGCCGGCTACTACCCCAATGAGCACGACGCCGAAACGGCGCCGTTTGGCCCTTTATTCATTATGGCATTTCACCAAGCATGTGGTGGGCGTGATCCGAGCGTAATCGTTTTTGAGGCCGCGACTTCGGATTGATATTCGTCGACCTTCCAATGTGTTTCAAGACATGGTTTCGGATTCTGCACTGAGCCTACATCATCCTATATCAACATCAACTCACCGATTCGCCACCGAACCTTCGCCGGCCGGCGAGAATCAAACCTAAAAAGGCTAAACCACAACTATCTTAACATGTTCATCTAACATTCAGATCAACTTACAAGACGTCGTAGCCGGTTTCTAGCATTCATACCTCATTCAAGACATTCACAGAGAATCAGGGACACTAACTTGATTGGCCGTAGGCCGTTGGAAATGCTTCAGCAGGGTCTCGAAGTTTGGACGGGGTTTAACAATGGAGACCAACTCGTTTAATGCACATTCAGTCCAAGTTTTGCAATCAAACAAAGAAGAACATGCTTAGAAACATGTTTTAAATATCCAGAAACTCAAAATCGTAGAAAACATTGCACGATTAGGCGTGATTAAGATAAAACTTAATTATGGAATTTTGCCAAGCAATTATAAGAATGATACTTTACTTGCTTCGTCGAAGGATCAAATGAAGTTTCCGAGGCAAGTTGCAACTGTTGAACTTTTCCTTAGCACTTTAACTCCAAACTGGTGGCCTCGGCTTCGTCGGAGAACGTCAGGACATGCCAGCCAAGCTTGATTTTTAGGCGCCTATGACCAGCCTTGCACCAATTGTCTCAAGTGAGGAGGGTCATTGTCTAGGCTGATTTGTCGGTGCTTTTCCAGTCGGAAAAGCGCCGATTGCTCGGTCTTGGGAGCCTCAGCTCCCTCTCTCACTAGAAATGTCTCTTTCTCTCTCTCTCTGGAATATTATTGAACATCTCCTCTACGCAAGATAATGTTTCTTCTCTCTTTTCTAGCCCGATTTCTTGCCCAAAAATCATTCCACCGACTTCTAAATTGGGTGTAACCAATCAGCCACGCTAGCTAGAGATTCTCCGGCTGTTAGTATGTTTAACACATGCTGATATGGCTAGGGTAAGTCAATAAAGTCATGGGTCAGGGGAAGATCTCTCTTTTTTCCCGCATACTGCCCAGTTGGGTGAAGGAAAAAGCCAACTCGGGTTGGGTTGATCCGGTTGACCCGGAAGACCCGGGTGGGTCTAATTTTGCAAATTAGACCTCATTTTGACCCAATTTTTCAAATTTAACCACCCAAAAGTTGAATTCCTTGACACATTTTTTATCCAAATATTGAATTTTTCCTAATTTTTATTACAATTAAACCCAAAATTCCCAAATTTGAACTTAGGTTAATTGGGGTTTTTGTTTAATTCAGTATCCACATGACCAGATTGGAAAAAATTGATACCAAAATAGAATTACCCATACCTGATTAACCCTAGAAATGATGCTCTCTTGGTTTGAAAATTTCAAATTGACCAAGATTCCCAATTTAGGTTTTAAATCCCTAATTTTCAATTGATTTTCGGGATTTTTCAATTGTTCTATTAAATCATGAAATTGGATAGACCAATATGCAATTCAAGATCCCAGAATCATTTGTTGTGAAGACACTATGGCCTATAAATGACTAGAAATGGTTCAATTGAATTTTTCGTTCAATTTAGGCTTGATTTTACCAGATTTTGGGAAAAACATATTCCCAATTGAAATTTTATAAAATTGATGTTGTAGCGATGAAATTGGATTTAAAATAAGACTAATGAATATTTTTATGAAATTTTTGGATTCCATTTGCTATGTTTCTCGATTTTCTCTCTTATTTTGGTTTAAAGAAATTAAGGGAAAATTCTAAAAAATTCTAAAAAAATTATTTTTAGTTTAGAAATAGTTCCTAAGCTTGGCCAAGGTTCTTAATCCTAATATTGTGATTTTTTAGAAAAAATTAAAAAATATGCTAAAAATTAAGTGTTAACAATACCAAAATACGACAAGTTAAGCAAAGTAAGGGAAAATGTCAATTAAGGACCCAAAATGAGTCTCTTTTTTCAAAAAAGGACCCTAAATGAACAAACTTTCAATTAAGGATCCAAAGTGTCCAAACTAGTCTCAAATGAGGACCTAGCTCGCCGGCTGGCCAAATGTTCGCTGGCCGGCGATTGTGAGATATTTTCCGGCTCCGGAATAGGGACAATTTTGTCTTTTTCTTTCTTTTTCCTTTTTTTCTTTTCTCTCTTCCCTTTTGTAGTCATCGCCAGTGACGTCATCGGCCTCAGGCGAGGGACGCCTTCATTGGCATCGGGCGACGGCCACCCTCGCCTGGGTAGGCGAGGGTGGCCTTCATCTAGGCGGGCGAGAGCCGACGTCGCTAGGTCTAACGAGGACGACCCTCGCTCAACATCGGCAAGGCCGAGGGTGGCCCTCGCCACAACCCTCGCCAGCCTAGGCGAGGCTGCAACCCTCGCTTGGGTGGGCAAGGGCACGGGTTTGCCCTCGTCGGATCTGGCGAGGAACGCCCTCGCTCGATGCTGGCAAGGCCGCCTTTGTTGGCGTGGGGTGACGGTCACCCTCGCTAGATCTGGCGAGGGCAATCCGGCGAGGGCAAGGGCGGCCCTCGCCAGATTTGGTGTCCTCGCCCGATGCTAGCAAGGCCAAGGGTGGCCCTCGCAGCAACCCTCGCCCAACGCCAGCGAGGGCATCCCTTGCTTGGGCTGGCGAGGCCAAGGGCGGCCCTCGCTGCATCTGTGCGGGCGAGAGTCGCCCTCGCCTAGGTTGGCAAGGGTTGCAATAAGGGCCGCCCTCGGCCTTGCCGGTGTCAAGCGAAGATGCCAGATCCGGTGAGGGCCGCCCTTGCCCTCGCTAGATCTAGCGAGGACGAGGACGACTCTTGCTCGCCTAGGCAAGAGCGGCCATCGCCCAATGCCGATGAACGCGGCTCTCACCTGAGGCCGACGGATGTTGCCGACGATGGCCACAAGGGGGAAGAGAGAAAAGAAAAAAGAAAAAAAAAAGATAAAATTGCCCCTATTCTGGTGCCGGAAAATGTCTCACGGTTGCCAGGCGGCGAACATTTGACCTGCCGGCGAGCTGAATCTTTATTTGAGACTAGTTTGAGCATTTTAAGTCCTTAATTGAAATATTGTTCACTTGGGGTCCTTTTTTGAAAAAAGAGCCCACTTTCGGTCCTTAATTGACATTTTCACGCAAAGTAATGAGCATGCGAACGGTGGATACTTCAAAACCATAATAAGTCACAGGTCTAAACAAACTTTAGAAAATGTTCTATATGCCCCTCTGAAGCATATAGCTACATTCCCAAACGCAAGTCTTCACAAGAAAAAAAATTGAATATCAATCTCTTAGTGAATCAGTAAATCATTCTTCTTCCATGGATGAAAAAGACATCCAATCAAACCATGCACGTGCAGTGATGGGCTACAATTTTTCAGCTAGACCTCTTAGAGTCGATCATTTAAAGAAGATATTTGCCCTTTGTTTCACGTGGTAATGGTCCAACTCTTTGGAGGACCAAAAAAAAAGACTTCCAACCACTAAGAAAGAAAATTAGGGATTTTAGTCGGTTCCTAAAAAAATGGAACCGGGAATCAAAACCTCCCTCCCTAAAACCGAGAACCAAACCGGACCGGTGGATACGGTTCTCTGGTTCTTATTGTACCTTAAAATCGTGCTCACCCCTACCATTCTGCCCAACGAGTTTCTTCTTAAATCCATGCAAATAATAATTCACTTTCCTCTTAAAAACACCAATTTTTAGAGGTAAGAGTCAATCAGGCAAAGTAATGGAGATATCATATGTTTCTCATTACTTCATTAATTAAATCAGAAGTGACGCCGTATAAGTGTTTGTTGAAGAGTCATGGTGAAAAGCCCATGGAATTGGAAAACCATGATGGACCTAGTATAACTCTATAGGATACAGTATTTAGCCGACATTTGATATGGCATAAACTTCAATTTTTTCTTTTATTGAAAAGAAGTATGTTGGGATGATTCCTTCTTGCAATGGTGTTTGACTTTTGGTCTCGAATACACCCACAAGATTATTCGTATATACCTCTCAGAATTTCCTTGCTTAGAAATCTCGTAGATATACAATATATTTTAGCTTGGTGAACACATTATATACCAACCTTTTCCTCCACTTAATTTTAACAGGACTACAAATGTATATTTCAATGACGTTCGTCGATTTTCTTTTAATGACATAAAATAAAGGAAAAAGTCAATGCTTTTTGGGGGTCGCTCTGTTAATTCTTGTTGTTTCTTCTAGCCAAATCAAATAAAAGTGAGATGAAGATCTATTCGGGGCTTTCCTAATCCCATCCACCAACAATCGAATTTAGTGAAAATAAAATTTCCAAATTTATTGTAAATTCATTTGGTGGCCCAAGCATAGCGGTGCCACGGTTAAATGAAGTCAAGGTGGTCAAAGATTCTTTCGTTATAAATGGAATCTAAAGCGATCATGGGCTCCATTTTCGTATAGAGAAGTTGTCCTAGCATTTTTTGACAAAAAAAAAAGGACTTTTCCACGGGTGCATGACGAGGAGGCCCGCCTTTGGTATAGCGAAGGAAGTGCAAAGTGCAATTAGTGCAGGGGCTTTGGAGGCCATCTTGGATCCACTGGCTGGAGAGTGGCCCTATATGCTGGCCAAGGAGTTGGCTCATTTGGCTTTGAGGTGCTGCAAGATGAGCAGAAGGAATAGGCCAGATCTCCGGTCAGAAGTGTTGACGGTGCTCGAATCGGTCGTAGCTTCCTATCGATAAAACCTAGACTTGTGAATACTAAGGAACTGAGCAATATACATGTTTGGGCGTGTACTTTGAACTTCAAGTAAATTGACCTTCCGGGTCATGCGTGGCGGTCGTCGGCGAGTACCGGCCGGTTTGTGTGTATGTACATAGGTAGATCTTTTGCTGCATCATGTATTGAGTTATTTTGTTGAATGTTCTTCCTGCATGTACTCACCATTGTTCTTAGAGTTTCTTCTACATTAAGTACATGGACAACGACCCATTTTTCCTGCGACCGAGTTCAATGAATTCGAGGAGCCGTCACGTCTTTGTTGAGATGGCAATAGGCCATGCCCAGAAAACGAAAAATAAAAATAGACTTATAATAACAAGGATTATATTTTTGGGTATCCCTTTTCTCTGGACCTTTTGCTTTCTCCTGTGTTTGTTAATATTAAGACAGGATAGCGACTGATATCATAGGAAAATCTTCCCTAAATATCTTTAATTATTTATACTATGAATGTTACGTCCATAAAAGAATGCATGAATTAATATTTTTTTTATCGCTTACGTGTTTCGGTATTTAGATCTAAATATTTCCCAGTCCTTTACATGTTATTTGATTTGGTTAATCGATCCAAATTGAAAATCGCCCTCTTCAAGTGGAAATAACTTAATATTAAATGCCGAAATAACTTAATTTTTCCACTTGGATTTCTTCCTTCGTGCTCTTGATTTTAGGAAAATATTACAGCTACTATTCCTCAATCCACTTCCATCTCCTACATATTTAACCCTAGAGTGTCGTCGGTTTTACATGCAACCAATTTATTGGAGCGGGCAAATAGATTTGGTCTTGCATAGAAAGTACATGTCCTTGACTACGTCAATGGTCTTGGCTTTAGGGAATATTACAACTACTACTCTTCAATCCACTTCCATCTCCTCCTTATTTAGCCCTAGAGTGTCGTGGATTGTTACATGCAACCTTTTTTTTGAAGCGGGCAAGTAGATTTGGTCTTGCATAGAAAAACTAATGAATGTGAATATCACCTAATCTTATTTTAAAAACGACGATATAATGAAATGCTCTTATGTTATATTAGTTAATACCCATAAACAGTCGATTCAAACATAGGTCATGATAATACTGTAGTATCCATGTCGCCCATAAAGTACCCTCGCAAATACGTGCAAATAATTATTTACTTTCCTCTAAAAAACACCTATATGAAGAGGTAAGATTCCATTTGGGCAACACAATGACGATATCATCTGTTGCTTTATGTCGCGACCTAAAATTCAGTTCTCAGGCTAATGGATTACTAGGTCAATTGAATTAACTAACCTAGTTCGAGTTCTCCCAAACTCTACCAAATCGCAACTTAGGTCCAATTGTGAACATGCAAATATTTTCATTCTTGAAGTCGCCACTAATCAGTTTGTGGTAGGTCGATTAGAAACCTAAACAAAACATAGGGAGATATGTTTTATTTCTGCGAACCAGAGATTCTAAGTCCGGGGACTTGATTACGCTAGATCTAGTCTAACGCCCTTTCGGTACCTTTTCATTTCAAAAATGTTTTTGGCATGCAGTTTGGATCGATTTTAGCTTAGGTACTAACATGTGAGGTGTTCATGCGGGTGCGCAAACCACCAATTTAACACCCAATAATCAAGGCATTAAATAAATTGCAAATTGGAGGAATTACTTACCTCGAGTCCATGCAGCATCTGCATTGTTAGCGAAAAATCATACAAACAATCCTAATATGATTTCTAATTAACAAAGCATTCACTCAATTTCTCCTTTTTTGGATTTTCACTTTATTTAAATGAATCTTAAACTATATGCAATGACGTGCAACAATGACATGCGAATTAATGCAACCTAACATGCATACTATATGTCGTGCGACGACGTGACCTAATTCTAATGACGTGTGAATGAACATTTTTTTGGTATTTTCTAATGAATGAAATTCGGAATTAAATGAAATTCGGAATTAAAAACATGCCTAACTTAACATGCAACCTAATGATTTCTATTTTTGGTATTTTCTGTTTAAAATTCGAAATTCAAAAATACCTAAATTAACATGCAATCTAAGATGATTTAATCTATCCTAGAACGACTTATTTTTGGGATTTTTGATTAAAAATTCGGAATTATAAAATAACGTGAATAATCCGTTAGGACTTGAAATAATACCTAATTTAAATTAGGAAACTTGCCACGTTAAGTCCTAATTTAAATTAGATATTTATCTCATCCTTCGGGATATATTCAAAACAACCTAGACATGCAAAAATTCTAATTTAAATCAAAACAGAAAATATTTTTGGGTTTTCTTTTTGTTTGAAAAGGAAAACAATTTAAAACAAGGATAACAATCGATTCAAATCAACCACGCGATCCGCCATATTCGTTTCAAACTCGGATTAGGCACAAGAATCAAATTATCGGTCATATCTAAAGGGTTATAGATATTAACGGATAATTGATGATTCAAATTTGGGAAGCAAATTAAAATCATTATCGTATTCAAATAGTTATGAATAGGATAATGATTCTCCGTACCGCCGCGTATCGGACTTTAGGGTTAAAGTCGGATAGTCGTCCCGATACGTTGCTAAATTAGGAAACGATTCCTAATTTGAATATTTCTAAATATCACGGGCATCAAACATTATCCTAAAGCAATCCAATATTCCAACATGATATTCATGGAATATTCAAATATGCAAACCAAATATTCACTAAATATCCATAGGATATTCCAAACATACCGATTAGGAAATTGAATATTTTGAAAAGAGTATCGGATAATTATCTTACCTAATTTGGATAATTACCAAATTCGAATTGGCTCGGGATCGGGCTCGACTTGCGGATCGGGATCGGGATGGCGACGACGACGGCGGGACTCACGGCAGACGGCAACACCGGCGCGTATGGGTACTGTTCCGGCAAGGCTGCTGTTCCGGCGAGCAGAGGCGGTGGCACGGCGGCTGTTCTGGCGACGGGGACGTCTCCGATGGAGGCTGCTCCGGCACGGCGACGGCGGAGCAAAGAGGAACGGCGGCGCAGCACCGGCGTGACTGTGGGCGACCGGCAGAGGGCGGCTGAGCAGCTCCGGGCGTCGGTGTTGCGTGCGGCGGCTTGCAGAGGCTTGCGGCGAGCCGAGACGACTCCGGTGGGGGCTGCTCCTGCACGGCGACGTGAACAGCGACAAGCAAGGGCAGCGGACGTCGGCGTGGCTGCTGATCGGTGAGGGTGGCAACTCGGTGGTGCTCCGACGGTGAGGCGTGCAAGGGCGTCTCCGGTGCGAGGGGAAGCGGCGGTGGCAGCAGCGGCGGGCAGGCAGCGGCGTCGGCGTCTTCAGGCGGTGCTCCGACGGTGAGGCGTGCAGCTCCGGCAGCAGGCGTGGCGAAGGAACACGGCGGGGACTTCACCGGCGCGGCGGTGGCAGGCATGGGGCACGGCGTAGCGAAGGGACGGCGGCGCGGTGCACGGTGGCGCGGCGGTGGAGTGGTTCGCCGGCCTCTTTTCTCTCTCTCTCTCTCTCTCACTCTCACTCTCGCACTTGTCTCTCAAAAATTCTGATCTGTATTATGACGTCCTCCCCCTAATTTGACCTAACGTATGTTTATATAGTATAATCTAGGTCAAATTAGATGGGCTCAATTAACCTAATGGGCTTAGGCTAGGCTTAGGTCTTAATTAAATTAAATGGGCTGAATTAACTTGGGCTAAATTAATTAAACTCACATTATTAAATTAAGCCCAAATTAAATCAACCAAGCCCGTGTAACGTGAAATTCTCGGCCCTAACATTCCCGAGCGAACCGAGTCTCGTCCGATAAAATTTACGTTCGTTGTCATCGCCAATTTGATGCAAATGTAATTAAATTAAAAATGAACCTAAACTATATGTTATGCAAAAATCAAATATTTTTGTTTAGGGGTTAAAATTAATCCCTAATTTTCTATGCAAATTTAAACTAAATGCTCGGTGAAATTTAGGTGTCAACAGCTGCCCCTCTTTGAAGGTGAGCTCGCAGAGGTTGCATTCAAAGATTAAATGATACCTAAATTTCAACCATGTAAAATGCAATGAATGTTATTTTTGTCGGGATTATGAGTCCCATTTTGAATGCAATAAGAAATGATGCATGCTGACATGAAAAGAAAACATACCTGACTGGTGCGAGATAATGCAATTCGAGGCACAACTCTGACTGGAATATCGTTTGGCAAATGTCTGGGCTCAGTCCCATAGGTATTGCCTGATAAACGGTTGATGAGTGTCGGTGATCTGCAGTTAAGTCAAAACACACGAACACGAAGAAAACTCAACGTATCCAACCATCACCTGGATTCGTGAGATAAAAAAGTGTAAAAACGTTCCGACCTTTACAAACCACCTATACATCGCCATAGGTATTTGTAAAGATTTGGCCGCTGCGCCTATACATCGCCATAGGTGCGTCACGGGGGAACTAAATAGGATATTCCGACCCTTATGAGATACCTATACATCGCCATAGGTACTCATAAGGATTTGGCCGCGTCACTTATACATCGCCATAAGTGAGACACGGGGGAAAACCTGGGGGTTGAGGGAATATTCCGACCTTTATGAACCACCTATACATCGCCATAGGTATTCATAAAGATTTGGCCGCTCCACCTATACATCGCCATAGGTGAGTTGCGGGGGAATATCCGGGGGAGAGAGTATTCCGACCTTTATAAGATACCTATACATCGCCATAGGCACTTATAAAGATTTGGCCGCCGTACCTATACATCGCCATAGGTATACCGCGGGGGAATACTCGAGATTAAAGAATGATTCCGACCTTTACTAGACATCTATACATCGCCATAGACACTAGTAAAGATTTGGCCGCTTCACCTATACATCGCCATAGGTGAGTTACGGGGGAATCTTCTTGAGATTAGAGAAAAATTCCGACCTTTACAAGATACCTATACATCTCCATAGGTATTTGTAAAGATTTGGCCGCGGCACCTATACATCTCCATAGGTGTCTCACGGGGGAATCCTCTCGAAATTGTGTGAAAATAATGATTTTGGTGAACAAGCGGGGTAGCCCGAATGTTCGAGGGTTCCTTGACAAAGTACCTGGATATCATCAGAGGTACCTGAAAAGACTTGATCAATAAATACCTGAACATCATCAAAGGCATCTAGAGATCGTAACAAACTGATTCAATGTGGAGGCCTGACGATTGCTCGAACAGGTTAGGGATATAGAGATATACTTACCTGGCGATATCTCTGACTCCTGAGAGTGTGTCTCCTGTTAGACACGACTTTAAACAACATAGAATATGCATTCATGGACAAGCAAGAACACTCATATTCATGCACTATGATTCCAAACTGTTTTTCATGCACGATGATTCTGTCAAACCGACATTATAAACTTCGTTGGGGAAAAATCATGACAAGACAATCCGAACTCACAAGCGGATATCTTGAAAATGTCGAATGAGGGACTTTCGATCCGAAAGGACATTCTCTCATTCTCATCGAAAAAGGCTGATTTATTTGAGAATCGCTCATTTGCACTTTCATCATGTCAACAAGGGTCTGAGTATTCTCGCAAGCGGTACGACCTTACCAATCCAAGAGGTCTTTACCAGGACTGTAACATGGGCTTGGTCAACGGCTTATCAAAGGGGACTCTTCGAGTCGAGGCTATTGAAAGAAAATACTCTGCAATTGTCTCCGGGTTTACAAGTCAAGAACCCTGCAACATGAGATAGAAATGTACTTGCTCGCACTTCTTCGAGCTAAGCTTATAAACATCTGAAATTCTACGTTAGTTCAAGTGCCCTAATCTGAAGAGACTTTGTAAGGGACGTAACGTAGGCTCGGTTTATGGGTTGAGAAATGAATGGATCATTTGGCTCAAAATATATGATTGGGGTGAATAAGTTGGTGATCATCTTGGCATTGTCACTGGCCTTCTCTTCACCAGAGATTGTCTCTCGGTAAATGCTCCATCGGCTTCGAGAGTTCATCACTTGATTTCTCTAAAACTTGTCCACTGGGGATTTTGACATGCCGTGTCTTGACACTTTCATTGGGCATTGGCCTTACTTTTACCAGGCACACTGCTTTTCTTGCCCCTTTTTTTTTTGACTGCTTACAATGTAAACACATAGCCTATCTGACTGATTGATTGACTCGCTGTTTGAACTCAGAAACTTCTTGTCTTCAATCAATGCTCTTGATATGCTGCTTGAACAATGATGACTTTTGCCTTGCCCCAGTGTGGGGGATGATCATCAACTGGGTTTATATGAAATGAACTTGTAGGCTCAATTGGGCTTTGCAAGGGATAAAGTGTATATAGGATAGAGAAAGAAATGCTCTTCGTCATCCTAAGGCACTTGAACTTCACATGAATTCATCTGAAAAAGCAACACTCGAAGATTGATGCAAGTGAGAGCAAGAAAATTTCTATTCACTTTTCACCTTATGTTACTGACTTACTCCAGTTTGCCCCAATGTGGGGTGGTTCTTGACAGGGGTAATTTGAAAGAATTTCTCCATGCATTTAAGCTCAAAGTGGCGAGACAATGGATACTCCTTTTGTGTTTAAGATAGGGAAATGAAATGCCTCTTGTCATTTCGGTCGCCGTACCTTTTGCGAGAAAACTCTTTATCTTGCAGATATGGAATTTTCACTCAACTCGCTGGGGATTTTTCACTTTTTCTACTCAACTCACTGGGGATTAATAAATTGGGACTGTGTATAGAATATGGCTCGCCTTTCATCATCTCTATGCACCTCATTCGACAAATTCAACTCATTTCACATAGGTTATCAAATTGTCTAAACAGATTTCCTCCCTTTGAAATTGATAATGCAAATCGACAAAATAACCATGCAGAATTTAAAGCCAATGCACATATTTCATCTTAATTCTGAATTGGTTGGGAATCATTTATTCATCATTAAACTGTTTGCAATTCAGAGTAAAACCAAACACACGAAAGATTTCGCTGCAAAATGTCAAGCTTTGTCAAGGATAGTACATCTTTACAGCATCAGAATTAACAGGGTTGGAGAACTCACGACCGTCCATCTCTGCGAGAATCAGGGCACCTCCGGGAAGTACCTTTCTAACCACATATGGACCCATGTAATTTGGAGCGAATTTACCTCCAGGAACAGGGAAGATTGGCAGCACCTTCCTCAGGACTAGATCATCTACCTCAAAGTGTCTGGGACGCACCTTTTGATTGAAGGATCTAGCTATCCTCTGCTGATAGGTTTGACCATGGCAAATGGCTTTCAACCGCTTCTCATCAATCAGGTTCAGCTGCTCCTGTCTTTGTCGAATCCATTCCGCTTCAGACAACTCCACTTGGGATAAAACACGCAGGGAAGGGATCTCCACTTCAACGGGCAGAACGGCTTCCATGCCATACACCAGAGAAAAAGGGGTCGCACCGACAGAGGTTCGGATGGAAGTTCGATATGCCATCAATGCAAATGGCAATCTCTCATGCCAGTCACGATGATTCTCGGCCGTTTTAGCCAAGATCTTCTTGATGTTCTTGTTAGCGGCTTCAACTGCTCCATTCATCTGTGGACGATAGGGAGATGAATTCAAATGACGAATCTTGAACTCATCGAACAACTGGTCCATGAACTTGTTATTCAAATTCGTCCCATTATCAGTGATAATAGCTTCGGGAACACCATAGCGAGCGATTATGTCTCGCCTGATAAATCTCACAACATTCTTTGCAGTGACGCTCGCATAAGATGTCGCTTCAATCCATTTAGAGAAATAATCAATTGCAACCAGGATGAAACGGTGTCCATTTGATGCCTTGGGGTTAATAGGACCAATCACATCGATGCCCCACATTGAAAATGGCCATGGCTCGGACAGCTGGTGCAACTCTGTGGGGGGAACATTTATCTTATCCCCGTGAACTTGACAGCTATGACATCTTCGAACGTGCTGGATACAGTCACTTTCGAGACTAAGCCAATAATAACCCAGCCTCATGATCTTCTTGGCTAACATGTGACCATTCATATGTGGACCACATACCCCCTCATGCACTTCTTGCGTGATTCTGGTGGCTTCAGCTGCGTCTACACACCTTAACAGGATCGAATCATGAGACCTTTTGTATAGCTTTTCACCACTGACAAAGAATTTTGAGGCCATTTTCATTATATATTTCCTGTCAGCCAGAGTGCTTCCCTCAGGAAATTCTTGTCTCTGAATGTAGTTCATGATGTCGTAATACCATGGTCTTTCATCAGGTTCTCCAGTCACAGCCATACAGTAGGCCGGTTTTGCTAGGACTTCGATCTTCAGGGGTTCTACCTCTACTCCACCGGTCACTTGCAGCATGGAAGACAGCGTAGCTAGCGCATCAGCGAACTGATTGTGGGACCTCGCCAAATACTCGAAGGAAATGTCTTCAAATTCCTTTATGATTTCTTCGAGGTATTCATGGTATGGCACTAGCTTGGTGTCTCTCGTCTTCCATTCTCCCAGAGTTTGCAGAATAATCAGAGCAGAATCACCAAACACCTTTAACTTGGTTATCCCCATTTCAACTGCGGCTTGAAGTCCGAGGATACAAGCTTCGTACTCGGCTATATTATTAGTGCATGGGAATACCAGCTTTGCTGCCACTGGATAATGCTGTCCATCCGGGGATATTAAGACTGCCCCAGTACCGGAACCAGTTAAGTTCACGGCTCCATCGAAGAACATAGTCCACGCGTCTTCCTTTATCACTAAAATGCGGTCCTCTGGGGAATATCCATCATCATCCGAGATTCCAGGATTCTCAGCTAACACATCAGCAATCACTCGGCCTTTAACTGATTTCTGTGACATCATCTGGACATCAAACTCTGAGATCAAAATCTGCCACTTGGCTAGCTTCCCTACCAAAGCCGGTTGATCAAGTAAGTACTTGATGGGATCATTCTCAGTCACTAGGAGAGTCTGGTGATGCAGTGTATACTGTCTCAACCGATGGAGCACCCACACTAGTGCGGCACAAGTCTTCTCGGCTTCGGGATAGTTCAACTCCGAGACGGTGAACTTCTTACTCAAGTAGTAAATGGCTCGCTCTTTTCCATCTTCAGGACTTTTCTGGGCCAACATTGCTCCCAGAGACTCGCTATGAATCGTGAGATAGAGGATCAAGGGCTGGCCCGGCACTGGTGGGACTAACACTGGAGGTTTCACCAAGTACTGCTTCAGTTCTTTAAACGCTTCTTGACAATCATCATCCCATTCTACCTGAGTATTCTTCCTTAGAAGTTTGAAGAACGGTTTAGCAGTTTCAGAAAGCTGGGAAATGAACCGGGCTATATAGTTTAGCCTGCCCAAGAGGCTGCGTACTTCTTTCACAGTCGACGGGGGTTGCAGCTCACAAATAGCCTTTATTTTGGAAGGGTCGACCTCAATGCCCTTACTGCTTACTACAAACCCGAGTAGTTTGCCCGACGTCGCTCCAAATATGCATTTTGCCGGGTTGAGACGGAGTTTAAACTCACGGAGTCGGTCGAACAGCTTCTTCAGGGTGTCAACATGACTTTCTCCAAGTCGAGACTTAGCAATCATGTCATCGACGTAAATCTCGGTCTCTTTATGCATCATGTCATGGAAAAGGGTTACCATTGCACGCTGATACGTTGCCCCGGCATTTTTAAGGCCGAAGGGCATGACTTTATAATGAAATGTGCCCCAAGGAGTGATGAATGCCGTTTTCTCCTTATCACTGTCTTTCATCCTTATCTGATTATAGCCCGAGAAGCCATCCATGAAGGAAAACAGCTCGAATCCAGCAGTACTGTCCACGAGAACGTCTATATGCGGCAATGGAAAATCATCTTTAGGGCTAGCCTTGTTCAGGTCGCGATAATCGATGCAAACCCGAATTCGGCCATCTTTCTTCATGACTGGAACGATGTTTGCCACCCAGGTAGGATATTGGGTGACTTCGATGAATCCCACCTTTAAGAGCTTCATGACCTCCTCCTCAATTTTCTTTGAAAGCTCTGGCTTAGTTCTCCGCAGCCTCTGCTTCTTGGGTGGCATGCCCGGATTAGTAGGCAGGCCATGCTCCACAATGGAAGAGTCTAAACCCGGCATATCGGCATACGACCAGGCAAAGATGTCCTGGTAGTCTTTCAGCAGTTGGACTAAGCGTTTGGCCTCATCTTCGGGAAGGGTTGCCCCTATCTTGACCTCCTTGGTCTCTCCAGAGTCACTCAAGTTGACGGTAATAGTTTGATCTGCCGTCAGGACTTTAGGTCTTTCATGGTGCTCTAGGTCACGTTGAATATCCGAGGAATCGTCGAATTCATCGGCATCATCTGGATCAAGCTCGGCGGAATGTAATTCGTCGATTTGGACCGTTCCCGTACCCTCATGTGTCGTAAGATTGCCCTCTTGTGGGCCTGTGCCCATTCCCTCTAACGGTCCCTCTTCGATAGTTCCGATGAAGACGTCGTCGAACAGGGTAGTGATTCCCTCTATTACATCATCGGGGTCTTCCGTCTCCAGAGGCGTTAGCTCGTCCATACCTCCCCATCCGTCAGGAACAATGTCGCGGGGATCCGAATAAAAGCTTGGGGGGCCGAGTACTTTACATAGTAATCAAACTTCCCACTCGGTTGCCCCAGCGTGTCAATTACTTCCGTCTCTTCGTGCATCATCCTCGCCGGACCCGAAAACGTGGTGCGGATATGTGGAGGCATCCTACCACGCGCAGGTTTTTCATTATTCAACCCTTGATTGGATCGCTGTCTGTTCTGCTCAACTTCTCGACCTTGGCCTTGACCATATCCGCGTCTCTCATTGTTCGGCGTGGTTGGCCCTTGATACCCCAATCCAGAAGTGCGGGGTCTTTGAGAGACTTCGATCGGTCGGCGGATACCTTGACCATCCCTGCCAAGGCCTTCGCCCGGAATAAAGCCATGCGAGACCATTACTCTTCCGACCATAACAGCAACATTCGACACCTCAGGGACTGGTGGCGATGATCCTCTAGACGCGTGAATGGTCGATACAAGCTCGAGCGACTGGTAACTCGATTCAATTTTGCAGTCCGGCTCGACATAGGGGATAGCCGCTGCGTGATAGATTGGGTGTTCCTCTTCACCGTGGACAATTACTAACTTCCTTTCCACCACGAACTTCACCTTCTGATGCAGACTGGATGGGACGGCTCCAGCAGTATGAATCCATGGACGACCAAGCAGAAAGTTGAATGCAGTGGGAATGTCCATAACCTGGAATAGGACGTTGAACACGGTCGGCCCAACCTGTATGTCCAGGTGAATTTCTCCCATAACCTCTTTCTTTGTTCCGTCAAAAGCTCGCACGGAAGTCTTTGCAGCATTTATTCTCGAGGGATCTACCTTAAGACGATGCAGAGTCGCCAGAGGGCAAATGTTGAGGGCCGAACCGTTATCGATTAGGACCTGTGCCACGTGCGAGGCCTTGTACTTGACGGAAATGTACAGGGCCTTGGTATGTCCTCTGCCTTCTAGAGGGAATTCCTCATCCGAAAAGGCTATTAGGTCTTTGAGGAGTATGGAGCCCACAAACTCTTCCAGTCTTTCATGATCGATCGTCTCAGGCACATGGACTTCGCTTAACACTTTCATTAGGGCCTTCTGATGCTTGACCGATGTCTGAAGGAGTTCTAGCAGAGAGATTTGCGCGGGCATCTTGCGCAATTGTTCCATTATATTGTACTCACTGGCTTTAATCACAGCCAGGAACTCCTTAGCTTCTTCGTCGGTGACAGGTTTGGCCGGTTGAACATTTGCTTGGCCATATGCACGTCCGGATCTGGTGACGAGATCAACGTCAAGACTGTAAGACCAAGGGACCGCCTTATTGTCTGAGTACTCATAAGGTTGAGGTATCTCGATCACGATTCCTTCATCAGCCGCAGGCATACTTATCACGATCTCTTCATCATCGGTTGCGTCTTCGAGCGGTGGCATGTCTTCGGGCAAAGGATCGAGGTTGTCCTTCCCGGTGCTCAATGTAGCAAATTCCTCGTCCCAGTTGATAACGACCTCAGAGATAGTGGAGACGATGCCGGTATGGTCGGTGTAAACAATCATCTTAGCTTCCACCATCGCTGAGATTCTTGCCCTCATTATAGCCAGGGGAAGGGCCTCATTACCCGGATAATACCCGGCTTTCACCAATTCACCGTAGACCTGAGCGGTGTACACCTTGACGTTTTTTATTCGACCAGCATCGAAACAGAATATAGCATTCACATCGTCCGCGTGGTCAGGAAGCGGGTTACTCTGAACATTCGGCTTGGCGGACTGGAATGAGAAAGCCTTCGTGTCCAGGAGGTTCTGGATTCGGTGCTTGAGGGCTAAGCAATCGTCGGTCGAGTGTCCGACCTCACCCATATGATAATCGCATTTTTTCGACGGGTCGAAGTTACGAAACTGCTCAGGATTGGGCCGCTTTGGCTCGTTGGTGAGTAAACCTTTCTTCCGGAGCACCGCCAACACTTGTGACAATGAACCGGGGAGGGGGGTGAATTGTCTCCTGTTGTTCCACCTCTGGAACGGTTGACGGCTCGTGTTTTGCTGCTGAGCTTCAGCCACCTGAATTGCCGAGGCAGGATTAGTATTCCGCCGGCTTGGTTGGTTATAAGCCATATTCACTTCCGCAGCCGGCTCTTTCTCCTTTCTTGCACTGTATCTCTTGGTTGACGCAGACGGCTCGACAAACCACCCATCCTTCAGTCCTATCTCGATCTGTTCGCCTATGGGGATAAGTTGGTTGAAGTTGTCGGCTGGAATGGCAACCATTCGGTTACGGTACTCGAACGGGAGAGTTTTGACGAACATCCTCTTCAGCTCACTGTCAATAGGTTCCGGGACAACCTGAGCGGATAAATTTCTCCACCTGATGGCATAGTCTTTAAAAGACTCGGTCTTCTTCATTTGAGCCCGCTCGAGATCGTCACGGGTGGGAGCGATGTCCGTTATGAACCGGTATTGTTTGAGGAACGCTTCACTGGCTTCCTTCCAGCTTTTGAGGCTATTGACCTTCTTCATGAGGTACCAGTGCAGAGCGGGGCCGGTCAAACTCGCTTGGAATGCATGGATCATAAGAAGCTCGTTGTCAACGTACGAGGTCATTTGCACGTGGTACAACTGCAGGTGAGCTTTCGGGCACGTGGTGCCATTGTATTTATCGAAATCCGGCATCTTGAACTTCTTCGGGATCTTAATCTGGGAATACATGGACAAGTCAACCGAGGGCGAATCTTGTGAACCCTCTAACTGCTTAACTCTCTCCTCGAGCTTGTGGACCCGTTCGTCCGGCTTCGGTTTGTCGATAATAATCTGGATAGGGTCATCCTCCAGTTCAGGCATCTCGTCATCCTCCTCGACATCGACATTCTTCGCACTTGTATGCTTCGGGACTGACACTTCAGGGGATGTCGGAACAGGGACCGACCGAAGAGCCTTGATCTCAGCGGTCATTTGTTGCATGGCGGCGGCGAGTTGATTGATCTGGTCTGCCATACCATTAACACGCTCTTGCAACTCGGTTTGATCGGCCATTCTAGCTTTTGACCGAGTGCGAATAGGTGATCGTGATCGATCCGTAGTTACCTAATTTAGATATGAAACAGGGCATACATAAGTGTCAAGCAAAATCATACGCCGATCCATGACATTGATCTAACTGCTTTGAATTGAAAAGATCTCTTTATTCAAATGATGAAAATTTTTACATTGACTAATGACTTGAAAGCAAACTGAATTAAAAAGAAACGACGCAATTCCTAAGCAAATTAAAAACTGAAATGGAAATGAAGAAAAACAACTTCAAGTTTCGACTCATTTTTTCTTTTTTTAAGCTTGATCTATAGACATATGGGAGGCGACATCCTTCTTCAGCTGTTCATAAGCCCGAGCTATCTTGGCTGCCTTCTCTTCAGCTTCCTCGACCTTCCTCTTGAGGCGGTTGTTCTCTGAACGATTGGCCGACTTGAGAGGCACCTTGGGTATCGTCGGGCGTATCTCCTGAGGGATCTTGTGTCGTCGGATGTACTGGGTTGTCGCGAAGTGGGACTTCTGCTCCCCTTTGAGCTCTCCTTCGGGTCGGGCTATTTTCAAAACTCGACACTTCTTCCACATCTTCTGGAGTTGAGCTATGGTCCCTTCATGTTCCTCACTCTGGTCGGAGAAATCGGCACGGAGGAGCTCGGGTTGTAACGCCGGAGGGAGCCCCTGAAGAATCTGATACTGTCGGGACACTAGAAATGGACTAATGCGCGAACGAGGCCGGTACGAACTTTGACCTCCAGTAGGGGGAGCAACCTTCCGACGTGGCCCTCCACTAACTTGCGGTTGGTTGGACTGAGTAGACTCCACCAGGCACGAAGCTCGTCCTTAGGAACATCAAGAATCCGGATGTCCGACACTCCCATAGTGTATAAACCAAAGACTCGCGACCGACCTAACATCATGGACCGACCAAAGGAAAAGAACGAAAGGTAAATAAATTGCGAGATAAGGGTCAAAGAAATCTTACTTCACCGGGTAAGGAAAATGGCAAACACATAGACATGCGCATGAAATGTGAGGTTCGATTTCTACCTAGACTCTGGCTTGCAAAGTGGAGACGAGAGGATTACCGAGCTAAACCAGTCATGATGGTGGTTAGGCTAGGATTCCCCTGACTCCGGCTTGGTCAAAGAGCCGACCCGGGTTGAGTGGAATACAACCGTGGTGGGTACTCAGTGACGCCTTGAAAGAAAATTCGGGACCGAGGAGGGCGACCCGTACCAAATGGTTTTGGTCGGGGTGTCCACTGTCTCAGTACCATCCTAAACCTATGCCGCCCAGGTCCGGCAGCGGGTAGTGTGTGCGGTGTAGTGAAAATGTAAGGCATGCACAACAGGTTATATCAATCAGCGCTTCGTGCATAACATAAACCATACATTCAACCATCTCCCTGCAAAACAAGGGTTAACAATCACGCCTCCCCTTATACCTCCCATACTGCAAGAACATTTAACACCTTAAAATGTTAGGGACGTACCTGGGATCCTCGCTGCCAAACAAAAATTGTTTTTGAAATGAAAAACTGGCCTAAGTCCACTAAGAGTTTTAACTCAAGTCCCCAGCGGAGTCGCCAAGCTGTCGCGACCCTAAAAAACATTTTATCGATTTTTCTCGGGCCAATGGATTATTAAGTTTGAACTTAACTCGGGCCCTCCCAAGCCCTACCAATTCACAACTTAGGGTTTAAGTTCTTAACATGCAAATGTCTTCATGCTTGGAGTCGCCACTAATCATTTTACGGTAGGCTGATTAGAAACCTAAATAAAACATAGGGAGATATGTTTTATTCCTACGAACCAGAGATTCTAAGCCCGGGGACTTGATTACGCTAGATCTAGTCTAACGCCCTTTCGGTACCTTTTCATTTCAAAAAAATATTTTAGCAGGCAATTTGGATCCATTTTAGCTTAGCCACTAACACGTGAGGTGTTCATGCGGGTGCGCAAACCACCAATTTAACACCCAGAAATCAAAACATTAAATAAATTGCGAGTTGGGAAGAATTACTTACCTCGAATCCATGCAGCATCTGCATTGTTAGCTAGAAAATCACATCAAACATCCTAATATGATTTCTAGTTAACAAGCATTCACTCAATTTCTCTTTTTTGATTTTCACTTTATTTAAATGCAATTTAATCTATATGCAATGACGTGCAAGAATGACATGCGAATTAATGCAACCTAACGTGCAATTCTATATGACATACGACGACGTGACTTAATTCTAATGACGTGCAATGATGTATTTTTGGTATTTTTCTTTAAGGAAATTCGGAATTAAATGAAATTCGGAATTAATGAAAACGCCTAAATTAACATGCAGCCTAATGACTTATATTTTTGGTATTTTCTGTTTAAAATTCGAAATTCAAAAATACCTAAGTTAACATGCATTCTATGATGACTTAATCTACCCTAGAATGATTTCTTTTTTTTTGATTTTTAATTAAAAATTCGGAATAATAAAATAACGTGAATAATCCTTTAGCGTTGAAACAGTACCTAATTTAAATTAGGGAACATGCCACGTTAAGTCCTAATTTAAATTAGATACTCATCTTATCCTTCAGGATACATTCAAAACTCCTAGACATGCCAAACTCTAACTTAAATCTAACTAATATTTTTTTGAATTTTTTGTTTTATTTGAAAAGGAAAGCAAACCATTTAAACAAAGATGACAACCGATTCAAATCAACCATGCAATCCGCCAAATTCGCTTCAAACTCGGATTAGGCACAAGAATCAAATTATCGGTCATATCTAAAGGGTTATAGATATTAACGGATAATTGATCATTCAAATTGGGGAAGCAAATTAAAATCATTATCGTATTCAAATAGTTATGAATAGGATAATGACTTTCCGTATCGCCGCGTATCGGACTTTAGGGTTAAAGTCGGATAGTCGTCCAAATACGTTGCTAAATTAGGAAATCTTCCTAATTTGGATATTCTCAAAATATTGCGGATATCTAGAACATTATCTAAAGATATCTAAATATTCACAAGATATTCATGCAATATTCCAAACGATTCAAAATAGGAAATTGAATATTCAGAAAATATACTAGATAATCATCTTACCTAGTTTAGATAATTACCAAATTTGAATTGGCTCGGGATTGGGATTGCAACGAACAACCGACCACGACGGCGAGGCACGGCACCGGCGACGGCTCACCGGCGAGGAGGGGGGGGCAGCAGCGTCTCCAGCAATTGGCGGAGGCTCACGGCGCGGCTGTCCGGTACGAACCTCCACAGCTTGAACTGATCTTGCCGAGAATGTTCACGGTGGACTTCTCGGTACTCTCGGTGGACTTTTCGGGTCCGCGAACAACCAAGAAATCTTCACGTGCGTTCTCCTCCCTTGGTTGTCTTCTTCTCGGTTGACTGTGAAGATGTGGCGCGCATGCAGCAAACGAAAGTAGCAGCGTGGCGTCGGGAGGTGACGTTGAACGAAAACTCTGCATGCACGTACCCTCCCTTGGCGTTTACTGGACTCCTCAAGCAGCACCGGAAGCAGCAGATTCTGGTCTCCGTGGAAGGCTTCGGTTCTCCTCGTGGCGTCTACTGCATGGGAGTCTTCAAGGTTGTAAAGGGCGTTGGTTGATGGTCAGCCAAGTGTGAGGAGAAGAAACCAGCAGCGTGGGCAGCAGCGGATCTGGCGGTGGACGGTGGGGACTCACGTTTAAGGTGGTCTTCAATCAAGCGAGGACATCAAATTGAAGAAGAACGTGGAATGGGTCAGCCTTGCTGGAAATTCTGACTTCGGTGCATGCAGGGATTGCCGTGTCTTCTTCTACGGGACTGTGGGGACGTCAGGAGCAGCACAAGTCTTCGTCGGGGAAGGAGCAGCAGCAACAGCGAAGGTCTCTCGCTGGAAGTGGTGGAAGCAGCAGCTCAACATCAACGCCTGGACAATTCTCCTTGGCTGATGGATCCAGAACAGCAACCAATGGTGTTGACTTCGTGGGATTAGTTTTCTCAGAAGAGATTAGTGCAGCAAGTTCTCTCTTTTGGCACCTTCTGCATGGCACTGTGGCTTTGAAAATCCATCTTCAACGTGCTTCACTGGAAGAACACGAAGAAGCGGCAGCCGCGGGAACAAACTTCTCCCTCTCTCTCACTTGGACTCTCTGAATTTTTTGATCTGAATTGTGACGTCTCCCCCCCCCTAATTTGACCTAAAGTATGTATATATAGACTAATCTAGGTCAAATTAAATGGGCTTAATTTACCTAATGGGCTTAGACTTGGGCTTAGGGCTTAATTCAATTTAAATGGGCTGCATTAACTTGGGCTAAGGGCTTAATTCAATTTAAATGGGCTGCATTAACTTGGGCTAAGCCCAAATTAAAACAACCAAGCCCACGTGACGTGAAATTCCCGGCCCTAGCATCCCGAGCGAGCCGAGTCTCGTTCGATAAAATCTAAGTTCGATTGCCATCGCCAATTTGATGCAAATGCAATTAAATCTAAGTTCGACTCCCCAGCGGAGTCGCCAAGCTGTCGCGACCTAAAATTCAGTTCTCAGGCTAATGGATTACTAGGTCAATTGAATTAACTAACCTAGTTCGAGTTCTCCCAAACTCTACCAAATCGCAACTTAGGTCCAATTGTGAACATGCAAATATTTTCATTCTTGGAGTCGCCACTAATCAGTTTGTGGTAGGTCGATTAGAAACCTAAACAAAACATAGGGAGATATGTTTTATTTCTGCGAACCAGAGATTCTAAGTCCGGGGACTTGATTACGCTAGATCTAGTCTAACGCCCTTTCGGTACCTTTTCATTTCAAAAATGTTTTTGGCATGCAGTTTGGATCGATTTTAGCTTAGGTACTAACATGTGAGGTGTTCATGCGGGTGCGCAAACCACCAATTTAACACCCAATAATCAAGGCATTAAATAAATTGCAAATTGGAGGAATTACTTACCTCGAGTCCATGCAGCATCTGCATTGTTAGCGAAAAATCATACAAACAATCCTAATATGATTTCTAATTAACAAAGCATTCACTCAATTTCTCCTTTTTTGGATTTTCACTTTATTTAAATGAATCTTAAACTATATGCAATGACGTGCAACAATGACATGCGAATTAATGCAACCTAACATGCATACTATATGTCGTGCGACGACGTGACCTAATTCTAATGACGTGTGAATGAACATTTTTTTGGTATTTTCTAATGAATGAAATTCGGAATTAAATGAAATTCGGAATTAAAAACATGCCTAACTTAACATGCAACCTAATGATTTCTATTTTTGGTATTTTCTGTTTAAAATTCGAAATTCAAAAATACCTAAATTAACATGCAATCTAAGATGATTTAATCTATCCTAGAACGACTTATTTTTGGGATTTTTGATTAAAAATTCGGAATTATAAAATAACGTGAATAATCCGTTAGGACTTGAAATAATACCTAATTTAAATTAGGAAACTTGCCACGTTAAGTCCTAATTTAAATTAGATATTTATCTCATCCTTCGGGATATATTCAAAACAACCTAGACATGCAAAAATTCTAATTTAAATCAAAACAGAAAATATTTTTGGGTTTTCTTTTTGTTTGAAAAGGAAAACAATTTAAAACAAGGATAACAACCGATTCAAATCAACCACGCGATCCGCCATATTCGTTTCAAACTCGGATTAGGCACAAGAATCAAATTATCGGTCATATCTAAAGGGTTATAGATATTAACGGATAATTGATGATTCAAATTTGGGAAGCAAATTAAAATCATTATCGTATTCAAATAGTTATGAATAGGATAATGATTCTCCGTACCGCCGCGTATCGGACTTTAGGGTTAAAGTCGGATAGTCGTCCCGATACGTTGCTAAATTAGGAAACGATTCCTAATTTGAATATTTCTAAATATCACGGGCATCAAACATTATCCTAAAGCAATCCAATATTTCAACATGATATTCATGGAATATTCAAATATGCAAACCAAATATTCACTAAATATCCATAGGATATTCCAAACATACCGATTAGGAAATTGAATATTTTGAAAAGTGTATCGGATAATTATCTTACCTAATTTGGATAATTACCAAATTCGAATTGGCTCGGGATCGGGCTCGACTTGCGGATCGGGATCGGGATGGCGACGACGACGGCGGGACTCACGGCAGACGGCAACACCGGCGCGTATGGGTACTGTTCCGGCAAGGCTGCTGTTCCGGCGAGCAGAGGCGGTGGCACGGCGGCTGTTCTGGCGACGGGGACGTCTCCGATGGAGGCTGCTCCGGCACGGCGACGTCGGAGCAAAGAGGAACGGCGGCGCAGCACCGGCGTGACTGTGGGCGACCGGCAGAGGGCGGCTGAGCAGCTCCGGGCGTCGGTGTTGCGTGCAGCGGCTTGCGGCGAGCCGAGACGACTCCGGTGGGGGCTGCTCCTGCACGGCGACGTGAACAGCGACAAGCAAGGGCAGCGGACGTCGGCGTGGCTGCTGATCGGTGAGGGTGGCAACTCGGTGGTGCTCCGACGGTGAGGCGTGCAAGGGCGTCTCCGGTGCGAGGGGAAGCGGCGGTGGCAGCAGCGGCGGGCAGGCAGCGGCGTCGGCGTCTTCAGGCGGTGCTCCGACGGTGAGGCGTGCAGCTCCGGCAGCAGGCGTGGCGAAGGAACACGGCGGGGACTTCACCGGCGCGGCGGTGGCAGGCGTGGGGCACGGCGCAGCGAAGGGACGGCGGCGCGGTGCACGGTGGCGCGGCGGTGGAGTGGTTCGCCGGCCTCTTTTCTCTCTCTCTCTCTCTCTCACTCTCACTCTCGCACTTGTCTCTCAAAAATTCTGATCTGTATTATGACCTCCTCCCCCTAATTTGACCTAATGTATGTTTATATAGTATAATCTAGGTCAAATTAGATGGGCTCAATTAACCTAATGGGCTTAGGCTAGGCTTAGGTCTTAATTAAATTAAATGGGCTGAATTAACTTGGGCTAAATTAATTAAACTCACATTATTAAATTAAGCCCAAATTAAATCAACCAAGCCCGTGTAACGTGAAATTCTCGGCCCTAACATTCCCGAGCGAACCGAGTCTCGTCCGATAAAATTTACGTTCGTTGTCATCGCCAATTTGATGCAAATGTAATTAAATTAAAAATGAACCTAAACTATATGTTATGCAAAAATCAAATATTTTTGTTTAGGGGTTAAAATTAATCCCTAATTTTCTATGCAAATTTAAACTAAATGCTCGGTGAAATTTAGGTGTCAACACTTTATTACTTCATTGATTGAATCAGGGGAAAATTATTTAAAAAGTCATAAACATATTGTAATTGTGCCAATTCAGTTATAAACTTTCTTTTTTTTTTTTGGCCAATTGAATCTTAAACATTTTACAAATGTGTCAATTTAATCCATCTAGCCAGTTTTAACTTGAAATCGCTAACATAGACGTCGGCCGTCCTACGTGGCACAACCGGCTCTGATGTGGTTAATTTTTAATAATATTCAATATTTTCCGAATTCTTTATTTTTTAATTATTTTTCCTTTTGTTTCTTTTCCTTCTCTTTCTTTTTTTTTCTTTCCTTCTTCCCCTAGCTAGTCATCGGACCTCGACGACCGACCAGAGGCGAGGGTCGTCGAGGTCGACCTCACCGGCCACTGGAGAGGCTTGCCATTGCCAAGCAGATGAGGTCAACCTCGTTAGCCCTCGCCTCTGGCCGGTCACCAAGGTTCGACTATTAGCTAGAGGAAGAAGGAAAGAAAAAAAAAACGAAAAAGAAAATAAATAAATAAATAATTCAAAAAATTATTAAAATATTATTGAAAAATGTCCACGTCCAAGCCGGTCGCGTTACGTAAGACAGCTGTCATCCATGTTAACGATTTCCGGCCAAAATTAGCCAGATAGGTTGAATTGGCTTAAATACAAAAGATTTAGTACTCAATTGATAAAAAAAATATTTAGTATTGAATTTACATAATTGCAATAAATTTATGACTATTTTGGTATTTCTCTCGTTAAATCAAAAGTGACTATATCCAGGCGTGCGATGGATCTAGTCACCGGCATGAACTTTTCTTTGACAAGAAGTATATCATAATGTCTTTTCTTTTTCTTTCTTTTTATTTGCAATGGCGTTCGCCTTTTTGTCTCGAATATTCCACGAGATTATCCATATTATACCTCTCCGGATCCCCTTGCTTAGGAATCTCGTAGACTTAGCAAAGTGATAATTATTAATTGACTTATGATGTCTACCAAGACCGTCATAGGATATGGTACACGTGTATACACCTCTTGGGAAGACGTTCGTGTTGATTTTTTTAATGACAAAACCAGGAAACAGTCCATGCTTCTTAGGGTTTTGCTCTCTGGTCTATCATTGTTGTTCCTTTTAGCCTAAACGAAAAAAAAAAAAAAAATCACCGCCCGCAGCGGCTGCGTTGGCTTGCGCTCTGGTCCCCCCACGAAGGGACCAGAGTTCAAACCCCAGCGTAGTCGTTAGGGAGTCTTAAGTGTGGCGCCGTGGTGGTGGGTCCTGCGCTAGCGTCACTCCGGGTTTAGTACCAAATAGCCTGTCGGGCGAAAGGGAGGTTCCCGGGTCATCAAAAAAAAAAAAAAAAAAGAAAAAGAAAAAGAGATGAACCTTGCTTTCGTAATTCCTTCTACCAACGGTCGATTTAGTTGGACGTGGTTTCTTCTTTGAAGACCTGTGGACAATGTCCCCTTCATGCAATAGCACCCACTAAGGAAGGTTCGTAGAAATGAAACCTCAACTAGTTGAGAAAAATAAATGCTCCTAATACCAAACTCGATTAATCTACCGACAAATTGCAAAATGACAAATGAAGTCAAAGTCATGGTTCTTTGGTTCCAAGTGGAGAAGTTGTCTTTGCATTTAATGCGGTCGTGGTTTTATTAGGGCAAAGACCAACCACGATAGAGAGAAAAGTCCGATAATCTTGTTAGTCACCAGGAAATTCTAGGACGAAACCCGTCGTATTTCTCAGCTAGAAATCGAGGTTTCCACGAAGTTATCGGTTAGATATTCTTTGCCATGGTACGTGAAATTAAATGTAGTTGGCAATGAAACAATGGTCGGAGTTAATTTCTGCATGATAGCTTGTCAGTTGTGCTCATGATATTTAGTAGATTCATGTCCTCATCTACGTCGGGCCACAAATACTTGATCAACTATTTCTAGATCTATTGATCGGCTTTCATTTTTTTTGTCCAACTAAAGAGTACGGCCATAAATGAGGTGTCTTATATTGTTTTTTAAACTTGTCGATTATCAGTATAGCCTTGTTGCTCATATTCAATTAGACGAACCATCCTCCATTAAACATTTGTAATCTGATCAAGGCTTTGCTTGATTTAACAAACAACCATGGTTGTCCTTCGGTGATGACCTTCAACTTTCCCAAGAAAATTAAACATTCCATCTAGTTAAATTAACATACGACGAATGAATCTAAATCATGTGAATCCACTACGTACAACTCATTGCTTAGGGAACAACTTTTCAGCCTACCAAGAGGAGGCTATATTGAATTTATTACCTCTTTGGTATAGTCGGGTCAATAGAAAACGGGGAAGAAATTCAGCATGAAGTCAATAGAAGGGTTCCTAGCTTCCCCCTTCTTTAGGCAAAATAAAAATTTATACTTCATAGTACCATCCTCGAAAGTCAAGATAGAAACTTCAAACTTGGGCTTCAAGCTTGCCCCTCAATCCAAATCAAGCTTCGAGAAGAGAGAGAGAGCTCCATTGCCACGATACGATGCTTCTGCACTAAGGAAGAAAACAATCGCACGCGCATCACACACCTGCACTTGACTAATACGTAAAACCATTTAAGATACAAATATCCATGCGAAGATTCGGGAATAATTTTTTCCATTATTATTATTTAAAACTTACAGTATTTTAATTGTTAATATCTTCATTAGAAAAATTAGTCACGCTTCTGACTTTTTTGTCGACTTCTTGCAAGTTGAGTGTTGTGCAGAGGCAGAAAGCCAAGAAGATGAGGCCAACTTCTAGATTTTCAGCAGACGTTTGCCGGGGGAATAAAAGATAATATAAGATGAGTCCAATTTCTTTGATTGGATTAAGGAAATTGATTCTAGAAGCTGGATGAGACAATTGACAAATGATTGAATGCCGTGAGAAGATAATCTTTTTCTCTTATCACGTCAATCGATTTCAATAACGGATGTTACCTAACGGCAATTTTTTTCTTTTGAAATATTTTACAATGTTTTCTCTCCTTCGGGAAATGTAAATGAATCTGCCCCACAAGATTAATTAATTGATTGATGGATGGAGACACAAAAATCGAGAACCGAACCGAATTGATGGGTCCGATTCTTTGGTTCCATTTTATCCTAGAACCGTGCTCACCCTTACGATGCTGCCCAAAGAGTTTCTTCTCAAATCCATGCAAACAATAGTTCACTTTCCTCTCAAAAACACCACTTTTTAGAGGTAAGAGTCAATCGGGCAAAGTAATGGAGATAGCACCTGTTTCTCATTACTTCGTTAATTAAATAAAAAGTGACGTCTTATAGGTAATTGTGGAAAGTCATTGTAAAAATCTCATGGAATTGGAAAACCATGATGAAGGACCAAGTATAACTCTACAGGATACAGTATTTGCCCAATATTTGATATGGCATAAACCTCAATGTTATTGTTCTTTTTTTTGAAATGAAGTATGTTAGGATGATTCTTTCTTGCAATGGCGTTTGACTTTTGGTCTCGAATATACCCACAAGATTATTCGTATATACCTCTCGGAATTTCCTTGCTTAGGACTCTTGTAGACATACAATGTATTTTAGCTTGGTGATAATCCTCTCGTGATGTCTGCCAAGGCCGGCAGAGGATGATGTACACATACATACCGACCTTTTCCTTCACTTAATTTTAACAGGACTACCAATGCATATTTCAATGTCGTTCGTCGACTTTCTTTTAATGAAATAAAATAAGGAAAAAGTCAATGCTTTTTGGGGGTCACTCTGTTAATTCTTGTTGTTTCTTCTAGCCAAATCAAATAAAAATGAGATGAAGTCAAGGTCTTTTATAGAATATCTATTTGGGGCTTTCCTAATCCCATCCACCAACAATCGAATTCGGTGAAAATAAAATTTCCCGAATTTATTGTAAATTCATTTGGTGGCCCAAGCATAGCTGTGCCACGATTAAACGAAGTCAAGGTCATCAAAGATTCTTTCGTTGCAAATGGAATCTAAGGAGATCATGGGCTCCATTTTCGTATAGAGAAGTTGTCCTAGCATTTCTCGGCCAAAAAAAAGTTGTCTTGGCATTTAATGCGGTCGTGTTTTTATTAGGACAAAACCAGCCACAAAGGAGAGACGAAAATCCAATGATCTTTCGTTTGCTATGAAACTCTGGGATGAAACTCGTCGTATTCCTTAGCTGGAAATGGACTTTTCCACGAAGTTATTGGTGATATATTCCTTTTCCATGGTACATGAGATATCGTTGAAAATGACAGATTTATTAAATCATAACATTTAAAGAGTTAGGTGCCAACGAAATAATGGACGAATTTAATTTTTATGTGATAGCTAGTAAATCGTGTCTGAACAATTATTTCTAGATCTATCTATCGGCTTTCATTTTTGGTCCAACAACCATAAATCGGGTGTCTTACCTGCTTCTGAACTTGTCGATTATCAATGTAGCCTCCATACTCATACTCCGTTAGACAAACCATTCTCTATTTAGTCTCCATTTGTTTTGCGAAAAATGTGACATTTACGGAAAATATTTTTGGGGAAGTTATTTTCGAGGAAAATAACAATATTTTCTTGTATTTGGCTGAAACATGAAAATGAACTAGAAAATATTTTCCGTTATTTGGTAAGGAAAATCTCTTTTGATTTTCCTAAATAGATATATAACAATATTTCTTTTGATTTTTGGGTAGCCAAGGAACCCAGCACGGGCAATGGGGTCTCAAGCCCAAATCCCAACAACCAAGCATGATCACGAGCATGAGCACTAGTCTTGAATCCACCGAAACCAAGCGAGAGAACTCGGTGCGCCTACCTAGCACCCCAGCCTTGGTCTATAGCTCCCAAGCCTCGGTAGGACCTAGTTATGGAACCCCATAGCCTAGGACTAAGACCATGACTCCCGGGCCTAGGTTAATTGAGGTCGGGACTGGGACTCAGGTACCAATGCCTACGCCTAGTTCCGTCGAGGTTGGGCCCCAAACCCAACCCAAACGATTGAAACGCTGAAAAAAGAGGAAAATGTTTCAAAATATATATATTTTCCGTGAAATAAACGAACCTTAATATTTTGGGTTTGCTTTGGCGGTCTTGTTCCAGAGTAAATGGAATTGGATTGCCTCCAAAGCATAACTAGTGATAGGACTATTCCTGTAGGTATTAGTTATCGGTGATGAAAAAGGGGTGCCATAGGTATTAGTAAATATAGGAGGTTAATATTACTATCGAAAAAAAGGAAATCTCCAGTTGGATGAAAGGCAGTTCACCATTTGGATCCATGATTCATCTTCCATGGATGTTATAAACCTTCCTTGATTAGCAGCACTGATGATAGTACGGCCCTAGGTGAAGCATCTGGCCGTAAATCGTTTCGTCGTTTGAAGCTTCCTCGCCTTTCACAGCGGGGCTATGTCTGTTAAAAGGAAGGATGTGTCGAGTAAAACAATCATTATCGCAGAATAAGGCATCAAACATGTTCTTTTGTATGGAAATCAAGCGAGTGCCTTGACATGATTGGTTTGATTCACGTTTTCACACGAACAAGTCGTCTAGAAACAGGCCAGATCTTTCCATCCAATGCCAATGTTGTCAGAATAAAAAGCCCGAGGCACCCTGATCTAACAGCGTTTAGCATCGAACTTCTGTCAATTGGATCTGCGATGGCATGCAGTGTTCTTGAACGACCATCGTTGTCCTTCGGCAATGACAATTGAATTTCACAAACACCCAGATGAACAAATTTGAATCATGTCAATCCATCATGTGCAACTCATTGCTAAGAGGACAACGCGAGGGCTGTACAGGAAGAGGTTCCATGTCATTTTCCTACCTCGTTCGTATGGTCGGGTCAATAGAATAGGGGAAGAAATCGAGCCTCAAGTTCAATGGACGGGTTCCTGGCATTCCCCTCTTCTAAGGCAAATAAAGAACTATAGTTCACAGTCTCGTCCACAGTAGTCAAGATAGAAACTTCAAACTTGGGCTTCAAGGAGAGAGAAAGCTCCATTGCCACGATGTGATGCTTCTTCTCCATTAACAAGAAAAAATCCCACACGCATCCCACACGGGCGCTGGACTAACAGACCTCATGGAATAGAACCTTCCTCTCCAGAGATCGCAGTAAGTAGTAGAGAAGTGCTGGGGAGTCTACAACGAGATGGTGATTTGGGGAGAAAATAACTTCAAAAAAGATGAAAATTACTGAGTATACTGTTGATGCTGTGACGTGACATCGCGAAACTAATTTTGTTTGCTTTGAATCATCCTTTAAATATCATTTTTCTAAGATTCTGCAGCTCAATAAAGTATGTAAACCTTTATGATATAAATATCCACGTGTGGATTACGGCTATCATTTTCCATAATCATTTAAAATTAAAGTATCTCTAATGTTAATATTTTAATCAGAAAAGTAGAATTCTTTCAATCCGAAAGGTACAAGTCTTCCAACCTTTTTGTCTCCTTCCAAATCGAGGGTTTTGCAGAAGAAAGCCAAGAAGGTGAGGCCAACTTCCATGATTGGATTTGCATTAAACGTACTATATCACATCAACCAATTTCAAAGAAGGAGTTCCATACATAGTTTTTTCTCGCTCTCCATTGGGAAAGATAAGTCATCAATCCCACGAGGTTCTTCAGTTGACTGACAAGGAGACACAGATGTATTATTGGCTGCGTGTAGACTCGAAGAGTACATTGAAAAGTCCAAAATGGCAACCCTCTAGTAGCAGCTTTTGAGAAGCTCCTCGCTTGAAGAAATTCGGGCAAGATGTGCTCAAGATGACAACCACTAAAAGCTTTGGAAAAGCTAAGGAATTGCGTCTTCGTCGTTGAAGAAGCAAAGAAGTAATTTTCTTTCCAAAAATATCATCATATGTAATATTCTATAATTGACGTAGAGAAGCAAGTTAACCATTTTCAAATCTCGATACTCTCATCAACGACATATGATGCAACTATTTGATAAAATACCTTTTGGATTCTTTTCTTTAGGTTCTACAACTTTTGATTCTTTAGCTGACATTTCGGGTCAAGTTATCGGAGATCCATTTTGTGTCCATTGATCATTTCCTTGTTAATGATTCGTTTGACACTATAATATCGTGCATTTTATGAATATGACGGTTGTTTTTTTGTATTCTGAAAATAAAACTGGCTCGAATTTAATTACTAGAAGAATTTTCAAACTTAGTACAGGAGCGATCATTTAACAGGGATCGATTATTCCACGTGAATACTTGCTTCCTTACTCTTGCTCGGACACTGTTCAATTATGTTATGTAGGACCTAACAGAGCCCACCGAGAAATTGCTCGCTCATTACCTGTTGAAAGGGAGTTTCCCCTGGTTTCCTGGTATGTGCTGTCCGTACGTAAGCATTAGGACAAGCGACCTCTTTATAACTTCGAGCCATATCCCCCTCAAATGCCACCTCCCAACGAAACCCTCATTGCAGAAACTCCCCACTTTACTTCGTTTCCGTTTCTTAGAGAGTTCCCATGTCTCGCTTTCTGTTTCTCTCTCTCTTTGTCTGCTCTTGGTAGCTAGCTATCTCCACTCCAGACACTCCTGAGTTTGGTCCCTTTCCATTTTTTGTTGGAGGAGCCATCCTCGTCGTCTGACTTAACACGCCTCGATAGCCATAACTGATCATATTAAACTTGCCAAGTTTGGAGTCCCAGTGATCATGCCGAGCACTCGCGGGGTTGCATCTGAACAGGCAACGCCGGTGCTTGAAGACAAGATTTATGTTGCGGTCGGGAAGGATATGAAAGAGAGCCAATCGAAGCTTGTTTGGACGGTGCATCAATTAGGAGGCAACTTCAAGATCTGTATCATTCATGTTCTAGTTCCTTCACGGAGGATCCCTATGGGTAAGTCAACGTTTTTTTTCTGTTTTCTTTACATATTTCCCTCCACCGATTTTAGCTATCGTTTTTTGCTGTAAGAGTTTCTATTGATGGTAAAAATAAGAACTTACCATGCTCGCATGGATATAATACACGGATCATCCATGATGGACAATGGTTGCACAATAAATTAAGCTCCCCTTTCAGGGTTTCGCGATTTAGGACCATGTTGGATATCTTATTGCTTTTACCTGTTCGATTGTTGTCGAGTTTTATTCTTTTTGCGGTGTTCTTTCTTGCAGCGAATTAAAATAATTGTGCCGTTAATTTGCCTTTGATTTGTAGGAGGCCTGGGTGCAGGAATCCCCGCCAGCTCGGCAAACGAGATTGTGTTGAGAGAACACAGAGAAAACGAGAGGTTAAACATGCATAAAATCTTGGATAACGGCCTCCTTGTTTGTAAAGAAATGGGGGTATATTTACTTTCTTCTTCTTCTTCTTCTTCTTATGATGTTGAGAGCACACAGAGAAAACGAGAGTATAAACATGCATAAAATCTTGGATAACTACCTGCTCGTTTGTAAACAAATGGGGGTATATTTACTTCTCCTCCTCCTCCTCCTCTTGTTCTTCTAGATGATTAATTGTCCTGGTCAATGACTTCTTAACAAAGTGATAGTGAATCAAACAAATGTTAATCATTGTTGACCCTTGATATATATAGTTCTTGCGTGGCACAGGTTTACATGACAATATATGCTTCTTCATTTAGAGAGGAGGATAATAACGAAGCAAATTTATTGATTAATAGGTACGAGCAGAGAAAGAGTTCATAGAATCAGACAGCGTTGAAAAGGGAATTGTGGAGCTCATACATTTGCATGGGATCAGAAAACTTGTAATGGGTGCAGCAGCAGACAAGTGCTATTTCAAGTACGTACAAGAACAAGAAGACACGCCCATATGGGTCATGGACTTATTCATTCCACATCTATCCTCTTCATGATTGAAAGGACATGCTTGTTTGGATCTTTAATTGTGACATTAGAGCCAATTCTTATTTCATAATTAATCCTTAAAGATGTGCTGTACATGTATGATCTTTCAGGAAAATCTGGTAGCGCTTCTCGAACACAATGTCCTAATTCGCTCTGAGTCCATCACTATACATCATGTATCATGAATCAGTCTTATTTTCCTACGGAGTGGAAAAAAAGATGATAAAAACTGGTGACATATCGTTTCAAGAACCAAATAGTCTCTTGTGTTGTGTCTACAAGCTTATGTTTCGTATTATCTGCATTACACCAAATTAATTCATTGTCTTCTCTGGTTTCAATTGGCAGGAGGATGACAGAAATCAAGTCCAGGAAAGCCGTCTTTGTTCGCGATAAAGCCCACCTCTCTTGTCAAATTTGGTTTATTTGCGACAGGCGCCTCATTCGCACAAGGTTATCCTCCCACTTTTTTACTTGTCTCCTTCAAAACAATCGAATGCCCACGAGATGGTGTTAGTGAAAAAAAAATTTCTACATAAACAAATCTTGTTGCGATAGTTGACTGCCATAACAGACCTAGAATTTTAGGTTGCGATGAGGCTAGGACAAACAATTTTGTTCCTTTTTTGCATTATACCTTCTTCTTTGAATGATATGGCCAAATCCTTGGGAAATTTTGAGCTGGGGACCGATGGCAAATCAGTTTCAAGGTACAAGTAGGAACGTTTATGGGCTCGGAGTCTTGGTACGGACAATCAATTTTATAAAGTGTTGTGACAATTTTGGCTTCACCATAAACTTGTTTTCATTCCTTGTCAATATAGGGAAGCTCGGACGGTTCAAGCGGTTGCAGGAGTTCCTACTAATGCGCCATTCCCGATGACTCCAACCCCTGGACCAGGAAAGTCGTTTCTCTCGAAATCACAATCCTCTACACTGCCAAGGACGGCAAAGTTAAGTAATCCATTCCAAGACATTCTGAGAAGAGCGTTCTCTTCGAAAATCGACCAACGTGCAGTGATGCCTATGGATTCTTCCTCTGATAGCTCTCCAGAGCATACTGATGCAGCAAGCACTCTGGAGACACAAGATATTTTCCAAGAACTCAAACCAGTTTCAACGAGTCATTCTGATCTTCCGCAGTTGATTCAGCCAGTCTATTATACCTGCCAGCCATCAATTTCCAACTCTGTGGTATGTGCACAAGAACTAACGGATTGTCTTTTTCATGTTCTCTAGCCGGGAAGCCATGTCTCTAGCTTTGCTTGTCCTATTTTATAGCCAAGAATATATTATTCTTTGTCATTAAAAGGAATATTTCAACTTTAGCTAATTGTAACTGGATATAAATGAAAACAATTCGCGAGAAATGCTTGAGGAGGGAGTGACGACTTGTGCTGAAGCAGAAGTACATATCATTGAAGGCAGACGAAAGGATCCCAGGAAGGTCTAATGTCAATATAAAAACTGAACGGCTTTGCTACATATCGACCTAGACCCCTGATTTATGTAAATTGCCGCTATTAAAAATGGAGTATTTCTACTGATTTTGCTTAAGTCTGATTGTTGAGGACCATCCCGAACTCCATGGAAACATTTCATCGCAAATTGTAACACACAAATAGCAAGCATGACATATAGTTAACATGAGGATGAAAGATGATTTATTGACTCGAGGACAAAAAAAAAACAGAGATGATCTATTGAGTATAGTATTATGGGTAAATTTTCAGTTGGAGGAAGAACTTGAGAAGGTGAAGGATCAGCTAGACAAAGTGATGGAAGAACTTCGCAGTGCCCAGGAACAGAAATTGCAGCTCGAGAGCCAATTCGCCGAAACCAACCAGAGCAGAAAGGAGTTGGAGCTGAAAATCATTGCGAGCGATGAAATGTTGCAGACTTTTAGAAAAGAGCGAGAGCTGTTGCAGATCGACCTCGAGAACGCGCTCCAAAAGGCCGAGGAGGTAAGCAGAAGAAAAGGAGATTCCTCGGGCACAAAGTACTTCTCCGAGTTCTCCATGACCGAAATCGCAGAAGCTGTGCAGAACTTCCACCTGTCCTTGAAGATCGGAGAAGGTGGTTGCGGGAGCGTGTATAAAGGTTTCCTTCGACACACGTGGGTTGCTATAAAGATCATGACATTTCCTAGCATGCAAGGTTCACAAGAATTTCAACAGGAGGTAATAATTCTCGAGTTTCCTCTACTTGTTTTCATGTTTTCTCCAAACCAAAATTAAGAAAAATAAAAATATATAAAGACTTGGTTCATCACGAAGTAAATTTGTTTTCCACAATAATATCACTATGGCATGACGAATTCACCGTAAGAGTAAATTACTCACAGTGATCGAGAATGTCATCGTTGGTCATCGAACTCTTGATTGAATGTCTCCCAGGTGGATGTGTTGAGCAAGGTGAGGCATCCTAATCTCATCACGCTTATCGGTGCTTGTCCCGAGCCCTGCACTCTTGTTTACGAATATATACCAAACGGAAGCCTCGAAGACTGGCTCCGCAACAGCAACAGGGCGAAGCAGCTGCCGTGGCAAGCCCGAATACGCATTGCCATGGAGCTCCGCTCCGTCCTGGCCTTCCTCCACTCTTGCAAGCCTCACAGCATCGTCCATGGGGACGTCAAACCGGGGAACATCCTACTGGACACGCACCTCGTGAGCAAGCTCAGCGATTTCGGCATTTGCCGACTTCTGTCCAGTGGCGATCGGTCGAGCAACAACACCACCGTCGTGTACCCGACCGACCCGAAAGGGACCTTCGGGTACATGGATCCCGAGTTCCTCGTCACACAAGAGCTCACGACAAAGTTCGATGTCTACTCTTTCGGGATTATACTGCTGCAGTTATTGACAAGGAGGCCCGCCTTCAGAATAGCGAAGGAAGTGCAAAGGGCGATTAGCGCAGGGACTTTGGAGGCCATCTTGGATCCATTGGCTGGGGAGTGGCCCTATAAGCTGGCCAAGGAGTTGACTGATTTGGCTTTGAGGTGCTGCGAGATGAGCAGAAGGAATAGGCCAGATCTCCGATCAGACGAGTGGACGGTGTTCGAATCGGTCGGAGCTTCCTATCGATAAACCTAGACTTGTGAATACTCAGGAATTGAGCGATATACACGTTTGGATGTGTGCTTTGTACTTCAAATAAATTGACTTTCCAGGTCATGAGTGGCAGTCGTCAGCGAGTACCAGCTGTTTTGTGTGTATGTACATACATAGGTCTTTTGCTACGTCATGTATTGAGTTATCTTGTTGAAAGTTCTTCCTGTATGTACCCACCATTGTTCTTATGAATAGATATTTTCGTGTGCATTAAGTACATGGACAGTGAGATGGGATTGCTTAATTATATATGCAGAATCAGATCCACATATAGAGCAGCAAGCAAATCCAATGCCTTGTTATGCTGTTCAGTTCTACTAAATCCACTTCACTTCCACGAACAATTTCTCATGGAATTTATTGGCCGATTATGCGACATATTTCCCAACAAGCCAGTATGAAATGACCAAGAAGCTGGTCATTTCAATTAGTCTAGTTTTGGATTGGTTAAGTTCTTATTTGCGCTGATCGTATCGGCCACGTTATTGCATGCACCAGCTGCATTTAAACGCGAAGTATGAAAATTGTGCGAGATCGGCCAGATTTACGAATCTCCAAATGTGCTCGTGTTGACACGCGAGAATTTTCAATACTTTAGAACTAGGGATGAATGATGATTGGAGTCTTCTTAAGGCCTTGAGCTTCGTTTTTTCACCTGCTTCTCATCGCTTATCCTTACTTAGTAACATCAAAAGGTATCTGCATAACATGAACGGATGAACCAAATCGTCCATGGAAATTCGGTGTAACAAAAAAAAAATAGAAAACCTTTGTGTTTATACAACCCACTCATCAATCATTGAATAAAAATAGACAGTCAACGGTAGAAACTTCATACTGTATATATCAACGATGATACAGGTGGCTGTGATATATACAGTCTGTCTACCAATGATGAGTACGAATGATATTCATGGCTCGGCACTCATTCGCGCCGTTTTGTGGGGTTATTTACGCAAAAAACAGACTTAGCGGGCGATTATGCAGAACAGAAGGTTACAGTGGGCTTTTTTCTAATCTCCTCCTCTGGCTAATTAGCCTAACTTATTGACGAATGCCCACAAGCAACCGCCGCCCATAATTTTCATTTTCTTATTAATTCCTTGAGTCCATGTTTGTTGCCAACTACTTGCCGTTCTTGCTGAAACAGTAAAATGTTAACCTTGTCAAAAAAAATAGGAAATTAATCGACTGATAAGGATTGGATGTTGGATGGCTAGGATAGCGATTTGAAAACTATAGAACGTGATATCAAATTGCGTTGGTCTTATGTCATGCATTAAAAGTTATTGTATTCACTAGGAGGAAAAAAAAAGGAGAGGAGGTTATGCCTGCATCATCTATCCTGTATGTGTTGGACGACTAGGATAGCAATTTGAAAACTATAGAATGTGATATCAATTGAGTCGGAGGAAAAGAGTAAGAAAAATCCTAAATCTTTTGTATTAGTGCCAATTCAGTCCTAAACCTTTTTTTTTATGTTAATTGAGTCATAAACCTTTTGTCTTTGTGCCAATTCAATCATTCCGGCTAATTTTGGCCGGATATTATTAACGTGGACGCCAGCTGGCTTATGTGGCACCGCCAGCACTGATGTGGCTAAGTTTGATAACAAAGTAGTCGAGTAAAATAGAATATGACTATAATCAAGTTCTGGTAATATTCAAATAGTGCCGTGCATTGCATCTATCAAGCAGTGATTGAGTATGAACAAAGAGATAGAAGACAATGCACACAATTTTTATAGTAGTTTGGCTTTAGTGTAAGCTTATGTCCATTCTCTCATGCTAACAGTCTTCTGGCTGGCTGGATTCTACTAGTTAATCGTTGAGAAGTTACAGTCGTAACAAAGCAAGTGCTGCTTATAATCAATCTATCTCAACCTAAGCACACACTTAAAATATTACCAACACGTCTCAAAAGATTACAAGTATACTCATGGAAGACAAATGAAAATATGTGAAGCTCTCTCAAAATTTGAAATTGTGAACTCTTGATCTTGTATCCTCTTTGGTGCCTTGGTCTTCTTTAATACTCCTTATCTTCCAAAGTTCCCATTGGACAATCTTTAAGAGGATCAATCCTTAATCTACCCATTGGACAATTGTTGAGAAGATTAGGTAGCCATCAATTAGAATTCCCGTATATTTGGTCGCCCATACAGTCAACCTTTGGTTCCCAAAAATGGAGTGCTTCAACAAAGGAAAGAATTTTTCCTTTGAGATGGTTGTCAATCAATTAAGATATCTCGCACAATTCAATGTTCTGTGAGGACAATCTTTAAGATTGTTGATTAATCAAGATCTTTGAAAGAAGGTATCGATATCATATCTCAATCTATTAAGAATGTGATAAAATATCTCAAATTATTAATCTTGTAAATTTTGGACAAGAACTTTATCGCAGGTAATATAGGTATTCTACTAATATTCAGCTATCCTAGTACATATTCAGCGCCTTGCTAATATCCAGCATTTTCCTTGGTGTTATTTGGCATTTGCCTTGCTGATATTCACGCAGTTACCTTGTTGATATCCATGCAATTCATTGTTTCTGGCTTCTTGAATATGATCAACTGTTTTAACCAATATATTTTGACAACAATAGTTATGCAGATATTGTAAACATAAAACCTTGAAACTTCTAAGTTAATATGAACTGTCCATTCTTCTAAACTTGTTCATATAGGTTTTTCAGTCATAAAGAATCCTTCCATTTTGAATATTACTTGTATATCTATGTATGGAAAGATAAAAATGTTTCGAGATTTGAATTCTTTTTAGGAATATTGTTACAGGATAAAAATTCAAGTTTTAACATTGGAAAAGGTGAGAAATATAATATGATTATTAATCTTCAGGGCATCTTTTTTCTGCCCATGAACTTAGCTTCAAAACGATTTGATTGAAGAATAGTCAATTTGGGTAGCTGTCCATGTTAGAGATGGCAACATGCCGTACCCCTCCTTCTTTGGACCATTTCCTGTGTCTTTCTCTCTTGTGTACCTTACTATTAAGACAGGATAGCGACTAACATCATGGGAAAATCTTTAATTTATCTTTAATTTATTATCTTATAATAAGAGTATTCATCGGAGAATGCGTACTCAAGCATTTCGTTGTATAAAATCCGAATCTTTCGTGTTCTTTGCGTGCTAGACTTCCTCTCTCTTATTTCCACTTGAAATTCTATCTCTATGTTCTTGACTTTAGGGAATATTACAGCTTATATTCTTCACCCTCTTCCATCTCCTCCTTATTTAACCCTCGGAGTGATGTCAATAGATACATGCTACTGTTTGATTGGAGCAGGCAGGAGATTAGGTCTTGGACAGAAAAATTACTAATGTGAATATCACCTAATCTTATTATAAAAACGAAAAGATAATTACATGCTCCAATCTTATATTACTTAATACCCATGGGCAGTCAATACCCAAGATAGGTCATGATAAAGTTCTAGCATCAATGCAGCCGAAAAGGTTTTTTTCTCACATACATGCAAACAATTATTCAATTTCCTCCCGGAAACACCAACATTAAAAGGTAAAATTATATTCGGGCAACCTGATGAAGATGTCATCTGTTGCTCATTGCTTCATTAATTAAATCAGGAGTGAAAGTAAAAGAGCTCATGGAATTGTTAAACTATGATGAAACGATCTAGCAACCCTATATTTGATGTGGAATAAACTCTTTGGCTCCGTTTGTTTCGCGAAAAATATAACATTTCGGAAAAATGTTTCCCAAGAAGCTATTTTCCAAGAAAATGAGATAATTTTTCGATGTTTGGCTGAAATATAAAAAGACTCGGAATGGTGGAGCCACGGTTAGGGGATCATTCTCTGAACTCTCATTGTTTCTTTTAGCTTGAACAAATGAAAAAAAAATGAGATGGAGATTTATTTGGAGCTTTCCTAATTCCATCCACCAACGATCAATTTTGGCGAAAATAACATTCTAGGAATCAATGCTAAATTCATTTGGTGGGCCAAGAATCAATTTAAGGGGATCGCTTGCTGAACTCTTGTCGTATCGGTTAGCCTACATAGAGAAGAAGATTTATTTGGAGCTTTCCTAATTCCATCTACCAACAATCGATGCTTGGTGAAAAATAAATCCCACGAATTAATTGTAAAATTCATTTGGTGGCCCTATAGCATGGTGCTGCCACGATGACGGAATCACTTTCTGAACTCTTAGCGTTTCTTTCAACCTAAATAACCAAAAAATGAGATGAAGATATATTTGGAACTTTCTTAATTTCATCTACCAATGATCGATATAGGTGAGAATAAAATTCCGGGAATTAATTTTTCGAGCTAATTTGGTGGCCCGAGAATGGCGGTTCCCCATAGAAAATATCTTTGAAGAGCCGCGGACAAGGTCCCTTTCATGTAATAGAAGTGCGACCCCATCACTACGGAAAGGTTCCCAGAACTGGTTTCTACTTAAGCTGGATCATCTGCCGACACATTGCTAAATGACAAGTGAAGCTTTTAGCCAAAAAACATATGGCAAGTGAAGCCAGAGTGATTGGAATCTAAAGAGATTAGGGGCTCCATCTTCGAGTACAAAAGTTGTCTTGGCATTTAATACGGTCCATCTTTTTCTAGGACAAAACCAACCAACGAAAGAGAGAAGAAAATCCGATTATCTTTTATCGACTGGAAACCTCTAGGATGAAGTCCGTTGTATTTCTTAGCGGCAAATGAGGGTTTTGACAAAGTTACTAATCACATGTACCACGCCATGGAGTATAAAATTAAGTCTCTCAAATTCACGATGACATTAATTGTGACATGTAAAGAGTTAGTTGCCTCTGTCAGGATTAGTTGCCAATGAAACAACGGACAAAGTTAATTTCAACATGATAGGCAGTAAGTTTGTGTTTGTGATATTTACTAGGTTCATGTCCTCATTATGTCTCACCATAAATTTCAAACAATTATTTTCATATCGATCTATCGGCTTTCATTTTCTGTCTGGTTAAATAGCGCAACCATAAAAGAGGTATCTTGCATGTTTTTACATTTGTCCATTATCAATGTAGCCTCGTTATCCATATTTCAGCAAACGAACCATCCTCTATTTAATATTCTTAATCTGACCGACGGCCTTATTCTACAGTTAATGGAACTTAATCGGCTCGAAAGCACGACTAGCGATAAGACTATAACTATACGGGGTTAAATACTTGTCACGAAAAACTATAGGAGATTAAAAAAAAAAACATATGAACAGCCATCTAGCAACAAGTCATCTAGAAACGAGTCGGATCTTTCAATGTATTCCAACGTTGTTGGAATATTCCCCCGTGTGCCACACGACTCTCTGTGTCCATACGGAGCGACCAAGACCGTTAGTCTTGTTAATCTTGGTCATGGTGGGACCCGCGACAGTAACATGGGTCCACTTCATGGACAGCTGCGATGACAGGACAAACGACAGAGGCGGAGAAGGTCAAGGACGGCTGAGATTCGCATTTCCGTTGGCACAATTCCGTGTGGGGCATGGGGTGTTCTTGGACGACCGTTGTTGTCCTTCCGCTATGACAAAATGAATTTAATCTAAGTTAAATTAACACACGACGGAACACTCTGAATGACGTGAACTCGTCGTGCATATAAGTCATTGCTAAGAGGAAATTCGGCATGAATTCAATGGACGGCTTCCTAGCTTTCCCGTTTTTCTCTTTTTCCAGGCAAACGAAACATTAGACTTCACAGTCTCGTCCTCGTAAGTCAAGATAGATACTTCAAGCTTAGGCTCCAAGCTTAGCCCTTCAATCAAGCCAAGCTTCGAGGAGGGGGGGAGGGAGGGAGAGAGCTCTATTTCCACGATATGATGCTTCTGCATTAAGCAAGAAAAAACAATCCAATTACGCTCTGTGTCCCACATGCATCCACACGCGCGCACTTGACTAATAGACCTCATGGAATAGGAAGGATGGCAGTAGACAGTAGACAAGCGCAGGGAAGTCTACCACGAGATCGCGCGGGTTCTTATCCAGACTCGTTTCGGCCATGGCCGGGCGCACCTTCTTTCAATTCTCCTTGATTGCACCAATTTGATTGAAAGAAGAAGATGATCAGTTCCACGACAAAGATTGAACGATTTGACTTGCACCTCCTTTCAGCCATGGCTGAAAGAAGAAAATGAACCGCGGAAATAAAGAAGAATTTGAAGAGTTAAAGGGAAAATGCTCACTAATTGTTTTTCTTCATTTTTTTTAAAGCTTTTTGAAACTTTTATTTTAAAATTTTAATTTATTCTAATGTGGCGCTTGGTTGGTGCCACTTGTCTTAAGAAAGTAATAAAAAAAGCAACACTAGCATTTTTCGTTAACCAAATTAGACGGAGTTAACAGAATTACTTGATCGCACTAATTTGATAAATTTTAGTATTTAATTGCACTTTAAAAAAAGGACCCAAATGCACTTTCGCTACCGATGTATTTATCCCTACTATTTATGATATAAATATCCCCGTGCAGATATGGGTTATCATTATCCATTATTATTTAAATATCTCCAATTGTAAATTTTTGTGATAAGAAAGTAGAATTTATTTAATCCCGAAGCTATAAGCCTTCTCACCTTTTTGTTGTTGAGAAAATCTCATAATATATTTTGAAGTTGACAAAACAATCAATGATTTATCTTGAATCTGATAAATGCACATAAGTGTTTTCTTTCAGAAATACTCATGAAGAGAAGTTCATATCAATCTTGATTATATTCGGACTTTATCAACTATTGTTTAAATATTGCGACGGTAGCTTAAGACAATTACTTCGTGGATATCATCAATATTATTGCATGGAAATCATCAGAGCAACAGTGTTCATATCAGCAAAGCTTATACGTGGATCTTATTAAATCATTTTATTCAAATTCTATGCTAAAGTTGAATATCATTAGATTACAAAATTTACTTATGTCCATATATATGTTTAGACACAAACTCTTTTACTTATATTGTCACAGCTAGTGATCTGGTTTGGATTTCCAAAAAAAAGGCATTGATTGATCTTCAATCTTAAAAATTGTTCTGCAACAAAATTTTTTCACACAAGGCATCTTGATTGATTGGCAATCACTCCAAGGGCAAGCTACCTTCCTTAATCGAAGAACTCTACTTATGGAAACCAACATTTGTTTGTATAGGTGAGCAAATCCATAGAGATTTATATCTTATCTTTCAACAGCTACTCAATCTTCTGTGTACATTTTTGTCCAATGGGCTGTTTGGAGATCCTCTAAAGACTGACCAATGGATAGATAGGAAGTTGAGGAGTATAAAAGGAGATCAAGGTGCCAAAGAGCAAAGAGAGATTGAGAATAAAAAGTTTCAAAGTTCAAGAGAACTTCAATCTTGCATACTTGTATTTTGTGAGTTGTAAATGGTAATACTTTAAGAGGCATTGAAAGAGTAATTGCATGACATAGTGAGACCCGTAACAAATAGGAGTATTATCACTCACTTGTGTAATCTCTTATTGATTGACTAGTGAAATTCAATTAGTAGGTTGTCAACGTGGAAAAATGGACATAAGCTTACTCTAAGCCGAACCATTATAAATTAGGTTAATACTACGAAAAACCCTAAATTAGTACACATATGACAATTTTATCCCAAATTATTTTTTTTACATAAAAAACTCAAAACTAGTACACATGTGATAAATTTATCACAAACTAATATTTTGACCACTAAAAACTCTAAACCGGTGCATTTGTGACAAATTTACCATCTATTAATTTCTGTTAAATTAAATTAATACTATAAAAATCACAAACCGGTACACCTGTGACAAATAAAGGGTAAAATATAAAACTGATACATCAGTTAACTATTCGGGTAATTTAACAAAGCAATTTGACAGTAAAATTTAACGGAAACAAACTGAGAGTAAATTTGTCACAAGTATACCAGTTTGGGATTTTTGGTGATCAAAAAATTAGTTTGAGATAAAATTATCACAGATGTACCAGTTTGAGATTTTTCGTGATATTAACCCTTATAAATTATGTGTGCAATTTCTTATATCTCTCAACTCTTGTTTATTATTTTTAATAGAATTTTGCGCACCGATGAATATCATCATATCACTGTCAGTATTAGTATTCAAACTCTAACTTCACTCAAGTTTGATAATACTCAACTTGACTGTTTTCCTTCTACATTAAATTGTCAAAAGCTCTTAAAATTATCCAATTACCCCCTCTAGGTGATATTGGTAGCTACGATATTTGTCCCCTTCCAAATTGAGTTGTTTCGCAGAAGCAAAAAGCCAAGAAGATGAGGCCAACTTTTTTGACTGGAGTAGGAAATTGGTAAGAAAAGAGGGATCAGACATTGGACGACGATTCAACGCCACATGACAATAATATCTTTCTCTTGTCACGTCAATCAAGTTTCGTCTACGGGTGGCAATTACCTAAGACTTGTCTGTTTCGGAAAATTTTATAATTGCTTTCTCTTCTTCGTAAAAACCTAAATGAATGGATCCCACAACATTAATTGATTGATGGATGGAAGGTTGGATAGAGACACAGAGATCTCTCATTAGCTGTGCCCAGAATCGACGAGTACATTGAAAAGTCCCATATGGCAAACCCTAGCAGCAGCAGTTTGCAAGAAGCTCCTCACTTGAAGCAATTCGGGGTAAACGAATGTGCTCAAGATAACCACCAAAAAGTTTTGGAAAAGCTAAGCATTTGTGATCACTAAAAGCAGAACCAGGCGCAAGCTTTTCCGGAGGATGCTGGACCTCATTAGAATCTCATGTGATTGGACTATCCCTAACATGAAGATGCAAGTTAACCATTTTCAATATAACTAATCAATTAAGATTGTAAACAAGAACATCGATATCTTAATTTTCTCGAAACTCTTCCTATTGATGACATATGATGCAAGTCTGCTATAAAATAATTTTTTGGTTCTTTGTTAGGCGCTACGACTTGGCGATTCTTTTGCTTACGTTTCAAGTCGAGTGATCAAAGATCCACTTTATGTTTATTGATCGTGTCACCTAACTCCACGATATCTTACTTTTTATGAATACGGTGGTTTTTCTTTGTATTCCAGAAATAGAACCGGCGTAAATTTAATACTGAAAGAGTATTTCAACTTAATACAGGAGTGATTGTATTACAGGGATTGATTATCTCACATGAATGCTTCTTTCGTTATTTATGTTTGTTGAGATGCACATGTTAGTTATGTTAAAAAAATCTCATATCGTAGAATTGATATGGTACAAAGTAGTTAATATATCCTAGTTGGCTCATAATTCATTGGCTTAAGTTTTTGAATGAATGTGGATCTAATTGGATATGTCAACTCGGACTTAGGCTTCCTCTTGACGGTCTCTCCAAGTGAATGTATCAAGCTTCTGCTATGCGCTCCCAACAAATGGTATCAAAGCCACGTTGTAGATTGGTGGGTCGAAATCCCAAATCAAAAAATTTATAGTAAACTCATAAGACTGACTCCAACAAAATGTAATCAGCAAATTCACGGCTTTTGTTGGTCTTGACAAATCAGCTTGATCTACAATGAAATTCATTGCTGCTCTTCGCGTGAATGTAGGTCACCCAACCAAACCACATAAATTTGGCATTCGAATTATTTTTCTTGTTCTGTCTATTTTACTATTTGATCGATTGCTTCAACAACAATTGGTATTAAAGCTATATACTGTGTGAGTTATTGAATGCAATTGGAAAATGGGAAATATTGAGAGCATTTGAGTGACTCAAGTGTAGTTGTAATATCCGTTATATCGCTCAATTTATAGTGAAATTCGTTGCTGCTCTCTTGGAGATATAGGTCATCCGATCGAACCACGTAAATCTGCGATGTTGCAGCAAGCCATCAAACAATGCTAAGAAGGAAGGAGCCCACCGAGAAAGTGCTCACTCATTACCCGTGAAAAGAGCGTCCACGTTGGTCTCATGGTATGTAAGCATTAGGAAAAGCGATCTCTTTGTAACCCAGCCATACCCTCCTCAACTGCGACCTCAACACATGACCTCGTTTGAGAGACTCCCCACTTTGCTTAGTTTCCGTTTCTTAGAGAGTTCCCATGTCTCGCTTTCTGTTCCTCTCTCTCTCTCTTGTCTTCTCTCACTAGCTAGCTACCTCCATTGGAGACACTCCTGAGATTGTTCGCTTTCTTTTCTTGTTAAGAGTCATCGTTGTCGTACTTGACTCGTGCCAATATGGCCGTGGTTAATCACATACCCACACTTCCTGGGTTCAGAATTCCAGCGATCATGCCGAGCTTTCACGGGGTCGCACCTGAATTGACAACGCCAGCAGTCGAAGACAAGATTTATGTCGCGCCTGGGAAGGAAGTGAAAGAGGGCAAAGTGAAGCTTGTTTGGACAGTGCATCGATCAGGAGGCCACGTCAAGATCTGTATCATTCATGTTCTAGTTCCTTCACAGACGATCCCCATGAGTAAGTCAATCGTTTTTTCTTCTCTTTCTTTGCATATTACCAGCCATTGATTGTGCGTATCGTTTTCTTTGTTGTACGAGTTTTTTATTAATAGTGAAAAAAAGAGCTTATCAAGCTCTCATGGATATAGTACACGGATCTTCCATGATGGACAATCGTTATGCAAATTAGTCAAAATTCCCTTTTGAAGATTTTGCGATGTTGCACCATATTGGATATCCTATTGCTTTTACCTGTTCTATTATTGTCGATTTTCATTATTTTTCCGGTGTCCTTTCTTGCAACGGATTAACATTTTTGTGCCGTTAATTTGCCTTTGGTTTGCAGGAGGCCTGGGTGCCCAAATCCCCGCGAGCTCGGCGAACGAGATAATATTGAAAGAACACAGAGAAAAAGAGAGGATAAACATGCATAAACTCTTGGATACCTACATGCGCGTTTGTGAAAAAATGGGGGTAATTTACCTCTTCCTCCTCCTTTTTCTTCTGGATGATTAATTGTCCTGGTCAGTGCTTCATGAAGTGCCAGTGAATCACACAAATACTAAACCTATTTTACGATGATCAATTCTGTTATAAACTTTTCGATTGTGCCAATTTAGCTCCAAACCTTTTAACAACTTGACAATTTAGTCTTAAAACTTCCGATGAATTGCTAATTTAGTCCTAAACCTTTTAATGATTTGCTAATTTAATCGTTCCTGCTAATTTTGGCCAAAAATTGCTGAATTGAACAATTTTTACAATTTTTTCATTTTTTTTCCTTTCCTTTTTTTTCTTTTTTCTTTTTTCCTCCGCCGACCATCATCTGGCCTCGTCGATGGCCGCTGGAGAGCCGTAGGCGAGGGCCGCCCTCACATAGGCTGCGCGGGCCACCCTCATCGGCCTAGGGTGAGGGCCCTCGCCAAATTTGGCACGGCGCTAACCCTTGCCTTTGCGCAATTTGGCAAGAGGTGCCCTCGCTAGCCCAGGCGACGGTGCCCTTGGCCTTCACCTGAGGCAGGCAACCTCCCCCAACCATCGACGAGGCTTGACGATAGCCGACGGAGGGAAAAAGAAAAAAGAAAAGGAAAAGGAAAGGAAAGGAAATAAAAAAAGAAAAAATTCATAAAATTCAAGAAAAATTGCAAAAAATTGTCGACGTTAACATTGGTCGTGCCATGTAAGACGACTGACATTGACTAGACCACCACGCTAGCAATTTCCGGCCAAATGACAAAATTGGCAAATCATTAAAAAAATTTAGAACTAAATTGACACAATTGAAAGATTTATGACTGAATTTGCTTTCGTACAATAGTTTTAGGACATTTTGGACAATTTTCCCTGTATATACTTCTTCATTTAGACACGGTGATAATAGTGAAGTAATTTATTGATTTATAGGTACAGGCAGAGAAAGAGTACATAGAGTCAAAAAGTGTTGAAACGGGCATTGTAGAGCTCATTCGTTTGCATGGGATAAAAAAGCTTGTAATGGGTGCAGCAGCAGACAAGCGCTCTTTCAGGTACGTACAAGAACAAAAAGCCACGCCCATATGGTCGGGGACTTATTCATCCAACTCTATCCTCCTCATAACTAAACGTACAGGTTTGTTTGGATCCTAGAATACAACAATAAACCAGACACTTATATCTTTATCGATCCTTAAAATGTGTTGTACATGTCCGATATTTAAGGAAATTTGTCGGTGCTTCTCAAAGGCGACGTCTCAGTTCGCCCCAAGTCCCACTACTATATTTCACGTAATATGAATCATCTTATTTTCCTATTGAGTGAAAACATAAAATAAAAATCAGTTACATATAGTCCCGGGAATCTAAAAGTCTCTTGTGTTGTGTCTGCAAGTTTATGTTTCGTATTATCTGCATGTACACCAAATTAATTCACTATCTTCTTTGGTTTCAAACTGCCAGTAAGATGACAGAAATCAGGTCCAAGAAAGCCATCTTCGTTCACAATGAAGCACACATCTCTTGCCAAATTCGGTTTATCTGCAATGGGCACCTCATTCACACAAGGTCATCCTCCAGCTTGTTTACTTTTAAATTTGTCTCATTCGAAATTATCAAATGCGATGTGAGGGTATTATTGAAAACAAATTCTACATCAAATAATCGATGTGAAAAAAATGAGCTGATAGATCTTGTTGAAATGATTGAATGCCATGGGAGACTCGGAATATTAGGTTGGGAAGAGGCTGGGACATAATTTTATTCATGTTCTCCATTATATCTTCTTCCTTTGGATAATAGGGCTAAAATCAAATTTTCGATTGAAATTCAGTACAAATAGGAATGTTTATAGGCTTGGAGTCTTAGTACAGACCGCTGATTTATAGAGTGATGTGACAAATTTGGCTCCACCATAAAGTGGCTTTGATTCCTTGTCAAAACAGGGAAGCTAGGACGGTTCAAGCTGTTGCAGAAGTTCCTACTGGTGCGCCATTGCCAACAACTCGGATCCATGGAACCGAAAGGTCAATTCCCTCGCAATCACGATCCAACGCACTCCGGAGTGGTACGGCAAATTTGAGCAATCCAATACAGTACTTTTTCAGAAGACCATTCTCTTCCAACGTGGACCGACGTCCAGTGATGCCAATAACTTCTCCTTCCCCAGATAGCACTCCTTCAGTGCAGCCTAATGTGGTGAGCATGCTGGAGAGGCCAGACAATTTCCAGAAACCTGAACCGGTTTCAACGAGTCTTTCCCATCAGCCGCAGTTGATTCAGTCAGTCTATCATACCGGCGAGTCATCACTTTCCAACACTCTGGTATAGGCAAAATATGACAAGGGATAGTCATTTTCATGTTCTCTAGCCAGGAGGCCATTTCTCTAGCTTTGGTTGTCTTGTTTCATAGCTAAGAAGAAAGTCCTTCAAAGGAATATTGCAAAGTTTAGCACTCCCCAAGGCGAGGCCGCCCTGGCTTGGACAAGGGTCGGCCTCGCCAGATCTGGTAGGGGAGCCTCGCCAGCAAGGCTGACCCTCGCCTGTGGCCGGTGGCTAGTGACCAATCAGAGCAACAAAATCAAGAACTATATTGATCAAATTAAAAGTTTTAGAACTGAATTAATACCAATGCAATAGGTTAAAGACTTTTTTTTGTACTTTTCCCATTGATTGAGTATAGTAATATGTGTGCAGACGGATTGTGAAGCAGCAGTAGACTTCATATTGGATCCAGTTTCGAGCCCATGGAACTTGAGGGGCCTGTTTGAGGACTGTCGGAAAATTTTGTCCCGATTAAAAACAGTTTCTCTAGCTCATTGTCCACGAGAATCCAATCGAGTAGCAGACTGGGTCGTCAAAAATCACAGAAAAGGAATGCTTCCTTTTAACTGGCTGTCTAGACCGCCTCAACCTTTATGGGACTTATTTTGTACTGATGCTAGTCAATTTAGCCCATGTATCCCAAAATTTATATGAATGAATGAATATCTGCTTTCCGACCAAAAAAAAAAAGTATAGTAATATGGGTAAATTTTCAGCAGCAGTATCCATTATGTGCTGAGAAATTGGACGAAGAACTCGAGAAGGTGAAGGATCAGCTATACAAAGTGATGGAAGAACCTCACAGAGCCCAGGTGCAGAAATTGCGGCTCGAGAGCAAATTCGCAGAGACCTACCAGAGCAGAAAGGAGTCGGAGCTATTGCAGACAGACCATGACAAAGCGCACCAAAAGGCCAAGGAAATGAGCAGAAGACAAGGAGATTTCTCGGGCACAAAGTACTTTTCCGAGTTCTCTATGACTGAAATCGAGGAAGCTGCACAAAACTTCGACCCGTCCATGAAAATCGGAGAAGGCAGTCATGGGAGCGTGTATAAAGGTTTCCTTCGACATAAGCCGGTGGCTATAAAGAAGATGAAGGTTCATAGCTTGCAAGGTGCACAACAATTTCAACAGGAGGTAAGAATTCTTGAGCATCCTCTACTTGTTTTCATTTTTTTTTCCGAAACCAAAAGTAGGAATAATAAGAAAATATAAAGACTCGGTTTATCACAATGACAATTTGTTTTTCTCAATAATATCACTATGGCATCACGAATTCACAATAATAGTACATCAGTCGCATAATATTATAGCTGATCATTAAATATTTAATCGAATGCATCCCAGGTGGATGTGTTGAGCAGGGTGAGGCATCCTAATCTCATCACGCTCATCGGTGCTTGTCCCGAGCCCTGGACTCTTGTTTATGAATATTTCCCGAACGGAAGCCTCGAAGACTGGCTCAACAGCAGTAACAGAGCAGAGCAGCTGTCGTGGCGAGCCCGGATACGCATTGCCTCGGAGGTGTGTTCCGTCCTGGCGTTCCTCCACTCGTGGAAGCCTTACAGCATTATCCACGGGGATGTCAAACCGGGGAACATTCTTCTGGACGCGCACCTCGGGAGCAAGCTCAGCGATTTTGGCATCTGCCGATTGCTGTCCAGTGGTGAGCGGTCAAGCAACAACACCACAGTCCTGTACCCAACCAACCTGAGTGGGACGCCCGGGTACATGGACCCCGAGTTCCTCGTCACACAAGAGCTCACGACAAAGTTCGATGTCTACTCTTTCGGTATTGTACTGCTGCAGTTATTGACAAGGAGGCCCGTCTTCAGAATAGCGAAGGAAGTGCAAAAGGCAATTAGCGCAGGGACTTTGGAGGCCATCTTGGATCCATTGGCTGGAGAGTGGCCCTATATGCTGGCCAAGGAGTTGACTCATGTGGGTTTGAGGTGCTGCGAGATGAGCAGGAGAGATAGGCCTGATCTCCGGTCAGATGTTTGGATGGTGCTCCAATCTATCGGAGCTTCCTGTCGATAAACCTAGACTTCCAAATACTTGGGAGGTGAGGAATATACATGTTGTCTATGTGTGCTTTGAACTTCAATTAAAGTTAACTTCACCGGGCATGCCTGGCAGTTGTCGGCGAGTACCGGCCAGTTTCTGTGTATATGAACATAGATTTTTTGCTACATCATGTGTTAAGCTATCTTGTGTTGGGATTTTGGCATCCATATCCCATAGAATTAAATGAAAAGTATGTGGATGAAAGTATCCCACATAGGATAGAAAGGGTGATGGGAGAAGGTTTATTTTGAGGAGCCTCTCAAATAGATTTGGGTCCCAAATGGTACTCCACTTTTGTGAAAGAGAGAGGACCTACGCCAAGCTAGATCGGTCCCCCCGCGCGCGCCGCCACTATCTGGCCGGCTCAATTCGGTTTTGGGTCCACCCTCTATCGGTTTTTTACCAGTTCAAGTGAGCTTTCGCAACTCTTCATTTTTGCCATTAATACAACCAAATAGTTTAATTCGGTCTAGTGACACTTCGTGGCATTCTACATTCCCGCGAGACATTTTGCCGACGCACTTGAGACATTTTTCACTTCATAATTGTCATTTTGTGCGATTATTCTGCGAAGTTGCGTTCGAAGGTTTTCTTTGAAGAAGTATCACTTCATAGGAAAGGCGATCCGTTCTATCTTGGGAGGCAATTGTTCGACAACCTTTGGGTACCGGTAGAGGGGACAAATCATCTTAAGGACACAACGTGAATTTGTTGAGTTCGGATGAATCGTCAAATTTGGATCACTCATTTCAAGTTTGTCGAACAAATTTATTTTATTTTGCACATACAAACACACCTATACGGACAACATCTTGTTGAAAGTTTTTCCTGCATGTACCCACCATTGCTCTTATGAATAGATCTCCTTTTGCATTGAGTACGTGGACAGTGAGATGGGATTGGTTAGATATCTGCAGAATCAGATCAGCAAATGCAATGCCTTCTTATGCTGTTCAGTCCTATTAAATTCACTTTACTTCCTTGAACAATTCTCATGGAATAAATTGGCGGATTATGCAGCAAATTTTCCGACATGCCGGTCGCCGCTTCTTTACTCTGAAAGTTTGATAAGTTCCAATTTTCGCTATTCGTGTCGGCCATTTTATTGCAAGCACCAGCAGAATGTGAACTCAGAGTATGAAAATCCGGCAAGATCGATCAAATTTACAGATCTCGATATGTGCTTATGGTGACGCGACAATTTTCGATATTTTTTGGAACTGGGAAGCAATGATTGTAGTCTTCATAAGGCCTTGAGCTTCGCATCTTCACCTGTTTCTCATCACTAATCCTTTCTAAGTAACATCATAAGGTATCAGCACAACCCGAATTTTAGAAAAAGAAAATGTCGAGGTTTGGTATTTGACTCCATTACTGATCGAACTATTCGTCTTTCTTAATCCCCTCCCCTAGCTGATTAGCCTAACTTATTGACCAATGCCCACAAGCAACCGTCGCCCATAATTTTCATTTTCTTCTTAATTCCTTGAGTTACAAATAAACATCACTATGTTTGTTGCCAACTACTTGACTTTCTTGCTGAAATTGTGTTGGTCGTATATCATACTGCTGACACCAAAAATTATGTCCTTGACTGTCGACTCGGGCTGGATAAGACCAAGCAAGACATGATTAAGGTGAAATCTGCTAAGTCCTTCTGGGCGGCAACTATAGGTAATCAACAAAGGCAATGAAAAATTGCTGATAGGTGATACAAGGGAAAAATACTAGGTATTGAGCAACAAGTGTCGGTAGATGAGACCTAGTTCAATCGACAGGTGAACCGAAACTGAAGTGGAGATCGATGGATCAAGAACATGATAAGCATTCAAGTCATGAAGCCAACAATATCGACCGCAATTGTAACAACTCATTTAATTGTGAAGCTAGCACGATCACTGGTTTGAGGATCCGTAAATCTCAAAAGCCACGAATGATAATTGCCAAGAAACATAGACTATTATATCCGCCAAGAAGAGGAGTTGCAAGCTATGGAAGAAACCGTTGACATGGGCAAGTGACGAGGCCATAATTGTCATGCCCTGAACCCACAAGCGCGCTAACGTCCAGCCAAAAGTCATGAAATGGCAATGTCCTAGGATGCGTCACCGACTCAATCAAATCTTTAACAATTAAACGCATGCGAAAGCAAACTTAATTCACCCAACAATAATCAATAAACAGGATAGTAAGGTAAACACACTTCAATTTAAACAATATCATCAGCAATACATCGGGTTAATATATTACAAGTCCGCCACGTGGACCTTCCCGATTACAACCGCAAAAGTAGGGGGTTAACCTATCTCCTTTACCTATAATGTGACCTCAAAAGAAGTTTGACCCCTCGAATGGGTACCTAGTCACCTCCTGGTCTCGATCAATAGGGACCCCAAAATCGCACGTGGCGATTTTTCATCGCTTAGGGGCCGAAAATGGTTAAACAACAATAATGAGATAAATCTCAGCGAGTTAATGACCTAAGCCTTGATTAGGATGTCAACTCATCTCGAATGCACCTAAAATATGCAACTCAGCCCAACGTACACAAGATGCCATCACACAATCGTAAGTAACTTTACCTTGCCTTGGCACACCCCCTACACGTTATAACATCATATACAATCATAATGTAACAAGCATATAATGTAATCAGAATACACAACAACTTTTCCATGCACAATGCATCAACACGTGTCCCGATTATAAGGTGAAACCGCTTCGGCCCATCCCATACAGTGCCACACAATTTCATCCCATAATCAAGTGCAATGCCACCATAATCTTTCACGCGTATTCCGATTACTACAACCACACTTGGGGCATGGCACAACTCGTGATATTCGCATCAGGTTGGCGGTCTTTCGGTATAACCGGGCATCGTCCCACCCCATCGAACATGGCATCATCTCACCCGACCACAATGACGGCATATCCCATAAATTGGTTCATTCCGAATCCGATTCGCGAATGACTACGTCTCCCCTACTACCAGCGACGGCTTCCAATTACCAAATTGGGGCACCCATTAGGGCCACGGCCAAACCCTAGGTTGGCGGTTATCCGGTATACGGCTTTTCGGTATAATTGGGCACGAAAAGAACTTTTAGGTGATCATGCACACATAGCAACACTCAGGTTCCATCATTATATTTATCAATAGCCAATGCAAACATGATCCGTGCTAATACGTTGAAATATTGCAACTTCCACACATAAAAATGTACTAAAATATTCACACGTGATTATGCACATATCAATAAATTCTCAAACTCAGCATGCTTCTATATTCAAGTATTCACAACATATTTCTCACATAAAACTTAACAAATAAACCCTACACCTCAGGGTTTATTAATTAAATTCCCACAATTCTATATTTAACAATTATCAATCAATTCAATTCAACATACAAACCAATATATATAGAAAAATTCCAACTTAGGCATCACAATTGAAGCCTAAAATAACCACAATTTAATATTGGAATTTCCACAAAATATTAATAAAATAATAATATTTTTAATTCCTAAAATTAATAAAATATTATTATTTAATTCCCAAAAATTAATATAATATTCCAACAGCTTAACAACTAATTCCTAATTAATTAAAAATAAACATAACTAACTTAAACAAATCTTCTCTAATCAAGTTTAACCTACTAAGCAAGGGATTAGGGTGAAAACTCACCCGTTAGCGATTCCGACAACACGGACGCGACGGCGGCGGCGAGGGATACACGTTACACCATCCAGAATTGACACGGAAAGGCGACACACAGCCGGAATAGGGCTGAACAGCAGCCACAGAACCGGTTTGGCTTCGGTGAGGCAATTTGGCAACGGAAAACGGCACAGACGTGTTGCGCACGGCAGCGGGGAGTCACGGCGTTACTGCTGGTTGCTCCAAAGCAGCACCACAGCAGCAACACAACAGCAAGGGGGCTGTTCTTGCTGCTGCAGCAGAACCAAAGAAAGAGGAGGGGGAGTTGGACGTGAGTGAGGGGGAGGGAGAGGAGAGAAGAAGAGAAGGGTGAGAGTGAAGTGAGTGATCTTTCCTTCTTGCAAGACCACTTGACAAAGAAAATCACCCATTAATGCAAGCCTTCAAAGTCCAATTTCATGATCACAAATGCCCGAAAGTCTCCTCTCTTAAATGTTTTTGTTTTTTTTTTTTTGATAACCTCTTAAATGTTTTTGTTTCTTTGTCTTAAAAGCAAGAAGGGTAATTTGATAATTTCACAATGTATAAAAATATTTGTACGCGTATACGAGCTAGAATTTTGTACGGGCTCATATAAATAAAATTTTGGGCTCAAACAGATTAGGAATGGGCTTGAAAATGCTAATGGGCTCAAACTTGGACTTGAAAATAGAAAATGGGCTTAATGGGTTTCATTGGGCCCACTTGGGCTTGTCTTGGGCCCAAATGGCCAAACCACATTGGGCTTTGAGGCCCAATGTGCCTTTGTCCGGCCCACTTCCTCGTGGGCTCAAATTCTTGGTCCGTTAAATCATTTTCCGAGAATTTCGAGCAAACCGATAAACGAGCAAATCAATGAGGCGATGTCCAATATTTTAGTTTTGAAATCCTTAGAGATTCAACATCCAATTTTGAACTCTAATTCATGATCAAAATCGATCAATTATGACTTTAGTATATTTCAAACTAACGGGCGGCTTTTGGGAGTTATGCGTATTCGACCCGTGGTTAACTTAATATCAATCCACATTTAAGTTTTCTCGAACCATGAATGATCTCGGTTGTCATGTAATTGCGAGGGATCAATCGCTAGTTTCGAAGTACGCGATCATCAGTCAATGGGTTTAGGATCGTTCGCAATACATACAACGGTCAAGCGGAATCACTCATGATTCGATTATATACTATTGGCAAATCATTCTATAATCATCCCTTGATCGATCTATAATGGCTCAAAATTGTCTCTCGTCAATCCTTATGGTCAAATTGTCAATCCATAATCGAGTTCTCAGGTCATGCATACTTAATTCCTTAACAGCCTTTCCCTATCGGTTAGTCTCTCATGAGTGATCAATTCAGAGCGAGAATTACTAATAGTGCATCGATTAAAACCATCATTTCATTACATCCAAAATAGGGTCGAAATTTGAGGATGTCGCAATCATCGTTAACATGGGGCAAGTGACAAGGCCATAATTGATGAGTAGTGGGTCTTTTGGTAATTGTTTGTAATTACGTGTGCGAAAATTATCCACAAAGTCCTAACCTATAGTATAGCAATCAACTTGGTCTTAAACTTTTTAATTTAGCAAATTTAGTCATAAAGTTTTTAATGATTTGCCAATATAGTTATTTTAGTCAATTTTGGTCAAAGTCACTAACGTAGACAATTTTTGCAATTTTTCTTTAAATTTTCTGAATTTTTTATTTCAGTTTCATTTATTTTCTTTTTCTCTTTTCTTTTTTCCCTATTTCCCTCCACTAGTCACCAGGCCTCGGTGATGGTCGGCAGAGGTTGTCGGCCATAGGCGAGGGCCGGGCGAGGGCATCTTGGAGACCAGTATAGGGAAATAGGAAAAAGAACAAAAGGAAAAAGAAAGAGGAAATGAAAGGAAAAAATGAAAAAAAAAAAAAAGAAAACAATTCTCCTTAAGAAAATTGTAAAAATCACCCACGTGAGCACGGGCCGTGTCACGTAGAATGGCTAGCATACACGTTAGTGACTTTCTACCAAAAGGACTATATTAGCAAATCGTCAAAATGTTTAAAACTAAATTGAAAATTTTAGAAATGAATTGGTTGCCGTATAATATATGACTTTTCAGACATTATTTCACATATTGTTGAATTCTAGGAGTCACATAAAATGTTTTTTGATTTCTTTATAACTATTGTTAACCGTTGCTAGTACCTATAAATATTAGAATTGTAATTCGAGCAAAAGGACCATCAATCAATCAATGAACATCAGCTATTTAATTATATCTTACTGTTATTTTTACATTTCAATATCCTTTTACATGGCTGGCCGTGATTGACTTCAATTTTTATATCTTTAATTTTCTCATTAATCCCAGTTCCTGTCCAAAAATCAACAAAGGGCCAATCACATCCTTTGTCGATTTTCATATCAATCTACATTTTGGAAGGTGATTTGTCAATACTTTTTTATGAAACACGATACATCAAAAGTTATTGTACGCACTTTGAGAAAAAAGAGAAAAAAAGAGCGGGCATGTTTGCATCATCCGCCACTGGTCATGACCAGTTACGCCTTAATATTAATAGGTCGAATCTGTTAATATTAACGTTTGATGATGAAAGGAAAGGGACGTGAACCAAGTGCCTATGACTGTATTCAGTGACTGCGAAAAATTTCCTGACTTAGCCTAGTAAATCCAATTATATATCTATCGAAGAGACTAGAATGGCTATGTTTGATTTAAGAATCTAATTAAGCTCAATGATCACTACGATATCATCTCCAATTCATGGAGGCTTCATGAAGTAATCTTGATGTTTCTTTGGATGGATGACAATGGTAACAGTGATGTTAAAACTAGTGGCAAATTCCTTAAGCAAATATTTGAATGTACGACTACGTGCGAATTTCATTGGTAATCATCAATGACAGGATCATCCATAGAGAATTTTTTCCCAACACAACACCAATTGATCTTGTACCATATAAGGTAATTTTTCCGGCGAAGTATGTGCACTGCTTTGTAGTGTTGAGTTTGGTGAAACGACCTTATAGTTTCAAGGATTAGCAAGGAATTGAGGCGAGGAACATGATTATTGAGGCCTTAAGGGCTGGGGTGGCAATAAATGTTTGTGGGACACGTTCGTGTCGTGTTGACATAAGAGTATATCTTAAAACAGGTCAACTCAAACACGACACAATCGACATAAGAGTATATCCTAAAACTTATCAAGTTTATATAATCAAGTCACAAAACTTATTAGCATATCTCATTTGTTAAGTTGGACGGAGTTAATGGAATGACTTAATTATACTAACTTGACAAGTTTTAGGACTTAATTGTATTTTTTTGAAAATCTTAAAACTCAATTGCACTTGCGTGATAAGTTTAAAGACTTTCAGTACACTCGTCCTGAGATTAAATACTGCTAGTGAAAAAAGGGGATCTCTTCCGGTTGGAGGAAGGGCAATTCATCATTTCTATGGATTCTCTTCCATGGACGTTAATTGTAGCGACTGCCTTAGGTGTCAACATTAATAAACCTCCTAACTAGCAGTACCAGTGATGGTGTAGCCCTGAGTGAAGCATCCGCCATAAATGCTTTCAATGTTTGAAGCTCACTCGCCTTCCACAGAAAGGCTGTGTCTGCTAAAATGAAAGGATATGGCGAGCAAACCAATGATGATCGCAAAAGAAAGGCATTAAACATGTGATTTTGGATGGAAATCATATGATCAACTGCTAGTTCTCTCACGGGTGGTTTTGATCTGATAGAAAACAACGCAAACAAGTCCTGTAGGAACAGGTCAGTATAAGCGTAACAAATCTTTCGATGCATGCCAACGTTGTTAGAACTAAATGCCTAGGCGGCGGAATATTCCCCGCATGGGAAAAACCCGGGCGCTACTCTTTGTCCAAACAGATTGACCAACCGAGCTGGAAGTCACGGTGGGACCTGCAACTGCAACATGGGCCCACTTGTTCATCAGACGGCGGTGACGACGAAGCAAACGACCAAAGGCAAAGGCAAAGGTAAGAGTCGAGGACGGCTGGGATTTGCATTTTGACATTTGACCCGTTGGGGCGATTGGGGCGTTTGCTTGTTTAACTGCACTTGGCATCGAATTCTGTTTGATTAGATTCTGTAGTGGCATGCAGTAGTTCGATCCCGCGAGATTTTTCAATTGATTGATGGCTGGAGACAGAGATCTCTCATTGGCTATGTTTAGAATCTAAGAGTATATTGAAAAGTAGAAAATGGCAAACCCTAGTAGCAATTTTCAACAAGCTCAAAATAACCACCAAAAGCTTCGCACCAGCCAAGGCATTACCTGTATCTGAAATCAACACAGGTGGGTAGGTAGAAAATATATCTTTACGATGCGAGACGACTCTCTCCAAAAATCTCGCGTCATCGTTGATCGAGGCTCCCTAAAGTTGATCACTAAAAACAGAATAACGGACAAGCTTATTCGGACAAGCTATTAGAGTAACAGCACTATTTCTGGTTTCTTCCCCTACTTGGGTTTTTCTTTCTTTCTTTTAAAAATACTATCTTACTTAATTTTTGTAACACTAATGCGATGAAGTTAGTCAACCATTTTGAATAAGAATGATCAAGTATTAAGGTAAATAAGAAAATCAATACTAGAACCTTCAAATTTCGAAACTCTTATTGATGACGCATGATGTAACTATTTGATAAAATATTTTTTTGATTCTTTTTTGTCATTATTACAATTTTGACACTCCTCTTCTTTTTCCTTTATTCTCCATCATGTGCATGTCCCTTCAATTTGGCAAGATCATCATTGTGCATCCACATTCTACAATATTTCTATGCTTATTGTTCATACTATTTCATTATGGCTGAAACTTCTTCCACCACACTTTTGGCTTCTGACACCTCCCTTATCACCTGGATTCACCATATTATCATTGTGAATCCCTTTTTTTGGTTTGGTTTTATTTCCTTCCTCTTTCCTTCTTCTTACTCAAACTCAAACATTCGCTTAAAAATTTCATTGAACACCCATGCTAGCTAAATAAACAGATAATGATTGAACACTACTCAACTATGAGCAACATTTGTAATTTAAATTGTGAACACAGTTATCATGTTATCCTCGTTCCATTCATTGCCTAACTAGCCCCATTTGCATTGTTTGAAATCAAAAGCTTCAATATTTCAAGGTGATAATGGTTCAAGAATTGGTTTAATCCGTTGATAATGAAATTGAGGCGCTTGAAAAGGAGCGCATATTTCCACTTTTGCCTTTTATATGACGAATTGTTTTCCTATTATTTTCACTTATCACTAGTGGTGGATGCAGAAATTAAATTAGGGAGATAAGACAACATTTTCTGTAAAACCTCAGTTCCAGGAAAGAGGGTGAGAATGAAATCTCAATAACTATAAATCTATAATAATTCAAATAATTAATAATATATATTATATGGGACCTAACTTTACTAAGATGGAGCCCACCAAGAAGTGGCTCCCTCTTTATGTAAGCATTAGGACAAGCGACCTCTTTATAACCCTACCGTATCCCCCTCAACTGCGACCTCAACACAGGACCTCGTTTGAGAGACTCCCCACCGTACTTCGTCTTCGTTTCTCAGAGAGTTCCCATGTCTCGCTTTCTGTTACTCTCTCTCTCTTGTCTTCTCTCACTAGCTAGCTACCTCTATCATAGACTCTCCAAGAGCTTGTTCGCTTTCATTATTTGTTTACAGTCCTCAACGTCGCACTTAATACATGTCATGGTTGATCGTATAATTACACTTGCTGAGTTTATTCGCATGGTCGCATCTAAAATGGCGACGCCGGTGTTCGAAAACACGATCTATGTTGCTGTCGGGAAGGATGTGAAGGAGAGCATAGCGAAGCTTGTTTGGACGGTGCATCAATCAGGAGGCAACTTCAAGATCTGCATCATTCATGTTCTAGTTCCTTCACTGAGGATCCCCATCGGTAAGTCAACGATTTCTCTTTTTTATTGTATTTGTATATCTCCATCCATCGGTTTTCGCTATCATTCTTTTTTGTACGAGTTTTTATTAATAGTAAACGTAAGAGCTTATCAAGTTCTCATGGATATAGTACACGGATCTTCCATAGACAATCATTATGCATATGATTAGTTATACCCCTGATGATTCGCCATGTTGGGAAAATTATCAAAATAGTTCTAATTCCATTGTTGTGACAATTCGATCCTAAACCTTTAATTTGGTCAATTTAATCCTAAACCTTCTTACGATTTGTCAATTTAGTCCATTCAGTCAATTTTGACTGGAAATCATTAACACGGGCAATGATCGTCTCACGTGGCACAGCCAATTCGCGGCCTTGGCGTGGCTGGACCCCTCACCGGATCTAGGCAAGGGCCGCCACGCCCTTGCCGGATCTAGGCCGCAAGGCCACACCCTAATCACACGAGGGTCGCAGCACCCTCACCTGGGGTGGGCTAGTGCTACAATGCCCTCACCTGGCCTAGATCTGGCGAGGGTAGTGAGCCCTCGCTGAGGCTGGCGACCAACAATAAAAGTAAAGAAAAAAAGCAAAAAAAAATCACAAATAATATTAAAAAATTGAAAAAATTATTCACGTTAACACCAGTCATTCATGCCACGTAGAATGTCGATGTTCATATTAGTGATTTCTGGCCAAAATTAATCAGATTGATTAAACTGGCAAATTGTAAATAGTTTAGGACTAAATTGGCACAAATTAAAAGGTTTATGATTGAATTAATACAAATGCAATAGGTTAAGGACTTTTTTGATAATCATCCATGATGTTAGGCCATATTGAATAGCCTATTGCTTGTACTTAATTAGTTCTATAATTGTTGATTTTCGTTCTTTTTGCGGCGTTCTTTCTTGCAACGAATTAAAATAATTGTGCTGTTAATTTGCTTTTGGTTTGCAGGAGGCCTGGGTGCTAGAATTCCTGCCAGTTCCCCGAACGAGATAGTGTTGAGAGAACACAGAGAAAACGAGAGGATAAACATGCATAAACTCTTGGATAACTATCTGCGTGTTTGTGCAGAAATGCGGGTACATTTACTTTCTTCTTTCTTCTTCTTCTTTCAGGTGATTAGGTGTCCTTGTCAATGACTTCTTCACAAAGTGCCAGAAAATTATCCAATAAGTCATAAACTTATTGTACTTTTACCGATTCAGTCATAAATCTTTCAATTTTGCCGATCGAGTCCTTAACCTTTTCACATTTTACAAATTGAATCCATTTGATCAATTTTGGCCGGCGCTAACGTGGAAAATTTTTAATAATATTTAAATATTTTCTAAATTTTTATTAATATTTTTATTCTTTTCCCTATTTCCTTCCTTTTTTCTCAATAGTGGCCGCGAGGGTCGAATCAAGGCAAGGCAATCACGGCCATGGGCGACGCCAGCCTCACCATGGCCTCACCAGCCAAGGGCGAAGGTGGCCTTCGCCCGCAGTCGACGAGGCTGCTTTGCCCACGGTACTCGCCGACCACTATTGAAAAAAAAGGAAGGAAAACAGGAAAAAAAGAAAAAAAATTCATACAAAATTCGAAAAATATTAAAATATTATTAAAAATTATCCACGTCAGCGCCGATTATGTCATGTAGGATGATCGGTGTCCATGTCAACAATTTCGGGCCAAAATTGACCGGATAGACTTATTTGACGAAAAGTGAAAAATTTTAGAACTCCATTGGCAAAATTGAAAGGTTTACGATTAAATTGACAAAAATGCAATAAATTTAAAACTTATTGGACAATTTTCCCAACAAAGTGCTAGTGGATGAAAAAAATATTAATCATTGTTGACCCTCGATGTATATAATTCTCGTGTGGCACAAGTTTACGTTATTATAGATGCACTTATTCATTTAGACACAAAATAATAAATAAAGCAAATTAATCAATTTATTGGTTATTAGATACAGGCAGAGAAAGCGTACATAGAATCGGACAGTGTCGAAAAGGGAATTGTGGAGCTCATAAATTTACATGGGATAACAAAGCTTGTAATGGGTGCAACAGCAGACAAGCGCCATTTTAGGTATGTCCAAGAATAAGAAGACACGCCCACATGGGCCGGACTTCTCCGTTCCAAATTATCCTCTTCATTTGTTTGGATCCTTAATCGCAACATTAAACCAGATACTTATTTCTTTATTAATCAATAAAATGGTGTTGTACACGTCCAATCTTTGAGGGAAACTTGGTAGCGCTTCTCGAATGAGATATCCTTGTTCGCCCTGAGTCCATCACTATACATCATGTATTATGAATCGTCTTATTTTCCTACATAATGAAAGGAAATAAAGATAAAAATTGGTGACATGTTGTTCGAAGAATCTCAAGGTCTCTTTTGATATGTCTACAAGTTTTGCTATTATCTGCATTTACACCAGATTAATTAACTGTCTTCTCTGGTTTCGAATTGGCAGGACGATGACAGAAATCAAGTCTAGGAAAGCCATTTTCGTTTGCAATGAAGCACACGTTTCTTGTCAAATTAGGTTTATCTATGACGGGCAGCTCATTCACACAAGGTTATAATCCAACTATTTTACTTTTAAATTGGTCTCCTTTGAATCGAATGCGCACGTGAGGGTGTCAGTGAAAACAAATTCTACATCAAATAATCAATTAAATATAAAAAAAGTCAGCTGATAAATCTTGTTGTGATAGTTGAATGCCATGGTAACTACCAGTGTCCCGAGATCCGCTCATGTCTGATTGATTCATGACAAAGTAAATTAAATTATCGGATTAAACTGAGCACAAGTGGGAATGCATATAGGGGCGGAGTCCTTGTACGGACGATTAACTTATGAAGTGACGCCAGAACTTTGGCTTCACCGAGAAGTTGTTCTGATTCCTTGTCAAAATAGGGAAGCCCGGACGGTTCAAGCCGTTGCAGAAGCTCCTACTGCTGCACTACCATCCCCGACGACTCCAACCACACTGCAGAGGAGTGGCATGGCGAAGTTGAGCAATCCAGTTCAAGATATTCTGAGAAGAGCGTTCCCCGCATGCAACCGTCGCTCGTTATTTTCATTTGCTTGTTTTATCTTGAGTTACAAGTAAACATCACCATGTTTGTTGCCAGCTACTTGCCTTTCTTGCTGAAACTGTAAACCATAGTAACCTTATCCATCGTTTTCTTGGACTCCTGTATTTGTTGGATGACTGCGATAGCGATTTGAAAATGATTGAATGCGATATCAAATTGCATATCATATATCAAAACTTATGGTATGCACTATGAGAAAAAAGAAAAGAAAAAAAAAAGGAGAGGGTATACTTGCATCATCTGTCGCTGGTTGACCAGTGACGCCTTAATCTTAATTACGTCGAATCTACTCGTTCTTATTTTCATTAAAGTCGTGATATTAACTTTTTGAGAGTTATCATCTGGTGATGAGGGAAGGAAAGGGACGTGAGACCAGCACCTAATGACTCTATTCAATGACTGAAATACATTTCCCGACATAACCAAGTAAAACCCAATTATATATCTCTCGCTATGTTTAATTTAAGGTTTTGATTAAGCTCAACGATCACTACGATCTCATCTCATATTCGTGGGGGCTTCATGTTGATGTTTTTAGGATGGATGACGATGGCAAAAGTGATGTTAAAACTAGTGGCTAACTCCTTAAGCAAATATTTGAACGTACAATTGCGTGCAAAGTATGTGCGTTGATTGTAGCGAGTATGATGAATCGACCTTATTGTTTTTTGGGTTAGCAAGGAATTATGGTGAGAAACATGATTATTGAGTCCTCATTAGCACGGGTGGCAATTGATGTTGACGGATCGTATATGCGTTACATGGTGTTGTGGCGATATAAGGGTATCCTATAAATCAATATTTGAACAAGACACAATTAATTAATTAACCGTGTCAATCCATTTGTTTTCGGAGCGTATTTTTGTCAAGTAGGTCGACGCAAACACGTCCCGAAAATTAATAATTGATATGACACGACCCATGTAACATGATTAAATAACAGGTTGATGAGTCAACATGATTGTATAAATGGCTATTACGTGAATCTAACCTCCTACATGAACTTGACACAAATATCCTCAATTTTTCATAGAATCTATTTACAAATTGTAATTATCTGTCAAGAAATACAATCAAATCCAATTTAAAAAAGATGTGATTGTATGGCAAATATAGTCTTTCACTAATAGTGTCTAAACAGATCACACAAGATCGTCTCAGCATTAACCCATTAATTTATACAAGTTAATATTGTGTCCAACAGGCTAGATACAAATATGACACAATCATTATTCATGTCTCGCAGTTCACATGAAATTGACCCGAACACGATTAGTCTTAAACTCTACTCAAGGGTATCATAATTATCTTATGATTGAAGGTTAACAAAGAGGTGCTTCATTTTCACTATTTTCATTTCTTACAAAAGCTAATGAATTTCAAGTGTTCAAAATCATGCGAAAATAGGTATTGATAAAACGCTACTGGCATGTGTTGACACCCAAAAATGACAAACTTTTTGTTCTTATCAACATTATTATTGACAAGTAGCAAACTCAGTCGATAACAAGATTTTGGTTAGAGCAGCTGGCAACTTGAAGAATTGACAGCCCACCAATGAAGTCATCTACAAAGTAAAAGTTATGCCCATATTTTATTGAGTGTTGGAACTCAAAGGTACTAATGATGAATCAACAGAAGTTTATGTCTGTAGGAGCTTTATAGGGAAAATTATGCAACTGTTATTAAACCAATTATGCGAATGCCAATTTAGTACTACACTTTTCAATTTTACCAATTTAATTTTAAACCTTTGCGCCAAAGTCCAATGTAGTCCAAAGCAGAAAGGATTTGGAGCTGAAAATCATCTCATACGATTAAAATTGCGAACTTATATGCAAGAGTGAGAGCTGTTGCAGATCAACCTCGACAACGCGCTCCAAAAGGCCGAGGAGGTGAGCAGAAGACAAGGAGATTCCCTGGGTACAAAATACTTCTCCGAGTTCCCTATGACTGAAATCAAGGAAGCTGCATGGAACTTCGACCCATCCTTGAAGATTGGAGAAGGTGGTTGCGGGAGCGTGTATTGAGGTTTCCTTCGTCAAACGCTGGCTGCTATAAACATGATGGCATTTCGTAGCTTGCAAGGTTCACAAGAATTTCAATAGGAGGTAAGAATTCTTGAGTGTCCCCTGCTAGTTTTCATTTTGTCTCTGAAACCAAAACTAAGAATGGTAAGAAGGTATGAAGACTCGATTCATCGCAATGCAAATTTGTTTTTCACAATAATGTCGCTATGACATCGGGAATTCACAGCAAGAGTACATTAGTCAAAGCGATAAGAGTACATTAGTCAAAGCGATCGAGAATATCTTTGCTGATCGTCGAATTCTTGAATGAATGTATCGCAGGTGGATGTGTTGAGCAAGGTGAGGCATCCTAATCTCAATCGGCGCTTGTCCTGAGCCCTCGACTCTTGTTTATGAATATGTTTCTAACGGAAGCCTTGAAGACTGCCTCGGCAGCAGCAACAGAGCGAAGCAGCTATCGTGGCGAGCCCGGATACGCATCGCCACAGAGCTCTGCTCCGTCCTGGCCTTCCTCCACTCTTGCAAGCCTCATAGCATCGTCCAAGGGGACGTCAAACCGGGGAACATCCTACTGGACGCGCAACTTGCAAGCTGAGCGATTTGGGCATCTGCCGAATGCTGTACTCCTGCGGTGAGCAGTCAAGCGACAACACCACCGTCGTGTACGAGACCGACGTCCCCATGTACCTTTCAGGTACATGGACGGGGAGTTCATCGTCACACGAGAGCTCACAACGAAGTGCGACGTTTATCCTTTCGGTATCGTACTGCTGCAGTTATTAACGAGGAGGTCCGCCTTAGGAATAGCCAGGGACGTGAGAAAGGCAATTAGTGAAGGGACTTTGGGAGCCATTTTGAATCCTTTGGCCGGAGACTGGCCCGATTTTCTGGCTGAGGAGTTGACTCATTCAGCTTTGAGGTGCTGCGAGATGAACAGAAGGAATAGGCCGGATCTCCGGTCAGACTTGTGGATGGTGCTCCAGTTCATCAGAGCTTCCGGTGGATAAACCTAGACTTCCGAATACTCAGGAATTCAGAGATATACATGCTGTGAATGTGTACTTTAAACTTAGAGTAGATTGACTTTCCCGGCCATATATGTGGGGCAATCGTCGGCGAGTACCAGCCAGTTTTTGTGTGTATATACATAGATCTTTCAGCACTACATCATTTACTAAGCTGTCTATTTTATAGTTCTTCCTGCATGTACCCAGGCAACCATTGTTCTTATGAATAAATTTTCTTCCGCATTAAGTTCCTGGGAGATTGGTGTAGAAGCTAATCGGAGAGAAAAAAAAAAAACCTTGTTGTATTTATACAAGTCGCTCATCAATCATTGAATAAAGTAGATAGTTCATCATGAAAAGCTATAAACTAGGTATACTAACATTGATGCAGGTGGCTGTAATTTGCTTTGTCTGCGTGCTATGATGAATCGAGTACATGAAATGTAGTAGCTAGGCGCTTATTCGACCCGTGTTGTGGGCTTGTATATACCCAAAAAGAAGATTATAGTGGGCTTCTCTTTTAACTCTTTGTTTATCACCTTGTGTCTTTCTTCTCTTGATAATAAAAAACAACTGTCTAATTAGTCTTTCGAATTAGCCTAACTTGTTTACCAATGCCCGCAAGCAACCGTCGCTCGAAAGTTTCATTGTCTTATATTATCTCGAGTTACATATAAAACATCAGGATGTTTGTTGCCAGCTACTTTGCCTTCCTTGCTGAAACTGTAAACAATTAACCTTGTCCAAAAAAAGAAAAGAAAAATAATCGACTGATAAGGATTGGACGTGACCATTCGCGTCCCCCCTCTCTCTCTCTCTCAACGTTTTCTTGGTTCCTGTGTTTGTACGGATGACTCGGATAGCGATTTGAAAACGATAGGATGCGAATCAAATTGCGTCGATCTCATATCATACACCAAAACTTATGGTATGAAGCATGAGATTAAAAAAAAGAAAAAGAAAAGGATAGGGTATGCTTGCATCATCCATCACTGATGACCGGTGACGCCTTCACCTTAATTAGGTCAAATCTATTCATTCTTATTTTCACTAAAATCGTTATTAACAGGAGCATCGTCCATAGTGGATTTTTTTTCCAACACAACACTGATTGATCTCGTACCATGTCAGATGATTTTTCATGCAAAGTATGGTGAGAAACATGATTATTGAGCCTTTAAAAGCAAGGGTAGCAATTAATATTCACGGATCGTAAATGTGTCATGTGGTGTCGTGCTGATATAAGGGTATCTTATAAAATTAGGTTTGAACACAACACAATTAATTAGTTATGTCAATCCATTTGTTTTCGGGGTTTGTTCTTGTCGAGTAGGTCGACATGAACATGTCCCAAAAATTAATAAAAAGACACAATAGGGCCAATATAACATGATTAAATAACAGGTTGATGAGTCAACACGACTTCACAAACCGCTATTACATGAAATCGACCCACCATGAGAACTTGACACAAATATCCTCAATTTTTCATAAAATTTATTTACAAATTGTAATAATATGTCAAGAAAATATGATCAAATCCAATTAAAAAAATGTGACCGTATGGAAAGAATAGTCTTTAGCTAATTGTGTCTAAACGAATCACACAGACCGTCCTAGCATTAACCCTTTAATTTATATGGGTTAATATTATGTATGGCGGGCTGGACACAAACACGATGCTATCTTTATTCGTGTCTCGCGATTCACCTAAAATTGACCCGATCACGGTCATTCTTTAAATCTACTCAAAGGTGTCATGATAATCTTCTGATTGAAGGTTGATAGAGAGTTGCTTCATTTTACACTATTTTCATTGCTTACAAAAGCTAATGAATTTCGAGTGTTTAAAATCATGTGAAAATAAGTATTGATAAAACACCATTGGCATGTGTTGATACCAAAAAATGACCAACATTTAATTATTATCGACAGATGGCAAACTCAGTTGATAACAACAGTTTGATCATAATAGTTGACAACTTCAAGAATTAACAACCCACCAATGAAGTCATCAACAAAGTTAAAGTTATCCATGAAAGCCTTCACAAGTTGACAAGGCAATTGCAGATCTTATTAAGCGTTGGGACTTGAAGGCACTGATGATGAATCAACATAAGAACATAACTGTTAGGTAGTTATGTCTTTAGGATCTTTATAGGGAAAATTGTCCAACCACTCCTAAACCAATTGTGCAGGTTCCAATTTAGTCCTAGACTTTTCAATTTTGCTAATTTAGTCCTAAATATTTGCGCCAAAGTCTAATGTAATCCTTCCAGCCAATTTTCGCAACAAAATTATAACGTGGCGACGTGCCACATAAGATGGCTAGCGGAAATTAGACTATCGCGTCAACAATTTTCGGCAAAAAGTAACCGAAAGAACTACGTTGGAATTTTGCACAAAGATTTAGGACTAAATTGATAAAATTAAAAAATTTAATTTAAATTGGCATCTATACAATAGACTCAGGATTAAATGGGTACTTTTGTCAATTTTTATAACTTCTTATAGACAAGTGTTGCTAGATATTTGGAAATCGTGTGACCTCTTATAACCACCGGTAGGATTAAGAAGTTATTTCTGGATTCAAATTCAGTAACTATTGTATGTAACCATCATATGTAACCGTATGTAGAGGGTTATAAATATCCTAAGTGTGTTCATGGTAAAAGTACCTATAATCAATCAAGAACTTTATGTTCTCGTAAATTTATCTCTTACCTTCATCACTAGCATTGATTGTTCTTGGTGTCGTACTTTTGAATTCCTTGTCATTTACTTCATATCCAAAATCAACAAAAGACCCTTCACAACTTTTGTCCATTCACATCGATCTGTCCACATCTTTTAAGGATATTTCATTATTTTTTTGTAAAACATCTTTGTGGCACGGCCGGTGGGACACATTTTGTTGATTTAAGGAGACTACGATGGCAAGAATCAGAAATCAACAAGAATCCGACAGTATTACTAATAACAGCAATCCAGTATCACAAACTAGAAACGATGTTGCTACACATTCAAAATCCTCTGCCGCTGGAAGGGTAGTAGAAAAAAATCAACATGATGGGGGCAATCTTTCAAGGCATCTTATTAAAGAGCAGTTAAGAGATGTTGCTCCATATTCCAACATGGTGTCTACCATGAGAAGATTGCCTGAAGAACAACAAAATGATATGGCAAAGTACATTGAGAGTCACATGTTGGATGTGATCAAGCCAATTGTCATTAATGATGCTCTATCGAGGCCAAAATCGTCCAATCCACCACCACCATTCCAAGTCAATCCAGTAGTAGCGGGGTATGTTCCTAGTCCCTCTCTATATATTGATGCTAATAATGTTGGTCAAAGTAGACAAGCTCCTATAACGATTGTGAAAAGGCCTGAATCATCTAATTAAGATGATAATCGGGCTAATGTTGGTCGAAGTAATTAAATTGGTAACAATGATTTGGCAAATCAAATAGGCTAACAAACCGATCAACTGACAAATGTTGATAATGTAAGACAGTGGCTCCATTGGTACCACCCAATGTGAATATTCTTATTGGGCCTAACATGCCAATTAACGTAAATCATTCTACAAGACTAGCATCATATGTAACCATCTATAGAGAATTATCTATACTTCTGGGTGTTCATTGTAAAAGGATCCATAATCAATCATAAAACTCAATGTTCTCGCAAAATTTATCATTTATCTTTACTTTCATGAACTTTACATTGTTGGCCCACAACTGTTCCAGAGTTCTATTTTTAAATTTTTTGTTATTTACTTTTCTATCCATAATCAACAAATGACCATTCACAACCTTTGTCGAGTTACAACATTCCATCCATTTTTTTAAGGGCATTTCATTATTTTTGGGTGAAACATCACAATGCTAACATCATGGTAGACGTAAAATTAGGAGAAGTGTGTAAATTATCTCTTGTTCCCAAGAAGTTCGGTGCTACTGCCCACTTTTTCTTCCTTTTGTTTGGCATGAATACATATTCCTTTTTGACGAGTCGAAAAAGTCTCATGAATTTGGTTCGTACGAATTCGGATATCACTTGACCTTGACCAATGCAATTCAAAAAACAAAAAACGAAAAGAGAGAAGAAGAAGAAGAAGAGAAAGTACAAGCTGTTATGATGGTATGACAAATTGAATGAGCAATCGAAGTCAGTCAATCCTAAGGTCCGCCGAATGCAACCGAAAATATCACTTCATCTGTTTCCTTTTCTGAAAGCTATCCTGTGTTCCTTGTTACTAATTCTTTCCTTTTTTTCTTATTTTAAGTTATTTTTTTTCTCAGTGCTGATTCACAAAGTCAAAATTGACAGCACAGAGCATGTTAATATCTACTGCATTAAAGAAAGAGCGTGCTGCTATAAATATCTTAATAGAAAATGAAAGGAGATCATTTAAGAATATGCAATACAAAAGAATTGTATAAATATATTTATGGAAAGAGAAAAATATCAAAAATATTTCGAGATTTGAATTCTTTTCAGAAAGGTTGTTGTAGGATTAAAAAACATCAAATTTTTTTAATATTGGATAAGGTGATAAATAAAATAAGATTGTGAATTTACAGATTCGTCTATGGACCCGATATTTACGAAATAAATAATTAAGTCAAAAAGTAGACCTGAATCACACCACAAAGTTGAACAATAGAGACGTTGGCATCTGCGGAGTTTGACTTGACCGTGTGTGGATAGATATTCCCTCTCGTCGGTGCAACTTTTTCTAACCCGGGAACTCGGGTTTGAAATCGATTTGAGTGTAGAATTTGGTCAAATAATGCCTGTTTTTCTTTCTCTTATTTATCAGACTCATGAAACATCTCATTGATATATATTCTTTTTAAAACGTAAGACAGGGTAGAATATGAAATTTATATAAACAAAATGTACCACAAGAAGGGAAAAAAAAAGTTTCTTCATTTGATTTAAGAGAAATTACCTTCCATGTTATTTAGACAAAATGTATCGCACCAAATCTTTTGAGAGTACGTAAAAATTCGTTGAGGCTTCTAAGCATTTGATGCATGTCTCAGGCAAAATTATGGGAACGACGGGATATGAGTCATGGAATTTACTAAAATCAAATGAATGAAAAAAGGAAGAGTTCACTCCAAATGAACCCATTTTGGACAAGCTGTGTTCCTATGTGTTTCTATGAAAATTCAATTCAGAAACAACGAAGGAATCTGTCAAACTTTCTCCAAACGAATATGAGAATACAGTCTCTAACCACAAAGGAGGAGAAGAGAAACCTGCTTCTGAATTATCGTAAAATCTTAAATTTTACCACATATGTCATGGCTGTTGTTAAAGGTTTCATGCTTTATAAAATATAAATATCTAGCCGTTGTACCTTAAATTTGAATGATATGCCAATTCTTAACATTTTAAGCGATATAAATATATGGTATGATTTCATTTTCAAAATCCATTCATTTGAAATACTTGAGGAGATCATATGTGGAAGTCATTTTAAGTGATTTTTAATCTTTAAGTGATTCTTAACATTTTAACCTCAAAGGCGTGTTTCATTTTTAAGTGATTCTTTATCATTTTAGGCGTGTCTGATACTTGAGGAGATGTGCACAAATTATCTCTTGTTCCCATGTAGTCGGGCGCCTACTCTCTCCACTTTTTCTTCCTTTTCATTTGGAATAATTACATAGTGATTTGGATGAGCACTAGAAGTCAATCATCAGCTCCCCTTTCTGAACCTATCGTGTGTTCCTCGTTACTGATTTCTTTCCTTTTTCCTTATTTTAATCCTAAATATCTGTGGAAAGACAAAAGTATTTCCATATTTGAAATCTTTTTAGGAAAGTTGGTGCAGGAAAAAAAAAGAATATGATTCTTAATATTGAAAAATGTGAGAAATATAATAACATTATGAATCTATGCATTCGTTCATGAACTCAATATTTGCGAAATAAGTAACAAAGAATATTTAATTTAGCGAAAGAAAAGTAACAAAGAATATTTGGAGGAAGAATAAAATTAATTGAGATCCCTTAAAATTGAGATGCTTCCTTTGCGTTATATAATATAACAATCAAAACACAGTTATGTGATAGTTTGACTGAACCGCGTGGATAGATATTTTCTCCTGTGAATGCGTCTTTTCCTACGCAGGAACTTAGCTTCGAGATTGATTTGAGTGAAGAATGTGGCCAAATAATGTTTGTTTTTCCTCTTTTTTCAATTCAAACTCTTGAAACTTGTCATGGACATTACGTTTCAGAAGAATGCAAGCCAAAATAGAATATGATATTTAGCTCCACAAAATCTACCACAAGAAGGGGAAAAACACAAGTTTCTTCCTTTGACTTAAGAGAAATAAAATTCCATGTGATTTGACCATATAATTGTCCCGCAATTGAAGTACAACCCAATAAGGTTTCCTCACATCAAACCAATCAACCCCTCTTTGAACAAGTTGTGTTTCTATGAGAATTCGATGCAACTTAATTTGCCGACAGTTTTTGGAAATAATGAATTGAAGCGGTCAAAGTCATGGTCCCATGGTCTATAGAAAGGAATCTGAGATTGCAGCCTCTAATCCCAAAGGAGGGGAATAGAAAACCGAGTCTTAATTAGCAATTAATTTGATATTGACGTCCAATCCGTATCTCAATACATTTAATAAATGCCTGAACTCGTCAACGTAATTCTAAGAAGATGGGATACATTCTACATATCTTTTCCTCTTGACGTGAAATTTGTTTGTTTGTTTGGTGTTCAATACATTTTCTTAAAACACAACAACACTTCAATCCCGAACGGCTTGCACCTTGTCTCATGTGAAGGGACTTCATGGCGGTAAACATTTTGGTGGGGCTGCGGTGCAAGCTCACCAAACCAAACCCGTTAACTTTGTGTTAGGAGTTGTCACCCCTACTTATGGGCGTCATAATTATCTTCTAAATTGAAGGTTCCAAGAAAGCAGTTTCATTTTACTCTAGCTTCATTGCTTGCATGAGCTAACGAATTTCGAGTGATTAAATCATGCGAAAACATAGAGTGATAAAAACCCTATTGGCATGAAATCACAAACATTATATAACCTTGACATATAATTAGGAGAAGTGTACGAATTATCTCTAGTTCCCAAGTAGTTTGGCGCCTATTCTCTCCACTTTTTCTTCCTTTTGTTTGGAATTATTACATATTCCTCTTTGCCGGGATTGAAAAACTCTAAATAATTTGGTACATTCTAATTTGGGTATCGCTGGTCCATTGCAATTTCAAAAAAAAATTTTAAAAAAATTGACAAGTGAGAATAAAAAATACGAGCTGTTATGGTAATAATGCATGAGCAGTCGAAGGTCCTCCATATGCAACCAAAAATCACTTCATCACTTTCCCATTCTAAAGCTATCATGTGATCCTCGTTACCATTTCTTTCCTTTTTCTTATTTATTTCACACGTGCGTCGCCTGTAGGCAAAATTGAGATTTCAAAGATTAAGTTAATCACTTCATTACGAAATATATAAATCATTAACAAAAGGAAAGAAATTATTATTAAAAATATACAATATTAAGGAATGGTAAAAATACTACGGAAAGAGCAAAATGTTCCAAGATTTGAAATATTTTTTAGGAAAGCTGTTGTAGGATAAGAAAATATCCAAATATTAATATCGGAAAAGGTTGGAAAAAAATAAGATCATGACTTTACGCATTCGTCCATTGACTCAATATTTGCAAAAAATAAATTAACGAAAGCTATATGGGAGAAGAACAAGAACAATCGAGATTCCATCAAATTAAGAGGCTCATTTTGACGTGGTACAAATTATATAAAAAGTTGACGTAATTAGTCAGAAAATATATTGATAAAAACGTTTGCACTTACAGCATAGATAGGTATTCCCTCTTGTCGATACATCGTTTTGTTGCCGAGAAAACTTAGCTTCGAGATTGATTTGAGTGAAGAATGTGGCCAAACAATGTTTGTTTTTTCTCTTGTTTCTATTCAAACTCGCGAAACATGCCATTGACATTACATTTCGTAAGAATGCAAGCCAGAATAGAATATGCTATTTAGCTACACAAAATCTACCACGAGAAGGGAAAAAACCAAGTTTCTTACTTTGATTCGAGAGAAAATACCTTCCATGTTTTTAGAACGTACCATTGTCCCGCAATTGAAGTACAACCCAACAAGGTTTCCTCACATCAAACCAAACAACCCCTCTAGGGACAAGCCGCGTTTCTATCAGAATTCGATGCAACTTTGCCGACCGTTCTTGAAATACTGAATTGAAGCTGTCAAAGTCATGGTCCCATGGTTTAGAAATAGGAATCTGAGATTACGGCCTCTAATCCCTAAGGAGGGGAACAAAAAACCGTGTCTTAATTAGCAATTAAAATGATAGGACGTCCAATCTGGTTGGCTTTTGTTTGACTTGATATTTCCCATCAGCCGCATATTTTAAATTTTTAAGTTTATATAATCGTTGTTATTGGTGTAGTTTTCGTTAGATCAAATACTAGCCATCAACTACTGAGATTAGGGAGATCTGCGAGAGATTACTGACAAGACATTTGAGATCTCACGTATTTTTAGACGTAAGAATAATAAACATTTTACCACTCGATCAAGTCTTTTGTTGCATCGACATTGACTATATAAGTATTTAGCCATTTTACCTCAATTCTTATTAGCATTTTTTTGTTGGAATTCTTAGCATACCATGTATGATATGTTTTCTCGTTGAAATCCATTCATTGAAATATTCGAGAATTACCATACATCTGAGTCGATTGTTTGTCTCTGAAGTTCTCCTATGTAATCATGGCAAATTGTTTTTAAATGCGATCGCAAAAAAGTTGCATTGTGTGTTTTCATCTTATGTTTAAAACAGAGGAATTTCTCAATTTTTAATGCACCAAGTGTTATCACAATATGAATGCTAGCTGTTTTGAAATGTCGTATTCCAATAAATGCCCAAACTCGTCAACGTAATTCTAAAAGGATGGGATATTTTCTATGTATCCTTTTCTCCTAATGTAAAATCATTTGTTTGTTCAATGTTCACATTTTCTTAAAAAACAACATCACTTCAATCCCGAACGGCTTGCACTTTATTGCCTAACTGCGGCATGTCTCGTGTGAAGCGATTTCATAGCAGTAAACATTTTGGTGGGGCTATGGTGTAGGCTCACCAAACCAAATTCGTTAACTCCGTATTAGAAGTTGTCACCCCTATTTATGGGCATCATAATTATCTTTTGATTGCAGGTTGCGAGAGAGGCGTTTCATTTTACTCTAGTTTCATTGCTTGCATAACCTAATGAATTTCGAGTGATTAAATCATGCAGAAACATGTAGTGATTAAAACCCTTCGGCATGAAATCACAAACATCATATAACCTTGACCTAAGTAGACATGCAATTAGGAGACATTTACGAATTATATCTTGTTCCCCAGTAATTGGCCGCCTATCCTCCCCGCTTTTCCTTCCTTTTGTTTGGAATAATTACATATTTCTCTATGACGGGATTGAAAAAATCTAATTAATTTGATACATTCTAACTTGGATATCGCTGGACCATTACAATTTCAAAAAAAAAAATTGACCAGAGAGAATAAAAAATACAAGCTGTTTTTTTTTTTTGCTAAAAAAAATATGAGCTGTTATGGTAATAATGCATGAGAAGTCAAAGTCAATCGTAAGGTCCGCCATATGCAGCCCAAAATCACTTCGTCACTTTCCCATTCTGAAGCTATCACGTGATCCTCGTTACCATTTCTTTCCTTTTTCCTATCTATTTCACAGGTGCGTCACCTGGAGGCAAAATTGAGATTCAAAGATTAAGTTAATCACTTTATTATGTAATATATGAATCATTAATAAAAGGAATGAAATTATTGTTATTAAAAATATATAATGCTAAGGAATGTTAAAAAATATTACGGAAAGAGCAAAATGTTCCAAGATTTGAAATCATTTTTTAGGAAGATTATCGTAGGATAAGAAAAATATCCAAATTTTAATATTGGAAAAGGTGAGAATAAAATAATATCACGACCTTTACCAAAAAAAAAAATAATAATAATATCACGACTCTACGCATTCATCCATTGACTCGATATTTGCAAAATCTAAATTAACGAAGACTATATGGGAGAAGAGCAAAAACGATCGAGATTCGTTTTGCCGTGATATAGACTATATAAGAAGTCGACGTCGATAGCCAGATAGGAATGTTTGTGCCTATGGCGAGTGACTTAACTGCATGAATTGGTATTCCTTCTCTTTTTCAACCCAGAAAACTTGGTTTCGAGATTGATTTGAGTGAACGATGTGACAGAATAATGTTTGTTTTTTTCTCTTCGTCTATTCAGATCCGCGAAATATGTCATCGACATTACGTTTTAGAAAAAGAAATATTGCAAGCCACAATAGAATACGATACTTATTTATACAAAATCTACCACGACAAAGGAAAAAATAAAGGGTGTAATTTTTTTTCTTTACTAAAATCAAATAAAATCAAGAAGAAAAAACACAGTTTACTCCAAATAAATCCTCTAAGGACAAGCCCCTTTTTTTCATGAAAATTCGATGCGACATGCCAACAGCTTTCGGGAGTAATGAATGAACGAAGCTGTCAAAGTCGTGGTCCTGTGGCTGGTACGAAGGAATCCCAGACTACAGCCTCGAACCCCGAAAAATAAGCCAAGAAAACTGCATTTTAACTATAGTTTGATACCACATGTACGTCATCGGTGTCGGTAAGATTTCGTGTTCTTTCAAAAGTAAAAGTGTAATCGTTTTATCACTCGATCGACTTTTAGGTATTTAACCGTTTTGCACTCAATTCCGAATGTTATCTCAATTCTTAGCATTTGAAGCAATCTAAATATACGGTATACTTTCTCCTCAAAAATCTATTCGCCAAAATAATAAATGATTATTATGTATCCGAGTCATTTGTTTGTCCATGATATTTTCCTTGATCACCGTCGGTTGGGGACATCTTTAGCAAAAAGTTGGATAGAGTGTTTTTAAGTTATGCTTAACGAAATAAAGTTTTCGATTTTTGGTGCACCAATTGTTATCGTGGCTTGCATACTAACCATTTTTTGAAGTGTGGGGTTGCTACATTTTCTTAAAAATAAAGCAACACTTCAATCCCGAGCGGCTTGTGCCATGTTACCTAATTACGACATATCTCATTTGAATGGACTTTGTGGCTATAAGCAGTCTTTGGATGGGCTCACCAATTTCGGACTTTCGAATTGTTAGAGTAATTAAATATTGAACTATGTCTTCATCTAACAGTTGACAGTGATCCCGCAAAATCCGCATAATATCAAAACTAAAAGTTCTCGAGTTCAAATGGTTCCGGACCCCATTTATCTTTCAAATTAATATGTCCATGCTCAGAGTGTGAGAGAGAGTATTAGAGTAATTAAATATTAAACCACACCTTCGTATAACAGTTGATAATAATCCCATAAAATCTCAAGCGGATCATAAGTGAAATAGAGTGATTATGGCTCAAATAAAACAATTCGTATATAGGGAATCGATAGATCTGATAGACTCAGTTTCATGCTTTCACCAATAGAAAAAACAAAACAAGCGCTTCAATCCCGTGACGCGTTAATTTGGCATCAATAGAAATTCTGTTCCAAAATTTCTGCTCAATATTATTATTATTATTATTATTGTCCTTCTGTTTTGGCGTGAGGTGACAAAGAAAGGACTGTTCTCCGGCTGACCAGTCTCCTCGGGACAGTGCCTCGCCGTTCTGACCAAGAAAAAAATCCAGAGTCGCCGCCGGTGAAACCGATGCCACGTGGAGGGCATTCGCGGTAAAGTACACGGAGATTAGATCAGAAGATTCTCGTTCGGTGGTTTCCGTCTGTCGGGGGAAGACCCGGCACGTGTTTAACGCAACGTGCGACGGCTGGTCTTCGGAATATTCGCTTTTGGGATGGGCCCCACTTACCGACATCCGTACACGCTTGTTTGACCCGGCCAATAGGACGTTTTCCTAGAAAAATTTTAATTTAATTGAAATAGCCAGCGAATCACACCACACGAGCCTCGCACGGGAAATTCCGATCGCTGCAATTTTTTTTTTCGAATTTAAAGCACGGAGAAATATCTTCGGTCGGCTTTGCTCTTTTCATCCGTTATTAAAAAAATAGTCTCGCAAAATTTTAGGAAAAAAAAAATATTCGAGTCATCCTCGGGCTATTCCAAGTCCAATGACGTTATAGAGGACTCGCAAGATAGGTCCTACTTCACCTTCCTTACAAAAATCAAGATAGCTTCGTAGTTTTTTCCCATTATTTCTTCTTCTTCTTCTTCTTCTTTCATCAATCTAGTAAGTTTCATCCCTTAGTTTTCCCTTGGATTCATTTGGCATGTTAATATCCTAATGCTAGTCCTTGTCATTGCGCTCTAAACCTTTTTTTTTTCTTTTTTTTTTCAGATTAAATATGTGTGTTCGAGGGGTTTGATGTTATTTAGAAGAAGTTAATCGTTCGAAAGCTAACAAGTATAAACAACAAAAATACACAACTTCCTGAAAACACATATACAACAGATGTAGTTGAAATACCGTATTGAAAATATCTCGTATACTCTTTACATACAAGTGATCTCCCTCCAATCTCATATGACAACAAAGCAAGAGGTATTATATCAAAAATCCTTTTAGGCCCGTATTTGCCTCCCCAATTACTCATTTCCACGCTTAGGCCGAAGTTCAACCAATACGACCGCAAGGGAGGGTTACATTATTTGAATATTAAAACACGCCTTATCCCTAGTCTTTTTCAACGGGTCGACAATTGTATTAAAGGCGATAAGAACGGACGAAAATATTGAATTTTCGAAGTCTTCAAACTTAAATAACGGATGAGGATAAATTATCTTAATACAACTAGGCTGATGAAATATAGAAAGGAACCCTACTGGTTGAGCTGATCAAAACCCATAATATTAAAATGACTCGGAAAGGAATCCTTTGACTCTCTCTTACTTGGCAGATTACTTGCCAACACAAGATTTTATATCTTATTTCATAGTTATATCAAATAAAATAAGTCAAAACAGGCGTCCCCAAGACCTAATCAAGTCCTACTAAAATATATCAAATTACTTATCATCCAATGGCACAAATGACAGCTTCATGTTTCTTCAGACTTGGTGAAGGACAAAGAGCAGCAATGAGATTTCAAAAAATATTGTAATATGAGTTCACCCTTATAGCAACATTTAGGGTGCATTTATTTCGCGAAAAATAAATAATTTAGAATATATTTTTCTACTGAAAATGATCACTTGTATTGCCTATAATAATGAACGAACGAAAAAAATTTCACCATCAATGAAAATGTTTGGGCATAAATTATTGTTCATGATTGAAATATTTTTTATTAGCTAATTATTTCAAGTGATATAAGCGATCAGTTTTAAAAAAATATTTTTTAAATCATTCATTTTTCACGAAACAAATGGAATAAAAAAATTTTAAATTTTTGGCCACAAAAATAAAGAACGATAATATTAGTAAATTACCGCCCGTATCTAATGGACCACTCCCCCGTATTTTAACCCCACTCTCAAAAAAAAAATTTTAATGTCGAAAGATTTGAAATTCACGCCGTAAGCACAAATAGCATAATTTCACCAAGCGATTAAATTCATGACAAATGTAAATTGATCATTTATGATGCAACGGTCATAGGTAGTGAACGCTCCGCAAACCACGAGATGTAAAGTAAATACATGATCGGCGATTAGTGTTCTACTAATCTCAAAATCGGATTCTTAAGTGATCTGTCGATCTTCAGCTTAATCTCATCTAATCACGCCCGTGGTCTCATATGTCACGATTCGGAACAAGCAATGGAATTACACCGATTATCAGTCAAACACGTGCTCCTTTGCCTTGAGAGAATCCGAGATTGCTTGGGCTGGAAGCCTTCGTCGATTGAATGAAGAAAACTGAAGCTCGAACGGGACGAGAGAGAAAGCCGCATCGATGTTTTGACCGTGAAGCCTATGGAGTTAACGAGCCGGTTCAACCTTGCCAGACACAACATTGCGTGCGGGACCGTGGAGGCGCCAGATCACCTTTGCTCGGCGTGGAAACGGAAACGGAGTCACGGAGTTAATAGCCTTAGATGTCGAGAAAGTTTGTTCCTTTTCTCTTGATTTTGGGGTCCGCTTATTTGATGGAAAACTGTTTCTAGAAATTTGTTTTCCGATTTTCCTGTATTTGGATGACGAAAAACTAATCGATTTATGGAAATCTTTCTCCATGGATTGATAGCAACAAGCGTAGATTGGGAGAAAAATGACTTCCCCTTCTGACAAGAAGAAAATCATTTTTCCTAAACTACTTTTCTTGAAAATAATTTGCATGGAAAATATCTTCATTTGTCATAAAGTTTTTCAACGTACCGGGCTCACCTCAATTCAAATCTTGTTGAAAGTATTTTAGGGCTGAAATGCCAAGTGCAATAAACCAACGTGCGGGAGGGCGGCTTTAAGATCGCCCGGGAGTTGGATCAATCGAGACGTGCAAAAGCTGACTCGAGCTCGCCGGTACCTTCGCATATCCTTCTCCTAGAAGGGAATCTTTTGTGAAAATGGAGGAGGAAAAGCCGCTTACGCATGTGGAATTTTCAACAATCAATGCACTGTTTCTTCTTTGGCTGTTGCTACTCTTTTAGCGATGATTGATGTGGCCGAGGGGGTCCCTTATAGCGACGTGCGTATGTCGCTTACGATGGCATTTCGTGCGGGCCTGTCTTTTGTCTCCGATTCGGGGAAGACCTCTGATTGGCGGGCTCTCGATACCAAAAAAGGTAAATTGTGCCTAAAAAAATTTGAATACATGACCTCATATTTTGATACCATGTGAGATTTTTATTATCCTAACACGCAAAAGAAACTCTCAATAAGTTTCGCGAAACTCAAATTTTTATTATTATTTAATACGAAATACTTGAAATCTCTTAAAATATAAGAATTATCGACATGTGCGTAGTCTTCTGAATTTAAAATACATAAATCATTTCGTTTCAAATTTTGAAGAAGTCATAGATAGCAGCGGAAAGTAGCTTAAACAGGTTCAGACTGATGTTGCATCGCTTCGAAACTTGCGAGACAATTTTCTAAAAATAGTTGTAAACGGCGTGTTTGTGGGAACGCAGCAGCAGCTGAAAAGTATCTTTTTTCTTTCAACCAAGGTTGGGCCGATTTTGGAACAGTGGGATTGAACCGGGCCGAGCTGGACTGCGCGGATCGGTTCGATCCGGTTTCAAGAACACCGGCCTGGGGAGTGGGAAAAAGTGGGACCTTTTGTGAGACAGAGAGAGGGAGTAGAGCCCACCCAGGAGTAGTTTTATGCGAATTTCTGAGCTGTTTATAAAATGAATTCATTGCTCAACGTCATTATTTTGTGCAGCGATGATGGATGGATGGGGAGTTTCTTCCGTTGGTTTCGATTTTTCTATAGCGGAGGCGATCAAAGAGCATTAGGACAAGACATCTCTTTTACAGCCACAATCATAGTATTCATTCGTACCCCCGACCGTAATTTCTGCTTGCTTAACCATCAGTGTTTGGTTATTTGGTTGGTTGGTTGGTTGGTTCAGCGTTGGAAACTTCGATGGTTCGCTCTCCGACACCCTTGTCTTCTCTCTAAATCGTCTCCCATCGAACCATTGGGGGGGTTTCCCAAAAAGAGTGAAAAAAGAAAGATTGTAGTGAGCTGGGACGGCAAATTCGGTCGGCCTAGAGCGAGAAAGATTGAGTTTTGGGAGGTGGGTCGTTCGTGGTTGAGGATGTTGATCGGTGGGCTTGCGCTTGAATCGACCCTCGCGTGAATTTTTCGGTGGCGGAGCTTCTGGGCAAGAGGGGAGGGACGGAGGGAGGAAGGGAGAGGAAGAGGGTGTGTGCTGTTCCTCTGCTGGTGTTTGAGTCGAAGCTGAGTTGCTGAAGTTTGTGGCGCGGAGTAATTTGGGATTGATGGGTGTCGAATTTTGATGGTTAGAGCTGTTGAGCTTGTGCTCGTGCTGTTCCCATGGCTGTGGTGAGTCGTGCGCCTGTGATAACGCCAAGCGTGGATCGGATTCGGATTCATGAAATCGGAGTTCCGGCGATTATGGCGAGCAGAGGGGAAATTGTGGCTGAACCGGTGACGCCGGCGGCCGAGGAGAAGATTTACGTGGCGGTCGGGAGTAATGTGAAAGAGAGCAAATTGACGCTTATTTGGGCCGTGCAGAACTCTGGTGGCAAGAAGATTTGTGTTATTTATGTTTTGGTTCCTGCGCAGAAGATCCGAATGGGTAAAGTCGAATTCAAGCTGCAAATGATTATCTGCACAATTTGTTTCTATTAGCTAGATACTTTAAAGTTGTGTATCATGTTCTCTCTTTCTTAAACCTTGATTTATTTGGTTGCTCTTTATATTAGATGGCATGTGATATCTGGGAGAAGATTAATTGGCCGTGTTGGTAACTTCTGTTATTAGTTGTCGTTGGATGAGTTAATGATTTGGTGTTAAAACTGTGAAATTATTTGGTCAAAACCTGCAATTTAAAGCAACAATACTAGTCTTGTCATCTGTGCAAATCTTAGTCATAGAAATTCTATATATGTCGTGAAATGATTCATGATGAGCTGTATTGAGACTCGGTAGTACTTGGCTTTGCAAGAACATGAAGTCCAAGTTTTTCTTGTTATTTTGGTTCTTCTTCCTACTTTTTTTGGGCCGATCAATGGTTGGTTTAAGGATGAAGATAAGTAGAAATTATTGGTATTTTTTACTAGCCTTCTTTTGCTGAACGGTAACTCTTGTAGCTCTTGTCTCTCAAAACTAATTTTCCACTCTGGTTTGCAGAGGGACTTGGTGCTGAGATTCCTGTGAGCTCAGCAACAGAGCAGATGGTGAGAACACACAGGGAAACTGAGAGGCGAAACATGCATATACTTTTGGATGAGTACCTGCGGATTTGTAGCCAAATGGGGGTATTCTTCTTCTTTTGTACTGATTTGCTTTCTTTCTAGAATATTGAATTCAGATTAATCGCTCTGGTAATAGTCTTCTTGCCAAGTGTAAGACACGAGGATTCTGAAACAAATTTTTTGGTAGGTACAAGCAGAGAAACAGTTTACAGAAGCAGGCTCTATTGAGAAGGGGATTTTGGAACTTATCCAGGAGCATGGTATCAGAAAACTTGTTATGGGAGCAGCAGCGGACAGGCGCTATTCCAAGTACAAATCTAGAGAAATTTTTTTACTCTTTATTCCTTCTTTTCTTTCTTGCCTTAATGAGAATCAACAGGAACGAATCAGATTAGATCTCTCCTCCTTAATGTATTTATCAACAGTGCGCCATTTTTTTTCTGCCTTTAGTGTGATTGCTCTTTACCTGTGATTTGCCCATTTTGGAAAAATATTTAATTTTTTGGCCAAACAAGTTGGAAAAGGATGTTGTAGCATGCAGTTACTCATAATGATAATAATGTGAGATGCTGTGTATCTTATTTATCCTTGAACTGTTATAGTTAGATGGTGCGGAAACTTTTCCTCCCTGTGAGATTTTACTCAAGTTCATTACGTTAATGAATGACGATACAAGTCGTTTTGTGCATCACATAAATGAACAGTATTAGTTTACTTGATATGGTAGAAGGAAACTTCTTAAGTTTATCGATTTAGTGGATGATAGGTCCATGTCAAATAACTATCTACCGGTTTGAGATAAAATCTCACATGATCAGAACCATAAGCACCATCTACCCTCGTGATTTAGGTTCTATTCATGGATTTTGCAAAACTAACTGAAGCGAGTTTTCAGAAGGAACCTTGTTGCTCATGCCAATAATTTGGTCAACACCAACAGCTTGTCATGAAAATCAGCCCAGATGTTCAGTCATCATTCAAATCATTTTATGATGGTGTAGTGATTGGCATAGATTAATTATGCATAAGCACTTAGCCATGCATGAGCATTAATTCGCAACATTCTTTGGTAGTCCTTTTTATTATCTGTATTGCGTTTATGTCAAAATTACTTATGATAATTGGTTTGTAATTTCAGGAAAATGATGGAGCTCAAGTCCAAAAAAGCCATTTCTGTCCGAGAAGAAGCACCTCTTTCCTGTCACATTTGGTTCATATGCAGTGGCCACCTCATTCACACAAGGTCATTCTCTAATCCTCATTGCCTTTCTGTCTTGATACAAATCATGTGCGTAATGGCAATATATGAACCAGCAAAGAAAGAGGTTCTTAACAGCCATACTGACATCTTACATGAGAAAAGAAAAAACATACGAACATTATGATCATGGATAATAAATTTTCTGCTACTGGTTAATAAGGAAATGATAAGTCTATTTACCAGCTATTTCCTCTTTTGTTGGCTATAAATCATGGGGATGCAAAGAAAAGCCTCTCCGCTGATACTAATCTTAACACCTCGTGCAAATAGGGAGGCTAGTACAGATCAAGCTGATACAATAGGTTCCTCTTCACCGGTTCCGATTACCTCTACTCCTGATTCTGGACTGTCAACTCTCACGAGGTCATCGCCTGGGACACCGCGTAGGAATGATACACCAAAACTGACAAATCCAGTGCAAGATATGTTTAGCAAAGTATTCTCTTCAACTAGAGAGAGGCGTGGAGGGAGGCCGATTGTTTCTTCTTCCCTGGAGAGTCCACCAGAATCATCAACTGCACAAAGCACATTGGAAAGAGAAGGGAGTTACGATGAAATTGAAAGGTTATCAAGGAGGAGTCATTCTCAGAGTTCAGTTGGTTCATCATTCTCATCCGTTGGTGCGACTGAGATGGTATCCTCTCCACCAGTGAGGCCAGAAATGAGAGAGAGGAGGGTAGAGATAATTCAGTCAAACTGTCATGATGAGGACTCAGCTGCTTCCAGTGTGCTGGTATGTGCAAAGAGCCATCTTTCTTCTTTTGGAAAAATGCCTGTTAGGAGCTATGGCTTTTTCCTTTGCAAATCAATTGATAGCTGCTAATATTTGAGAGGTATGATAAAATGTGACAGGATGTGAATATGAATGACAATCTGTGCGATCAACTTGAGCAAGCCCTGACAGAGGTCGAGAATGCAAAGATAGACGCGCTTCAAGAGGCAGTGAGGCGTGCAAAAGCTGAGAAGGATGTCATTGAGAGCATGAGAAGGGTAAAGTTTTGATGAAAGTGTAAAATAGTGTGCTGTATGTGTGTTGAAGGAATGTACTTAGTTTTTTGATAAATATGTCATTGACTAGTGCGTGTGTTTGCTGATTCGGTTTATTTTTTGTCAATCATATCTAAAGTAGTGGGCTTCTATGTGTGCTTGTATGCATGTAAATAATAGTCGATTTCTTTACGCATTTCATAATTTGAATATATTAGCTTATTTAATTGGCATTGAGATATACGATTACTTTTGTGTTCATTGCTATTAGAATTTAAGTCGCATCACTACAGTTGTACTACTTGCGAGACATTTTTGCCAAAAATGCTCTTGTTTCTTCCCGAGTTATATTGTGATATTGGTGTGTAAAATGCTTGGTTAATAACTTAATGATCATTGCTGCATCTTGTAACAGCTGAATAGCATTCATGGCTCAATTTACGTGGAAGAGCAAAAAAGAAACAAACGAATGACTTTTCCTTAGTAGTAATCCTTTTTTAAATTAATTCAGGTGAAAGCTTTGGAAAGCTTGTATACCGAGGAGCATAAGCTAAGGAGAGAAATCGAGGAAGCTCTTGCAAAAGAGGAAGAAGAACTCGGCAAGATGAAGAATCGGCAAGATGAAGTCTTAGAAGAACTTCGTATTGCTATGGATCAGAAGTCATCATTAGAGAGCCAAATTGCAGAAACAGATCAAATTGTAAAGGAGCTAGAGCAGAAGATCATTTCTGCTGTTGAACTTTTGCAGAGTTATCATCAAGAACGGAGTGAGTTGCAGATTGAGCGTGACAATGCACTCAGAGAAGCTGAGGAGTTGAGGAGAAGACAAGGTGATACCTCGAGTGGGACCTTTCCTCAGTACTTCTCTGAGTTTTCTTTTTCAGAAATTGAGGAAGCTACTCGAAACTTTCATCCATCATTAAAAATTGGAGAAGGCGGCTATGGGAGCATATATAAAGGTTCCCTTCGTCACACACCGGTGGCTATCAAAATGCTGCATTCTCATAGCTTGCAAGGTCCTCAAGAATTTCAACAAGAGGTAGGGTCAAGTATCAATAATTTCTTGAAAATGCTAGGCATCTATTGTCTAACGTAGATCTATTGGGCCTCTTGTCTGCTTAAGGCTGCCACTGAAGATTATTGGTTTAAATTATTTCACCTGCGATGATTTCGGGATGGATATCCAGCTACTTGAATACTAAAAACATTTTCTTTTCATCCCTCTGCATGGATTTTTCATCATTGCATCTGCTGGAGTATGCGCTATTTGTAACTTTGACTCTCTCTGCTGCCACTGGCAGTTTATAGTGGTTTCGTGTCATTTTGAATTTTTTAACAACCCCTACATCTATTGGGCTTCTTGACTGCTGCAACTAAAAATTACTCATTTTGATTATCACACCCTTCAGGGACGTTGGGATGCATGTCCGAGTTATCGAATCTTAAAAATTTTTGCCCATCCCCAAGTTCAAAGAACTTGTGATTCGACTCTCTGCTACCACTGGCCGTCTCATATTTGGAAATACTAAATGGTTTCATGTTGCTTTGATTTTTCAATAACATTCACATCTTGTTAGAAGTACAATGAAATACCTTGCATAGTAGAATCCACTGCTGCTGGTAAAACTCATGAGGAATTACGTTTAGTACATCCTTCAATAGCACTTTACAAGAGATCTTATTTTGTTATATCACTCGTCTTAGCTCTGAATGCGTGGCTTACTGCAAGTGACTTTTTTACTATGGCCTTGAGCTAATTTTTTCCTACTTTTGTTAGTGGATGTTTTTTGTGCTAAGAATTCATAGTCCAAAATGTAGCTTCTGCTCAGGAGTTCAGCATTATAATTTACTGTGGATTTGACCTCAGGTGGACGTCTTGAGCAAGGTGAGGCATCCGAATCTAGTCACACTCATCGGAGCTTGTCCAGAGGCTTGGACCCTTGTCTACGAATATCTACCAAACGGAAGCCTTGAAGATCGACTGAGCTGCCGTGACAACACGACACCGTTATCATGGCAAACTAGGATACGAATTGCCACTGAGCTCTGCTCGGTCCTCATCTTTCTTCATTCTAGCAAACCTCACAACATTGTGCATGGAGATGTAAAGCCGGCTAATATCCTTCTAGATGCCCACCTCGAGAGCAAACTCAGTGATTTTGGCATCTGCCGCCTGTTATTTCGTGATGAACATTCCAGTAACAGCAACACTCTTTTGTATAGAACTGATCCAAAGGGAACTTTTGCATATATGGACCCGGAGTTCCTCTCTACAGGAGAGCTCACTACCAAGTCCGATGTTTATTCTTTTGGGATTATACTGCTGCGGTTGTTGACAGGGCGACCTGCCTTGGGAATATCAAAGGACGTGCAGTATGCACTTAGTACGGGAAATTTGAAATCCCTCTTGGATCCTTTGGCTGGAGATTGGCCCTATGTGCAAGCTGAGCAGTTGGCCCATTTAGCTCTGAGGTGCTGTGAGATAACCAGAAGGAATAGGCCAGACCTTGAATCGGATGTGTGTAGAGTACTTGAACCGATGAGAGCTTCCTGTGGAGGCTCCTCGTCATTTAGGATGGGTTCTGAAGAACGGTGCCAACCTCCTCCTTATTTCATTTGTCCAATTCTGCAGGTAAGCTAGAGGGACATATTTAGATTCTCTTCCATGCCGCCATCTTCATCCTTTGGACAGGTGTTATCATCCTCTTATTGCAAAAGACTTCCGTCTTGTTTGGCCCAGTAGAACTTTCCACTGTAGATACTGGAGGATAGCCAAACCATTCTGTAACTGTTGATCCGCCACTATGGTTGGAGCATCTCATTTGTGTGGGTCACAATTTGAAGGAAGACATCCCATTTGAATTTCTGGTTTACTATGGGCTAATTCTAAGCACATCTCAATTGTTTGATCTTGCAGGAAGTCATGCAAGATCCACAAGTTGCGGCAGATGGATTCACTTACGAAGCAGAGGCCTTGCGAGGATGGCTCGAGAGTGGCCATGATACTTCACCGATGACAAACCTCGAGCTTGCACACAGAAATCTTGTCCCTAACCGCGCACTCCGCTCTGCAATCCAGGAGTGGTTGCAGAACCATTGAGAATTGATATCTGCTCGTGTATTCTTCTCTCATACTTTTTGGCAAAGGTTTATCAATTTCATCCTTTCCCCTTCTACTTTTTTCTTTTTTCCTTTTGTGGCTTTTCTAGTTTTGCTTGTATTAGAAGGATCTTTTACACACACCTTTACTGTATCCCTGTAATGAATGCAGGACGGACATGCATCTGTGTGTGATCATTTTTACACTTGCACAGAAGACGGCACATGTATATTAGCTCTACGTGATACAAAACAGTTTTCCATCTGTCTTTTGGCACGACTGTCTTCTCATTCATTCGGCTTGCAGATCTTACCGTATCAAAAAACAAAATCCTTATGAAAATCGTTCACGGTTCGAGAAGATTCGGGATTCATTCCATTCATCGAATGTCATGATCTCGCGTCCGTTTCAGCCCTCGGTCGTTTCCTCTTAATTGCACAGGTTATCATGCACGGTGAACCGGTTGTGTTCATTCCACTTCGAGCCACGCACGACGAGCCCGGGTCGATGCAGTAGGCATATCAGCTGAATTACTTTTTACATGGGGCATGGCGCTTCTCGTGTTCTTGTCCCTGGGAAACTGCTGACTCGGAGGCTTAAATTCCCTGTGGCTGAAGAGATCATGTCCGGATTCGGTCGGACAGCTAACACAAATACGACCGCCAACAGCGTATAAATGTTGGTGAGACTTGAAAGTGTTTGGCGTTTCGCCCCCACCTAACAAGTGTCCCAACGTCCATTTCCTTGGGCTGTTTCATTAAATGCGTGAATGGAAAGGGGCCTACTAAGCGTGCACCGTGATGCCAAAAACTCGGAAGGAAAACCCTACTTTGGTCTTAACCGTATCCTACTAGATAAGCTTTCGAACCCCCGGGGGTCCGGTCTATTTCGGGAGACAATGCTATCCGCTTATTCGATGCCCGCAATAAATTGCGTACATGTTGATGGCTAATCAAGTTGAATATGTTAACCGGTGAAATCGATTCGCCAACGGAAGAAAAAAGACCCTCCTACCGTCCTTATTTGCGCAATTCGCACCCACGCCCAAATCTCTGGACATTACCTTCTATAGAGCCTATCGCGACGTCATTTGGAGAAGAAATAACATCCTTAACAATCATTCAACGTTCTAATCTAATCAAGAGAAATTGTCCAAAAAGTCCTAAGCTTATTGCACTTTTTCCAATTCAATCTTATACATTCAATCGAGTTCTAAAAATTTTCACGTTTTTGTCAATTGGGTCCATCCGGTCAATTCTAGCTGGAAATCGTTAACGTGGACTTCGACCATGACTGTCCAATGTGGCACGGTGATCGCTAACGAAAATAATTCTTAATAATATTTTGATTTATTTTCGTATTTTTAATTAAATTTGTTCTTTTTTCTTTCTTTTTCTTCTTCCAAGCCTAGCAAGGGTTGCCGGCCACTGGGGCAAGGGTCATGAGGCACTCACAGGCCGCAGGCAAAGGGCTTCACAGGCGACGGTCGAGGCCCCTCACCCGGACCTCGCCGGGGGGGCCGCCCTTTTTTACCTTTGGCCACTAGACAACTAAGGTTAGATCTATGTAGCTGACCAATCTTTCGGAAATTTTAACGTGTTCATCACGTTCTAGGGAACGGCAAAGAAACACGCACCCCGCCCTCCTTCCTTTACGTCAAAATGTAGGGTGACAGGCACATGGGAATTCAAACCAGACCTCACCTCATCGTCCCTTAGGCCTGCCTTCCTTAACTCTCGCAAGGTACGGTGAAGTCTCACCTCCCCCTTCCCTTTCCTTTGGATTCTTCCCTACCTATGGTCCGTCCAACAGCTTTGCCATCTCCCAACTACTCCAACCAACTCCTCTTAAAAGCCGACCAGAAAATAGAAAGGAAAAAACAACGAAACCCGCGACAGATCGTGATGATTCCAAACAACAATAACTTCCAAAAGGGGGCCAGTTAACTTAAAAGTCCCATTAGTGAGATTAGGTTCACCATTACTGCACCCTGCACGCCTCCGCAACTGCAAATGTCATAAATTTTTTCGTTTCAATTAGTTGGGTTTTCGTTTTTATAGATAATTAACCTTATTCTCCTCCTTTTGTTTTTATTTTGTTTTTGAAAAAACTATATAAATGATCCCTGAACTATGGTAAAATGTGCAATACGGCTCACGAGCTTTTGATCTGTTCCGTATAGTCCCTGAATTTTAGCCCGACGTGGAATATGATCCCTAAATTTTTAATTTGTTCGATATAATCATTGGATTTTTTTATACATGTTCAATTTAGTCTCTGAACTATATGAAAATACTAAATTTTGTCTCTGAACTTGAATTAATTGAAAGATAATATTTAATATTTTTATGTAGTTTGAGGACTAAATTGAATATTTATCAAAAGTTCAAAAACCACGTTAAATAAATTAAAAGTTCATGGATCACGTTTAGCCCTGAAGTTCAGGAATTGTTTTTTGTAATTATTCCTTTTTTTTTTGTGAGGACCCCTAATATATTTGTTGGCTCTTTGTTTGGGCGTGGGGTACTGGTTGCATTCAATGGCTAGGCTCATTTATAACCATGCGGGGGGTAGAGAGAGGAGCCCATGTGAAAGCCTATGTTTGTATCTGTCGTTTTTACTGACTTCCAGTGCCCAATCCGGAGTTGATAATTCAGGCAAATGTGTCGTTATGATGGGGAAGTGGCAAAAGTACATTTTTTTTTCTCTCTTTTTTCTTTTCTTTTTAAATCATCTGCCGGAACGAAAAATTGCACCAAATAAAAGAAGACGCTGAAATCACAACCGGATCGTTAAAGTCGAATCAAATTCATTCGAGCCTAAAGTAGTTAGCCTTGATAAATCAAACCCCCGGGTTCTTCTTCCTCCTTCGCTTCAAAAACCTAATTCGCCTTGGATGATATTCCTTATCCAAAATGGCCAGAAAGATTACGAGAATTTCATGCTTGCCATATCCCGCTTTTGCTACGGAGTTCACAACGCATAGCATGCGCTCTAGCCAAGTTCTTCAATTAACTTAAACTTTGTTTGTTTCGGAAAAAATAAATAATTGAGAAATTATTTTCCTAAAAATGTTTGCTTTTATCTCTTTAAAAAATAAATGAACAAAAAATATTTTCATCATTTATAAAAACATTTAAACACAAATTATTATTAAAAGTGATTTTTTTTATAAAATTATTTATTTTCAGCGAAACAAACGGAGCCTGACAAAACTTATTTTGTTGCATCATAGTTTTCATTTTATGCTTTGAGATTTTTAAAGAACGGTGGACGTGGAAAGTTAGAAAAACAAAAATTAGAAAACTTGAAATTACAAGGGGCGGAATTTCATACCATCAAACCACGAAAAAGACGAAAAAAGAAGATAAAATAAAAAAGAGAGAGAGAAAGAGAGGGGTGAAGCCGGAGCCCAAATCGGTCATTTAATACCCCCCCAACCTCCACATTTAAAAACCGACGTTCCCTCTCCTCCATTGCACGAAAGCTCGCTCGCTCCGCTCCGCTCATCCCTCTGCAGCGTCTCCCGGAGGGAAAGGCTCTCGAAGAGATGTCGCGGACGAAGGAGAAGCAGGGCAAGTTCCCGCCGATCGGCGAGTGCCGGGGCACGGGGTACGGGTCGGTCGCCGCCGACCTCGACGGCACCCTCCTCGCCTCCTCCAGCGCCTTCCCTTACTACATGCTGGTGGCGATCGAGGCCGGCAGCCTCCTCCGGGGCCTCGCCCTCCTCCTCTCCCTCCCCCTCGTCATCCTCACCTACTTCTTCGTCTCCGAGGCCCTCGGCATCCAGATCCTCATCTTCATCTCCTTCTCCGGCCTCAAGGTCCGCGACATCGAGCTCGCCTCCCGCGCCGTGCTCCCCAGGTATGTATATATATCCCCGAAACGAAGAGGCCGCCGCCGCCGCCTCTTTTGCTTGATCCGGCTTTTGGTTTTGATTGAACGATGATCCGTTTTGGTGCGGTGCTTTGGCGCTCCGTTGATCTGGAACGAGATTCGGGAGTTGGATCAACGAAGGACTTGTGTGTTCAAACTGTCGTCAATTTGTATGCCGCTTTTGTGAAATTGGAAACCAACCCCCCCCGGGCTGCTTCCGAACGACTTTGTGCAACCGTTACCGAGTTTTATGCTGCTACGTTTGAATCTCAATCTTCTCTGCAGTGTGAAGTTACCGTAATCGTATCATATAAGATTGCAGCGAGTAGATGATTACGGTCGAGCTGTGTAGTTGTTAGTATGTATATTGATGCTGTTATGGGAGAGGCTGCGAGAGGCTGCAAGTACATGACAATATTAGTATATTTTATGTTACGGATTCTTTCCATGTTAAAAATCGGATTAAGGCACTAAACTCGATCGACTCGTGTGGAACGTTATCAGGTTTTATGCCGCTGATGTGCGGTCGGACAGCTACGAAGTGTTTGACAAGTGCAAGAGGAAGGTGGTGGTGACTGCCAACCCGACGGTCATGGTCGAGACGTTCGTGAGGGATTATCTGGGTGGAGACAAGGTTTTAGGTACCGAGATCGAGGTGGACCCGAGGACGAAGAAGGCTACCGGATTCGTGAAGAAACCTGGAGTGCTGGTCGGGGATCTGAAGAGGCTGGCCATTTTGAAGGAGTTCGGAGACGAGGCACCGGATGTCGGGATCGGAGACCGCGAGACCGACCACGATTTCATGGCGCTTTGCAAGGTCAGTATTTCTCCTATCCCTTAATTCATCATCCTGATTAATGAATTAATGAATGAATTAGCTCCACTGCCAGGCAGTTATGTACGAGGAGATTGATGCATGTTGATTTGCTATTAATTAAACTGTTCCTAACAATGTTCAAGCGGAAAAGGATGTTCTTGCGGATTCACAAGTTGCTCTTAGTTGAAATCAACGACTTCTAACTTCTGTTGAGACCCCAGTAAGGTCTGCATCAGATATGGTTAGCTAGATAGCTAAAGGTATGGGTGCAACGGGGAAAATTTGTGTTTGTCTGTTTAGGGGGTTAGTCAACTTTAAGATTGTGCACCGCATCTGCTGCAGAATTCAATTATTATGGGGGTGGCAAATGGGTTTTAGGGTCCACGGGCTGGGGAAAAAACTCTCGAATCCCTTATCTTGGTGGCGACATTAACGTGCGAGGCAATGGGATTGAGCACGATGGGCCTGTAACTTGTTGAAGGAGGTGAACTAAACGAGCGAAGAATTTATACTCTGTCGGCAACATCCCCCACCAACACCATTAAAAATATACATAGTTTATGGACACGATCGCTGGTGCCGTTGAGCCAAAAAGTAGAGTAAAGACCAGAAAGATGTGGAGATTTGGGCCTTCGAAGTCAAAGCTACAGAGGGAATTGGCAGAGCCATGCCATGGAAATATAGACTTCTGTTCATCCCGCCCGCCCCCCAGAACGATGAGCTTTGATCTCGAAGGACCCACCGTCTTTAACCATCCTCAACGGCCAACCAACTAATCTTTAGGTGGTCCAAGTTTACTAATATTTAATGCGTGCACAGGGTGCAGCTGTTCTTGGTTTTGGCTTATTGACTAATATAAATTCGTATATATCTCTCTTGCAATATCATCTAGGAGGACTTTACTAGAAATGAATAGTTAGGTAAGGAAATATTGCAATCTTAGTGCACTGACTGCTATTGGTATCTTGAAAATCCGATGTTTCAAATGCTCCGGGGTGCGTTTGTTTCATTGTAAATGTAACGTTTTTTGAAAATATTTTTCGAAAAATAGTTAGTTTTCCTTTATTTAGTGATATGTGATTGAAAATATTTTCTAGTGTTTGGATCTCATTTAGAAAATGATTTCAATCTCATAATTTTATCTCGGACAAAAAAAAAATCTGTTTTTTAATATTTTTATTTTTAAAATTTTAAAAATAAAAATATTGAAATATTAAAAAGGTCCCGAAAAGTGTTCTACGTATTTATTGGCCACATAAAACAATTGAGAAAGTGAGTACAGTGTACCATAAAGATGCAACAGACTCTGAGCTGTCGTATTTTATGGTAGAAGAAAGTCGCGACTTTACTGGGGTGGAGAAACGTATGTACGATATGATCTGTTAAAAGATGATCACGGCATGTATAGTATTTTGGTACAAGGAGAAGGGAGCCTGTATGGAGTTAACATGTGGCCCTCTTCAACTATTGACACCTGACCCACTTTGCCTTTTGTTATTTCTCTCTTCGTTACTTTGACTTCTGTGGACCATTTCTTTTTTTTGTTTTTACTTGCTTCCTCTTAAAAAATCGCAAAATTCTATCAAGAAGAATGATAATTTAAAGGTCTGTCGTCGTACAATCTAAAAGATTGCGAAACCAGTAGTACTTAGAACGTTTGGGCAAAATATTGTAGAAAAGAAGTAACAATATGAGCGTCCCATAATTAAATTTATCATTTTTTGTTCTTTATCATAAGTTAATAAGAAGCATAATTTCTTGGAGCTTAGAATTATGCTTATAAAATCAAATATATCACTATGTGGAGTGCTTATTCATTGCGGTCATCTGAATCAGTAGACGCAATTAGTTTCTGGGTCCCCATGAAATTAGACGGTGATAGTTTCTGAATCCTTCAATAATTTCGGGTTGATTGATTTGATTTGTTCACTCCGATCCGGCGCAAGTAAAGAGCAGTGGTGGGGTCACTGGATTGCCTCCATTTTCCTTCCCAAAAAAAGTTGAAACTAGCACGGTCGAGTCATTAATTTGGAAGCTACTTTTTGCATGTTTAGGTACAGTTTTTATAATAAGACAGGCTAGGCTTACCTATCAACTGCCCAAAGATTAACACTTCACCATTCAAGTTGCTAGAAACGAGGCTGGGTTCATGCTAGGCATTGATTGCTCTGAATGTTAGAGTGCAAAAGGGGAAATCGAGCGATCCAATTGCTGTCCGAACGAAAGCTTAACTTATGATTCACCGCCAAAATAGATGAGCACAAGAATTGAACTGCATGCATACAGCACAGTGGTGAATGTTTAAGTGTAATAACTCGTATTCAATGCAATCCCAACATCAGGAAGGGTACATGGTGCACCGCAGCAAATCGGCAGCGCTCGTCCCGCCCGAACGCCTGAAGAGCCGGATCATCTTCCACGACGGCCGCCTTGTCCAGCGCCCCGACCCGCTCAACGCCATCATCACCTACCTCTGGCTCCCCTTGGGATTCATCCTCTCCATCATCCGCGTCTACTTCAACCTCCCGCTCCCCGAGCGCATCGTCCGCTACACCTACGAGATGCTTGGCATCAAGCTCGTGATTCGCGGCAAGCTCCCTCCCCCGCCCTCCCCCGGGACCCCCGGGAACCTCTACGTCTGCAACCACCGCACTGCCCTCGACCCCATCATCATCTCCATCGCGCTCGGGCGCAAGGTCTCGTGCGTCACCTACAGCGTCAGCAAGCTCTCCCGCTTCCTGTCCCCGATCCCCGCCGTCGCCCTGACCCGCGACCGCGCCGCCGACGCGGCCATGATCTCCACCCTCCTCCAGAAGGGCGACCTCGTGGTCTGCCCCGAGGGCACCACGTGCCGCGAGCCCTTCCTGCTCCGGTTCAGCGCGCTGTTCGCGGAGCTGAGCGACCGGATCGTCCCCGTCGCGGTCAACTGCAAGCAGAACATGTTCAACGGGACCACCGTGCGCGGGGTGAAGTTCTGGGACGCCTACTTCTTCTTCATGAACCCGAGGCCGATGTACGAAGCCACGTTCCTCGACCGGCTGCCGGAGGAGATGACGTGTAAGGCGGGCGGGAAGTCGGCGATCGAGGTGGCGAATTACGTGCAGAAGGTGCTGGGCGACGTGCTGGGGTTCGAGTGCACCGGGTTGACGAGGAAGGACAAGTACATGCTGTTGGGCGGGAACGATGGGAAGGTCGAGTCTATCTCTAATGCCAAGAAAGTGTGATTCCAACCATTCCTAGACGATCGTGGGAGTAGAATTATTTTGAGAGAGAGGTGTAATTTCCAAGAAGAAGAATGCATGCGTTAGATCAATATGTGGACCGTCAAAACGAAGACTCTTTAAGTTGTTGTGGGGTTGACTCAGTCTCGACTGTGGTAGGGGTCGGTATTTCGATTGATTAAGTTGGGTTATTTTCCGCAGTAACAATGATTCGGTTTGTTGTACCCATATGTACTTTAAATTTTAAAAGTAGGGGATACAAAATAATTTCTGGAAAAAATACCCTTACCAAAAAAATAATAATAATTTCTGGAAAAAATAGAATTCATCCGGAGGGCTCATCTAGCTATGCATAAGAATACAACTTTCTCTCAAAAACGTATATTGAAGTTCAAGAAATATTGGATTCCAATTTGTTGCTATGGAAAAGCAAGAGAAACAAGCAATGGGAAAAGAAAACTTCAATGATTTGAAAAACAACTTTCTAATCCACGATTGAGCAACATCTTCACCGAAAACTAGGGCTGTGCATGGCTAAAGTTCAGGGCTTGTCACGACGTCACGTGACTAAGGCAACTCGCACATACATATGGGACATCCCGTGCTGTTCTCGAGCCACTCGACGATGCAATCTCCGTGGTAAACGTGGGAGCAATGCATGCGAGCTCCTTTCGAACCCGCGCCGATCTCCCTCGTGCAAATCACGCAATCCATTGGCTTCCCCGTGATCACCACCTTCTCCAGTCCCTCCACCGTCACCCACCACTCCTCGTCGTTGTTAGGATCCACGCACGAGATAAAGACGCCCATTGGCAGGACCTTCAAGTCCCTGTCGCTCGCCATGGCTATCGCTTGGCTCAATATCTTTTCCACCATGAAATCGTGATCTCCTTCGGAAGGTACTCCCATTTCACTGAGTATGCCCCGCATGACGTGCTTCGCCATAGGATCATGCAGCAAAGCATCCTCATCTATAAGGAACACCCTCTTCTCCTGCCTGGAAGTTCGGACGATGGCCCGAGCGGTGAACCGAGACGCGGCATCGGGGAGCAGATACACAAACTTGACTTCAACTTCCAAGTGGTAGAAGCGAAATCCCCCCAGCACGACTCTGGGTTGATCAAAGTCTGGTATTTGAAACGTTTCGCAAACGGGTTCAGGCAACTCATCACCTTCCATGGCTTCTTTTGGGGATCAAAAGGAGAATGCCAGAGAGATGAGCCTGTAGTTTCTGCCGGTATCTGATGCGAGTTCTCGTATCTAGTTTTTCTCGAAACTGAGTATGGGCTTTGCTTATATAGTGCGGTGAGTTCGTAGATGTTAGATAGGTGTGGTTAAATTAGGCAGTCGAATCCTGCTGCGACTTGGAGTTCTGGTTTCGTTAGGATATTGTAGGAAAGTTTTTAGTAGTAATTAGGACACCGATGCAAGGAGCTTTAATTGAAACGTGTGATTTGAAAAGTGTGAGAAAAGGAAAGTTTCCAGTGTAATTAAATACTTATTCCCATTTTTCCCTTCGTGACAAGTTTTGTGTGTATTTTTTAAATTTTTTTACTTTTTAATGTAATGTAATTTAATTAAGATTTGAATTAAAAAAATTAAAATTTGGACCAAAACGAAATGCTTTAATTAAGTAAACGACGACACGTATAGTTCAAATATAATTTAAAAAAATCACATCAGTATTATCCATTAGCTATATAAGACAGAGCTAACCGAATGACTTAACTACACTAATTTAACAAATTTTAAAACTCAATCGCGCTTTTTAAAAGTTTTAATGCTCGTTACACTTTTGTCATGGATTTTAATATGTTTAGTGCACTTATTCCAAAAGAATAAGTACTCCGACCCTAAAAACAAAAGAAGAGTGAGTACAAACGTACAATCGTAGGCCAGTTCGAGGCAGTCAAATACTAAATCCCACCACCCAAAACTGGTCTCCTCTTTAGATTCTACCAACTTTAATTGGCCCGAAGAACGGGTAAAAAGAAAGGAAAAACAGTGAATACTGGAAACACGTTCTCCTGATTATTCATACGGCTTCAGATGTTTCAGCACAATGACTAATCATACGGTTTTCATATAGCCACATGACTTGGCTAAACCACCCGGAGAAGAATTAGTTCAGCAACTATTGGTTCTTGAATCAAAAACATGAAAACACCCTTCCCACCGCCTCTATCTCGAGGTGGGTTTATAGAGCGTAAGACGTTAATTAGCCTTCAACGGGCAGCAAAATGAAAACAGGAGCACCACAAGTCTTAAATTACCAAACTTTTATAACACAGTGAGATTGCTTCATCACAGGTGTACTTACACAGTAGTAACACTAGAACAACACTGGACAGATTCTACGGTCAAACTCCCTCGCTCTCTCGCCTCTCTAAGGGAGCTGGAGCTGCCCTTGACGAAGAAGAACCACGTCCGTCGTCACAGGCCAACAACTTTAATCTGAGATATAGGGCCAAACATCCTACTCTTTTTCTGCCAAAAGTGATCAGAGATTAACTATGGTGAGCAACAGAATGCGGCGACTTTACAATAAAATGATGCAAAAGCACCGAAACATACCGTCATAATCATTCCGACTCATCAACACTGTCACTAGAGAGCAGAAAGTAACAATAATCAGAGTGTTAACAGAAAGGCTTGAGCTTCATTTGTATTCTAAGAACCAAAACAATCAAAGCACTAGTTGAAGCAACCCCCACATTGATATCTTGAAAGAACTTCACTAGTGCTCTTTGGATAGAAAAATTACTGTAGAAAATATTAAACCTTCGTCAGGTTACTTTTCGTACTTTGCATTAACCTAATCCAGCATACGATGAAGATGCGAATCTCTTTCCAACAAGAATGATGTACTGTTTCCTATAAAAGTTTCTCCTTGTGCACCCACACCAATGCACAAACACGCACGCACACACACATAGTTTGTGTATTCAAGTGAGTGTCTAATCGTATGCAATGGCAAAATGCAATACCTCATTGCTGATGTTTACGTGCCATTTAAGTTGCAAAGCTTGCCATCTCTCATGCCGCCACCTGTGACCCATAATTACAAAACCCATCACAGCTGCAGCAATGAAGACGGACCATAAGGCATTTGCCTCTTTGGCTTGGGCATACAAAGCAGCAGCTCTTCTCTTCCACCAAGCACCGCAAGGAAGGCTAGAACCGTGTGAATTATCATCTTTAATTGCTTTCGGTGAGTGTAATGCATCTGATGAGGAATCTGGGTGGCCTTCAGAAGTTCCAACCACGTCAGAAGTGATTGTATCCTTCCCAAGAGCGGTCGGAAGACCAAAAGCTGGATCTCCATGCAAAGAACTGAAGGTGGCATCGTATAAGCTCTGCTCTTTGTCAGCCAAACCAAAATCTTGTACACTTTTGCCTTCTTCAAATTCTGTATTATGAACTGGAAGTATGTTATCCTTCTCCGAAATGAATTGCATTCCTGGAAATTCATCTGACAGAGTCTTCTCCTTGAAAGCCCACTCAGTTTCATCCTTGACCCTGTATCGACTTACTTCTGCATCAAGTTGAGCAAAACCATCTTCGCCTTTCTGTTTTTCAGCGATATTAAGACTCGAAAGTTCTGGGGAAGAATTGTTATCTCGATTGGGTAGAAAGACGAAGTGACGAGACATGAACAAACCATTAGAGGTTTCTGGTTCATCCCCACCAGGGACAGTACTTTTGTCATCATCAGTCAGCTCAATTTCTTTTGGACCCGGAGAAGCTGCATATGTTGAAGCAGTAAGTGATACGACTTCCCAATCATTTCCGCTCTCCTTACAGTCCGCCATAGTAATGCAACCTTGTACACCATTAAGCAAGTACAAAGGTCAATAAAGAACTAAGAAGAATGAGTGATTTGGAGTCTTTCCGAACGACTGCAAAAATGGATACCAGTCTATTACCAGAGAGCTTTAACAATGAAATCGTACAGGTAAACACCGGTCCTACTTCGACAGCCACACTCTGCGTAAGATGTGAAGATTTAAAGTTCTGCAGATATTTCACCTATCTTCTTACAAGACGTCAGGCTCGCTAAAACCTCTGGACCTAACATTCAGAATCACACAAATAAGAAACCGCAGGCAAAGGAGAAAAGCTACTGTGCATGGTACGCGGAAGCACAGGTGGATGTGACTATGCCATCATCAATGATGTCGGGTTGATACATTAACTCGATATAATCCATGTTCAATATTAAAATATTACCGCAAGAGAAATCTAGTAATGCAAAGATAGATGAAATCAACTGAATGCAGAACCCACGATGAACCAGCATATTATTCCAAAGAAACAATTGTCTAAGTTCCAATATCTGAAAACAGGTCGACTAATCCCATTTAGCACAAAGAGCGCTTCCAACGACGGCAAAGTAAAGATTCCTCCTAAGCCCAAAAAGTAATTTTTCAGGCAAATTAGAAAAACAAATTTCAATCATTGGTACCTCAACTACACAAACTGCAGAAACGAAGCGGAATCAAATCAAATTACGCGATGAATACCTTGTTACTCATCTCATCCCGAAACATCACTACTCCCTTCCTCACAAGCAACTTTTTTCTTTTCACACGATCGTTTGAGACCTTATCCACGAGGCAAGAGACACAATTCTCTCAAAAAGAACCATCACGAAGCAAGTCCAGATTATTCCAATCGTAAGATCAAAGCAAGAAAGTAAAACCCCTTTTCATGTCATGTCATAGGCAATCAGAAGGACCATCAAAACAACAGTACGCGAGTCAGACCAAGCAAAACCAACGTGCACTCAAAGCTACAAGAAAGAAAGAAAAAAAACCCATAAGCACTCCAAAAATGACTCGCTCATATCAAGACCAAGCCACCAAAAAAGAAAAAAAAAAAACAAGAGCCAGCTTGCAAGACAAGACGACTACGATCTTACAGGAGACTGATCGGACAAGAATCTGCTGCGGTAGAAGCGTCGGACAGATGGGGAGAAACCCTCTTTTTTCCTTACCGAACTTGCCAAATTTTGCTTTGGATGAGTTGATGATGATGAGGAATAAACTGTAACAAGAAGAAGAGAAGAAGTGGGGGTAGAGGGGAGGAGATTTTATACTCCGGTTTTTTTAAGGAGAAGGAGACGTGGGAGTTGGGAACCGGGAGGTCCGGTGGAAGTGGATGTGACCGGGCACGGCAGGTCAACGCGGGGACACCAATGGAATAGATAAGACCGGTGAATTTTAGTGGGAGCAGCTGCCAATGATGCCTCGCGTGCTCGGAGAGGAAAGAATGTCCTGCACTCCAAAACCTCCGGCGAAACTAAACGAATCCATAAAAGCTCGGAAGAAACTTTGGCTTGGGAAACCCTTTTAACTCGGACACCAATGGCACGGCAGGATTTGCGGGATCCCAGTTGTCGCCTGGCCGGGGTCGCGCGACTCAAGCTAGGATTCGGCGTTGGCCACAGGTTCGAGGAGACACTGGCGGCGCCTCGCCTCATCTTTGAATCGAAAAATTCGAAAATGTTTGAATCTCTGATGCCTTTTATCTCGAAAGAATAATGTTGTTTTCACGACAGGGGGTGCGCGCTTTATCTTTATCGCTTATCAGCTTTTTTGTTAAATTCGTAATAATGACCACTTCTATAGGGAAATGAATAAGATGACTCCAACCTATATTGGGATGATAAAGAGAGTTGGAGAGAGAGTGTTCGTGATGTAATCCAGAAATTCAATATCAAAGAATTTTACATCTTCGTGATTATTCATGACAAGAGGGATAAGGACACGTACCTTGATATGAGAAATGAAGAATTCCGATTTCTCTCGCTCGACTCACTTTTTCTTAATATAACTTTCGTTGTTTTTGTGAATTGAGAGAAGATCAGACTCTTTATATAGGCTTATCAATAGATGCCCTTAGTAAGTGTCTTCCATCAAAGCACATAGAATATTCTAATTTCATAAATCTTCATAAAAGTTGCAATTTTTCATACTCTATCTTCATAAAAATTGCAATTTTTCATAGCCAATACATTTCTTTGACATTTAAATAATTATCAAACCATTAATAATATCATGTGGGCCACAATTATGTTTACATAAGGGCCATTAGAAACCGAAAAGGTTATTGCATCTAATCTGCTTTTCTTCTTGTGAAATTTCTTGACTACCACAGGCAACTTTACCTCAGCAGACTAGCATCGTGTCTGATCTAAAACTCATTCGAATATGGGGGTTTCATCCTGCAGATAGAATTGTGGTTTCGTAGCTGAGACCGCTGGGCATGATTCAGTAGTTACACGTGAAGTTTCCTGCTTCAGCTGGAAACATTTCTTTGAAAACTGGAAATTCTCTGCAACACCAGCAAACCGATTGAGAGTAGAATGACGCTAGAAAGCCCTAACAGATAAAAGGAACATTAAGAATCGATTATTGGCGAGGTAATATGGACAAATAATTTGTGCAAAGAATTGAAGGGACTACAAAGGATGCATCGATCAACAAGAATAAATTGCCCATACAGCAAGTTAAAAGCTGGTTTATCTTTCTTTCTATTCGCCTTTTTTCCTTTTCTGGTCCTTGATATGCACAGAGCATTTTAGTGTTCATCTGTTAGAAGCATCATTGAGGTGATTTCTACCATCTACAATTCTTCCTTCAACCGCCCTTCATTTTCTCCAGGGATTCTACTAGGTTTCTTCTCTTTGTGGAGCATCTCTAAAACTTCTTCCAGAGGTGGATCTCCAGGTCGCCGGAATGCTTGATCTCCAATCTTTATCTCATATGCTTCTGGTTGGTCCAGTACAAACTCCTTCAACTGCAACGAGAGTGGAAATATAATTAACCACTGCGACACGAAAGGGCAAGGAGTAATCATGCAGTCCACAAATGTTCACAAATCGAGCGAGTATAGAGCAGAGCAGGGAATGCACAATAAAGAGATGATGGGGGGTAGTTTTTTTTTTTTCTTTCCTGAAAATATGTTCCATGACCTGAGGCTTGACATGATGTTTTACCTAACATAACTCAAGATGCATCATGCCAAGAGTGTGAGCTATCTGCTTAAGATCGCTTTAGAAACAAATTAACTCGAGACCAAATTGCCACCTCTCAGTTATCAAATTAATGGCTAGCCTCTGTGGTGTGGTGAAACCCGATTTGTCAAGTGAGAAAGAAAGAGGTACCTCTAGCGTGTCTTGGCCTTTGACCATGGTGAACATGATTGTGTTAAGATCAATGCCCATGAACTTCACCTCAACAGCTCCTGCCTTTAAAACTTTGGTCCACTTCATAGTGATCTCAGACACCATATCCTGGAAAGAGATGGAAAAGGACTTTTAAAATTCACTGAGATTCTGACTAGTTTTCTATTCGCGAGGATATTTCAAAATATTTCTAGCACTGCAAGTGAGGATATTTCAGAAGCGCAATGATATTTCAAGTACCGCAAGTGTAACGAAGTAGCAAATCAGCTGAATTATTCACAAGTAAATACATTGTCAATTGCTTGCCATACAAATCAACTTTGTTTGACCAAAGCTGCAAATTACTTCTTCAACAGGGCATCTTGAGTGCTCTAGCTGTAAGGAAAAGGAGAAAGCAGTTTGTTTTGTGGAAAATGAACAATTTGGAAAACATTTTCCTAAAATGATTGGTTATTGCTAAGAATAATTAACCAAAAAAAAATATTTTCATTATTGATAACAGCTTATACCTAAAAATTTTCAAAGACGATGAAAACATTGTTCCTTCATTTATTTTTGTAGGTGATACAAGCTATCGATTACAGGAAAATATTCTTCAAAATGTCAATTTTCCACGAAAAAAAGGGACCCTAAAGCATAATAATCCCCATATTCAATGTCCTCTTAGGATAAATAATACCCAGATCAGTAATAAACAGCCCATATTATGGAACTAGACATCGATCTTCAATGTCGGGGACGGCCAAATGTTACTTGGATCACAAAGTCTAGTCCTAGTTCAGCCGAAGAAATGAATCTTCCACTGACGTTGATGTCTAGCCTCCTCTTGTTAAGCTGAGGAAATCATTCTGCCATGAAGTTATCTTTCTGGGTTGAATAGAGCTTAACCAAAAAGTTCTCTCCGAATTCCGATACGATGAATGATTTCCCAACTGAGTTAACGTATTAAAGCTATTCCAAATGTTGCAATCAATGTCACCCAATTGATCTGAAACCTCAGCTAAACTTCACCACAAAACGTCAAGAAGCTAACTACGTGCGAAGCAACTCAAGCCACATATAGTAATCATATTTACAAGCTCAAAACCATCCTAAAAGAAACAGGAAAACCGATACCGTACAACAAAATCACAGCAAGAGAATCAGGAATTGGAAATCGCATTCGCAGTTACCCGGGTCCGAGGAACGCCCAGTCGGAGCTTCACGAACCCGAAGGCGGGCCCGGAGTGACGCCTCATCATCTCCTCCTGAAACCGGCCCAAATCCACGCTCGACAGATCCGGAGGAGGGTCGAACTCATCGCCGGGAGGCGGAGGCGGCGCCGACTTCCGGCCCCATTGCCGCCAGGGCTCGTCCTCCTCGTCGTCGATCACGCCGTCGAGGTCGTCGTCGATGTGGATCCTCCTCCGGGGCGCGGCGTCGGCGGGCCGGAGGAACTTCACCGTGAGGAGGAGGAGGAGGAGGAGGAAGAAGAAGAGACGGGGAAGCGGAAGCGGAGCGGTTTGATTCGCCATTGCTTTGCGGAACGAAGAAGAGATGGAATGAAATGGAATTTAGAAAGGCGGTGGTGAAGTAGACAGTTTGGAGCGCAGGTGGTGAACGACCGGATGTTCCCTCATGGGCCGGGCCCATGAGGGATTCGGGTAATTTGGAGGGCCGGGCCCGTTTGTTCTCTCATGGGCCCAAGAAATGAAAGTTGTCTTGGGCTTCGAGGCCATTCAGGGCCCGAACAGCTCATGGTGATTCGGGCCGTGACTATCGATGCTGATAAATTAAGGCCCAAAAGATACACCGAGCCATTTTGTCAACTCTCCCTCCCTTGAAAAAGTATTTTGTATGGACCATTAGGATGATCGGTCGCGAGGGTGGGCCGGTTCTCGTCTCGGAACCTAGAACCCGCCCGGTTAGGGTCAGTTCCTAGTTTATACAACTGGGAACCAACCTTGTCGGCCATGGAATTGGCTTAGATTCGAGAAACCGATCGGGTGTTTTCTTTTCTTTTCTTTTCTTTTTTCGTTTATTTGAACTTTACTGACATGCGATGCTTCCTATGCCAAGCATTTTATTAAGCATGCGATTATTCCAAGCTTGGACTGTGATATTGCAGGTGCAGCTTCATCAAGTATAAAGAGACATTTGTACACTCCTACCGTCTACATTTCACCAGCTTTCTCAATTTTCATCATCAACAACGCATCTTGTTTCGTTTCGACCCAAAAAAAAAAAACACCGACTTTCATTAATTGACAAGATTCCTTTTAATAAGCATCGTTCTTTGCCATGTTATGTACCAAGACCAGTGCTCCCCTCTATGGATCATGATATATAGACCTTACAAAATTACAACGATGTGGACCCGATGCGAACCCGATTCGAGACAACGCTGGCCCAAGTCTCGAGCCAATGAATACCGATGCAAGTTCACAAGCGCGTACGTAAGTAAATAGTAATACGCACCTTTGCCGAATGTCGCAAAGGTAAAAAAGGCAAGAATCGGGACAAGCATGCGGGCGACATTCTTATGTTAGCAATATGCCTGAGGGCGCTCTTTCCATTGGCTGACGGTAGCAAGAAGCTGCTATCCCGACTGTTTCTCACGTACTAATTATTATATTCTTTTTAATGTGTATTCACGGACAGATCTTTCTAAATAATCGAATCTTTGAGCTGCGAACGTCGATTTTCACGATAAATTGCGTTTGTGTAAGTAAAAGAAGGGACAAGATAAATTCACGGGCCTTAGTTTCCTAGCTCTTCCAGCATTGCTTTCTTGTTCGCGCAATGGAATTTGCTGCTGAGGAAATGAGTTTTCTCCCTGAATATATGAACATTTTAAAAAGAAAAACTATTCGCACAGGTCACGATTTCCTCCCTATTCCAAGAACATAAATGATCTGTAGCTACCTAACCCGAGGCTGCTTCGCAGGTCCAAATTAGAGAAAAGAAGAAGAAGAGAGACTGCTGAAGTCCAAGTGCTCCGACCAAAAAAACAAAAATAGTCCAAGTGCAGTGGATGTGCCATGCCACAGAAAACCACGTGAAGCTCCTCTTTCGCGTGCATTGCATCGCGCCATATGATATCAAGTCGGAGGAAGCCCCACGGCGCCTGCTTCTTTTGGCTACTATATTCTTCTCATCATGTTGGGTCGACCATCCACGGCCAAATTCAATTCATAACTCCTCGAGTTTCATGTTTTGTTTAAGAATTCACATGGCGAATATCATGTTTCGAGTTTTTTCTTTTCTTCGAAAGCCCGCTTTGCTTTCTGTTAAATCCGATCGGATCAATTTCAAACTGGACCCAAAAGGCAAAAGGAGGAAATATGTTGCGGGAACGGAACGTAACATCACACGGGTTCTCATCGAGACAACCTTACCCTAACGTCGTCTCTATCTCATCCTTTGCTCGGACTTTACGGAATCATTGACTGAGGACGTTGGACCAGAAAATGAACCTATGAAAGCTGCCAACTTTTTCGTCCCGATGGCTGTCCTGACAACACCATTTGCCGCTGAGCTCTGTTCTTCCTGATGTGAGACAGAAGGACGAATCAGGATCAGCTTACGATCTTCGCCTGCTCCAACAAAAATAAAGTAAGGTCTGTCGAGTAATATTTTATGTAATTGGTCATTAAGAAGAGGAGTCTTCACCGTGTGCAGAGAGGAACAAATATATCTCTCACAAACTGCACCGGTCCATGCAAATATGACCTCCCAAGTAGCACCAAAACGGTATCCATTGCACACCCGAGTGTATAGGTGCAATTCGTATTCCCAGAGTAGCGTTTGCATAAATTCACTGATAAAGGAGAAAAGTTTCTCCTTCGGAAAGTGCGGTCAATTGGGTCTATAAGGAAATCGCAAATTTATCCGGTAGGATGATGGGTCCAAAGTTTTTCCCCCGCTTTTCGAGATGGAAAGTCAAATGACGCTTGTTAAGTCTCATTAATTGTGCTTCTAAAGAATAGATGTTTTTATTTGAAGTGAATGACCTTTTCAAGATGTGTTCGTATGTGCTCTTGGCCATCTCCATTAGCGTCTCGAACACCTGTTAATGTGACCTTTTCTATATCGTGAACGGGTCTACACTCCTCGAATTACCAACTCCCCCGTTTTTCTTCGTTGGGATATTTAAATAATAAATTACGCGTTCATCTAACAGCTTAAACTTTTAGAATAGTTGGCAATTGTCCCATGAAATCTTTCATTATATCATAGCAGGAGGTCCCTGAGTTCGAATCTTCCAGGCCCCTATCTGTCCCCTCACCATTTTTCTTCGTTAGGATATTTAAATAATAAACCACGCCTTTATCGAATAGCTTAAAGTTTTAGAACAGTTGACAATAGTCCCATAAAATCTTTTATGATATCAGAGCAGGAGATCCCTGAGTTCGAATCTTCTAGGCCCCTATCTGTCTTCTCAATTAAATATTTCCACACTTAATACCAGACTAAATGTAAGAAGGAGTATTGAAATATTTAAATAATAAATCATGTCTGGACAACTGATCGTGGTCCCGTAGAATCTTTCATTTTCGTTTGGCTTGTTTTTTTTACTGCTTGCGCGCTTGGCCGAATCAAACTTCCACTCCCAAGCTTCTGTTTTCCTTGTGGTGATTGACCTTTGGCGCTGCCGAGAGCCAACTCCTTTTGCTCCCTTTGTATTTTCGAGGGATTCCACCCAAATTTTTTGGCTATTGACGTTCGAATTGACAAGTGATTACGATCCGGTCCCACAGGTTCGAGCATCTTATGCTTTCGTCTCTGCATCCGTGGCTCGTTTGGTTTAGAATTTTCTCCGTAGCTGCCGGAACACTAAAGAATCTAAAGTAGAAAAAAGTGAAAAATTGGAGAAAACTTGTGTTCGGGATAAGACGATGAGAACTTAACATTCAAATGACATCATTTCTTGGAGCAAATCTTCAATTGAAATGACAGAAAAAAAAAAGGGACAACTCTTTGCATCGCGTGTTAAAAAGGGTCGTGAATCTCTCTCCTAAGTAAAATTGCCTTTCCACTGAATTGAAAGATGGAGTCGTTCTCACTGAAAAGATCAACTATCCCATCACCCTCAAAGAAAGCTGATTACGTGATTGACGTGTTGACACTTAAATTTTGGTACGACATTTAATGTAATTTGCATAGGAAAATAGGGATTAAATTTTTAACTCCTAAACAAAAATATTTAAATTGCATAACATATAGTTTAGATTCATTTTAAATTTCATTGCATTTTTGCATCGGATTGACGAGAGCGAGCGAGCTTAAAATTCATCGGACAAAAAGCGGGACGCTCGGGAATGCACGGGCCCGGAAATTCAAGACGAGCGGGTTTGGTTGTTTTTAATTTGGGCTTGATTTAGTTTGTTGAATTTAATTAATTCAGCCCAAGTTAAGTCAGTCCATTTAAGTTTAATTAAACCTAAGCCCACTAGGATTAGAGCCCATCCTAATTGACCTAGGATTAGTACTATATATACATGTTTTTAGGTCAAAATTAGGGGGGATGTCAGAATTTTCAGATCAGAAAAATTAAAGAAAGACACGTGCGAGAGTGAGAAGGAGAGAGGCCGTCGCGCATCACCACACGGCCACCGCACGCCAGCGCACTCGTCGTCACGCGCCAACGCCCTCGCCACCGCAAGTCAGCAGCCACGCCGTGGCCCTCAGCCAGCCGTCGCCCCTGTTCCGCCGTCCCACGCCGTGCACAGCCGCTTGCTGTGCCACACCGGAGCCACCGCCGCCGCGCCTGCCTCGCACGTCGGCGTCCCCACGCTCGCCAAGGTCCGTCTCTCCTCCCGCCGCTTGCTGTGCCACATCGGAGCCACCACCGTCACGCCTGGTGTCGCGCCGCTGCCCGCCTGACGCCGCCGTCCGTCCCCTCCATCGCGCCGCTGCCCGCCTGGCGCCGTCGTCCGTCCTCTCCGTCGCTGCTGCTGCCCCTCTCGCCGGAAGCTCCTGATCAGCCACCGTCCCAGTCGCCACGTACAGCCGCTCCTCCCACCCTCGTCGCCGTCGTGTGCCGGAGTTTGCTGTGGCCTTGCCGTGACGCCGCAGCCCCTCGGAGCCACCCGTTCCCGCCGGAACAATAACCCGCCGCCGTTCACCGTGAAACAGCGGACACTCCGCTGTTTATTGTCGCCGGAATAGTGCCCGCAACCTCCGTGCCGAGCTTCCCCACCGGTGATCCCGTCGCCGTGTCGTTGTCCTCGATCCGCAAGCCCGAGCTCGGTCCCGATCCACAAGCTCATCCCGAGACGTTTCAAAATTGGAAGTTATCGGTAAATTAGGTAATGATATTATCCGATATATTTTCAAATATTTAATTTCCTATTTTGAGTCGATTGGAATATTGCATGATTATCTGGATGATCTTTAGATATATTTAGGTGATGTTCTAGATATCCGCAGTATTTTGAAATATTCAAATTAGGAATCGTTTCCTAATTTAGCAACGTATCTGGACGTCTATCCGACCTTATCCCTAAGGTACGATACGCGGTGATACGGGAAATTGTCATCCTATCTATAATCACTTAGATACGATGATAAATTTCATTCACTTTCCAAATTTGAATGATTAATTATCTGTTAATATCTATAACCCTTTAGATATGACCGATAATTCGATTTTTGTGCCTAATCCGAGTTCGAAACAAATTTGGCGGATCGCGTGGTTGAGTTGAGTGTGATTGCTATCTATGTTTATTTAATCGCTTTTCTTTTCAAATAAAACAGAAAATTTTCAAAAAAATATCATTTAGATTTAACTTAGAATTTTGCATGTTTAGGTTTTGAATATATCCTAAAGAATGAGATAATTATCTAGTTTAAATTAGGACTTAAGATGACATGTTTTCCTAGTTTAAATTAGGTGTTATTTTAATCTCGATGGATTATTCACGTCATTTTTAATTTCGAATTTTAATCAAAAATCCCAAAAAGAAATCATTCTAGGGTAGATTAGGTCATCATAGATTGCATGTTAACTTAGGTTATTTTTTAATTTCGAATTTTAAACAGAAAATACCAAAAATAGAAGTCATTAGGTTGCATGTTAATTTAGGCATATTTTCCATTTCGAATTTCAATGAGAAAAATACCAAAAATAATCATTCTTTCGTTATTAGAATTAAGACACGTTGTCGCATGACATATAGTTTGCATGCTAGGTTGCATTAATTCGCATGACATCTTTGCATGTCATTGCATCTAGGTTAGATTTCATTTTAAATAAAGTGAAAATCCAAAAAAAAAAGAAATTGAGTGAATGCTTGTTAATTAGAAATCATATTAGGGTATTTGATGTGATTTTCTAGCTAACAACGCAGATGCTTGCTGGATTCGAGGTAAGTAATTCTTCCCAACTTGCAATTTATTTAATGCTTTGATTTATGGGTGTTAAATTGGTGGTTTGCGCACCCGCATGAACATCTCACATATTAGTAATTAAGCTAAAATGGATCCAAACTGCCTGCCAAAACATTTTTGAAATGAAAAGGTACCGAAAGGGCGTTAGACTAGATCTAGCGTAATCAAGTCCCCGGGCTTAGAATCTCTGGTTCGTAGGAATAAAACATATCTCCCTATGTTTTATTTAGGTTTCTAATCAGCCTACCGTAAAATGATTAGTGGCGACTCCAAGCATGAAAATATTTGCACGTTAAAGAACTTAAACCCTAAGTTGCGAATTGGTAGGGCTTGGGAGGGCCCGAGTTAAGTTCAATCTTAATAATCCATTAGCCCGAGAAAAATGATAAAAAAATTTTAGGGTCGCGACAACGTGTGCAGACGCGATTGGTCCTCGACCCAACAAAGACCCTTCCAAAAGGGACCTTTAGATCGGTACATTGAACCCCTCCGAGCCAATCGAATCTTGTGCCGAAGACGAAGTCTCCGTCCATCTTTAGTTTTTGCACGGCAAATCGATCCATCATCAACATCTGCAGATCCAATGTCACGGCTGGATCAAACATTGTACTTGTTGATTTTGCAGTTGTTGTTGTGATTGGCTTTCATTCATCTCATCAGTCCATCGATCTCATCTAAATATATACTAATTCCCGGCCAATTGCGGTAACCGTAGTTATTGGAATTGTAATTGTTTTGCTCTTGTTACGGTTATTAGAGTTATTGGCCATTGATTAAAACAAGAAACCTGCATGATTGGGTGCCGTTGCCTTTACGAACACCGCATGATGCCATTGTCGATGGGGAATCCTGGGGGCCATGGCCATAAATATCACTTTCGAGCTTCGAATCTTAGTTACTCCAAGTGCTTCCCCCCAGTGAGCCAACAGACACTACCACCAATCCTAAACTAATTACATATGTTCCGGTTTATATTACTTTTGCTAACAACCTCTACTTTCACGAACTAAAGTAGCAAGCATAGTTTCACCATATTCTTTTCTACGGATGTCCTCACTTATAATCAAATCACAAACTTCATCGCACGTCAAGCTCTTTGACTTAGACGAATTATTAATAGCAACATTGTAGTATTCCAACTATCAAGCAATGATAACATAATTAAAGCACGTACATCATATTTAAAGTGAATCTCAACTGATCTTAATTGACTAATGACTACATTAAATTTATTGATATGATTAGCACCTGACTCACCGTTGCATATCTTTAATTAAACAAATGATGCATTAAATAGACCTTGTTCATCACAAAGGGCTTCTCGTACATGTTCGACGGGACCTTCAGCAAACCCGCGATGGTCTCATTCACGACGTTAAACGCAACATTACGAGCTAACGTTAGCCGAATAACACTTGACGCTTGTCTATCCAACAATTTCCATTCAACTTGCTTCATCGAGTTTGATTTTCTTCCTAGATAGGAGTAAGTGCAAACTCATCTGATACAAATAATCTCCAATCTGCATCTTCAAGAAATCAAAATCATTCACATCAACTATGTCGATTCCCACTTTTCCTTCTTCTGTCACCATCGATTCGCTTCAACTCAGCCAAGCCTAACTCCGATACCAATTATTATGAAAAACAAGTGATCAAATAGTGAATTAGATCGAACTAGAATAAATTGGATACCAGATTTACGTAATTCGGTCGATATGACCTATGTCTAGAGGGAGAGCAACAAAGAATTTCATTTTTTTTTTGTAAAGGTAAATGCGTATATAACTTTTCATAGAACCAAGTACAAGCTAAAGCTCAAACCAAAACCCGACCCTAAAGGGACAAAAGCTGTCTAATTAGGGTCAAGAGAGGTCCAGCAAAATTATACAAAAGCAAGGAGCTGAAAAAGAAACAACAAGACCGAATTAAAGAGCTATCTGATCCACTTCGAAGATTGAGGGCGGGAGCCCCCATTTTCTTTGGAAGATACGGTTCTTAGGAGAATCTTGAACCCGTCCCATGGAGATGGCCTTGTCCCTCACAACTTTGACGAGGTGCTTGCGAATATCCGGTAGGTAGATGCTCTTATTCCTGAATAAAGCGTTGTTCCTTTCAGTCCATATAATATGGACTGAAGCTCCGAGGAAGAACCTGGAAAGGCAGTTGGAGAAGGAGGGACCGCCGCAGGCTTCCATAGCCCATAAGATGTGGTCTCGCCAGGGGCGGTTGCGCCAAGAAAGGTTGTATTTGGTAGCCCAAAAGGAAGCCAACCTTTTAGTAGAGGGGCATTCAAAAAAGAGATGATTTACCGAGTCTGGTGTAGAACCGCAGAAGGCACACATAGCTATGTCGATCCTACGGTTTTGGATGAGCAGAACCCGGGTAGGAAGTCGATTGAGAGAGATTAACCACAAGTGGAAAGCATGCCGAGGTACAATATATTGGTCCCAAATGAAGGAATGCCAAGGAACTGGGTGACCTCTTCTTCGAAGGTGGTTCCAAGCCGATGCTACTGAGAAGGAGCCCGACGAGTGTGGAGTCCAAATCGGTTTATCAGAAGTGCTGTCCGTGAAGATGGGCGGTGGTTTGATCCAACTTCGGATAGAATTAAGTACAAATGAGGGTTGCCAAGTGCAGTCATCAAACTTCCGAACAGAAGTATTCCTAGGAATCCTCGACTGGTATATATTAACATTAGTAAATATAAGATAGAGCGGTCCTCTGTCATGCCACCAGTCAAACCAAAAAGAAATAGTATGACCGTTGCCAATTTTCCAACAAAAGAGACCCTGAGCAAGAGTGCGCAAGTCAATGATTTTCTTCCAAGTCCATGAGCAAATAGTGGGCTTCGAGACCACCCAAAAATTAGATTTTAAAAAGGTTGAGTGGATCGTAGCAAAGAATTTCGTTATAAATCAAATAATACAATAAAGATTACAACACACTCAAATCACTTAAACACGTTTCCCAATCATAATTGCATCCAATAACGCACACAGTGTTTAGCCATAATAATCTCTCAATCTCACAATGAAATTACACAAAATCCTAACACAAGATTTTCACGAATTCAAACACTAGGGATGTTAGTCACAAGCAGAAGCTCTCTTTAATGCTCTAATTTACAAAGAACGTCAACTTCTTATTTATAAGCAAGAATTTAGATTTAAAATAGAAAACCCTTTTTAAGAAATATTTATTTTAGAAAACCACCTTATAGGAAACTTCCTATTTAACGAATTATCCAACTAAAAGTCTAATTTTACTTGAATTAGGACAGTTTCCTTCATGGGTTCAAACCGCATTTTTCTGCACATTTTTCACTTTGTCCTCGATCAGCATATTTCTGGCCACTAGGCAGTAGATAAAGGGAGGCATCACCTTCACCCTCTTTATCTGTCTCTCTCCCAAACTCTTTCCTAGCATCCACAGACGAGTAGGAAGAGACCACCGTGCGTGGGGAGAGAGAGAAGTGGAGGCTTTCCATCATCAATGGCTGCCCTCGGGAGTTGCTTGAAGAGAAGCGCCCAGACGCGCCGCAGTCATGAGCTCCTGATGCCGCTCCGATCCCTCTTCTCGACGGAAGCCGTCGCGTCGGACTCCCCTTCCTTCGCGCAGCGTCTCCGAGACCTCCCCAAGGGCTTCCCGGGGACCAAAATCAAGACCCACGTCTCTCAGGTCGTCTCCTTTTTGCAGATTCCCTTTGCTTGAGCAGGCCAATCTTTGCAGCTCAAAAACTTAGATTGCTTTACCGGCCGTTTGCTTGCCATTTCAGTTCTTTGTCCGTTCTCTGTTCTCACTCGCCGTTATGCTTCGCCACGTGTCACTGGACAAGTACGGCGTTTTTTAATCTTTCGTCGGATTATTTTCATAGAGGGTCAATCGATAAATTTTCAGCCTTTTGTAAAAAAAGAAAGAAAATTTTGAATTTGAAGCATTTTTCACTCTTTTTTTTTATTTTTTCCTCTTAGCCGTGTGATGAGATCAGGCTCTTAATTAAGTTTTGTTGAGGGGATAAAAAGGGCCGTGTACTTTTGGTAGCTGTCTGGAAAAGGACTACTGACGATGGACAGATGGAATCGAAACAAGGATCTTGGTACCGTTTCTTGAATCGATATCCCCCGTGCCATGTGAGCAATTGGGTCTAGATGTGCTCGATAATTAAATGTATAATCATGTACTCTTTTATAATAATCAAGTGTATTCTTTTCATAATTGAAAGTGTGCTGATACAATGCTTGATATCAGCTGGTTGGAAGAACTCCCCTGGTATTTCTGAACAAAGTCACCGAAGGATGTGGGGCTTACGTTGCGGTCAAGCAAGAGATGATGCAGCCTACGGCCAGCGTCAAGGACAGGTTCATCCTTCGCTTTCGTCGCGATAAAAGAAATTGTATTTCGTGCCGTTCTTCAGAAAAGACCGCTTCACACTAGATATTAGGTACGTTTATCGCACTCAAAGAGAGGAGTATGTGATATTATATTCATTGCCAGGCCTGCACTTGCGATGATCGAAGATGCCGAAAAGAAGAACTTGATCAGTCCGGGGAAGGTTAGTTGGCTTCTCCTTTGTGCTCATTATTTCGCTCCGCCGGTCTCCGTTTTTCTCGGACTGACTCGTGTGGTTTTTTACCGAAAATAGACAACTTTGATAGAGCCGACTTCAGGGAACATGGGGATCAGCCTGGCTTTCATGGCGGCCATGAAAGGGTATAAGATGGTCCTAACCATGCCCTCTTACACAAGCTTGGAGAGGAGGGTCACCATGAGGGCATTCGGCGCCGAGTTGATCCTCACCGATCCCACCAAGGGAATGGGCGGGACGGTCAAGAAGGCTTATGAACTCTTAGAATCCACTCCAAATGCTCATATGCTGCAACAGTTTGCGAATCCGGCCAATACTCAGGTCGCAGCAAGCTTCATATTTGGTGGTATCTTGAATTGGTTGAACAAAGACAATTTGCTCGATTCATCTTATTTAAGTGATTTGGAAAACAGGTGCATTTTGAGACTACTGGTCCTGAGATATGGGAGGATACAAATGGACAAGTCGACATTTTCGTGATGGGGATTGGCAGCGGCGGCACGGTGTCAGGTGTCGGGCAATATCTCAAGTCCAAAAATCCTAATGTCAAGGTCGGTAACCCATTATCTGATTTTAACTCGCCTCTCGATCACAATACTAAAGCTTCTCGCCACATAGTCTTTGCTAATGCTACTTGTTACTTTGGAATGGCAGATATATGGCCTTGAGCCTACTGAAAGTAATGTCCTTAATGGCGGCAAACCCGGTAAACACTGCGACGCTCACGCTCTCTTCACGGATACATTGCCTTTTCCTTTCACAATTTTCTGAAATGGAAGAGCTCGTAAACAATATATTTCGCTTCGGTTGTTTCCTGCACTACATTAATTTTCTCAAAGAGAGATGTTTCAACCATTGAGTTCCTTATGTCATACAGGACCCCATCATATCACTGGCAATGGTGTTGGATTCAAGCCGGATATCTTGGACATGGATGTAATGGAGGAAGTTCTCATGGTGAGTTTGTCACTTGATATACTGTTTTGCTAGTGCCGTAATTAGAGAGAAGGGGGGGCTGACCGCGCTTAACTCTTTCTTGTGTGAGGCGGTAGGTTTCCAGTGAAGACGCGGTGAATATGGCGAGGCAATTGGCATTAAAGGAGGGATTGATGGTACTCTTTTTACCTCGATAGTTGCCGTATGCTTAGTAATTGCCTTTTTCAATCGTCCTAGTTTAAAGACAATTGATATCTGGCTGCTGAGATAATTTAGGAAGCAATCTACATCGTGCAGGTTGGAATATCTTCTGGAGCTAACACTGTCGCTGCTCTCAGACTTGCGCAAAGGCCAGAGAACAAAGGCAAGCTTATTGTGGTAAGCATGATGCACTTCCCAGAATTGTTGAACCTATTATTGCTCATTGTCTTCTCGCACGAGCATGTTTTTTCTTCTTTTTTTTTTAACAAAACATGCGCTCCCATTGCCAAAAACAAATTAGTTCCCTCTGTGACGCACTTTCTCGCTACACATTATCGTGACTCGCGAGTTCTAATCAAAGATTCTTCGTTGCTTTTCATTTCAGACCGTTCATCCAAGTTTTGGGGAAAGATATTTGTCATCTGTCCTGTTCCAGGAGTTGAGGGATGAGGCCGAGAAGATGCAACCGGTTTCGGTCGACTGAGGCGGGTTCTTCACTAGGAGAGTCGCACAGCATTTTCATTAATATACCTAGATGAAGAAAATGCTTGCGCGAACTGCCATTCGTGCAGCTAAACATGGGTCTCTCGTCACTCTTGCCTCTGTATACTTGGTGATTTTATGTTTTTATTTGGACCAAGTGTTGAATCTTCCTCAATAATAATACGCTCGAGGTCGAAATTACACATGCCATGTTGTCGTTTTCGCTTGCATCCTTGGGATCTCGCCTTCTTGATTGGAAATTAGCGTCGGGTTAGGACAAGTTGTGCTAATGTGACAGCAATGAGGATTGGCTTCGACTTTCTAATGATGCTGTTATCGTCAGGATGCCTCAATCTGGTGGATCACGAACGAGAAAGAGGCCAATCGAGTGGAATGTGTTTCAACTTTTGAATCTTTGAAACACCTTTACGCCATCAAGCTGTGTATGGTAAATCAGATATAAGGCCAGGATAGCATATGCCTTATCCTATGTGGGATTTGGGACAGTCCTCCGGATGTGATATGCCTAGATTAGTCTAGATTTAGCCAATATAAAATCATCCCAAATCCTCATTAGGTACAAGAATTTGAGATCCTGAAAAAAGCCAAAACAAAATCAAGAAAGAACAAAGAAAGCGAGGAAAGATTGAGGGGGCTTCTTGTTTGTCCCCGGCGACCACTACCCGTCATTGTCAATAACCCATCGCGATGGTAACAGTGACTATCACGATGGTGGTTGCCTTTGCCAAGGCCCAAGTTAAACGTCAAGCCTCTATCTCTCTCTCTCTCTTCACACTGCTACCACCTCAAGGTGGTAACGATTACCAAGCGATGACTTTCTCCCTCTCCATTTGAATTCAAGAGGACAATAAACACTGCCAGGTGACACCTCAAGGCCACGATTCCCAAGCAACGATGACCACCCTTTTGTCCTCTCTCACTAGATCTAAGGATATTAGGGGTGACCGGCCCGGTCCCATTCCTACCAAGCAACCAAGACCCGGATAAGAGGGATCGATTTCCATCCAGCAACCGGGAACCGAACCAGAGAAACTGATTTTTTGTTTCTAGAACCGGACCAGTTCTGGAGTAAGACAACGGAACCGGTGGCATGTTCTTTTTTTTTTTTTATTTGTCGTTAATGATCAAAGACGAAATTGAACATTTGTAGCTTTCATGAGATTTTTCCAATTTGTGGCAAAATTTAATTGGAATGAACAATTACTGTTATCTTTTAATTTTTTTCTTGTCATTTTACTCACTTGCTTAAGTAAAGGAAGTTGCTCCAATCTCAAAAGACCTTCCTTTGTGAAATAGGAGATATATTAGGGCTTTTTACTGATTTTTAAGAAAATTAATTTGGGTGGGTGGCTCCACACTTAGAATCGGGAATTGGATCGAAATTCACTAGAAACCAAACCGATGCCCACAGGAACCGCCCTAAACCGACCCGATCCGGTCCAATCTGGACCACTACCTCATGGTGTTCCTATGAGGTGGTCATCATCCTCAGATACCAACATATGGCCGCATGGCATAAACATATCAAATATCCTATCTTAGTTAGCCTTCCAATTCTAGTTTCTAAAACAAGAGAAAAGATCTAACCTACAACCCATAGACGACAGTTAGACCTGTCAAAATGGATCATAAATCCATTTCTTAACCTATATATTAGTAAATGGGTCATAAATGATAGAAGTTTTATATTGGTATTAAATGGGTTGTAAATGGGTCATAAATAAGTTTATAATTGATTTAAACTCAACGCATCTCTCTCGACCTCATTCAATCTTGAACTCGCTCACTCCGTACTCTCATTTCAGCTTGGGTATGAATTTTCCTATATTTAATTAAATATGAAAATGTTTTAGTAATATGGGTCCGATCAAGTATATGTCGGGTTGGGTATGGATAAAAAAAATTGCATTACGCAGAAATGGGATATAAACGAGTTAATGGATCAATTTGGATCAGACCATTTATGACCCGATCTAAACCTGACTTGATCCACCCATTTGATAGGTCTAACGATAGTGAAGAATTCGAATAATATACTGACGAAGTGACCCATAGCTAATCACTTTACTCATCATCCAAGAAATGAAAATCAGCCTCAGATGCAACGAATATGTTAAAAAGCAACAAAGAAAATGGCATTGCATCGTCGACCAACACCAACACACACCTATAAAGACCCCGTTTGGACCTTTGGCAAGCATTCCCAATGCTGGCTTTCGGAGCTCAAAGTTAGACCGGACTAACTTTGGGCTTTCAACATTTGCCAAATGCTAAAACCAATTTTTTTCTTCCCAAACTACCTTCACTAATTCTTTAATATTTTGATTTTGCCCTTTGTTATTACTATTCATCTTCTTTGCGCAAGGGCGGCCAGCTAGAGCCAATGACGCTAGATCAAGACGGTGAACGATCAGCAAGGTCACACGACCTCGGTGATGGCCGCCGGCGGTAGATTTGACTCATCGGCGGCCATAGCCCTTCGTCGGAGCCTACAAAGGGTAAGCTTTTTTCTAATTAAAAAAAAATCCCGAAACCCTTTGCTAAAATAGATTGTCGAATACTACTTAGATCAAAGTAGCTTCACAAAAGCTTTTTTACCAAACGCAATTTGCTTTTTCCCAAAAGGTTTTAATCTTCACAACATTACAAACCATAATATATATGTGCACATCGTACTAAGAACCATCAAAAACAAAAAGAATCGATGACCTGGCATTTCAAACCCAAAAATGGTACTATCCAAAAATCTACTGTTCTGAACCCCAAGACTATCATTTACGCCCCTTTACTCGATGTCCACTCTGAGTCGGACTCATCGTCCTCTGAATCCGAGTCCTCTGAGCTTCCCTTAACGTCATTCTCGGTGTGCATAGGTACCTCAAAACGTACTGGTGGCGGTAGTGGAGGATTCATTGATCCTATCGGGGTTTTGAAATTGTTGGTTGAAACAACCGTGAGAACACTTCTCAGTAAGTTCACTCCTAAACCCCACCTAGGCTATCACGTACCTCCGGACAATTTCATAAAACACAATCATACTCATACACCACATAATCACATAGCAGGCACATCAATTAGTTTACCTGCACTTATCCTGCTTGTGCCCTGCACGTTAGTCATTCTCACATTATAATCAATCACGTACATGTTCAAATTTCATTCTCGCATACTCGTTCTGATATAATCTCATCCTTTTTCACATTCTCACCAGTGAGCCGCGTTACAGTACACGCCTCAGATCCACTGCGACTATCTCATCACAACACTTTGGGCCCGCGTTTACGTACACGCCTCAGGCCATGTATCTTGTCCACGTAACACGCCTTAGGCTCAACACCTACCACCTACTGCGCAACCCGTGTAGAAGTTCACGTCTCAGGCTGGCAGTCTTCCGGTAATAATGGGTATCGTCCTGCGTTACACGCCTCAGGACAGGTTCAATTCCCCGCGTTAAACGCCTCAGGGATTGTGTGATCAAACGAGCATACCACACACTATATTTTATCTGGACCCCACGTTAAACGTCTCAGGATTTTTAGTGATCACACAAACATTGCTCCATGTAAAGTCATATATATCCACATACTCAAATATCACATAAACATGCCCAAATTTCAACTAAAATAATTCAGCCCAACCTTTCAAAAACAATTCCGAATTTCCTTTATTCAATCCATAAATTGACACGCACATTTTTCAACCAACACACCAATGATCACAGCTCATAAACATACATATAACTATCACAATCGCGAGTAATTTTAGTCACAAGGACCCTCACAATTCAACCACGACATCACACAACAATCCGACACATATGCACCACAAATCAAGCCACAAACACATTATTCCGAACCACAAATTCCAGCATGTATACTTCTCGTAGGCAGCCCTTATTTACTCTCTAAATAACCCCCAAACCATCATAATTCCAGCCATAATTTCACCCAAGGTGAACTCGATAAATTCATCCATGAAACAAACCCCAAAATTTGCCGAACACTAGTCCGTTAATACCGAAATTATTATTTTTCTTCCACCAAACGACGTCAAATCGATTTCGGTCCTTCACGGGACTTTCTCACTATCAATTCTCGGTTCTAAAAATCTAACTTGCATCTCGATCGGCCCATCACGGCTCCATGAACAGTAGACCACAGCCACTATTATTTTCTAATTTTCAATAAATATTGCCCGAATTAATTCTTAAGGCCCGCCATAAAATTTTCACTCCCAATTCATTCAATTCTGCACCTAACTTTATACAAATTTCACCCAAAATCTTTCGTCGATACCCGAAGTCCTAAGTTGGGTTTAGAGCACAACTTACCAGCGTTCTAGACTATTGCGGCTAGAACGGAAAGCGGCAACAATTAATTGGGGACGGCGGCGAACAGCGGCGCGGCTTGGCGGTGGCGATTGGCAAGCGGCGATGACGGGGCCTGCTTTGGCCAAGACCCACGGCCTCACAGGGAGAGAGAGAAAAGAGAGAGAGATGGACGGCTTGGGACGGTGGTGGCTTGCGGCGGTGGGTAGCGGCGCCGACGTACGGGCGGCGGTGACCGACAATGATGGCTCGGCGGCTATCGATAGGGAGAGAGAGAGAGAGAGTATACGGTGGGGGAGGAGGGCGTTCATGGCAAAGAAAGAAAAAAAGCAGGGGCTTTCACGGCAAGCGGGAATTGAATGGGAAAGGTGAGAGGAGAGAGAGACTAAATGGGTCTTGACCCAAATAGTGCCACTTAGACCAAATGGCAAAATTACCAAAATATCCATCTCTCTTATTTTTTATCCAACGGTCCAGATCGAATCTTACCCAAAAATATCCAAGGGTAATCTTGTAATTTCTCAAAAAGTCCAAGGGCAAAATTGTTCAATCAAAAGTTATGGCAAAATGACTAAAATGCCATTTGCCCATAAAACTAACCCTTTAATAAATTCCAAGGGTAAAATGGTCAGTTTCTCCGTTTCTTGCTGAAATCGAATTTTTCTGAAGAATTCGAGCACATCCAAAATTCACACGTGTTTTCCGCAACGTCGTCTTAACATTCCATTGTGACTTCTTAATTTTTCGATATCCAATTTGGGCTAAATTCAATAATTAAATTCTATTAAATGTAACTCAAGCAATTCTCAGGCTAACGGGTGACTTATTTGGGGAAATTCGCATATACGACTCGTGATTGACAATAATTCAGGTCACGTGCAAATTTATTCGGCTCGTGACGACTTCGATCGGTATTAAAATCGCAAAGATCAATTACTAGATCTGAGGGGTACGATCGTTTGATATAAGTTTAGGATCTTTCGTCAATTCATTTCGTAGTCCAACGGAATCACCTGCGATCCACTACTGTGACAGTAGCGAACTGACTCTTGACTATCCTTGGATCGGCCAATAGTGGCTCAAAATATCATCTCAACGATTTAATGGTCGAAAGTCAATCCATGATCGAATTTTCTTTAGTAATATGAATTTAATTTTCCGATTAGCCTTTCCCTAATGGTTAGCATCCCAAGAATGATTAGTTCCGGGCGAGAATTTACTACAGGTATATTCATAAAACTCAGTATTTTATAAATTCCAAATTGACTAATTTTTAGGATGTCACAATTCTTCCCCCCTTATTGGATTTTCGTCCTCGAAATTTACAAATCTTGCTACTATTTAGAAATTACAATTCTTACTATTGCTCAAACAACTGGGGGTATTAACGTTGCATCATCTCTTCGTTTTTTCAAGTTGCGCCTTCAGTCCCGTGGTGCTCCTAAATAACCTTGACCATCGAGATTGTCTTGCTCTTTAAAACTCGCTCCTTGCGATCTTCAATCCTTACTGGTCTCTCGACATATGACACTTTATCATCCACCTCTATCTCTTCATAATTTAGTATATGTGTCGGGTTTGGTTTGTACTTCCTCAACATCGATACATGGAACACATTATGCACTTGCGATAAATTCGACGGAAGTTCAAGACGATATGCCAAATCTCCGATCTTTTCTAAAATCTCAAAAGGTCCCGCGTACCTTGGACTCAATTTCCCTTTCTTACCGAACCTGGATAGTCCCCTCATGGAGACACCTTAAGAAATACGTGATCGCCTACTAGAAACTCCAAAGGTCTTTGCCTACCGTTTGCATAACTCTATTGACGGCTTTGTGCTGTCTTCAGCCTTTCGCGTATAATTTTAACTGCCTCAATCGAGTGCTCGACTAGCTCTGGCCCAGTTATAGTCTTTTCTCCCACTTCATCCCAGTACATGGGCGTCTTACAAGCCCTCCCATAAAGTGCTTCGAAAGGCATCATTCCAATGCTCTGCTAGAAACTATTATTATAGGCAAACTCTACTAAGGGCAGTTGTTCTTCCTACTTACCCTGAAAATCCAGCACGCATGCCCGAAGCATATCCTCTAGAGTCTGAATCGTCCTCTCAGACTGGCCATATGTATGGGGATGATACAATGTACTAAACTGTAACTTAGATCCTAAAGCCATCTGCAAACTTTTCTAAAAACTAGCAGTAAATCGAGGATCACGATCTGACATTATTGACACCGGTACCCCATGAAGACGAACTATCTGCTGTACGTACAACTCAGCATACCATCCCAAGGCGAAATCCTTTCGCACTGTCAAAAAGTGTGCCCACTTAGTCAGTCTATCGACAATCACCCAAATAGTGTCATGGCATTTTTGACTTCTTGGCAACCCCATCACAAAATCCATAGTTATATGTTCCCATTTCCACTCTGGGATTTTCAAAGGTCTCAGTAATCCCCTGAGCTTACAATATTGCGCTTTCACCAACTGACAAGTCAGACACTTAGCCACATGCTTAGCGATGTCCGCCTCCATACTATTCCACCAGTAATACTGTCTCAAATCCCGATACATTTTAGTACTACTTGGATGGATATTATAACTGCTACGATACGCTTCTGACAAAATTTCTTCTTTAAGCTCCGCATCGTCAGGCACACATAAACGTCCTCGGAACTTCAATATCTCGTCCTCGAATACTTGGAAGTCTGGCTTTTTCTTGGCCTCCTCCATCTCTAAAATTTTTTGAATCTATGTGTCCGTAGACTGCAACCTTTTAATCTTGGCCTGAATTTCTGGTTCAATTCTAAGCGTAGCCAACAAGCTCGAGACTGACTTACTTCAAATTTAAACTCCGAGTCTCGCACTTTTTCTAACAATGTCCACTCTTTGACCATCAAATAGGCTATGCTCGACTTACGACTCAAAGCATTGGCTACCCGGTTAGCCTTCCCAGGATAATATAGGATTTCACAGTCGTAATCCTTTAACAATTCCATCCACCAACACTGCCTCATGTTTAATTCCTTCTGAGAAAACAAATATTTGAGGCTCTGATGGTCTGTATAAATCTGAAATTTCTCTCCGCATAAATAATGTCGCCAAATCTTTAGGGTGAACACAATTGCACCCAACTCTAAGTCATGCGTCGAATAGTTCAGCTCATGCGGCCTTAACTGTCTTGATGCATAGGCCACTACCTGGCCATACTGCATGAGTACACATCCCAATCCTTTCAATGATGCGTCACTATAAATCTCGTACCCTCCAAGTCCTGACGGAATTGTCAATACCGGTGCTGCTGTCAATCTCTATTTTAATTCCTAGAAACTCCTTTCACATTTGTCAGTCCATTCAAACTTCGTTTACTTTTTCAACAAATGAGTCAACGGTAGTGCTATCGCCGAAAATCCTTTCATGAAACGACGATAATATCCGGCCAAACCTAGAAAACTCCGAACCTCTATTACCATTGTTGGTCTAGGCTACTTCATCACAGCCTCAATTTTCGACGGATCCACTGAAATTCCTTCTCTGGAGATCACATGACCAAGAAATGCAACTCGACTAAGCCAAAATTCGCACTTGCTAAATTTAGCATATAGCGCATTCTCCCTTAAAGTCTGCAAAACTCGATGCAAATGAAATTCATGCTCCTCTAGACTCTTCGAGTACATCAATATGTCATCGATAAAAACAATCACGAACTGATATAAGAATTCTTTAAACACCCGATTCATCAAATCTATAAAGGCAGCAAGGGCGTTCGTCAATCCAAATGGCATTACTATAAATTCGTAATGTCCATATCTTGTCCTAAATGCCGTCTTCGGTATATCCTCCTTTTTAATTTGCAACTGATGGTATCCTATTCTCATATCAATTTTAGAGAACACCAAAGCCCCTTGTAACTGATCAAACAAATCACCAATTCTCGGCAATGGATATTTATTTTTTACCGTCACCTGATTCAGCTGCCTGTAATCTATACACAATCTCAATGATCCGTCTTTCTTTCTAACAAATAACACCAGTGCTCTCCACGGAGACGCATTGGGACGAATAAACCCCTTGTCTAGCAATTCCTGCATTTGCACATTTAATTCCTTTAACTCTAACAATGACATTCTATAAAGTGCCTTCGAGATTGGCTCAATTCCCAGTGCCAACTCGATCAAAAAGTCTACCTCTCTAGCTGGTGGCAGTCCCGGCAATTCCTAAGGAAACACATCGGGATACTCGCACACCATAGCTATGTTCTCAAGCCTCGGCTCTTCAGCCGTTGAATCAACTACTGCCGCTAGGAATCCTTGACAACCTTCACTCAACAATTTCGTTATTTCCAATGACGAAATCCATGGAATTGAGGATCCTCCTCGACTTCCCACAAATTTAAATTTCGGATGTCCAACTGGATTAAATTGGATCACCTTGCTATTGCAATCCATTATGACCCTCTACTTAGATAGCGAATTCATACCCACAATCACATCAAAATCATACATAGCTAGAATCGCTAGATCAAACTTTTCTTCCCTATCTCCAATCACAATCGTACAATCTGGACACCCCATCGAGACTAACATATTTTCATTCAAAGGAGTCGTCATGTATAGCACAACATCAAGTAATTGCGATTCTATTCCAAGCAACTCAACAAACTGTTTCGATATAAAAGAATGAGACGCTCCAAGGTCAAATAAAGCATACGTAGCATGGTTGCACAAAGAAATCATACCTGTGACAACCCCAGATGCATTCTCAGCCTCTCGTCTGGCCATGGCATATACTCATTCTTGTGCCGGTGGCCCATTCTGATTTGCTGTCTAGGCCGTGTCACGCCCCGACCTCCGCGGCACGCGACACCCCGCTCGGTGGTCGATTCAGCAGTACGACGTCCCAGGATGCATCGTAATCGACCCGTTACCCAAAGCAGAACACAAGGCACAAGCGGAAGCGAAAATTTAAAACCAAACACCCTGACAGAATAAACATGAGAACCAGGATAGTAACACAAAGAGATCTAAGGCAACGTACACATCCATAATCAAAAAAACCACCAGAAGACGTTCTTACATCATTTTTAAGGAGAGTAGCAATTGAAAATGAGGTGCAATCAAAAGAGAGACAACAGCCACCGGTAGAGGGTCCTAAATTCAAAAAGTGTCTACCCTCTCAAAAGAAGCCAACCTAGCCTAGGGCACCCACTCCGGATCTGAGCCATCGGACTCGGACGAACTGTCGGGTATCTCTGAATCCTCGCTAGGAATCTCCTCCTCGGACTCCTCGGTATCCATCGGCTCGGCCTCGTCGACCTCCATGGGCTCCACCACCGGATCCTCCACGACCAGCTCGTGATCTATACCTCCTAATTCCTCGTCTTCGGCAGGCTCGTACCAGGCAAAAGGACCTACAGTCTCCTCCTCGTCCATCTCGAGATCCACGATCTTACCGTCCGGACACTGCGGGTCAAGCTCGCCCTCTACGGTGAACGGGACATCCATCGTACGAAGGGGTCCAAACTCGTCTCCAAAACGGTCCCGGAAACACCAAGCTACATACTCGTGAATCTGAGGATGTGTCGTGCCCACGTCTACACTAATCGCAGAATAATGTCTGAAATACACCTCCCCCTTCCCCACCGGTTGTGTGGTCATGATATGCTCGTAATCTAGGGGAATCCCAAAACGAACCGGGACAGGTGGCCTTGTCATGGACGCGGGTCTGAAAGGTTGGGTTATAAAAACCGTGAGACACATCTCAGTGAGTGCAAACTCATAAACCTAAATTAGGCTAACATGCATCTCCTGACGGGAAAAACAAACAACATGCATACATATAAAAGTGACTTAGGCCCGTAGGCCCAAATCGGCATTTCGATGACCCTGCAGGTTAGAAAATCCGTAATATCACATTTCACAAGCGGCAATCTCGATCACGCGTACGCCACGCGCGTGCTCAAAACCTTTAGTGACAATTCCAAGTATAGTTCACCAAATCGCACAATTCAGCACACCGACTCATGCATTCGTATGCATGCAAATGCCACTTATCTCACCATGCTCACAATCAAATTCCCATGGCATCGCGGCACAACTACCATTCGTGTTCAGATTATAGAATGAAATCTACTTAGACACGTCCCATACCATGCCCAGCGGATTCCATTACATAATCCAACACTATGCATCACACGTTAACCATTTATTCCATTACTCGACCCGAAGGCCCGACCCGAAGGTCCGATCCGAAGATCCGGTCCGAAGACCAATCACAACACTCCGTGGCCAGCGTAAAGACGCCCCAGGCCCAGTGTCTCTAGCCCGCGTCCTTCCGCATCGGGCGCAACACCGATCTCCTTTACAAACCAGAGCCCGCGTAAACGCATCAGGATGGTTGTCTTCCGGACGTACCGGGCATCGTCCTGCTCCAAAGTGCATGAGGACGGCACACCCCGCGTAAACGCATCAGGGCGAAGGTGATCACATGTTCACACAACCAGTTTTATCTTAACCCCGCGTAAACGCATCAGGGCATAATTAGGTGATCACATGTCCATGGCATACACGCATTCCCGCACAATTTCCACAAGCCGCATACTTGGCATGCATAATGCGTAGCCATGCAATTCCGCACACGAATGTTGGTGCAATGTACCACGGCAGAATGTCCAAGCAATTCAATGCCAACGTATCATGATCAAAGATCCACGTCATATGCTCAGTCAGCCCAATCAATTAATTTGGGCACTACATGATTACGGCACTTATGACGCACATTGATAATTCACCAATCACATTCCACATTGTCGATCACACGAACACGCGACATGGTATTCTCAATTTATCATGATTGTCAAACCGACGTGCAATCCAATCATTCCGGCCATCCCGGCACTCCAATCAAGTTAATCCACTAATTTCCATTTATTGGACCGTTAAATTCTCGGCATGGACAGCAACTAATTTACTTCATATCAGCCTTTAATTCTCTTCTAACTCATGCGTTGTCACCTACCAATTGTTTCCCGACACCCGCTAATGGCACACAAATTCACCCGAGTCCTAATTAACGCTAATCGACTAACCAACACACCCTAGGCCCGTTTTAAAGTGCATTATCGTCCTAATTAGGGTTTAGAAGTTTTCACCCACCTAAGTCCAAGCTCGGACGACGGGGAATGGCGGCCGATCACCAGTAAACGGTGGAACCGGCGGCACAAGTCCCAAGGGAGCGACGGCGAGCGGCGGCCGGCTGTCCACAGCAGCCACGGCGGTGGCTCACGGCCAACGGAAGGGCGGCGAGCGGCTGAGCGGTGGGGACAGCTGCTGTACACGGCGGTGCACAGTGGACGGCGGCCTTGGTGGCGGACGGCGATGAACAGCAACCACACGGTGGGGCACCGTGCACGGCGTGGACGACGCGGCTGTTCCGACGAGAGGATGAACAGAACAGTGAGTGGCGGAGGGAAATAGGGAGAGACGGCGAGGGGAACAGCGGTGGACAGCCACAGCGGCGGCAGTCGGTGACGACGTGTAGCGGCGAGCAGCTCCGGTGGTGGCTCAGCCGTGCATGCAGCCGCGGCTAGGAGGAAAAAGGAGAGGCGGCGGCGACGGTGGCGTGGCTGATCCTGCAGCCACTCCACTGCATGCAACCGGAAGAGGGAGAGAGAGAAAGAGACGGAGGCGGAAGTGGGGCAGCAGCAACGGCGGCCACGGCGGACGGCGACCGGCGGTGCTCCTCGGCGAGCGGCGGATGAACAGCCTACTTCCCTTGGCTGCCCGGTGTCCAACCCGCTTGCATGCAAACGGAGAGGAGGAGAAATGAAGGGGAAACGGTGAGGAACAGCGGCTAGGGGTGATGACGGTGGACAGCGGCGGCTGGTGGCGCGGCCGAGCCAAGCGGAAGGGTGGACAGCCACGGCAAGGCAAGGCTTTGCCGGCGTGAACAGTGAGAGAAGGAGGGAGAGTGATGGTCTGATGGTGGCGAGGCGAGAGGGAGGGGCTCACGGCGGCAGCACCGGCGGACAGGCGGTTCCGGCGGTTGGCGGGCGGTGTGAGGCCGAGCGGAAGAGGAAGAGGTCGCCGGAGAGGGGAGAGGGAGAGAGTGGCCGGCTAAGGTGAGGGAGAGTGGGCGTGAGAGAGAGGGAAAAGGAGAGAGAGAGAGATGGATGAAGTGATGTGTGTGATCATGGGTTTGCATGGGGGAGAGGAAGAGGTAGAGTGTGGGTTGTGTTTCAATCATGACATGCATGGGGAAGGGGGGTATTGACAAGTGTCACACCCCCCCAAGAATTCAAAATTTTCGGAATTCCAAAGGGTACAAGGGCAAAGTCGACAATAAGTTTCGGTACCGGGACGAATCGCTAATTTTTCGACCGTACACGTCCCATACACATATGGCCAACTTAATTTGGCGTCGTCCTTGAGAAAATCATCCCGTAACTCACGATAATTGGCCTCGAAGTCCGGACTAAATTCCACGATTGAATTTATCAATTTCTCATTTTCTAATTCTCTTACTAACGGGTGGCCGTTTAGGATTTACGCGTATCGACCTCGGTTGCCTGAATCGCGACGAGCTCGATTGTCAAGAGACGAGAGGAATTATCGCTAGTTCCGAGGACGCGATCATCCGGCTCGAGTTCCGAAGACCGGTCCATACTGGCCCAAAATTCTTCCTCATCATTCTCCTAAGTCGGGCTCGACTCACGACCGGGCCCTTAGTCCACGTACTTATTCCTAGTTGGCCATTCCCATCTGGTCAGTATTCCGTGAGTGATCAATTCCGGGCGAGACTTACGAAAATGAAATATCGGATAATACTCATTTTATTCATTCCAGAGATCGAGTCGAATTTCGGGATGTTACAGGCCGCTCCAATTTGATTCCCGTTCCAAGGTGGCGGCAACGCAGACGACCTGTTCTGATTAGGATTGGGGCAATTCCTTATGTTGTGACCAAAATCTCTACATCCAAAACGCGCTCCGCCCCGGGTTGGACAAGGTCCATTCCCGTGTCAACCTCCACAAATCCTACACGAACCATTCTGATTCCAGGCCGACTTCCCAATATTTCTCCTAACGGAAGGAGTAAAACGTCCATTATCTATCATTGGCCTCTTCCCAGGATTACGGTTGTCCCTACCTTGGTTAAACCTCGACCCAGAAGCGACGGCCCTATCCACCTGGTCTTGCTCTAAAATCTAAGCCCTATCAAACATTTCCTCATAAGTCCCTAGATTTACCTGTAACAACTGGCTATGTATATCGGTCCTCAATTTGTCCCGAAATCTTCGCGTCTTATCCTCGGGATGCTCAACCATTCTCGGCGCAAACTTAGACAATCTCGCAAATTCCGCCTCATTTTGATCCACCGTCATCTGGCCTTAGTGGAGTCTCATAAACTCTGCTAGCTTTTTCTCCCTAGCACTTGCCGAGAAATACTTTTCATAAAACTTCTCGGTAAAAATAGCCCAAGTTCGAGCTGTACCTTATGGAAAAATCCTGTCTTTGGTAGCTTTCCACCAATTGTTTGCATTAAATTTATTGATATGATTAGCACCTGACGCACTGTCGCATATCTTTAATTAAACAGATGCTGCATTAAATAGACCTTGTCGATCACAAAGGGCTTCTCGTACATGTTCGACAGGGCCTTCAGCAAACCCACGATGGTCTCATTCATGACGTTAAATGCAACATTACGAGCTAACGTTAGCCGAATAACACTTGACGCTTGTCTTTCCAACAATTTCCATTCAACTTGCTTCATCGAGTTTGATTTTCTTCCTAGATAGGAGTAAGTGCAAATTCATACGATACAAATAATCTCCAATCTGCATCTTCAAGAAATCAAAATCATTCACATCAACTATGTCAATTCCCACTTTTCCTTCTTCTGTTACCATCGATTCGCTTCAACTCAGCCAAGTCTAACTCCGATACCAATTGTTGTGCAAAACAAGTGATCAAATGGTAAATTAGACAGAACCAGAATAAATCGAATACCGGATTTACGTAATTCGGTCGATATGACGTATGTCCAGAGGGAGAGTAGCAAAGAATTTCGTTATAAATCAAATGATACAATAAAGATTACAACACATTCAAACATGTTTCCCAACTATAATTGCATCCAATAACGCACACAGTGTGTAGCCATAATAATCTCTCAATCTCACAATGAACTTACGCAGAATCCTAACACAAGATTTTCACGAATTCAAACACTAGGGATGTTAGTCACAAGCATAAGCTCTCTTTAATGCTCTAATTTACAAAGAACATCAACTTCTTATTTATAACCAAGCATTTAGATTTAAAATAGAAAAACCCCTTTTTAAGAAATATTTATTTTAGAAAACCACCTTATAGGAAACTTCCTATTTAACGAATTATCCAACTAAGAAATCTAATTTTACTTGAATTAGGACAGTTTCCTTCGTGGGTTCAAACTGCATTTTTCTACACATTTTTCACTTTGTCCTCGATCAGCATATCTCTGACCACTAGGCCGTAGATAAAGGGAGGCATCACCTTCACCCTCTTTATCCGTCTCTCTCCCAAACTCTCTCCTAGCATCCACAGACGAGTAGGAAGAGACCACCGTGCGTGGGGAGAGAGAAGTGGACGCTTTGCATCATCAATGGCTGCCCTCGGGAGTTGCTTGAAGAGAAGCGCCCAGACGCACCGCAGTCATGAGCTCCTGATGCCGCTCCGATCCCTCTTCTCGACGGAAGCCGTCGCGTCGGACCCCCCTTCCTTCGCGCAGCGTCTCCGAGACCTCCCCAAGGGCTTCCCGGGGACCAAAATCAAGACCCACGTCTCTCAGGTCGTCTCCTTTTTGCAGATTCCCTTCGCTTGAGCAGGCCAACCTTTGCAGCTCAAAAACTTAGATTGCTTTACCGCCCGTTTGCTTGTCATTTCAGTTCTTTGTCCGTTCTCTGTTCTCACTCACCGTTATGCTTCGCCACGTGTCACCGGACAAGTACGGCGTTTTTTAATCTTTTGTCGGATTATTTTCATAGAGGGTCAATCGATAAATTTCCAACCTTTTGTAAAAAAAAGAAAATTTTGAATTTGAAGCATTTTTCACTCTTTTTTTTTATTTTTTCTCTTAGCCGTGTGATGAGATCAGGCTCTTAATTAAAGTTTGGTTGAGAGGATAAAAAGGACCGTGTACTTTTGGTAGCTGTCTGGAAAAGGACTGTTGACGATGGACAGATGGAATCGAATCAAGGATCTTGGTACCGTTTCTTGAATCGATATCCCCCGTGCCATGTGAGCAATTGGGTCTAGATGTGCTCGATAATTAAATGTATAATCATGTACTCTTTTATAATAATCAAGTGTATTCTTTTCATAATTGAAAGTGTGCTGATACAATGCTTGATATCAGCTGGTTGGAAGAACTCCCCTGGTATTTCTGAACAAAGTCACCGAAGGATGTGGGGCTTATGTTGCCGCCAAGCAAGAGATGATGCAGCCTACGGCCAGCGTCAAGGACAGGTTCGTCCTTCGCTTTCGTCGCGATAAAAAAAATTGTATTTCGTGCCGTTCTTCAGAAAAGACCGCTTCACACTCGATATTAGGTGTGTTTATCGCACTCAAAGAGAGGAATATGTGATTTTATATTCATTGCCAGACCTGCACTAGCGATGATCGAAGATGCCGAAAGGAAGAACTTGATCAGTCCGGGGAAGGTTAGTTGGCTCCTCCTTTGTGCTCATTATTTCGCTCTGCCGATCTCGGTTTTTCTCGGACTGACTCGTGTGGTTTTTTACCGAAAATAGACAACTTTGATAGAACCGACTTCAGGGAACATGGGGATCAGCCTGGCTTTCATGGCGGCCATGAAAGGGTATAAGATGGTCCTAACCATGCCCTCTTACACAAGCTTGGAGAGGAGGGTCACCATGAGGGCGTTCGGCGCCGAGTTGATCCTCACCGATCCCACCAAGGGAATGGGCGGGACAGTTAAGAAGGCTTATGAGCTCTTAGAATCCACTCCAAATGCTCATATGCTGCAACAGTTTGCGAATCCGGCCAATACTCAGGTCGCAGCAAGCTTCATTTTTGGTGGTATCTTGAATTGGTTGAACAAAGACACTTTGCTCGACTCATCTTATTTAAGTGATCTGGAAAACAGGTGCATTTTGAGACTACTGGTCCTGAGATATGGGAGGATACGAATGGACAAGTCGACATTTTCGTGATGGGGATTGGCAGCGGCGGCACGGTGTCGGGTGTCGGGCAATATCTCAAGTCCAAAAATCCTAATGTCAAGGTCGGTAACCCATTATCTGATTTTAACTCGCCTCTCGATCACAATACTAAAGCTTCTCGCCACATAGTCTTTGCTAATGCTACTTGTTACTTTGGAATGGCAGATATATGGACTTGAGCCTACTGAAAGTAATGTCCTTAATGGCGGCAAACCGGGTAAACACTGCGACGCTGATGCTCTCTTCACGGATACATTGCCTTTTCCTTTCACAATGTTCTGAAATGGAAGAGCTCGTGAACAATATATGTCGTTTCGGTTGTTTCCTGCACTACATTAATTTTCTCAAAGAGAGATGTTTCAACCATTGAGTTCCTTATGTCATACAGGACCCCATCATATCACCGGCAATGGTGCCGGATTCAAGCCAGATATCTTGGACATGGATGTAATGGAGGAAGTTCTCATGGTGAGTTTGTCACTTGATAAACGGTTTTGCTAGTGCCGTAATTAGAGAGAAGGGGGGGCTGACCGCGCTTAACTCTTTCTTGTGTGAGGCGGTAGGTTTCCAGTGAAGACGCGGTGAATATGGCGAGGCAATTGGCATTAAAGGAGGGATTGATGGTACTCTTTTTACCTCGATAGTTGCCGTATGCTTAGTAATTGCCTTTTTCAATCGTCCTAGTTTAAAGACAATTGATATCTGGCTGCTGAGATAATTTAGGAAGCAATCTACATCGTGCAGGTTGGAATATCTTCTGGAGCTAACACTGTCGCTGCTCTCAGACTTGCGCAAAGGCCAGAGAACAAAGGCAAGCTTATTGTGGTAAGCATGATGCACTTCCCAGAATTGTTGAACCTATTATTGCTCATTGTCTTCTCGCACGAGCATGTTTTTTCTTCTTTTTTTTTTAACAAAACATGCGCTCCCATTGCCAAAAACAAATTAGTTCCCTCTGTGACGCACTTTCTCGCTACACATTATCGTGACTCGCGAGTTCTAATCAAAGATTCTTCGTTGCTTTTCATTTCAGACCGTTCATCCAAGTTTTGGGGAAAGATATTTGTCATCTGTCCTGTTCCAGGAGTTGAGGGATGAGGCCGAGAAGATGCAACCGGTTTCGGTCGACTGAGGCGGGTTCTTCACTAGGAGAGTCGCACAGCATTTTCATTAATATACCTAGATGAAGAAAATGCTTGCGCGAACTGCCATTCGTGCAGCTAAACATGGGCCTCTCGTCACTCTTGCCTCTGTATACTTGGTGATTTTATGTTTTTATTTGGACCAAGTGTTGAATCTTCCTCAATAATAATACGCTCGAGGTCGAAATTACACATGCCATGTTGTCGTTTTCACTCACATCCTCGGGATCTCGCCTTCTTGATTGGAAATCAGTGTCGGGTTAGGACAAGTTGTGCTAATGTGACAGCAATGAGGATTGGCTTCGACTTTCTAATGCTGTTATCGTCAGGATGCCTCAATCTGGTGGATCACGAACGAGAAAGAGGCCAATTGAGTGGAATGTGTTTCAACTTTTGAATCTTTGAAACACCTTTACGCCATCAAGCTGTGTATGGTAAATCAGATATAAGGCCTGGATAGCATATGCCTTATCCTATGTGGGATTTGGGACAGTTCTCTGGATGTGATATGCCTAGATTAGTCTAGATTTAGCCAATATAAAATCATCCCAAATCCTCATTAGGTACAAGAATTTGAGATCCTGAGAAAAGCCAAAAAAAAATCAAGAAAGAACAAAGAAAGCGAGGAAAGATCGAGGGGGCTTCTTGTCTGTCCCCGGCGACCACTACCCGTCATTGTCAATAACCCATCGCGATGGTAACAGTGACCATCACGATGGTGGTTGCCTTTGCCGAGGCCCAAGCTAAACGTCAAGCCTCTCTCTCTGTCTTCACACTGCTACCACCTCAAGGTGGTGACGATACCAAGCGATGACTTTCTCCCTCTCCATTTGAATTCAAGAGGACAATAAACACTGCCAGGTGACACCTCAAGGCCACGATTCCCAAGCAACGATGACCACCCTTTTGTCCTCTCTCTCTAGATCTAAGGATATTAGGGGTCACCGGCCCGGTCCCATTCCTATCAAGAAACCAAGACCCGGATAAGAGGGATCGATTCCCATCTAGCAAACGGGAACCGAACCAGAGGAACTGGTTTTTTGTTTCTCGAACCGGACCAGTTCTGGAGTAAGACAACGGAACCGGTGGCATGTTCTTTTTTTTATTATTTGTCCTTAATGATCAAAGACGAAATTGAAGACGTGTAACATTTGTAGCTTTCATGAGATTTTTTCAATTTGTGGCAAAATTTAATTGGAATGAACAATTACTGTTATCTTTTAATTTTTTCTTGTCATTTTACTCGCTTGCTTAAGTAAACGAAGTTGCTCCAATCTCGAAAGACCTTCCTTTGTGAAATAGGAGATAGATTAGGGCTTTTTACAGATTTTTAAGAAAATTAATCCGGATGGGCGGCTCCACACTTAGAATCGAAAACTGGATCGAAATTCACTAGAAACCAAATCGATGCCCACGGGAGCTGCCCTAAACCAACCGATCCAATCCAATCTAGACCACTACCTCATGGTGGTCCTATGAGGTGGTCGTCATCCTCAGATACCAACATATGGCCCCATGGTATAAACATATCGAATATCCTATCTTAGTTAGCCATCCAATTCTAGTTTCTAAAACAAGAGAAAAGATCTAAACTACAACCCATAGACGATAGTTAGACATGTTAAAATGGGTCATAAATCCATTTCTTAACCTATATATTAGTAAACGGGTCATAAATGGATTAGTATATTTAGTAAATGGATCATAAATGGTAGAAGTTTTATATTGGTATTAAATGGGTCGTAAATGGGTCATAAATAAGTTTACAACTAATTTAAACTTAATGCATTTCTCTCGACCTCACTCAATCTTGCACTCACTCACTCCGCACTCTCATGTCAGCTTGGGTATGAATTGTCCTATATTTAATTAAATATGAAAGTGTTTTAGTAATATGGGTCCGATGGAATATAGGTCGGGTCAAATATGGGTCAAAAAAATTGCATTACATATAAATGGATCATAAACGAGTTAATGGGTCAATTTGGATCGGACCATTTATGACCCGATCCAAACCCGACTTGATCCACCCATTTGACAAGTCTAACGATAGTGAAGAATTCGAATAATATATTGACGAAGTGACCCATAGCTAATCACTTTACCCATCATCCAAGAAATGAAAATCAGCCCTCAAACGCAATGAATCTGTTAAAAAGCAACAAAGAAAAAGGCATTGCATCATCAACCAACACCAACACACACCTACAAAGACCCCGTTTGGAACTTTGGCAAGCATTCCCAATGCTTGCTTTTGGAGTTCAAAGTTAGTTCGGACTAACTTTGGGCTTTCAACATTTGCCAAATGCTAAAATCAATTTTTTTCTTCCCAAACTACTCTCACTAATTCTTTAATATTTTGATTTTGCCCCTTGTTATTACTGTTCATCTTCGTTGCGCAAGTGCAACCAGCTAGAGCCAACGACACCAAATCAAGACGACGAAGGATCGGCAAGGTCACAAGACCCCGATGATGGCCACCGGCGGTAAATCTGACTTGCCGGCAGCCATAGCCCTTCGTCGGAGCCCGCAAAGGGTAGGCTTTTTTTTAATTAAAAAAAAAACCCCGAAACCCTTTGCTAAAAAAGATTGTCAAATACTACTTAGACCAAAGTAGCTTCACAAAAAATTTTTTACCAAACGTAATTTGCCTTTTCTCAAAAGGTTTTAATATAAAAGTATTTACATTCTGTCTAGACAATTAGTCTTTCATGTATTTCAAAATCTCACAATGGGCTGTTCACAATAACGTTTGAGCAGGTATTGCCTCTTGGTTTCATGTAAAACATAAAATACAACTAATCCAGAAGATTTTCATCCCATCCCATCGTACCTGTTATCAACATTAGGGATTACTGCAGCAACTGTTGACCGTAGCATTAAGTAGATATTGTGACTTTCCAGTATTAAACCCGAAAAAATGAGTGCTCTTTCATAAATCATTTCCAAAAGACGTTCCCTTCAATTGAAGCATAAAACGTAATCTCTCTGAAGTTCACGGTAGTGGCCATAATAGCAGAAGGCAAAATGTCTCCACCTGCTCGCATACACACCACTGGAGCAATGATGTTCACGGCACCTTCCTCCACTAGACTATTACTTTCACTTAAAACATACAATTGGATCGATCCCATATAAGAACATCACCAATTGATAACTCACTTTATGAACCAGCTAACAAAGAAGTTCTCATACGATTTATAGATCATATGGACCGAAACGTTTTGAACTACTAAGGATGTTGGTTCCTCCATATAAGCCCACGTGATCGATAGTCCAACCGAACTTGGATTACATGGTCTATAAGCCATACAATATTTTTCTTATCAGCTACTAAGCATTTAAATATCCAACCGTTCATTCACAAGAGAGCCGACAGTCAAGTTTGTGGAGGAAAAGAACAAATGGCTCCACATTAGAAGACAATAACTAGCAGTAATTTCAAATTTTCATAGTCCAATCAATTTTGTCTTTCACAAGTGAGTATTTGCACTGACATGCCCAAACATACCAACAAATGTGTAACAGTCCTAAGATTATATCACAAAATTGATGAAGCCATTTCAATGGTCAAACAATCTCAACAAGTTCCTCTAGTTGCTAAATTGTGCTGCAAAATCAGCATCCATTTCATCGCCTGGCTTTACTATGGACTCTGGCACCTCACTAAATCAGGTGACTAGAAAGGAAAAGTTGAGGGACCACAGCTAACCGAAAAACAAAATACCTGTCTTAGATGTTGGTTGTCAACATAAAGCAACTTGGTGTGTATCTCAAAAATTGAAGGTACATTGGCCAAAAGCACTTGGACAGTACTGCAGCTTCTACAGCCAAAAGCTGCCTTCTGATGGCGACATCTACCATAGCCGATGATCCAATCCATCAAATATCCAAAACAGTTCTCACTTATGAATACCAAGACATTTTACTTTCTAAGCAAATTCCACGCTGATCAGCTAAGAATTCTTTTGGAAAAACCGATTTGAGAGAGGCACCAACAGAGGATACTCCCAGAATTTACATTTCTTGGCATATCACCTACTCGCATTCTATCAAGTCACTTTTTGCTATTAGCATGTGACTTTGTGGGAGAATAAAATATGGAGCTTGTGGATTTAGTTTCGTGACGACCACCCCATTTGACTGCTAGATTAGTTTCTGCCTCATCATCATCACTGTTAATGTCACTTGGAGAAACCCTGTTCTGGCATCCTCGTCGTTGCAGAAGAAAGACATTAAAGTAGTAGCTTACCAACTCCTCCCTGCTTTTTCTTGGAAAAACTCTAAATATCTGGTCCCAGAAACACTTATCCTGTGATAGGGAATTCATCTTCATAATGGTTGCAAACTTATTCCGTTCTTCTTCTGTCCAAGAAAGTCTTACTTCCTCTCCCATTTTATGAAATTTCCACCGGTAAAATGCTGAGCCCAGTTCAATTTTCAATTTTAACCTTTTCTCAGCGATGTGAAATCTGACGCACTCTGTGGAACCCAGAACCGGGCAGCCGCATGTATTTTGTCTTCCCTTTCCGATAGGATCCCTTTCAATAATAATTCTTTTCTCTGCTTCATTGAGTGGCCAAACCTTGGTCCCCAACCATTTAGAGTCAATTTCAGAGGAAATCCCATTCCAGACAGGTACTGCAGCTTGATATTGAGAACCCAATGGAACTTTTTGAAGATTATAATCCCGAAACAATAAATCTACAGTCAAAGAATTAGATGTAACATCTTCACCGGCATTATTTCCCATCCTTGCCATGCATGTACTAGGACTTTTGTCCACGTTACTTTGACCACTTGAGGAGAATGACTCGGAAAAGGCTTGACCTTGCGTTACCTGTTCTCCAGGCGAAACCTTCTGGTTGCTTTTTGATCTCTCCCTGAGATTGTAGCTGGATCCAATATTATCATCATACATGCGTAGATCTGTCTTCTGATTTTTCTACAAGATGAGTCATGACCTCACTCAAACATTGTATTGAATGGACACATCTAATTTATAACTTAGTCATAAAAATATTACAATGAAATATTAGAATATAACATCATGAGTTGAAATACCGAGACAAAATCTCCAAGGAGAAATTATAGGTGCATTTGGTTCTGGAGAATATTTACCAATTTTTCACTCAACATTTTGATGAAACTGTTTTAGTACTCAACATTTCAGCTTCCTGAAAACGTGTTCCGTCCATTGGATACAATTTGCAACTTTTTGTATCCAATTATTGGTTTCAATCGAGAAAGTTTCATAATGGTCACTAAAACAAAATTCAGCACTTCCAGTTGATGAAGTGGAGTTCAACGAGCTCCACGAAACAAGCCTATGTTCAATAACCACATAAGAAGATAAACCTTTTAAAATCAATGAAATTTGGCAATGCTTCATATTAGAGTTTTCTTATTTCGCTATGGAAAAAAAGTGAAAACGCACTATAGCTTTCTCGTTTTCATGAAAACTGTTTTATGGTTTCAGAAAATTTTAAAACAAAGCGGGCTACCGTTGTTTTTACAGAAGATCAAAAATAAAGGGCTAGAAAACTAATAACCAAATGCACCTCTTGGCTATAGTCACTTTTCACTCAATGAAGCCAACTGACACTATTACCCAATAAGGTGATACAATCTCTGAGGTAGACTCCATGGTCAAAGATATGTACTTATTTCATCGGTTTTGATTTGTTTTTTCTGCTAAGTATCTTATTCTCTACCCATAATTAGGTCCGACAAATTTTGACACAAATTGACACAACCAAACATATTCATGGAAGCAAATGTTTGTAAACTAAACAATGACACGTTCAACAAGAATGATAACTAGTTGCAATCACACAAGTTCTCAAATTTGACACTTGAACAGGAATTGCAAGCCCCACCCCTGAGCAACATTTACCAAAAGGAACTTCTGCACTTTACAAATAATAAGCATCTTTCACCCTTTTGTATGTCCCCCTTGGGCCATCTATCACTTATGAAGCTCTCAGCAAAATATCCAACATGAATGTGTATGGCTAATAATGATTTTGTGTTGGAGGAATGTTAGTAACAGACATGGGAAATACCAGAATACCGTATTAGAAAGATAGAAGAGAAGGAGCAGGTAATACTACTGAGTAACCAGTGAATAAGGAAGAGAACCGGGTACAGAAAACATAGCTCATGAGAATTTGTAGTAGCAACCACATTCAGCAATTGTTAGTTAAATGGCATTATGGAGTAAATGAAATATGCATAGTAGAATTGATAACACTTTCTGGCGTGAAAGTGGGGAGAAAGAATGGGCAGTGCTATTTCCACTCCATTTTGACTAAGACACCCTTTTTTTACTTAAGTGACCGAAATACCCGTTTCTCTTCAATTAATTCTTTCTTTGTTTCTCAGGCTAACTAACAAAACTGACTTTATTTTTATCTTCTCTCATCAATGTCATAATATAAATGCCCCTAACACCCAACAAGATATCATCTTATCCTGCCTCATGTTATCACTTGGCCTAGAGAAGGTTGTTAATTTTAATTTATGGTCTCGTATGTTTAATCACAAAAGCTACATAGAAGATTAGGAATTTCTATTTATGACGGCTTATGAACACACAATTAATTGACTATTTTTCATCAAATAGTTTGAGTGAAACTACATTTCAAAGTTAAAATTAAATTTCGATCTAATTATCTAGTCGATCGTGATCAAAATGGAAAAAAAATTATGTAAATATGGAAAAGGTTGATTTGTTAGAAACATGATAAAAAATTTAATATGTTTATATTTAGATTGTTGCAAAACAAAAGATAAGCACACAAAAGGTGAAAAAGAAAACTTCTTGCTCTTCAACTTCTACCATGAAGAAAGTAATTAATACCGATTGTAGATGCAATCTCAGAACAAGTGGATCAAAACTTTAAAATATGCTTAAAACTTCCCTTTTAAATATTTTGATGTGAATTTAAAAATGAATAAGTTGTAACTAAATTTTCAACCCCCATCTTGCAATTCCGATTAAAATGTGAAAAGCTCAAAATAAAGTACAAAATAACTTTAGAAACCTACAGACTTATTCCAGAAAAACACCCATAGTCAAGATTAGCTTTAAATTAGATTGAAAATTTATTTTCAACTTTAAAATATAGATTTGCTCAAATTATTTGAATGAAAAATAGGCAATTAATTGTGTATTCACAAGCCATCATAATTAGAACTTTCTAATCTTCTATATAACTTTTGTGATTAAAAATGACACCATAAATTAAAAATTAACTTCATTAGGCAAAGTGATAACAGGGTGTAGGATAAAACGATATCTTCAAATTTATGTTGTAAGCCGATGAGAGAGATAACAGAAATAAAGTGAGTTTTGTTGGTTAGCCTACTGTTTATTCAAAAGCCATCATAAATAGTGCTTTCTAATCTTCTAAATAACTTTTGTGATTAAAAATAAGAGACTATAAATTAAAAATTAACAACTCCTCTAGGTAAAGCGGTAAAATGATATCTTCGCATTTATATTGTGAAACTGATTAGAGAGAAGATAAAAAATAAAGTTAATTTTGTTAGTTAGCCTGATAAACAAAAAACATTACATTGAAGAAAGAGAGAGAGCAAAGGGTTTTTCTATCTAAAACCCAAAAAAACCCTGTCTTAGCCAGAATAGGGGGAGGGGGGGTATAGCACCAATCCAAGAAATCTTCAAAACATCAGATGGAGTCATGAATTACATGCATCGGTCATTCACCTCCATTTAAATATAAAACATCGGCTACAGCATTGATTAACATGCTATTATTTGACCTTCGCTTCTATTCATGAGTAGATTCTCTTTTAAGACTTTAAACTGTAGAGAAACCCACCAAATTTATCACAAAAAGAGTACTCATACTAGTACAGACACGAGTGCAAAATTGGAGGTGAGCATGATCTTTCAACATCGATAGACAAAATTATCTGCTAAAGCACACTTAGAGGAGTTTTGACCAAAAAAAGGACTAAAGAATAGTTAAAACTGATGAAGAATCCCCTTAGTTGAATCAGGGTCATTCACCCTAAAGAAAAAACCCCAAAACATGGCTTAAATCATGAATCTGCATCCAAGAATCAGCAATAAACTCCATTGAATAAACCCAATGCAACACTCAATGGAAGATTTCAAGACACACTTACAGTCAGATAGCTTATCGAGATCAAACAAGCCGTGGGATGATAGTCTACCTGCCAAGTTACAGGTCCCATGTCCTTGCCATCGTCTCGTCTATGGATCATAGCTTCACGTGCCAACAACACCTGCTTCCACAATACTTCATTCCCATAAGACTTCCATTTTGACTTCTCTGGCAAAGCACCTAATCCCGAAGCGCATGGATCTTTGGCAAATTTAGTCAACCATTGAAGCATACCCAAAAATGGCGAGTTTTTCCTCTTAAGACGAGACACCTCGTCATTAAACACCTTTCTATCCAGAATCATTACATTGTCGTCATCGTCGTCATTAAACGATGTCTGAGAACCCGATTGAGCAACCACACATCCCTTCTCATCATCGGCTGAACTTACAGTTCTCTCGTCCTTCTTCTGGTCCAAGTTTACCGAGTCTTGATCAACGATCTCATAATGCTTCCTCTTCCTAGTACCGTCCCGTTGCTTACCACCCGTGGACGCCAGCAAATCACTTCTACTGTTCAAATCCCCATTGTCATGCAGCTCCCCACGGTTCACCGAAGTTAACTCGCTCTCTTTGGAGTCCATATGCATAAATCCCTCATCCTCAACACACATCATCAACTCGAAAAAAAAAAAAAATACAAAACGCGCTCGCACTAACCCGCCGAGGCAGCCCAGCAAATCTTACACAGACAGCACACCTCCTAGCTCAAACGAAGAACGGCATTACCAGCAGACAAAGGCACCGGAGCATTCCGATTCGGCTTCCGCGAGGCTCAGGCGCTTTACGCCGGCCACCACCACCCCCCCGCCGCCGCCCCCCCTGCGACGAAACACCTCAGCTCAAGACACGCAAGCAAGCGAAAAACAGACACGGGCACACCGCATTTCTCTCGGACCCGAAAACATTCAGCTCAAAGCAGAGGTCGGGAAACGACGGGACCCAGGAATCACGGGATCGAGCAGATCGCGACGGACCGTACAGATTCGGCAACTGTGGGTTTTTGGCGGGAAGAGGGGGACGATCTAGGGCTCCTTCGGAGGCTTCCGCTTTTGGACCCTCCTCTCTCTCTCTCCCCCCCACCCTCTCTTAGCTGCGCACGTTTTGGAAGCGAAGGGGAACAGAGAGAGGGAGAGCGACAGGAACGTGAAAAGGAGCAAATTCAAAATTCAATTCTCTCTCTCTCTCTCTCAACAGATGCAGGCAGACCCACCCTCCCATCGCAGAGCGAGAACCCAAAAGACCCCAAAACCCCTCTTTATAAAAAAAAAAAAAAGGGGGGGGGGGGGTCGTGATGAGGGGGAGGGTGGCGAGGGGAGCGAGAGACCATTCTCTTTTTTACCTTCGCGGAAGTTCTCTCTGGGGAGAACCTGGGCCTTCTTTCGGCGTTGTTTCGGCCTCTTCGCAAACAGCTGTGCCTACTCCTACGGAAGCCTCTTTCGTGCGTCTTCCCTTTTTGGCGACGAGGAAGATGGGAAAGGGGAGCGCTCTCGAAAAGCCGAAGGCCTTACCTCTGGGAGAGGGGCCCCTTTTATAGTACGACGAGTGTGGGGGGGTTGATGATTGACTAACCCTTGGTTAGTAATTAACCCTGGTTGGTTTTGTATGTAGGGTATGTATCGCTTTGTGTAGGGTGTGTAGAATGTGGAAGGTTTAAAGGGTCAAAAGCGATTTTCGAGGAGATGGTGGTGGGGGTAGAAGATTGGGGAAGATATTTCGTGTATCGGTAACTGCGCATGCACCTGTGGCAGCAGGTGATGACGTGTAGCGCCGGGGTCTTGTTATCTTGCACGAGTTTATGTATCCTCTCGTCTCGAGCAATACAACTTAGGCTGCATCGGATCGTTCGAATTCATATTAGGACAGGGCAAAATAAAGCGAAATTAGAAAGTTTTTAAGCATCTTCCAAGTTAGAGAAGATCTCATCATATGTTTAGTGTAATTTAGGAATTCATTGAATTGAAAATTTTTGAAAATACTCCGCCGGGTCGAGAAGCTGCCACCCCTCCACTTCTGACACTCCCCGGAGTGCCTCGAATAAGTGGCCCTCTTGTCTATACAATTTGTGCGAAAATGGTCACAACCCCCTATCCGCATCACAGAGATGAAGAGTTAAATCTCGCCGGGATCGATTCGGGTTGGCTTTTAGTTGGAAACCTGGCCCTCCACTTCGGCCGTGGTTGAATTGCTCACTCGAGGACCTGCGAAAGAGCATCATTCACTCACCTGATGCGGATTGACCCAAAAACAAGAGTTCCCATTAAGAAATGCTCAAAAAAGAAGTTGCAGTTGAACATGGATAGCTGTACTATCTTTTGATGGGCTTATTACCATGGAGGTCGTAATTAGTAGGGGTGTCAAAAAAGCCCGAGCTGACCCAGCCCGGCTTGACCTGACCCTACCCAACTCGAAATTTTAGGGTATTTAAGGATCAGGTCTTATTTTCTCTGAGTATGAATTTTCGATGTGGAAATTTATCAGAATCAGGCCAGGCCAGGCCAGATCGAGCCAGGTCGGAGGTTTTTTGACCCAGCACCAAATATAACCCTTCTCCCCTCCCCCCTTGCTCTTATCTCTCTCTGGCGACCGTGAATCTCTTCTCTCTCCCCCCCTTCGCTCTCTCTGTTCCTCCTCGCCCTTACAATGGCGGCCGTGAAGGTTGCGAACATGGCCGTGGTGGCCTTCATCCTCACCCTCACGGCGCTCGTCGTGATTGCCCAAGTTGAGGCCCCGGCTCCGCAACCTTCTTCTCTTCACCTCCTTCCCTGGGACTCTCCATCCAGTTCAGCCTTGACCGCGACAGGAGATCGGAGGACGACCTGATTTTCCTCGCCTCCCACGCCGCCGTTGGGATAGCAAAGTCATTGATCCTGGACAACCCCAGTTTCCAGCATATCCGATTGATCTCGCCCTCGCCCCCCTCGACCCGAAAGCTCGTCGTCTGCTGGAACAAGTCCAGCAACTGCGTGTAGAGCATCTGATCGTTCGAATTCGTCTACTAAGCGATACAACTTAGGCTGCATCTGATCGTTCAAATTCGGATTGGGACGGGACAAAATAAAGCGAAATTATAAATTCTTTAAGCATTCTCCGAGTTAGAGAAGATCTCATCATATGTTTAATGTAATTTAGGATTTCATTGAATTGAAAATTTTTGAAAATACTCCGCCACGTCGAGAAGTCGCCACCCCTCCACTTCCGACACTCCCCGGAGTGCCTCGAATCAGTGGCCCTCTTGTCTATACAATATGTGCGAGAGGGTCGCAACCTCCTATCCGCATCATAAAGATGAAGAGTTAAATCTCGACGAGATTGATTCGGGTTGCCTTTTAGTTGGAAACCTAGCCCTCCGCTTGGGCCGTCGTTGAATTGCTCACTCGAGGACCTGCGAAAGAGCATCATTCACTCACCTGATGCAGATTGACCCAAAAACAAGAGTTCCCATAAAGAAATGCTCAAAAAAGAAGTTGCATTTGAACATGGATGGCTGTACTATCTTTTGATGGGCTTATCGCCATCGAGGCTATAATTAGCAGAGGTGTCAAAAAAGCCCGAGCTGACCAGGGAGCTGGGCTCAACCTGACCCGAAATTTTAGAGTATTTGAGGGTCAGGTCTTATTTTCTCTGAGTATGGGTTTTAGACGTGGGTATTTATTAGGATTGGGTCGGGCCGGGTCGAGCCGGGCCAGGGGTTTTTTGACCCAGCACCAAATATAACCCTTCTCCCCTCCCCCCTTCCTCTTGTCTCTCTGGCGGCCGTGAATCTCTTCTCTCTCCCCCCCTTCGCTCTCTTTGTTCCTCCTCGCCCTTACAATGGCGGCCGTGAAGGTTGCGAACATGGCCATGGTGGCCTTCATCCTCGCCCTCACGACGCTTGCCATGACCGCCCAAGTCAAGGCCCCGACTCCGTAGCCTTCTTCTCTTCGCCTCCTTCCCTGGGACTCTCCATCCAGTTCAGCCTCGACCACGACAGGAGATTGGAGGACGACCTGATCTTCCTTGCCTCCCACGCCGCCATCGGGATAGCGAAGTCGTCGATCCTGGACAGCCCCAGCTTCTGGCATATCCGATTGATCTCGCCCTCGCCCCCCCTCGACCCGAAAGCTCGTCCGCCGGAACAAGTCTAGCGACCATGTGTGGAGCGAGGCCGAGGCAAAGGATGAGGAGTCGTTGGGCGAGTGTGACGACGAGAACACGTCGTAGTCGCAGTGCTTCGCAGCAATCTGGCCCTCGAGCCGCCTCCTCGTCAACCCCCGATTTGTCTCGGACTCCATCGGCTTCGCTCTAGAGAAAAAAAAAAAACTCTAAACCTGACCTGGACCAACCCGACCCCTTGTTCAGCATATATTCCAACAATAGGGTCGGGTCGGGTCAAGCGTGACCCTGTATATTTCGGATCGGGTTAGGTCGGGTATCATGAAAACCCGACCCAACCTAATGACACACCCTAGTAATTAGTGCTGGTTAATACGCGCAACACCTTCCAAAATAAACTCTCACAAGCAACTTTTTCTCTTAACTTTTTATTCTCTTAGTTCGCATTTTGTCCACATATTGTTACAATGTTGTCTCAACCAAACCATTTAGATGATTTGCCTTAAGGTAAATGGGTCACCTGTCTTTTACAAGATCACGAGTTCGATTCACAAAGACGCCTTTTGACGTTATGGCAAATCACTACCGAGATGGGTGATCTCCTTGAAAAGCGCATGCATGTACGTCAAATGGCAAAACCGTGAGACTCGATATGAAAAAGGCTAAAGCAAACAATACTCCAAGTAAGTTAATTCAGGAATATCACAATATCATATCAGAGTGGGAACTCCTCCAGTAGGTGTGTGGTTCGAGGACGAACTGTGCAAAAGCTGGTAGGCCCACAATGACCCGATCAGAAGAGGGCAAGGAGTGATCGCAAGGTGATAGGGTTTAGACAAGGAGCAGCTTCTAACAGTCTTCTAGGATGGCGAAAGGGATAGAAATGAACAAAATTGTGAACCAAACAGGGAGAAAGCATGCTTGAAATATATATGAGAAAACTAGAATTAGCCTTTTGATATAATGGCAAGCTTTGTTTTGTAACTCCAAAATTTAACGTGCTCATGTTAGAGCACTACCTGGATAGGTGACCTTTAGGAAAGTTTCTACCTACACGCCAAAGTACAAAACCATGAGATTTGGTATGAGACGGGTCAAAACGAACAGTACCTTGAGCGAGTTAGGGGGCGTTTGGCAACTTACCAAATAATAAAAAATTTTGTTCTTTTGTTCCCATAATCAATTTAAGAATAGAAATCCGTTTATTAAAATTTTTGTGCCCTGGCACACATTTGCAAAAAATTATTCGCAGAATCAGTTTTGGAACAGAATAAAAAGCAAAAAAAAAGTAGCTTCTTGATTCTGCAAATAATTTTTTCATTCCTGATTCTTCTTGGTTTTCTTCTTTTTTTTATATATGTTCTTCATCTTCTTCCCAGCCCACCACCGGCAACCGGTGTCCGGTCACCGACCAGGGTCAGTGAGGGCAGCCCTCGCTGCCCCCAACGGTGGCAACGGTCAGGTCGGCCTCGCATTGGCCGGGCGAGGCTCGACCTCGCCATGATCTAGCGAGGCTCGACCTCACCGTGATCTGGCGAGGCTGACCTCGCTATCGCCGGGGGTGGCGACAGCAAGGTCGACCTTGCCTTGGCAGGGCGAAGCTTGACCTCGCCGTTATCACGGGTGGCGACGGCAAGGTCGGCCTCGCAGATCTGGGCAAGGTCGAGCCTCACCCGACCATAGCGAGGCTGGCGACGACAGCCACGACGCCCTCGCCAACCATTGCCAAGGAAAAAAAAGAAAGAAATATTAAAAAATTCAAAATGTTATTAATAGAAAGAAATTTTGTTTAGTTACCAAAAGCATTTCTATTCTTTTTCTATTTTAATAATAGAAATTTTGGGCAATTACCAAACACCTTCAAATACTTAGAAATTTGTTCTCGGGCACGGAATCAAAAGGAATCATTTCTGAGCAGAATCTGTTCTCGGGCACAGAATGGTTGCCATGCACAATCTTAATCCAGGATCATCACATTTACTTTCTAAAGGAACAAAAATCTTGAAATGGTTTTTTTCCTTTTGCGTAAATAGTTATAAAAAAAAAATTCAACTTTGTTTACATGCATAAGTGTGTTTTATTTGCCTAGTTGTTTGATTATACGTTATCATTTTCTTTCTAAATCATAATAATGCCTCATAAGGGGTGATTGGGTTGGGTTTAGCCAAACATCGTACTTCATAAGCACCTACATATTTATCCCCACGGGTGGCTGGCAAAATGGATTTAGAGCCCATATTTTTACCCATATTTAATGATGTGGGTCATAAATAAGTTCAGTATTTCGGGTTTAGGGTTTGAGGTTTTCAAGTTTGGTTTTGGGCTTTTGGGATTTAAGGTTAGGGTTTTCAGGATTCAGTTTTTGGGGTTTTGGGTTTTAGGATTTTGGGTTTAGGTTTCGGGTTTTGGGTTTAGGATTTGGGTATTAAGGTGGGATTTGGGGTTTCGGGATTTTGGAGTTTAACATGGGAATATCTTGTGAGAGAGAGCTAATATTGTTTCTCTTTTTGTTCCCGGGAACAAAAGAGTAGATTTTTTTTACTTCTTATTTTTGTTCCAATTTCATTTCCTAACGTTACTAAATGGATTTATGTTCTTTTTCTATTTCGGTGAACAAAAGAACAAAAAAATAGAAAAAATAGAAATATTACCAAACGAATCCTCATTCTCTCAACTAAACCATTCAATTTGCCCGATGGTAAATTGGTCACCTATTTTTTCACAAATCACAAGTTCAATTCAGGTCATGAACAAACCTTTGAATGGCTCGTGCTTCGTTGCTTGGCCCTGACATATCTCGTGTGACGAGACTTCTTGACCATTAAAGTCTTGGTGGGGCTACAGTGACATACTCGCCAATCGCGAACCTTCGAACTATGGGTGATTGAGAGTAGTTATGGCTCAAGTAGAGGAACATGGAAGCCTTATGGTATGATTAGAATGGATCGTCGGCAAGTCGCCCCTCACGCTCTATTGCTAATAAAAAAAATGCATATTATCCTTAAATCTCGAACCATTTGGGTTAGTTTTAAATCTCTCCATCCTACATACTTCCTAAAAAAACAAAAATCTTAAAATATTTTTCCCTTAGTGTAAGCACTTATTAATTGTTTTTTTTACTTTGTTTACATTCGTAAGTGTGTTTTATTTGCCTAGTTTTATTTTATTTTTTTTGTCAAAAGAAAGTTGTATTCATTGCTGAAAAGAAGACATGAGAGGTACATAGAGCAAAGCCCTAAATACTGCAAAACAAAGCTAAGTCCAAAAAATAATGAGGATCAACGGTGCAATAGCAGTGTTTAAGCACACACTATTCCACAAGAATGGATCCGTTAAGTAAAATAATTGATGGTCGATTACTTGATCTCGTATCTTCGTCAATGAAAAGCAAGCACAAGAATTCCTTTTATAATAACTAGGGCATTGCCAGATGGCCGTGCGCGCTTAGATTCGGCTTCCTCTACACCATCGCTGTAAGGAGACAATTAAAATAGGTTGAACAAATATAGATCTAACATTTGAAAAAATAAGTTTTCGTGATTTAGCGAGACGCCAAAACTCTTATGATCACCATTGAAACTGGAGGCAGATAACATGTACATAAACAGAGAAGAGAGGTATCGAATCACCAAAAACATATTTATTAAACTCCCAAATTTAGATAGGAAGAAGATAGCTTTCAAAGCTAAAACTAAATTAGGAGAGTTCAAACTTTTAAATCTAGAACTAGAATTGGGAGAAGAGAGCTCCTAAATCTAAACCGAAAGAGAAAAGGAAGGAAAACAATAATAAAACACAAACAAAATCAACAAGAGAGGAAGGGGAGGGTGAAACTAGCTCAAACCCTCCCATGGCGGAAGGTTGAAAAAGACAATGACGAGTGAACAAAATCATAACAAGGTGACTAGCAAGTATCACCCAGAATGGGGGTGAATAGATGATTCGAGCACTTTTTAATCAATTTAAAGTAGAAATAATTGATCGAGAGTAAAGTTTGAACAATGTTTAGATTTTGAACAATCCTTGAATACCAAATGAGTAAATGTGCAATGAAATAAATAAAAGTGACTTTTAAGGGATGGGAAAATTTGCACACAAGACGTATAGTGGTTCGGCTTATATCAAGCCTACATCCACTCTCCCATACTGACAGCCTACTAGCTAGATTCCATTAGATGATCAATCAAGAGATTATAGAATTTGAGTGATAGCACTCCATGTAAAATAGGTCACTCTATCTTACTTAGTCATTCTTACACAAGGCCTCTCAAGATTGCAGATTTTAGCTTAAGAAAGACAAGTGTCACTGATCAAAGTATGCCCAGACTTTGGCATGGATGATTCTGGATATAATCTCTTGTTTTGCTCCTCAAAGCTTCGTCTCCTTATATACTACTTCACTTCCAAATTAGTCATTGGACAATCTCTAGAGGATCATCTTCCAGTTTTCATCTTGACAAATTTATATAACAGAAGTTGAGTAGCCGTTGAATAACAAAATCTGAATTCCGCTAAGTCTAATCGCCCATAGAACCAAAACTTCGATTTTCATAAGAAAAGCCTCTCCATTTAAAAGTAAACTTGTCTCAGTGGTTGATTATCAATCAATTAAGGATATTTTGTGATATAAATAATCCTTACAAAAAAGACTTTTAAGATCGAATCAATCAAGACTTTCCATTTGTAAAATCCAAGCCAGATTACTAGCTGTGTAATCATTTTGTGATAAAGTCTGGATCTTGTCTCGCATTCAGAACTTAAGTCGGGATGGGTTGTATTATAAAGTCCGAATCTTCTGATTCTGAAATTCTTCATATGTCTTATGTAAAGTCTGAACTTCATGTTTTGCGATAGAGAATCTAAACTTCTCCTTCTAATTCCAATAATGTCTACTCTTGTTGAAGTAATAGTTTGATTTCTTTGTAAGTTTCCTGTACTTAAAATACTTCAAAAGCATTTGTCAGACTTATAAAATCTCATGAATAGTTTTGTCAACTTTAAAATCTATTAAAAGGTTTTTCCACCACATAATGCTTCACAAGGGTTGATTGGGTGGGGTTAGCCAAACATTGTGCTTCGGAAGCACCCATAATTTTGTACCAAGGGATGGGCAAGGGGTGAGGCACATGCTCGCGGGGATGCAACGCTCCACAAGAGAAAAAAAGTCTTTAATCCTTTTATTTTATATATTGAAAGTATATAATTGTTAAAGTTGCATAATAGTTATGAACTATTCTACTTTAAATTGATTCATATTCTGTACTCATTAAAAGTATCACAATTTCATGAGTTTCCATTAATTTATGACTATTATGTATCAAAAATATAAATGTAAAATATATAATAACAATTATGAATTATTCTACTTTATACTTATTCATATTCTATACTTATTATAAGAATCACAATCTCATGAGCTTTCGTTGATATTGTCAAAATTATAAATCAAAAGTATATCATTGTCAAAGTTTTCTTAATAATTATGAATTATTTTACTTTAAACGTATTCACACTCTATACTTATTAAAAGAATTGCAACCTTGTGAGTTTTAGGGCCCGAATGGTAACTATTATGCTCCAAAAATCAAATTCTTGTTAGAAATTGATTTTCGAAATTCTTGCCAGAAATTGATTTTTGAAAGAAAAATCTGTTTGATAAAACATGACTAATTCTGCTCCAGAAATTGATTTCTAGAACAGAAATCTATTTTTATTTTTTTTTATTTTTTGGGCATCTCAAAAAAATGAATTTCACTCAAAGTAGGTGCATAAAGGTATTCTAAGCCATTTTGTGAAGTTTTGAAATTTTTGATTTTTTGATTTTTTTGGGCTCCTCAAAAAAATTAAATTTCACTCAAAGTGGGTGTCCAAAGGTATTCTAAGCTATTTTGTGAAATTTTGAAATTTTTTATTTTTTTATTTTTTTGGATACATCAAAAAAATTAAATTTTACTCAAAGTGGGTGCCCAAAAATATTCTAAATCATTCTGTGAAGTTTTGAAATTTTTTATTTTTTTATTTTTTTAAAAAAATTTACCAAATTTCCTATTTTCCCGAAATCTGACCTTTTTTATTTTCTAGAAATTTTTATGAATTTTTCTGGAATTTTTCAATTTTTATGCATTTTCTGAAAAAAAAATTAGTAAGAAAAAGAGAGAAAATATGGAGAATGCATTCTCGAAGAGAGAAGTTACAAAAAGTAGCTTCTCTTTTTCTTGCCCAAAACTCATTCTGGAATCAAGAATGCATTTTGGAATTAAGTATTTTTAACAAACGCATTTTTATTCCAAAATGCAAAAATTGCTCCAGCATGCATTCCGGAAATTTTTTAACAAACGCATTTCTATTCCGAAATGCATTCTGAAGCAGAATTTCCACTCCAAAATGGATTCCATGCGCGCCCTTACTCTACTTATTCCAATTAATGCATTTGTTTTACTCACAAATAATTTTTTATTATTTTTTGTTAATTTTAATTTAAGTGGGTAATAAGTTATATATGTTGTTATACTATAACATTTGAGTTTCAATATATCACTTGGAATCAAAAAATATATTTCAAACTAACAATGGGGTGGGGCTAATACTGGCCCCGCACCTCACCAATTGCCCCGCCGGGCACTTTTCACATGGTTGCCCCATTCGAGGGGAGGCATCGCAGGGTGCAAATTCTTCATGATCCATGTCCATCCCTATATGTTCTTACCTCATATGCATGTATTTTCATTGTCTCGAATCGATGATTTCTTTTTCTAGTCAAATTGGTAAAGTGCCGGATCAAATTAATCTAGTACATATGTTTGATTGAATAGGAACAATGTATATGACGGGGCTCACTATGAGTTCTTACGATTTTCAATATCCCAAATGTAATTTAGAGCATATCCTAAGTTCATGCAATAATTTCTCAATAAACTACCAATTTTATTTGGCCAAAAAGAAAATAACCAATTCGGATTAATGGTCTCTGCCTTTGAAAATGACCATTTCCTACGGTAAAAGGCATATGGCCCGTGGAAAAATCAATTAAACCTTTCGATGCTAGTAGTATGAACCGTTTTCTCACACCCCAGGAAAAATGGGGCGCATATATGCATGTGGTGAAAAAAGGAAAAGGGTTTTGATAAAGAAAGAAAAATTCAGATTTGAGTCATTTTAAGAATATATAATGTATTTTTTGTCCAAAATGAAGATAATTAATGAAAATTCATTAGCTATTTATGAGATACATGATTGTATTGTCGATCGATTTATAATGTTACGCATTGCATGGCATTATACAGTCACTATTTATTTTAAAGCAAGCATTAACTTTTTATAAAATTCTTAGGTAAAAATTCGAGGTATACAAAGAGAAATTTTTTTTTCTTTACGCTTAAACAAATGCCAAACGGTATACTCTAGCGCTCCGGTATGTATATTATCAACTATATTGATAATTGTAGATTATTGTGAAATATGGAAATGCACAATGATCAACAACTTCAGTTCACTCCGCTATTAAAGACGGAAATACTTCAAAAAAACAATATTTTTTATTAATAGGCAATAGAAAAGGAATATGGCAATGTCATGTCACTAAATGTATAGTGGCTGTTTGGTAAGAGCCACTTATTGCACTCTTACTAATAATTTTGTGTGACCATTTATTTTTACATTAGCTTTTCTTTACAATGAACAGATAATCACGGTAAAAATATCAAGATACGACTTCACTTTACGATATATCATGTTCTACATGCAATGTTTATCCAGGTAATTGTGTATTTGCACACAAATTGCATTGAAAAACCAACTAAACACCCCCATCTTCTGAGGTTTAATATAATTATGTTCTAATTAATTGAATACATTGCTTTACATTTACCTAAACCTCTACAAGACAAAGCACTCACGACCCCACGTTTTTTCTTTGCCTACGCCAGTTCAGATTCTTCCTCGGATCCGCCACCCCATTTACGCATCCTCTCCGATGCTTGCTCAACCTGCAATCGAAGGGCCACAATCAGGCGATCATAATCACATCAATGAACAAAACCCTAGTGTACATATAGATCATGCGCGAACCTCTTTGTTCCAGTTGGTCTTGTAGATGATGATGAGGAGGATGATCGTCTGCAGCAGTGTCCCAAATATCATTCCCAACCAAATTCCCTGCAACCCCATTTGTGTATGCAAACAAATTTTTTACATATTCAACTGTCATTATAAGAAGGAAATTTTTTTGCGGGGAATATGACTTTGAAGAGGGAAAGTTGTTCTTACCTGCACTCGTAAGTTCGTCTTGTAACCGAGAAGAAACCCGAGGGGGAGTCCGACTACATAATAACAAAACAAGTTGATATAAGCCACTAAGGCTTGCCACCCTCCTCCGACGGCAACGCCTGCAAAATGAAATGATATGCTAAATACTAAGAAAATTTGTGCACACAATATATGTCTCCATCATGCTAAGAAAATGGAGAGTTAGGGCCAAATTGAAGCAAAGAAGACCATCTCAAAAGAAACAAGAGTACATTCTGATGACCTGATATAACTGGCTGTATACTGTTGAGCAACATGGTGATTCCGAGGAGGTAAGCTAGCTTAGCGACGGCCCCTCGCATCTCGCGGTCGCTGGTGAAGATGATGGCGAAGTAATCTTTCGTCGCCAAGATTAGTATCGCGAAAAACAGACCTATGATGAAAGACTCTATGACCGTGACAACCACGGAGTACTTGGCAGCTCTGGGATGCTTTGATCCAAGCTCATTGGAGATTCTGACACTGATCATGGAGTACACGTCAATGCTTGGCTTCTTTTAGTTCTTTTTTTTTTTGGAGGAAGATTAGAATCATTTTTAGAAACATTAATCGAGAATTAAGCAGAATTTCGGGAATTTACCTTATGGCTGCATTGATTCCTATGAACAACATGCCTTCCCATCCATTGATGTTCATGCTGGGGAACGCGCGCAACATAGTAAACGACTTCAGGTCATTGACTCCTAATTATTGGTGAGACGAAAAAAAAAGTTTGGGATAATGGCCTTCACATGAGGCAAAGTTCAAGCCTTTTCATGAGATTTTCTTTTTTATAAGAGTGGCAAATCACGTCATATCATCATATTCGTATCGATTGTTTATATTCCAACACATTCTTTCAACGTGATTAGAAAGTACTTTTTTTATGTTGAAAATGGGTATATCTCGGCAAATAGGTGTCGTATTCTCATGAATTACGCCGTGACACAGTAAGCTTATCCAAAGGAAAGAAATCTTGCAGACTAATAGTAACAAAGAGACTCACCAGATTGAGAGTGAGCCAACTGCTAGAACGGGGTCGTCAAGTTGGCCAGTGAGCACAATAATGGTCATGAAGTACCAAATCTCCAAGCACAGCATCACAGCTGAAGCCACCGAGAGCTTCGCAAACTCCCACAGATCCTTGAAAGCCAACCAAGACAGCCCTTTCCAACCATCCTTGCACCACCCCACCACGTACACCACCTGCGCCACCGAAATCCCCCATGCCGACACGTCGTACGCCGCTGCCGCCCCCGCCAGCCCCCACCGGAACACCCTGATGAACAGGTACAGGAATAGCACGTGGGTGAGGAGCGCCACGAACCCAATCCAAGCGAGCACGTTGACCTTGCTTTGTGCCTGGAGGAACTTTTGGGTAGGGAAGTTGATGGCCAGGGAGAACATCTGGGGGATGACCTGGAGGGTGAACTTGCCGGCAAGGTCAGCAATGTCGTCCCGCTGGCCGAGGAACTTCAGGATCGGGGTTGCATAGACATAGAGGGGCAGGATGGCGAAGCATGCCGCCGTCAGGATGATCCATGACCGCTGCATGTACACGCCGAGCATGTTGATTTGCCCGGCCCCAAACGCCTGCCCACACAGCGTCTCTAGCGCGCTTCCCATGCCAAACTGCACAGATTTCGCATTCAAATCAGGAAATCAAAATGAAATGAGATCAAACAAAGGTCTCACATCACAGAATGCAATGAATAATAAAATCAAAGATTTATCAGCGTGTATTGGGTTCTCCAATTCTAGGCTGATGTTATTCAGCATATGCTCATTGACCGAAAGCTAGAATTATCGAAGAGTGCCTTGTCGATTTCATGACAAGCACAGAAAATATGTTGGTGAAAAATGTAGGAAGAGAACACAAATAAATACGAATGCAAGAAAAATCGACAGCTTACTAAGAAACCGAAAGAGAAGTTGGCGATGACGGACAAGGAAATGGCCACGGCCGAGAGCTCCACATTCCCAATATGACCGACAAAAATGTTCGTGAAAGAATTGACCCCATAGTTACACAGAATGTTGAAGGCAATTGGACCCGCAATCACCCAGAGCTTGGTGCTTTCCACCCGACACACGTACTTGGCATCCTCGAAGGTCTCTACAGGCGCGTAGTCCCCTTCGCTGGGACCGAGGATGGTGGTCGGTGCGTGATGGAGGTCGGCGGTTTCGATCACCGACTCACCAGCACTGGGATTCAACGGCAACTCGCCGCGGGACTCTGGTTCTCTTGGAGGGTTCGTTCCACCGGAGTAGTCAGTGCCACCGACTGCCATCAATGACACATTTTCTTTGTTATTCGCGATTTCGCAACGCCCGTTAGAATGTTGTACTCCTTTTTCTTTTTGGTTCTTTTGCCAACTCTTGCTGGAAGTTAGGGACGGAATTGAGATGAAATGCAAAAGGGTGTTTGTTCAGGGGAAAGAAATATGAAACATCCAATTTGATGGCTTTCAGTTCCTGGAGAGGGTGGCTCGGATGTCTTTAGCCTGTTTTTGTTGGAAACGACCTACAAAGGAGATGGAGTTGCCAGGTGGTACAATTTGTAACAACTATGTATGCATTACCCTGGCCATTGAAATATCTCCAGTTAGAGAGAGAGAGAGAAACAGAGAGAGGGGGTGCTGACTTGGTCTGTGGGGGGAGATCATTACGTGTTAATGGTTTGTTCCTGAAAATCTCTCCTGTTTAGGTCGGAAGGTCAATGCAGCCTATGGTCAAAATATTGACTGAAACGATTCGATGTGCTAGATCAGTGCAAGATGGATATTCTGCCATGTCGTGGCAAAAAATGGACAAGCAAATTGTTCATGCAAAGAAAATTGGACAAGCAATTGAATTTTCCGAACATTTCACATGCTTTTTCCACCGAAGATCCTTTGTCTCCCCATACATTACAACCCCCAATTCGTCAGAAACATTACGAATTTCTTTAATACCCCAGAAAAAATTTAAAGAAAAAGCCACCTTATAAGTAGCTTAGATACCTTCAGGAGTCGAAACAGAAGCAAAAGAAACAAAGACTGTACAAGATGAATCTTGCTGAAGGACAATCAAAACAGCTGAACCGGCAATTCCAGATCTCCTTTTCCTCGGGGATTATTATTCGCCTCAATCAAAAAATAGGGCAAAATTATAGATGCAGATCCATGTGACGCCGGAGACTGGAGTTATAACAAAGAATTGAGACAATGGAAACCGAGCTTTTTCTTTACCCCCCTGAATTTCCTGTATAACCTTCAAACAGCTAAACCAGACAGATTATGTACAAGAAGCCACCATCAACAGAACCATTGAAAACGAGAAAATTTGCCTCGGCAATGCAAAGTCGACCACCTCCGCCAAACGCACTCGGTCTTCAGCTGGCAAGAAGAGCTACAAATCGAAGGAATTGTCGAATTCCATGATCTGCCACAAAAAAAAATATAAGCAAACAATTCCATAGTAAGCAAATACAAGAGCAACAATCGAGTAACGCGTGCATAAACGAATGAGTTGGGTAAGCGCACACTAAATCCTAAAACCTATTTACAAAGTGTGATTCAAATCTAAAACTTTTCCATAGAGCAATAAAATTCTTTCAAGTTCTGTACTCAAGAATTTGATGTAAATCCTGTACACATGCCAGTGCCAGTGCCACGTTTACAAAATTTATTGCTCCATTCAAAAAGTTTTAGAAATGAATTGCACTATAAAACTTTCTTAGGACTTCTAGTGCACATATCCCACAAATTCATGATGATAGCAACGTGCTAAGTACTGCCAAAGGTCTGTTTCGTGAAGATAATACCGCAGCAAGGCGGGTCATTTGCACATGATTTTGAAATGAATCTAAATAGGAGATTGTTAGGTCAATAAGTACTCATATTCACAATTTGACTCCACAATATTCTGCAACGAGAGGAGAATGTGAACCTTATCACAGATGGGACAGATGTCACTTCTTTCCATCCACTCCAGGATGCACGAGAGATGAAAATGGTGTTCACATTTAGTGATGAATCTTGGGTTATCCTCGTCGTACACTGCATTGAAGTCAAGTTGCACAATCACCTATTGCTGCTAATGCAACTATTTAAATCCACAAGAATTTTATTTTTATCACCCCCAAAACTTAGAAAAACAGACAATAATTGATAACGCAATTATAAATAGAAAAGGGAAGCACCTTCAAGACAAATGGGACAAACATCCTCCTCATCCGCTACCAAAACATTGAGGTCATTTGATTTAGAAACTTCAATTGCTTTTGGCGAGCCTAACGGAGCAGTGGACTGAGCTTTATTGTCTGGCTCCGTGTGATCTAGGCAAACTGGTTCTCTAACAGAGTCAGTGCCTATTGGTAATGATCTCGACACTGTGTCATAGGGTAAAGGCAGCGGTGGAGGACGAAAATTATCGGGCATTGGTGCCTCTAACTGCAAATCAACTAAAAACCCTGACGTGATGGCAGCAGCAGTAGCATCATGCGATGTGAGGGACTCATGCTCTTCCAAAGATGGAGGATACTGCACAGAAAGGCCGGAATTCTAGCAATGATAATATTCACCAAACTTGCAAATTATCTTTTGAAGAAAGAAACCTAGATATCGATAATCCGAACACAAACTCTATGCACCAGACAATTTCAAAGACAGTACCAAATAACCACTCCATTTACCAATCGTTAGACTAGAAAGTACTAACCTAAATCCCGCACCTTGAAAATGGATTTCCATGCGTTGACCCATGAAGAATACACTTAGAGGTCGTGACGAGTTAAACTATTGTAAAGATACAATACACAGTAAACCAAGTTAAGGCACGAGATTTTGCTGACATTTCTCGATCAAACTCATTATGACAGCCAGATGCGACGCAGGCAGAGAGTATTGGTAAATCAGATGTAGAATTCTTTGATGCCATAAGAACTCTGTTGTCTCTTGACTCTTAAGTTCACAACGGCCCACACGGGGCATCAAGTTCCCAGGTCAAATTCACTTAAATTTCGTATTATCTATTTAAATAAGTCAAAGGCCACAAGAATGGTGGCCTACTTTGCAGGGGTACCCGGAGATGCCCCTTTCGAGGAGTATTGCCCGTGTAGTCATCATGGGCTATGACCTCCACTGCTTAGCAAGATACTCTACATGCATCACAGCTAAAAAAGAATAAGATACAGATGCACCCAAATAACGACGGTGTTAAAATATTGCTTCACAAAATAATTACTAACATAATAATATACAGGTGCCCCATTCAGATGAGCTTTCCGAGTCGAACAACAGCAGCCTCCCATTACAAGCAGTATCCTGTCCATACAATCACAACAAACAGCGCATGCATATTCAGGTATGTAGAGTGAGAGGATAGTCAAATGTGTGAAAATGGTGAACACATGACAGTCAATCAAATGAGCTAGAAAGAATGGTAAACATAGAATCCATTGCACGCTAGACAAATAGAAGTACGAACTCACGCAAAAATCGTTCTGAAGCTCACCAACCAGAGATGCAGATAACTACCATGAAATATGTGATTAAAAATCCTATCCATGACTTTCAGATTGTGGAGTCAAAGCCAAAATGTAGCAGCATGCATGATCACGATCATCAATGATAATCAAATTAGCAAAGTGCCTTGCTGGCAAGTGGATACTCAAAAAGCTTGTTCTAGCTACTAACCCAGAAGCATCGTAAAAGAAGAATCTGAATCGTCCCGGAAGAAAGAAAAGCTATTGGTTACGAAAACAATCTGGTGTCCAATGAACTAGAGTAGGAATTTAACAATACCATAGTATATTTATTGGAAGATCAAACTGTAGTTGCACGAACATTGCGGATATATTCAGAGAGAACTCAATGTCTCCACTTCTGTGCTCAACGGAGTAGAGTAACACGATTGTCCTAGAAATCACTGCAGACTGGCACGACCAGAAAAAAAACACATTCTTCTTTCACGACCTGTTTCACGATATCCAGAGCTTAATAGCTCAATTACGGCTCTTTCCACTAGGGGAAAAACAATCGCAACACCAAAAGCTGCTACATAGAATAAAACATGCACAACCACCCAACTGAAGTCAGGCTCGGCAACTCAATTTTACAGAAAGCATCCGCCAACACGAGGAGCCAATGAACACCCCGAAACCACAACGGGAAAACCAACCCTTTTCGCCTCTCGCACACTCAAATCTACCAGGCAAGGGATCATCGAGACCGGATGAAACCACAAACACGGCCAGCTTATCCAAACCCACAATTCCAAATCCACTCACCGCCCCTTACAGAAGGAGGGCAAGAGGCAATCACAAGCAAAACTACAGCCCGGTTCATCCGATCCGTTCAGCTCAACGCCAAAAGCGAATTCCACGCAGAAACTCATCAATTCACGGCCCGGTGCACATGAATTGCACGCGAGAATCGCTGATGGCCAAGATTCGAGAGAAAAGCAGTTACCTTTACGAGAGATAGAGGGGGGCGGGGCTGCGCTGCGATTTCCCGAGGTAGCAGAAGCGGAGGTTTTTGTCCTCTGGTAGTTGTGCTTTTGTGAGGTTTTGTGAGGTTTCCACTTTCGCGCATGGCCCGCGCTTCTTCGGTAGTTTTTTTTACTCTTCTTTTTTAAGAAGAAACTGTTTGTTTATAACATTGGCTTTTGCTTTCTTATTTGTCCTGTTCAGATATAGGGGAATTAATTATCCCACATGGTTGTTGTGACTTGCCTGACTTCACTAGCGTTAAGAAATAGGACAAAAAGTCAAATGAGAAATTAGTCGCAATCTCGTGGATAGGATTAATCTAGATCTCTTCGATAGTACCCATTCCATGAACTTATGACGAAAGTAAAAAGCCGTCACGTTATTTATTAACATCGAATTAAATTGATTCATCAGGCACTACATTTGTCGTCCTATCATGCACTTCTATGCTATTGAAAAATTAAGAGAAAAACTGTCATTGTTTTGTTATTAACAATTGCCGAAACGAATTCCAAACAAAGAAAAAGAACGCTATTGTATAAGTTTTTGGATAACTGTCGGCTTGAATTTGCGCGTGCACGGGGGAGAGTTTGTAAAAATAAAATCCAAAGTAAGTTGGAAGAGGAGAACTGTTTTTTTTTATATACATATCTAACTTTTACGTGGTAACTTAAAAAATCCAATAGTGAATGATCATGTATTAAGTATGACTGTATGAGAAAGAATTGGCGAAATGGGTTGGCGGCTTAGCACGTGCGAGGGGAGATTTTTCACCTCGAGGCCTGCACGTGTGATGTGGATATGACGTGAGGAATCTTACCCCAAATGAATTCGGACAGATTCTATTATATTGTTTTTTTTATCTTATATTATAAACCCATTGCGTGACCTCCGCAATCTCCCGCTTCCGACCAATTAGATTCTGCCATTGCTTGTTTTTTTTTTCTGTCGAAAGAGATAAAGCTCATTCATTAAGTTCATAGATTAATAAATAAGGGTAACGATACAAATGGTCCATAAATTTTGATCTAATCTGCAATGTAATCCTTGAACATTTAATTCGTTCGATATAATTCTTGAACTTTAACCCAATGTGTAAGTGGTCCTTGAAATTTTAATCCGTTCAATGTGTTCCCTGAAATTTCGGTATCTGTTAAATATAGCTCATGAGCTATTTAATTCAAGATTAGCGACGACATTGAACATTTTCATATAATTCAAGAATTATATTGAATATGTACCGAAAGTTCGGGAACTAGGAATAATATTATACGCTGGGTTAAAGTTCAAGTATCTCGTCGAATAAATTAAAAGTTCAAAGAAAGGAAACATACGTGCTGTTTTCCCTAATAAATAATTTTAAGTTGTTTTAATCATTTGGGCCTAGGAAAAGCCCAAAGTCCGAGGTGGGCCCGGATCATCTTCTTTCACCGCCCGATGAAGCGAACCGAGATTCCGGATTCCCGCGTGGGGGCATCGATCCAATCGGGACCGTCCATTTCAAACGACGGTTGCCGTCCCGTGTTGAAGGGAACCGCTTACTTCTCTCTTCCCTCCAAAAACCAGCCTTTGCCTCACGCCGCTAGTGCTATCCAAAAATTCAAAAAAAAAAATTCAAAAAAGCAACCCACGAAAATTGAATTTCGTTCTTACCAAAAAATAATAATAATAAATTTCGCATTATTTGTTCGAGATATTTATTCCGGCTTTTTACATGCATGCGAAACTCTCTTTTTTTCGTTACATGTGATAATTTCATCCGGTTAAAACTTTTTTGGGTACGAATTTCCAGTGCATGTTGTCTCTCTTGGTTGATAATCGTTGCCACTTGATCAATCTTTTCATATGTTTTGAATCGATTTTGGTCAAATGAGACGTAGAGTGTCGATGTTAGATGGTGACGAGCATGGCCATACTTCTCTGTTCGCTTCTACACAACTTTTGTGGGTCTTAAGAAATTGGAGGCATCTATGGCGTAAAACCGATAGTTAGTCTATTCGAGGTTTCCTTTTTTTGTGAAATGATCGAATTCGAACGTGTCAATTGTCGAGTATGCTAATTGAGACGATTAAGAGTCCACAACCTTGGAAACATGCGAAAAACTAGTAAGGAGACCGTCTGTCTTCTACTCGAATATGAGCAAAAGTTTTAATCAAGACCAAAAGTTCATGATTTGCCCGACCAATGTGGTCCAAGACCTAATTATGCGAGGACAATTTAGCAAGGTCCAAAGCTGGGCTGGGGTGATCTGATCGTTGATCGCGACTCTGCGTTGGATCCATGTCCACGGACAAAGTTCATTGATGGTCCAATGTGGTCACTTTCTTGAATCAACATTCACGAGTGATCCTTTCAGCTTCCTTGACTGGCCTCCGAAGAGTAACGTCAAAATTTCATCTCATGGTCCAAATCATTTGGGTAGTCCAAAAGGCAAACACCTTCTCGAGGTTTAAGTTTGGTCAATATCGTCCCCGGACAAACGCGTCGACAAGGGAATTCATCTCCTTTTCGGTGAAATAAAACCTTTATTTTCTTTGTAGGAATTGATGTCAGTGGCGGGAATCTAATTAAGAAAATAGTCTCTACCCTTTTTCTTCGGAAGTAATTGTAAGATGCTATCTTCCGCCATATATCCAACCAAGTTCACCTTCCTGATCTGATGAAAACTATGTACTCTCCTATTTTTTTTATTTTTGGTAACCGAGGTGTCCGGGCCAGCTTGTGCGCACCTCGACTATTCCTCGGGAGAGACTAGCACAACAATCCAGCACCATGGCCCACCATTTTACATACTCTCCTACTTTCGCCTTTGAAAATAATGTCTTTTTCATCGACTGTATACTTTTCCTGCATAATCCAATGCTTGATTTTTGTCCACAACGTTCTTAATAAGTTAGTTGGAGGGGATCTGGATTGAATGGTTTTTGCCTTGCGAAACTTGGAGTCTAATCAAACGGTCTAGAGAACCTGTCAATTTCCCCTTCCGAATGTTGTCTCTTATCTCACTCGATTACCACTCTTGACACTTATCCTCCTAACCCCCTTCGGTTGATTTACTTCTAATCTAAGACCAACTGCCCCTGCCTCCATCAAGTTAGGAGTCGTGCCCCTATTTGTATACTCAAATTCTACTTGTACCCACCTGCTTTAAAATTTGGCATACTTCGACTGACATCGTCTAACAGCATCTCTAGAAATGTACTTCCTCTTGAACCCAACCCAAGAAAAGTTCGCGCCGAGATGAAAGGCATGCGCGCGCAACTTGATGCTCGTAAGTCCTCGAAAAACTAAAAGGGCCGATGCCATCGACTGCTAATAATTGGCAATAATGGGCCCATGCCGCAGGGACAGCTCCGGTCCTCAAATGGGAAGCAGCATTGGATTCTGCTACACACGTAATCAACGAAACTTGTCCTAGCTGTTCTTTCGAATGTTGGTGAAACTCGGGCGCTCCTAATTATGTCTGTCGCCCATTCATATCGTCATCTCCAAGCTCCCGAAGAGCGTGACGTTTTAGCCGATGATGGCGGATTAGGAATTTTGCTCATCATGTTTGTCCTCGAGCAGCTCAAATGCCTACTTGAAAAATGCAATCGTACTGTAAAATGCGCCGTAGGTTTGACTTTTTGCGTTAGGAACAAAGATGGGTCGCCTTAAATTCTTGTTCTTTTGGTAATAAAAATCAAAAGGGTAGCTGGGGAAGACGTCCGTGCCTACTCCTACTCCTGCATTTGTTGGTTTCTTGGTCAAACAGTGACGACGTGCGAAACTCTAGCTGGGCATTTTTAATGTCCAGCAGCTACTTTTGTCCAGTGGTACCGCTTTGTGAACACCCTATCCCGTCTTTCCCAAATTCACGACTTGATCTGTCCATGCTTAGCGCGGAAAAAGTCGCAGAACTTAGCCATCCATTGTCATAAACAGTTCGTGAAACCAATCATTTCATGCGGTAGGTCTTGTCTTCTCTGCCTAAGTAATAACGGTAAGAGTAGGGAAAGCTAATGTAACGAGTCACATCGTCTCCATCGTGCCTATTCAAAAGAAATTTATAAACTAATGTTCTAATTATGCTCGACGGTTTTAATAAAAGATAATAACATAAGTGGTTTATAAACTTTGACTTACTATATAATGTAGTCATTTAATTTTTAATTTATTCAACGTGGTCCCTCAACTTTTGATACATATTCGATGTAGTCTCTGAATTATATGAAAATATTCAATATTATTCTTTCATTGATTCAAGATCGAAGACAACATATAATCTTGGGACTAAATTAAATATGTACAAAAAGTTCAAGGACCATATTAAACAAATTAAAAGTTCATAGACCACATTAAACAAATCTAAATTTCACGAATCGCATTGCATATTGGGTCAAAACTTAGTGACCATTTGTGTCATTTTCCCCTATGATATAATGTCGTGTTCCTCCGAGACAAGCTAATCACATATACATGCCTTATGAGCAATGGCTCGCAAACATGCGCCATGATTGAGCAAAATTCGTTCTCTTCTTGGAACAAAAATTCGTCTGGGGTGTGAATGACAACATTTCTTTTCATCGGCCCTATTTTTTGCTAGAAATCTATTTCTCTTTCCCGAACCAGTTTCCAGGCAAAAAGTAGCGTTTGATAACGATACAAAATTTATGTTCCCACCTGCCGATGATCGACAAGCAGTGGACGACCGACGAACAGCAGCTACTGGAGGCAAACGGCGGTTGTGATGGACAGTCGGCGAACAGCAACAGTGGGTTGCGAATGTCAATAGTGGGTGGTGAGCAATAGTGGGTTGGAGGCGAGCGGTGGCCATCGAATAGGTGGAAAGGGTAAGCAATAAAATAGAGTTGTTACTTTTGTTTTTGTTCCAAAAATATAAAAGCAAAAAATTTTAATTTCTCATTTCTGTTCCAAATCTATTTCTAAACCAAAATTTGTTTCCAAATATAAAAATCGAAATTATTTTACCAAATGGATTTCTGTTTTAAACATGTTCTTAGGAATAAAAAAATAGAAAAACAGAATAATTGTCATTCACGTCCTTGATAGCCCTTTTTTAAATATCTCCCTCGTATGCTCTTTTCCATTCAGTGACATGTGGCGGCGGGAGATGGTGGCCTGCAGGGGTGGCGAAAAGCGAAGGCAAGCGATAAAAAGAGTTTTTATTTCTCTTTTTGTTCCAGAAACAGAGAAGTGAAAAAGTTTTACTTCTCATTTCCATTTAAAACATATTTCTAGATTAAAAATTTATTTATGAAATAGAAGAATGAAATCGGATTACCAAACGGATTTTTGTTCCAAAAATGTTTCCAAAAACGAACTTAAAAATTGATCTTGCCAGAAATAAAATAATTATCACGCACGCCTTTCGCAGCAGAAAAAAGTGGACAATTGTAATAAAATATAAGCTGACCAAAATAATAAGAAGAAGAAGAAGAAGAGTTCTCCTTCTTCTTTTTTTTAATAATACGAGTTCAATAGGAACCACAAGTTCAACGGCGCAAGTTAGCCTGTGGCTCATCTTTGAAAAGTCGTGATCGGAGTCGTCGTCTCCCCCGCGCGTCTTAACTTCTCTTCTTCAACTTGTACGCGCCTCTTCTCTGTCTCCCTCTCTCTCTCTCTCTCTCTCTCTCTCCCCGCGATGTTCGGTCGCCGGACACCAAACGCCGACGTACGGTCGACGCCGGACCGGTTCCCGCCGCCCTCCCCCAGCTCCACCTACTCCGCCACCCCCTCCGCCTTCTCCAGCAAGTCGGGATCCGGCAGCAACCGCGTCGGGGCAGCGGTCCGGTCGATCGCCGGCGCCTTCTCCGGCTGCTTCGCGCCGCCCGAGCCCGACGGCTCCAAGAGCTACGGAGTCTCCGATGTGCTGAGAGCTCGTTCAGGTGAGCGAACTCGCTGTTCTTATGCAAAATGAATGGTCGAGAGAGAGAGAGAGAGTTCGTCAAATGCGGCTGGCTCTGTGAATCACCGTCCTTCTGGGAGAAGGCGCCCTCGACATCGCGTAGGCACCGTTCTCAATCTGATAACACGACTTGACTTGCACGTTTTTGTTTGAAATGGTTCGCCGTCGCTTCATTTTACTCAGTTTCTGAAATTGACATGTTATGGCGCTGACTCGGCGTAGCTGTTGCAATAGTACGATTTTTCCTAGTCGCTAGTTTAGGTTTTTCTTCTTCTTTAGGTAGTCTTTGTTTGGATGCTGAGATGGTGTTATCGGAATCAGAGTATGTTGTCGCGGACTTGTGTTCTAGAAACTGAAAACGGATTCGAAAGCGAACTGGGTGTTCTAGTAAACTCAAATCTCTTGCCTGGCTTGTGAATTGTATGGACTTTGACTTTGTGAGGAACGATTGGAACAGTCCTGAGATCCTGGGCCTAGTTATTATGCTAAAGCGAATTTCCACTGCTGTTGTCGTTAGCGGCGTCAAACGGGTCGAGAAGTGGCAGCGAGAGAAGCCGCGGTTCGACTCGCGGGATATATGCGAGTTCGTATAATTCGACGCACGATAGGGAGCCTGGAAGCGTGACATTCACGATGGAAGAATTACTTGCAGCCACCAGGAATTTTTCCCCCTCATTCAAGATTGGGCAGGGTGGTTTTGGGACAGTCTACAAGGGCAGACTTGCGGACGGAACAGTTGTCGCCGTGAAGCGCGCTAAAAAGGTCCGTCAATGTTCACGTTGATGAGTCTACTTTCTAGGTTTTTTCCTCTTACCGGGTCATGAAATTATCAGCTGTGCTGTTTGAGGGGAAGAAAAGAATGTTCATTTCTGTTGTCTGCAGAGTGTGTATGATAAGCATTTGGGTGTGGAGTTTCAAAGCGAAATCCGCACGCTGGCACGGGTGGAACATTTGAATTTGGTCAAGTTCTATGGATACTTGGAGCATGAAGATGAGAGAATCGTTGTGGTGGAGTACGTTCCAAATGGAACCCTGAGGGAACATTTGGATTGTGAGTATATCCCCTTCTTTCGTCCCTGTATATGAGGATGTTTTTAGTATGCGTCTGTCCGCTCGAATGCTTAAAGTATGCTTGGAGAACTAATGCAGGTATGCACGGTAGCATTCTTGACCTCGCTGGAAGGCTAGATATTGCTATCGACGTAGCTCATGCCGTAACCTACCTTCATATGTATACAGGTTGGTGCAATGTGGGAGGATGACCTGTCTGGTTTGGATTACATGCCTTGCTTCCTGTCTGTTAGAATTGTATAAATCAGACTCTGGTTTCTCATGCAGATCATCCGATTATTCACAGGGACATAAAGTCCTCCAATATTCTTCTCACTGAAAACTTTCGAGCAAAGGTAGCGGACTTTGGTTTTGCTAGACTTGCAGCTGACAGCAATTCTGGTGAAACTCATGTTTCGACTCAAGTAAAAGGAACGGCGGGCTACTTAGATCCAGAGTACCTAAGAACCTATCAGCTTACGGAGAAGAGCGATGTGTACTCATTTGGAGTGCTATTGGTGGAACTGATCACCGGAAGGCGTCCCATCGAACCAAAACGCGAACTTAAAGAACGGATAACTGCACGATGGGTGTGTTTCTCATTCCTTACACTCTCTACCAAAAGATGTTAATCTTCTACGGATGAGAAAGCGCATAACCATGTCTATATTACCTCTCTGGATATGTGAAATCCTACTGAGACAGAAACTAGACAAATGAAAAAGGACTAGATTTCATGTTGATCTTGTCTAACTTTGGATATGGACAAATGCAGGCCATAAAGAAATTCACCGAGGGAGATGCCATGTCAACCTTGGACCTTAGGCTTGAAAGAAGCGATCCGAATAACTTTGCCCTGGAAAAGATTCTCGAGCTGGCTCTGCAGTGCCTGGCTCCGAACAGGCGGAATAGGCCAAGCATGAGGAGATGCGCAGAGATCCTGTGGGCTGTGCGCAAAGATTACCGAGAACTTTCACCACTGGACTTCCGTTCATCGTCTCGTTCTGAAAGGAGCTCTTTAGCGCGGGAAGAATAACGGCATATGTCATCGCATTCTTCACTGCGATTGACATTGCTCAGAGATGTTTTTCGCTCAAACCAGAGGGAATCCTTTGTTTTTACTATACCATCCGATGGCGCAGCTAGATAACCGCAGAATTGGGAGCGGCTTTGAAGAACCAATTGATACTGGTCAAGCATAAGGTGAATAATTCGGAGGAAGCCAATCATTGTTGATTTCTACAAAATTATTTTGGGTGGTTAGCCATTAAAGGAAACCTGGTTCAAACCTGCTTTTTACAGGCCTTGTGTATCATAATGGAGGTGCGCTTTGTTTCCTCCCGATTTTATGGTTCTGCGATTTTCATCTTATTATATATATAGAGAACTGTAGTATGCTTTCCATCGTTTTGATTCCACTGCAGTTCTTTCCCTTTTTGTATGTTAATGGTTTTTCGAGGACACGTGATTGAGCCTAATTGGGTAAAATAAAATAATTTTATGCCATGGTACATCTCTGTCCCCTCTCTCAACGCCCTCATCTCCTCTGACAAAACCTGCATGACTGTCCATACTTTGGTCTCCATTTACTCGCGGGCATTTCGTTAGCCTTAACATGAATAACTAGAGGTGGGAAAAAGGGGAAACACGGGCCTTAGTCAGATGCTTCTTTAGTCTTGACAGCATATGTAGGGACACGGGAGGGCTGCTTGCTAAAATTAGGCAATACGTCGTTTTCAATCTCTAGGGTCGGAACATTTTTGTAAGCCTAGTGGTTGCGGGGGAGTAATTGCTGCTGCTGCTGTTACTCAGCGAAGCAGGGTTCAATGATGACAACCAGCACATTGTGGCCCCTATATTTCTTCAAGGCGCACAAATTGCCATATAATAGTGTACAGGTCCATTTTGCCTGCTTAAAGTATTACGGGAAGCTATTAACTACCGTGTTGGTTCGGGAAGAGGCGAACGAATCCGAACCTGCGGTGTAAGAATTGATATGGCCACAAAAATGAGGAAGAAGAAAAGCCGACAATTCGAGCTTAATGAGAAAAGGGATGCCTGAACAAGTTGACATATTCGCTAGTGAGAGCATATTCGGCTTCATAAGTAGAGAGAGTAACACTGGCATACAAGCTTTCACTTAGGAAAATAATGGTTTCTATTTTGTTTTCTTAACATAGGAACCTTATTGTTTTTTATTTGTTTTGGTACAATCAACATAAATACTGTCCACCTTCTAAGAAGAAAGAACACTACAGGAGAAAGGAAACAGTAAACTTGTATACCTATACAAGGAACTCGCCGGATGATCTAATCCATCTTCGCTCGAGCATCCTAATCCGCTCCATAATTTACATTTTTCTGTCTGCAACGAGTCTCTCTGCTATGCCACCCTACAAAAACCCCCCAAGCTTGAAGCTCGGAGAGAGGTCGTCCTAAGCCGGTAGAATGGTGAGATGCAACTTACAGAGTCCCTCATCCTAAAGCTGGATCGGATACTCACTCCCCACAACTCCAAAACAATTAAACAGCTTACCCTGTTATACTCGATTTTCAGCCTCTACTCTACTCTGGAGAACGAATCCTGCCTTGTCAATTCATAATTTGCATCCGGTGGCCTTTGATCTTCCCCATTTATCGGAGTTGCTTTGGAACAAAGGAAGAAGAAAGATGCTGTGTATATTGTGACATGCCAAAGACTGCAATAGAGTTAAGCAAATGAATGAGAGAGAGAGAGAGAGAGAGAGAGAGCAGTGAATTGGTCTTTTATATACCTGTGCCAAATCCAGTAGCTTTCGCTGGTTTCTAGCTTCCAGCTTATTCCAGCCATGGTCAATGCTACAAAACCTGCTATAAGGAAGCCCCAACGGAACTGCCGAAAAAATGTCTTGACTAGGTTGTGCAGCCATTCCCTGATAAACTGCCACCTGTCATAAAAAATTACCATCAGTTTAAGAGAAAAATACATAAACTCCTCTTGTATTTGAAAGAGCAAATCGAAGATAATATCTCACGGCCTAGGCCACGGAATGCATAGGCGATGATTCCATCAAGCAAACATCTTGAACTCAATTTCTCTAAATATGATTAATAATACTGGAGATGACACATGACGGAAACATATGGAGACTGCGACAAAAGGTGCCAGTTATAAAAGCAAATTTATTATGATGGCTAGATTGGACTAGGAAAAGTAGGGTGATCGAAAGTATTATTTGGCAGCAATCATGAATAACTGCAGACTCTAGTTTTACCAGGATAAATATTAGCAGCCATAGCTTAATCTTTTGTGAAGATCTACAAATTCAAGTATGAGTTTTCATTGATAAGGAAAATTTTCATTTGGAATTCCACAGTCTATACCATGCACTGACGGTGGAAACACCCATTTCCACAAGCGGCCCTTATCTAGTGACATCTACATTCAGGAGATGATAAGTATTAGCATTAATCAAAAGTCAGATATCCCACTTGATAAACACCATCTGCATAACCACTGTTTTACACTTCCGGCATTAAATACAAAAATCATCCTTCTTTTTATTTTCTGACAAAAAAACCTGTTTGCTTACCATGCCATGTACAGGAAAAGTATTTTTCGTTTTGGTAGTCTTTAATGAACTTAAGGCCTGGATGTCTATGAGCGCCCTCATCGATATTGGAGAACATCGAAACCATATTGAAGCTCACCTGTCAAGCATGTTCAAACAGAATCCGAAGGAAAATGAAAGCGACCTATATTTTGTGGATAACTCTATTAACCATCCAACTAGAAGACCCAAAGCTCCAATTGCTATCACAAGGATAATATTTGCTGACCTGCACAGTTGACATAATAATTAATTCTGGAATAAGTTGGAAATAACTAGATTGAGTGCACAGCTTTGCATACCGGGTTGCTTTGGTTATAGCCATGATTGCCGTAAGGATAGCAACGGCTGTATGAATGGTCCTCTTATGCACTTCATCAATAGTAGTCAGGTACACAAAAGTGCTCACAACAGCCATGAAAGAGAGCCAAAAGTCCATGAACTGAAACCAATCCACTTCTGAAATTAGTCACGGTCACAAGGGCAATTACTCCAGATTATGACAGAGTCATAAGTTTGTTATGAGGGCAAGACTACACTCAGAGAACCATTTTGAACAGGTGAAACTTGATTGTAAGTTTTTGTTCTGATATTATGTAGGTATTCTCAGTTTTAGATTGTATATTTTGCTTATCCAAGTTATAGGTTTGTTGGGACAAAATTCTAGAGTCCTCACTCATATAATGACGCAATTTAAAGAAACTACAGTATCTGAAAAGTACTAGAAAACAGAAAGCACTGTGTTCATAGGAACATCGAAGCTAAACTAATTTCAAAACAAAAATTATACCTGCAAGACACTAAAGGATAATGCACACCAGGTGCCAACGTCACAGGCATGATACAATCCACTCGAAATTCCACTTGATGTGAAGAGCACCCATTCTGCAAAAGCCTGCATAAAAAATGAAATAATCAAGAATGCTTGAAAGGCTTTCACATCATTGTATTTAATTCATCATTCTAGAAGCAATGTAATTACTTTTTTCAGTGTCTAGAATTTGACCATCTATCTTAGCTAATAATCTAATGCTTAGTCTAATTAAGCGAGCTGTATGGTAAAGCTATATAAGAAAATTATATAGTAAAGCTGCTAGAGCAGAGACTGTGCCATCGGAGTATCAGACAAGAGGAGCAGGACTGACAAAACCTCTGCAGAATTCCAATGTCCACCTAAAATTACCAGAAATCTTGTTGTAGTAGGTGAATACTTGTCCATCCAAAACCACTCGCTACCAAAGGAAACTAAATAGGCTAGATAGGATAGAATTGAGTACCTTCTGCCGCAGTGCCCAATAGGCAGGAAGAATAGCAGCAGCATTTGATGCAATCAAAAATATAGATTGCAGAACATGTCCTACATCAGTTTGTCAACTAGTAAATTACTAGATCAAGTCCATGATAAAATGAAACACATCATAAATTTCAGATGCTATCAGTATTCTAAGTGCAACAACCCATCATGACGTTGTATATAATCTAACTACAGTAAAACAATTATACTGATTTTTGGTGAAAACATGACCAACTTTCATGTACCTTATGTCTATCCATCAATATAAAATATGACATTTTAGGCTTGAAGTTGTCAGCCAGAGTCACAAGAGTACCTCTGGGTTTCACTATAAGGCTGTGGTTGCACCGACAAATGTGGGAATTGAAGCAACTAAAGTATTTGGATTTACCTAATGGATTTCCATATTAGAGACTGGTATGAGGTAGCTAATGAGGAGTTCATCTATCATATACTGCCAAGATATGTCTTGCAATAGAAGTGCTATACCTACTCATGCTTGAGGTTCTTAGCAACCCCGGTGTTAGACCAGAATGATATTCTTAACTTGCAGAGTGCTTGGCTTGATCTGTGTAACTAGCACTATCAATCACAAATGGACACCTACAGTAGTGACCTTGTCGATCAGGTTTTCTAATGATGATGTCCCTCTCAGCTAATTTGAGATGGTGACCACTTTGATAATTTCATTCTAATGCTTTTGCACTTTCGGCCAATAAAAAAAGCTATACTGCTTTGTACTTATCAAAACCAAACAAACACGCTTGTTCTGAAGTATTAAGCTGTCCTGTGTTTGCTCAGAGTTTCAAATACATGATATAGAGAGATCACTATGTGATGCTGGAACTATATGCAACAGACCAGAATCCAACGTTAAGAGCGCTTGTTCTTAAGGTGTACCTTGATGTGAGACAATTTCAATGCCACAATCAAAGCCACCATGATTTCGATCACAGGAGCAGAAACTGCCAAAGAAAATGTTAATGACCAAGGTAAGGAGGCATAGAATCCATATAAGTGCTCTGAGTCAACAAAGTTAGTATTACTAGTAACAGGCCGAAAACTTTAAGTACAAGGAAAAGAACAAAACCTGTAAGTTGTCAATCCACTAGCGTCAAGAGCAGATTTGCAATCTCCATGAGATGAACATCTTCTTGGGCACCTTTCTAGTGAAAGCGACATGGTAGTCTGATCTTTGGAACTACTACTTATGACATGCCTCAGTCCAAAACTCCAAGTCCCTTCCCTTGCATATAGGATATAGAAATCAATTTTTTCTTCACTTGAATTATACGTCTTAATAAACATAGAACCATCACTGTTGCTCGTCTTGTTGGCATAATAGTAATCCCAGCTATATAGAGATGGTAGTCCACCAAATCTAGCATATATCTCGTAATTTATCATTGTATCCGACGAAAGTCGGACATGAATGTTTCCACCAGCTGCACCATGAGGGATGTCCAAAAGGAAGTACGTCCAAGTATCGTATAATTCACCAGATGAGATGTTGCTTATAAGGGGCTCAAGAAGGAAGTTTGCCGAATTGGAAGACATTTTTTCGCTGACTGGCAAATAGTACGATTCGAAAGGGACTGATATCCTCAGAAATGTCTGCAGACAACCATTCTTACCTTGTCAATAAGTTATCCTGCGTGTACATTGTTCAAATCAACAGAAATCAAAGATTGTAGCACCAGCAAATTTAATTATTGTTTAAACTATTTAATTATTTTGAGATACCAACATCGCACCAGCATCACAATTTCTAAATTTTAATGTCCCTAGTGCTTCTTACCCCAATCAGTGACATGATATCCATTTAATGTCCTTTAATGCAACCAATAATGAGTGAGTGCAAAGACATTGTGCTTATACCATCATGTTCAAATTCTCAAAACCATTCCGAGAAAAAGTTCGACGACACTCACATTGAATGAACAAAGATAAACCACTAGCAACTGGACATATTGAGAGAGAGAGAGAGAGAGAGAGAGAGAGAGACATCAGCCTCACCTGAAGCACGTACTTCTCCCACATACAGCTTGGTCCAGCCTTGGCTACAGGACATTCAGCTATTTGCACTTCCAAAGAATAGCATCCTGTCATGTCTGATACCTTGATTCCACCTTGATCTTTCGAGAGGTTAGCTGATAAAATCGTTATGAACCAACGACCAACCCTCGGTGACTGAATAAAGAAAGGTTCTCCATCAAGAGTACCAGAATAATCATTAAGTACTGCTGAAGCTATTCTGCCATACCGGGCATAACACAATAAAGTTAAATTGCCAACACCCCTTGTGTTACTTTGAGATGTTGAACTAAAGCTGAGATTTGTCGCAATGATGGACAAGTTTTCTGACATATCCATTATGTCCACTGTGTAAACTTTCACTTCATCATTCCTAAAGCAATGGGTCTGAAAAGAACTTTTGCATGACAGCACACTTCCCCTCGTCTGGTTATAACCGACATATGGGAGACTTCCTGTGATATTAGAGCTGTCCATAGGAGTACAGGAAAGCAAGTCAACCGTCTGGTTGCAATTCTGGCCCCACATTCCAGAGGCCTTACAACCTTCAACACTTACATTGGCACTGAATGAGTAGGCTGGTCCTCGGACAATCTGCAGTACCAGGTTTAATTGCACATCATTGATTGATTATGGTAATATCATCGAAAACTGGAGTGAAAAATTTTAGGGTTTCTTTTTTTTTTTTTTTTTTTGCTTTTGCTTTTGCTTGGGGAGAGGGGGTAGGTGCAAGGAGAGGGGTTGTTGCTATCACTTATAAGGAAAGGATGCTGCTTACCGGAAGGCTATAAGGGATCCAAAAAATGTTTATGAAGGTGAACTCTTTTGTCCTATTTTACATAACAAGTCCATACTTTACCAGGGAACACGACCACATTGAGTACCTTACTCTACCTATGGGATTCCTGATGGAACTTGGTACAAGGTTCAACTGTTCCGGCAGAAATAGTCTTTAATTATTTTCCGGTACTCTTAAGGCATAACTACGTCGGAGGAGAACAGGAAATATCAACAAGACAGCAACTGCATTGGCCCTCTGCCACCTCTGTAAAGAACAGTGGGCATCTAAGTTTCTACAGTATATTACGCAATCTCATCATCTGATCTTTATCAAGTTAAATTTCAGTTTGCATCTTAAGGTGTTCTCATACGAATATATTTTAATCAGAAAATAAATCTGTATGTTGTCTTTTCTAAACCTACTTCTAGCTGACGAAATGCTGACATATACAAAGTACCATCTTTGAATGTGTCCATAACAAATTATATAAGACAGAAAGGTGAAAAAAGAAAAAAGGAACAGAGGATCACCATCTTTGATTGTGTCCTCACAGCTCCAACGCCATTGAAAAGACCAAAGTACCATACACCTGAGGATATCTGAACAGAACAAGATAAGTTGATTCTACCAACTATAGCAAACCAGTTACCCATTTTAAACTACATGTATACAGATGATATGTGCGTGTAATATGAAATATTGGAAAACCCAAGCAGAATATGGCTAAAATAAAGAGCTGTCACAAAAGAAAGTCCAGCTATGCTTTTATTGGACAGAAATCTGCAATTTAAGTGAAAAATGCAATGTGAAGATAACATGTAATAAACCTGCTCGTTAGTTAACCTAATGGTTATGTTTTTCTGCATAGGAAAGCACTGCTCCACATTCTGCAGTCCTTGTATCCTTTCAACAGATTGATTCGACAATGATCCTAGAACTGCGAATAGAAGACATAGCAAATCCATAAAAGAAACATAAACACATTAACCATAAGGAAGATGAAGGAGAAACAAGTAGACAGGAAACAGGATTGGGAGTCTAATCCTATATAAGGCATGTGAAAAAACCAGTCACAATTGAAGACTCAGTGAGAAGAAACTTAGCATGTAAGAATCGGGGTTTCATGAAATCTAATTGATGAGTATCTAAAATTGCTCAAAAGACATTGTCCGCCCAAATTGTCAAGCTCGCATTTACCTAATCCATTTACTGAAGTGTTGGAGACATCTGGAAGAGGCGGACTGCCATCTCTAAAGCATATCATGGGCAGAGTGCTTTTGGGAACTTGTTCTATGCTCTCTATTCCCTGCTCAAAACATATATGCAGGAGCGAAGTCAGGTAAGAAACAGCTGTAGTTAAAAACAAGAAAAAAAAAATGCATGTTCTGACATTTGGCAAACCAGCTCACACCCTAAAACCTGCCCTTAGAGGAAGAATGATGAATCACAAAATTGAAATATAATTATGGAATTTGAAAAATTAAATACAGACTAATAGTTGAAATTCAAAAGGAGTTTGTAGCCTTTTCTTTACAGTTTAAAACTTTGAGCGAGTGACTGTATATGGATAAATCAAAACAAATCAAGCACGGAGATTTGAATAATTGGAACAAACTTCAAAGAAGGAAACCAAGCCGGTTCATTTAACTGCTCTACTCATGCTTCTCAACTTTGATTGGCACACTTACAAGGTCTACATCTGATTCCAACGTGATGGACAGTGAGGAGAACCACGGTGGTAAATCAACTGAAACAAGAAACAATACAAAACATAAAGAAATCTAATAAAATGTTCTACTGAAAGCAAACATTCAATTACACAACAATAAAAATTCTTATATAAAACATGTATAATAAGTAATTAAATCTCTTTACCAAAAAAAAAAATAAGTAATTAAATCCCCCTTCGACATTTCAAAGTCACATTTGACAAACTCAAAAGAAAAGGAGCGAAAGCTGAGCCATCTTTTTCATCGGATTCAGCATCTCAAAGCAAGAAAGCACAGTGATCCAACTTTAGAGTGGCTCTTTAGTGAATTACAAAGGGAAACATTTGGTAAAGCATAGTAAGTTCACTAGAATTGTGTGATCCAAAATGTTGAGAGCACAGAGAAATTTATAGCTTAACTCTCAATTTTTTTTAAGAAAGGTCTGACATTCTTAAGATGCAACTGTTTAGCATGTCTCCTCGTCATAAAAGATGCAACCCAACCAGTTAGTCAAGCTTGACCTTGAATTGTGTAGGATCTCCGTAGTTCATCGGATATAGTACTAAATACAGGGTATTGCAAGTGTTTGACATTAACTATTCTGTTCTAGCTTACGAAGTAACACACAATACCACACACGGAGTGTGTCTGAATAACCAAATGCCATGTCTGTCTTATCTATAGACACTTTGTTGATTCAACAAAGCGCTTGGAAATGAGCAGATTAATTAAGACCAATCAGAAAAGACTTTGATATTTTCAGGTTAAGGACCTAAAATTGGACATGAATGTTGGGCGCCGCAACTTTTATCTTCTTCTGTCATCCATATAGGCATTCAAATTTGACTATGCATATCAATATAACAGAATAAAGGCAAGCATTTCTATTGAAAAAAATCAAAATCTAAGACTCCGTTTATTTCGCAAAAAATGAACAATTTGGAAAACATTTTCCAAAAAAAGATCACTCGTGTCTCTTGAAATAATTAGTTAATAAAAAGCATTTTCATTATTGACAACAAATTCAAATATTTTCGGAGTCAATGAAAATATTTCGCATGGTCTTTCGAAAAATATTTTCTAAATCATTCATTTTTTGTGAAAAAACCGGAGCCTAATATTGAAGAATAACGTTAACACCAACATCAATCACGTAGGCAGAAAGATTACAGGATCTCCGACCAATAGTCCAACCGTATGAATTTCTTTGTATCAGAAGACGCTGAGCTTGTGAAGGTAGGCTTGCCTACCTATGGAGCGGGAGAGACAACAGTGATTATCCATGACAACTCCGAAAAGGAAAGTAGAAACTGCGTACTCATCACAATCTACAGGACAAATGATACGAAACAGAGAGAGGCCGCAACGAGACGCGCGTAAAGCTCAGAAAGTCTCTTCAACGGAAAAATACGCACAAGAAAACCATCACAAGCAATCACTCGCGAACGGCAAAAGCCGCCGATCGAGACGATCGAACGCTCGGAACCACGAAAGATCACTCGCGTCCGATCGCACGCCGCAACGCACCTCTGATGTAACGAAGGTCGTAAGGCCGGAGCCTGGTCTCGGGGTAGCTGAAGCTGGAGACGGTGAAGGTGTTCGCGTCGCCGTCGTCGAGCGAAGCGCAGCACGCGGACATGCACGCGATCACCGCGAGCAGGAGACCGGCCGGAGCGCCGGAGGAAGGCGGCGGGGAGACCGACCGGCGGGCCATTGCCGGCGATTCGCGGAGCGGCGGCTGCTGCGTGCGGAGCCGCGAAGGCGACGGGGATTTTAGATGAGAATCGGGAAATGAAACGACGAGAGAGGAGAGGTTTTTGGTACCAATACTCGATTAATTTCTGGGGATTCTTAATTTCCTTGAATTAATTATTCGCGCTTGAATTAATTATTTCAGAGGGGAGCGAGGGATTTTTTTATATTTCAAATATTTCAGTATTGGCGAGAGCTTTTGACTGCTGCTTTCTCTTGCGGAGTCAATGCGCCACGCGCCGAGGGAGAGTGGCTACCCACGCGATCCGACGTGGAAGACGAGAGCGAGCTGGTATCGGCGCGTGGGAGAGAAACGGAGCGCGAGTGAGAGTAGGGTTTGAGGAAACCTAAAAAGTGGCTTTTTCTTGCATTATTTTTCCCGGAAACTACAAAGACGGATGATGGCGGGGAATTTTCTGCTGACTTGACTCGCGAGCGATGACCGTCGCTTCAATTCCGCTTTTCTCAAATCTTGGTATCGGCCTAACGCCGTGTTTCATCTGTACTTTTGTTTGTGGCACCCGGTTTTCATTTTTAGTGTCGCTCGTTTCACGAGGTCTAATATTAAAAAGAATTAATTATATCGCCAAAAATAATTAATTCATCATATATATTTTCATTACTGACGGTAATTTATGTCTAAAAAATTTCGCAAATGATGAAAATTTCTCTCATTCCTTCATTTTTGCAAGTGATGTGAATGATTTTTTTTAGAAAAATATTTTTCGGGGCTCCATTTGTCTCGTGAGAAATTAATGATTTGAAAAATATTTTCCTACAAATGAATCCATCGCTTGAATTAATTAGGGGATATGAGCACTAGAAGTCCTAAAACTTATCACGAAAGTGCGATTGAGTCCTAAAACTTGTCACGAAAGTGCGCTTAAGTCCTAAAACTTTCAAAAAATGCAAACAAGTCCTAAAACTTGTCACGAAAGTACAAACAAGTCCTAAAACTTGTCACGAAAGTACAAACGGGTCCTAAAACTTGTCACAAAAGTGCAAACAAATCCTAAAACTTTCAAAAAGTACAATCAATGAAATGACTCGATTGAACAAATTTGACAGTTTGCACTTTCGTGACAAATTTTAGGAATTGTTTGCACTTTTTGAAAGTTTTATGACTCAATTGTACTTTCGTGACAAGTTTTAAAACTTTAAATGCACTTATCTCAATTAATTAGTTAATGAGAAATATCTTCGTTATTGATAATAATTTATGTCCAAACATTTTTCATGGACGACGAAAATATTTTCCTTCGTTCATTCATTATTATAAGAGATATAAGTAATCACTTTTAGGTTATTCAGTTTTTGCAAAACAAACATGGCCTTGCTCTAATAATGACATCACTAGATGTATACGATAAATAGGAATTACAATATGATCTTAAAAGTGGTTGTGCACGCGCAATACTTGCCGACAACAACATGGCTAAAACTTGATAAACATTTATGCCGACGTCACCCTTCATTTCTTATTAGCCTCGTAATTGGCCAAAAGCTCATTGGCATTAGGGCAAACGTGACAAGCCGAGTTTTCTTAATACACAAAAATGAGATGCTGGCACATCTACATCAAATTACGTGTACTCAATGACCGAATTACAAATTCGGGACATCATTTATACATTATAATAACTCGAGAGTCTAAAAAATAGCCAAAGTGATAAAATGATTAGGCCCGTTTTGAAGGTCAAATATATCAAGATCCATTGCAATCGGATCCATGCGGCTTTATGTTTGAATTCTACCCACGATCTTGCTCGATCTGTCGCTTTCTCGAGAGCAAAAAAAACCTTTTTTGTAACGAAAATGAAAAAAAAAAAAAGAGGATGAAAAGGAAACGAGGGTTGGTCTGCTTGCTACATCCTAGAGTCGATATCATGCTTAGTTAAACTAATTTAGCTGCATGATTGGCACGAAGCCATATCACATCCCCATCATATATCTTTTTTTCTTTTGATCTTGCCCTCTCTTTCAGGTCCCTTCGGTCATACCAAAGTCTTCTTTAGAATAAAAAGTTAGGTAAGAGGTTGTGTGGTCTTCTAGCTTTTCGTCCATGGAAGGCAAATCCCACGGGCGTAGCAATAGCATTGCCTTCGCACTCACTCTATTGGAAGTGAAAAAAAACAAAATCATTCAACGTCGCAAATTGAAGTGAAGCATCCGTTACCCAAAATATTTAAAAAAAAGAAAAAAGAAATTAAGAAGATATCAAGATATCCTAGCGTGGACCCAAATCGAGCATGGGCTTGACCGGCCCAGAAGAAACTCGAGGAAGCTCGGCCCGGTCTTGGTGGGCCTGGGCCTGCCCCGCGAATCAATTTCTTCGAACCATTTCGAGAACACCCCAAACCTTGGAGGAAAGTTCTGGGTGGCTGTGATTACTTGAAGTTATGTCAAAATTGTTCACTCCTCTAAAATGTTTAATGTGAACTTTACTCGGAAAAAAGCTATAATTAAGTCTTTTACTGTTGGTATTTTTAGACATTGTTGCAGCTCGAAATGGTTCGAAGTGACGAGAAATGTTACTCTTGAGCAGATTCAGTTCCTCCTATTCAATTTTTTGCCTTTAGGAACATGGTGTGTATGTGCTCTCGTGATTATTGAATATGGATTGGCGAAAACTATAATAGATAGTGGAGATTAGTCAAGCAATCCAAAGACATCAAACATCTCATGATGGGGAGAGAGAGAATTGTTACGGAACAACCTACCCCAAACATTCTAGACTTAACTCTAAACATTCGTAACATACCCATTTAGTGAAATGTTCGCACCGAGATCTCAAGGGCCTTTCCGATATGAAACAATCGGTTCAATTTTAGTTATTGAACTATATTGAAAATCTTTTAGTCTTTTTTTTGGTCGAAAAAAGTATGTTAGCTTAAGTTATGAAAAACTATTCTCATAATATAAAATAAAAGGACTGTTTTCAACTATAACTACCAAATTAAACTCAAAAGGAATTGCTTTTCGAGGTTTTTATTTGTATAACCCACATAATATTAAAATAAAAAATATAGTGCAGCGGTTAGGTAATATTCGGATCAGTTTCGCTCATTTTGATTGATTCAATTATCGATAAGACTTGAATCCAAAATCACAATATAAGTAGCACATTGGAATGCCAATTAAATTAACAGGTTTCTTTAAATAACTTTCAAAACAAACAAAACCATCCATACCTAAAATTTTTCTTATTCTGTGTTGACAAATTTTTGGTTTGACAAAACAAATACACGCTCAAAAAAGAAAACATTTTCCATGCTCATGTTTACCGAACTCAAGCTAATCTCCACCGTCAAATCCTCCAATCAATTCCCCCTCAGAACACACGCGGCGCCAATCCAGCGGCGGAACGGGCAATCGGCATAAAAGTCAAACCCACACGTCACCAATAACCTTGACCGTAGGCCCCACTCGTAGTAGTAGGGAGTTGCCGCAGTTACCGCCTTCTCCTTCGTCCGCTTCTTCTTCTCGCCCTCTCCGTCTCTGCGCGCGTCCCTTTCCGCCGTAACCGAAAGCATCTCCGCCGCCGTCTCCGGGGGGGAGAAATTCGGAGCTCGCCGAGGAACGATCGGAATCCTTCTCGGAGGATGAGCGTGATCGACTTGATCACCAGGGTCGACGCGATCTGCCGGAAGTACGACAAGTACGACGTCGACAAGCAGAAGGAGCTCAACGTCTCCGGGGACGATGCCTTCGCCCGCCTCTACTCCACCGTCGAGGCCGACGTCGAAGCCGCCGCTCAGGTCATCGTCGCGTGATAAACTCGTCTTAGGATTCGCCGCGGTTGCTCGTGGCTCGGTAGATTGCGCGGAAGGGAACCTCTCTATCTCTGATCAGGTGGCGCGAATTGACGGTTTATTTATTTATTGTTTTGATTTTTGGGCGTAGAAAGCGGAATTGGCGGCGACGGAGAAGAGTAGAGCGACCGTGATCGCGATGAACGCGGAGATTCGGCGAACGAAGTCGCGTTTGCTCGAGGATCTCCCGAAGCTGCAGAGGCTAGCTTTCAAAAAGGTGTTTTTTTTTTTTTGGCTTTTCCCTCTGTATAATGGATGGCATGCTAACGATTCTGCGTCGACTTGCGTGGAGCGGTGAATAATGAGCGATTGTCGTCTGAAGTTTTTGAGTTCAGTGGTTCGGTGAAAGTTCATCACGGTATAGAATACAGTCGGAAGGTTGTATAATCGAATTTGCTGTAGGAATTTATCGGAGCGATGAAAAAATGAAAAAGGGTCCAGGGCTCTAGCTACCGAGCATGGGTTGATGCTGGTCTTGCAAAATTCTAGGGGGGTCTTACGCCTGTCGAATATGTAGGTCAAGGGGCTTTCGAAAGAAGAGCTCGAGGCTCGAAGTGATTTGGTCTCTGCACTGAAAGATAGGATCGAAGCAATTCCAGATGGAACTGCTGGTGCATTGGGACAGAACGGCGGTTCTGCTGCTTCCACTTCACGCACGGGAATTAGATTCGACTCGACTTCAGGTGGAGACTCGCAACTTTGCCAATCAGTGCATGTGGAGAAGTTGTCATTTCCTTGTCATCTTTTGATGTCTACTCATGACAAATATGTCTTTTTGCTGTGCAATGAATATTTAACAGATGGTAAATTTGGTAGTGAGTATTATCAACAAACTGAAGAGTCAGATAGGTTTAGACAGGAATACGAGATGAGGAGAATGAAACAGGTAATTCTTTGCCACCTGACTCGAAGGGAATACCATAATTCTTCTAGTGTATGATATCACAGATAGGTTTCTATTTTTTATTATAATCATGTGATGTGATTAACTATTACCTCCATTCCATATTGTGCCTTCACACTTAAAAGTTTTATAATTCTATGATTCATGAAAGCTATTCCTTACTTTTGAAGTCCTTAACTACTTATAGGCAGAGATAATTTTATGGACGTACTTCCTGAAAACCGTCTTCTGTTTTAGTTGCATATTCTTTTTTATGGTTCCCCAAGCAATAACTTGGAGAGCTACTCTGTGGTTTAGGCATCTGGCCTTTCTTATTGCTGCTGTTTTGATTCTGGCGGCTTAAAATGCCGCGGAATCATATTGTACAATCCAATGGTTCATGTGTAGTGAATTAGGGGATAAATGTGCTTAGAAAACTCTACCCAAAGATTTTGTCATGTGTGTGCTTCTGATCACCTCTAAGTAAGTTCAGTGCCTAGTCGACCCTAAGCTTCTAATGATTTTCTGATGGATTAGGATTTGTCTCATTTAATAATTCCAGCTGGAGTAATCTGAATGTAAAGTTTGCAGGATTTTAGAATGTGAAAATTGTGACAGAACAGATCCTTTTGGCTTCATACAGGATGAAGGCTTAGATGTCATAGCAGAAGGATTGGACACACTGAAAAACATGGCCGGGGACATGAATGAGGTCTGTTCTTTTTGTCAGAACTGAAGTGAAGAACCTGTTGTTGCAAGAGTTATAGCTAATCCTCCCGTTTGGTGCAGGAATTCGACAGACAGGCACCTCTGATGGATGAAATAGATGAAAAGGTCATAATTTTTTGCTTCTTTGTTCTGTTTTCCTTATTTTGTATTGTTCTATGGGAACAGGGCCACTGTTCTCAAGACTGATATGGATTACTACTAATTAGGATGCTAGGGAAACTTTAGATGATTAGGATTCTAACAAAAGTCTTGCAGTTACAATTCCTTTCAGGTAGACTGCTTTTTCACCATGTTGTGCAGCAAGGCAGATAGAATTTGCCGTGAAAAAAAATTGGTCAATAAATTGGCCGATAGTTTAATATCCTTTAACTGTCAAGAGGTCATTTTGTCTGTTTCTTATTTGGGGATTCTCATTTTTGGGTCCATATCGCGTATTCTCATTCTTCAAAGAACCTGGGCTTTGGCGCTCCCGATGACTTTTACTCAATTTATTGTGATTTCTGAATGTGGATTTAGTCTATAGTAACTTCCTTTTAGATGCATATAGACTGATTTGTCTTTCCAAAAGGTGTAAATTATGGGCTTTCCACAGATGCGGAGGTTTGGTCTTTTGACAGAGGGAGTTTCTATCTTTACCAGAATACGGGGTGGTGCAGAGAAGTTTTCCCTTTGCGTTATAAATACCATATTATTTACACCATGTCTATGGTGGTTTCATATCAAAATATTTAGTTACCTGCAATATACTTGCCTAAGGAACTCGGGGACCCACCATTGATTTTCAAATAGTGCAGGTTGACAGGGCAGCCTCTGAGCTGAAAAACACTAACAGGAGGCTTAAGGATACAGTTACTCAGGTAAATGTGCCCTTTTAAATTTTCGCAGGCATCAGATTATAGCTCATTTATTTTCACAGTGAAGACAGCAATTTCACTGTTGTTGAATTCTCGATTTCTCTATTTTTATGATGTCAGCTGAGGTCCAGTCGCAACTTCTGCCTTGATATCATCCTTCTGTGTATAATTCTTGGGATAGCAGCTTACTTGTACAAGTAAGTTGTTCCATTTACTTTCTATTAAGCAACAATCTGTCCCGGACAGGCTTTTCCCTCAAAAAAGCTCATAGCAGTTGCCTGATCCGAGTTAATTCGGAGGAGGCAAAAGTATTTTGATGCTGTGGAATAGTCTTTTCTGACCTTAGCCTCTCTGTGGTGCAGTGTTCTGAAGTGAACTGACGAGCCGGTTTAGTTGCTGCTGGGGTGCCTCGATAATTTCTCTTGTATGGGGTTCCTAAAGGTGGTGAGACATGGCATAAATTGACCGTCTACTTGTCAATAATGTTGGAGCTCCGGTCCAGGTGATAATCAGCTGTATATGAACAACCGAATTCACAGGGCAAGAAGCTTGATGATACCGTGTGATTATGTGATTTTGCGTTTATGTAGACAAAGTATGCACGATTGTATGCAGAGAATTTTCATGTCAATGTGGAATAGTTTAGTTTTGTGACTACAGGCTTCCTCTATGACCTGTCTGAGCAAATAGATTGATAAAAAGGTGAGCTTTGGTCTTGATACGTCTACTGATCATGTTTATAAAGGCGAGCGACAAACTCTAGCGTACTCGTTCGATGCGATTTCCTCAATTTGAGTTTATATGGTAATACTTCGCCATCAAAGATGACAGGCTATAGTCCATTCAAGAGAAATTAAACCTCGGGAAATTGACTTTTGGGCCTTAGTTAATCCCATCCTAATATAAAGATTAGAGACTAGTTGGTGTTCCTTGGCCAAGTGCATCGCCGAAACTGCAAAGACCATTTGCGTAGTCAAATCTTTTTAAAAACAATCGCAGAGAGAGTGTCCGCGACGTAATGGCTACTCTTCTTTTTGGTGGTAATGACAAAGCAGCAACTACGCAGGTACGTCCGCAAAGAGCTCCAAGTAAAAACAAGTGAACCGACACGACATGAGTGTGACCACTTCGTGTTCATGTTGCTTTACGCAATATTTGTATCTGTACCCGTCTTTCAATTAGCCAGTTGGCTCCATCTTCATAAGCTCATATCTGATCGTATTCAGACAAATACGTGCACGGACCGACGTACAACATGGTCAAGACTCTACCGATGCCAATGTTTGGTCTGCTGTTTCATGAGGTGCCGTAAACGAATCAATGCTTCAAAGAATTTCAATCACTGCAACTGGAGTTTCTCTCTATATGTGAACGCGATCATCTTCCTTCTCTGCAATTTCTTCCTTTCTCTTTTTAGTTCACATTTCAGATAAGAGAGATGAGGGTAGTGTTTGGTCGTCGTTCCACGAGTTTGACCGGGAAATGTCCTCTCCAGAAAGCAACTCCCCGCAGTCATTTGGCAAGGTAATGCTACTCGTCCAACTCTCTGCAATGCCTCCATTACAATACATGCAATTTTTTTTTTTTGGGGGGGGGGGGGGGGGGACTCGTGCTGTTTCATCAGAGAGTTTGTTGACCTCGTGCCTCTACCGACTATATACATAATAAAATTAATGGAGTTTTGTCGACTGCAAAGCTCTTGTTTCGTTTAGGCTTATCCGCGTGGGTTTAAAGTAATGTCACAGAAGGCTTAAGTCTAAGTGTACACATATCAAATTCAAGAATGATGGATCACATCACATGGAAATGCAATGATAAGTCATTCCAGGTAGACTCTCTCTCTCTCTCTCTCTCTCTTTCTTTTGTTGCGGAGGATGCTATTACTACGAGATTATGAAATAAGAGACGAGGTATCTGCAGAATATCCTTTGATTTGCCCTCTGCAATCCAAGCTCTCACGGGCCTCATCATCATCAACATCAACCTTTTCAAGGCGTGCATGAGTATCAGCTGACCGATAATGCTTCATAATCTCAGGCGTCCCAGAATTTGCTGTCTGTTGATGGGGTTTTATTTGCGGGAAGTGGGGGAATTACAAAGGAAGCATGATTAGGGTTTGCGGAGGGTAAGCCGGTCGCATAAAGCTTTTGCATCTGGCTTTCATTCCTCATTTTTAAGCTATAGTTTCCTTATGGGATAGCCTTGACCCCCGGCATTATTATAATTCGTGGGTTGTGCATGGAGATGCACATTAGGTGAAAGTGCGAGCTTGTGAAGATTCGGAACCCTCCTAATCGACGATCCCCGGGGGTAATTCGTAACCCAAAAAAATTAAAAAAAAAAAAGCTCGAGATGGATGGTACCTTCCGAACGATTGCCATATAATCTCGTCACAGAAAGCCCATCTATCGAAATTGCTTGTTCATCAAACGTGGTATAATCGAAGTCGCACGCAATTCTCAATGGATTAAAGTTAAATAAGAGTACAAGCACTCGCGCGCAAGCTCTTCGAGATAAATAAGAACATCCGAGACGATTCGGTCTTCAAAGTAGTAGTAGTAATAATAATAATAAAAAGACAAAGAAAAAAAGGAGAATAACGTCGAAAGGCAAGATGCGCATCAACGGATCGAACCGAATGGCGCGGCATTGAAAGGGCAAGATATGCTCGGATAAAAAGGATCGTGGTCATAAAAAAGATTCGCCGGATTTACTTGGAACTGTGAAGGAGCAATTGACAAAAATTAAACTAAATTCCGGAGGGTGGGGGGGAAGGGAATCGATTGAGATGCCGGGGTGGGTTCATTAAATTTGGCAGCGGATATTGGGCCGCATTGACATGAAACTGTAGATTCTCTTTAGCAAAAGAGGGGTTGGGGGGGGGGGGAAAATCATATAAAAAAAAACAGATGGGAATGGAAATGGGGATTAACTTAATAAAGGTCGGTACGTCCTCCAGCCAAGCGATGCGGGTCCCATTTTCCCGAAATTATATTATAACAATAAAATTAAAAAGTAGGAGAACAATGTACATTGCAAAGAACGGCGACGCGAAACGGCGTCGGTTTTTCCCTGGGTCTCCGCGGGCATCCCCGCCGAAGCGCTTTTGAGTTCAGGCCCATTCTCTCAGCCGGCTGCGTCCGCCGTCCGGGAGGCGGGCCCCACCAGCTGAGCTCCCCCCCTGGACCACGTGGCACCACGCCATTTGCCTCTTCCGAAATTGCACCCTGCGCTCAGATCTACGGCCTAACCTCCAATATCTTTTTTTTTTTCGACCCAAGAAAAAGACCTCCAATATTTTTAAGCAAAATCACCCAAAAAACAAAACCCGTGGCGCCTCAAAAAAATTTCACGAGGCCCATATCTCTCTTTTTTTTTTTTTTTTGGGGGGGGGGGGGGGTTTGGTTTTTCCTATGAATAAAAATTTCTTGGTAAATGACCAAAATCAGGAGAGCGATATCCCGCTGCATTTACTTTGGTCCTAACATTTTTTGCAAATAAGAGTATCTCATTTTTATGCGCGGCCCTCGAACCTTATTACCTCATGACTCTATCAATTTGATCAGGCATTCACCATCTATCTATACTATTTAGCTCTTTGACAAAACGGAAGAGAAAAAACCGAAAGCCTCCCCGTCCTCCTTCTCTATCTAGTGTTCTATCCGGTCGAGATCGGGGCCTCACATTCAATGGTCGGCACGTTTTTCTCTTTGGACAAATGAGAATGATGCAAAGTTGCAAACATTGATTTCCAAGCAACCGACCGTTCTAGATTTTTATATACGGCCCACGTTAATTCTCATGGACAAATCAAAACTTCCACTCAGTGGTCTCGTATGGTCACTATGGCGTCATTATCTATATCGCAATGTCCGTGAGGCGATTCAAATCACGTGCATCTTTCTTAGGTTGGTTACGAGTTACAGTAATACAAGAAACCCGAACTTGGCTATTGATTCTATTGAAATGACTCTTCTAGGGTTTGAAGTGGCATTTGATAATTGTTTGCGCTCTGGTCTAGCAGTTGACGCATTCACAAAGTGAATCTACATGATATTTTCTTAGAAATGGTTCTCCCAAGAATTATGCGTAGACTATAGCGGCATTTCATAAAAAAAGCATGCACTGTATATGATATTTTATCGTAATCCAAGAAACCTGAACTCTTTATAACGAAACGGCTATTGATTCTATCAAAATGATTCTTCTAGGGTTTGAACTTTGAAGTGGCATTTGATAATTGTTTGTGCTCTGGTTTAGGAGTTGACACATTTGCAGAGTGAATCTATTTGATATTTTCTCGGAAATGGTTATCCTAAGAATTATGCGTAAATTGTAGCGCCATTTCATAAAAAAAAAAAGAGCATGCACTGTAGTTGATATTCCATGGCACCGAACGAATCTGTTCATTTTCCTCCTTTTTTCTAACTCGATTAATTAATTGATTAATTCTCGGTCGTAATTGGGGAGCTCCTTTTAACAATCAAATCGATCAGGGACAAAAAAAGAAAAAAAAAAAAAGGAGGGCTCCGCCTTCTGTCGTGCCACGTCACGGCACTTTCCAACCCCGATGCCACGCAAACCAACAGAATGAAAACAAAAATAAAAAATAAAAAAAGAAAAAAAGAAAAGAGAGATCGAAATTACGAGATCGTCCTTAGATTGACTAAAACAGTTGCAGAACGGAGTCTGCTCGATTCACACCCTAAGACATCTCCTCCCTTCCTACTATTACCATTAGCGTTTGCGGAGGAAACGCTATCCTCACCCGCTCGAGTACACAGCCCCCACCATCTTTTTTTTTGTTTTTCGCCCCTTGCAAAAAAAAAAAAAACAAAAAAGAAAGGAGAGAAAATGGAAAAATCAGCTGAGAAAAGTCCCCTTAACCCTAAACACTGCAGGAAGAAAGCGCTTACAAATCCTCCTCCCCTTCGCGATAATCATCTCCAGCGCAATGCGAGCGAGCGAGCGAACCCAACCACCATAACCATAAAAACCCACCGCCGTCCACAAAATCCGAAGACGACGACGACGACGGCGACGGCGGCGACGGATCACATTCACATGAGCGACTTCAACGATCGCGCCTTCACCGGCTTCCTCGTCCGCTTCTTCCCCATGTCCTCGTCCTCCTCTTCCTCCTCCTCCTCCTCCCCGTCGTCCTCGTCCTCCATGTTGTAATCGACGTAATCGATCCCCCCGCCGCCGATCCGCTGCGGGGCCGACCGGGGACCGCCCCTCGCCGCCCTCCCCTCGGGCCTCCGTGGCTGCTGGTCCCCCGCCCTCCCGCTCCGCCTCTTGCCCCAGGACGGCCCGAAGCCGGAGTAGTAGTAGAACTGGCTCGAGTTCGCCGCCGCCGAGGAGGAGGAGGAGGAGGAGTTCTTCTTCGCTCCGCGCGGCCGGCCGCCGCGGCGGCCAGTGGAGGCGGAGGACTTGTCCAGCTTTCTGGAAGCGGAGTCGTCGTCGGCGTTGTCCTCGTCGTCGTCGTCGTCGTCAGCAGCAGTAGTGGCGTAGGACTTGAGCTGCGACAGGTGATGCTCGCACAAGTAGTGGCCGTCCGCGGCCTCGTTCTTGCATTGCCACCGCTTGCCGTCGGTCTTGTTGCAGCACGCCTTGAAGTTGAAATCGCCGTCCAAATCGCCTCCCTTGCGAGCTTCGTAGCCGCTGATGTTCATCCTATCCTCGTTATTGACGTCGTAGAAAGCGTGGCCTCCGAGCTTGTTGACGATAACCGTCTTCTCATCGGCGTCCACCGCCATCATCGAGGCGACGCTGCTGCGAAATAATCACAATGTTTCAATCGCAAACGCCTCGCAGGCCCCAACGCTCGCCATCCGCGAACAAATTCCGAGCAATCGAAGCTAAACGATCCAGCTATTTAGGGACGATAATACGAAACCCTACTTGCCCGAAGGAGACGATTGAATGCGCATGAATTCGCGGAGACCGTTTGCAATTTCAGGAACGAGGGAGAAGACGACGAGGATTCGAAATATTTACCTCTCGACGGCTCCGATGGAATCGCCGAAGCTGCCATTGGCGGTGAAGCTATCCTCTCCTCCGTCGAGCTGCGCAAAATGGCCGAGCCAGAAATGAAAAAATAACGAGCGGGCACATGAATAATAGGTCGAGAACGAGGAGAAGATAAACCTAATCGTTCATTCCAAGGTAAATGCACGACGGAAACGCGAGAAATCTCGGGGCTACAGAGAAACCCTAGCTGGCGAGGTGCCCGAATCGAAAAACCCTACGAATCGCGCGAGACGGGGGGGAAACAACAACAGCAACAACAACAGCAGGAGAAGAAAAAAAAATGCAGGCCGCGGCGGAGCGGCGAATAACAGCCGCGGAGAAAAGGCGGCGGCCGCAGATCTGCGGGGGGAGGAGGACGGACCTGGTGGGGGCGAGGGGAGGAGGAGCCGGAGGGGGGGAGGGCGTCGGGGAAGGAGGAGAAGGGGAGGACGTCCCAGGGCGACTGGTTGAGCTGGCACACGTGGGAGGCCGGGAGCGGGGCCTCCGGCGGCGAGGTGGCGGCGGCGAGGTGGCGGAGGAGGGAGGAGAGCTTGGCGTTCTTGCGAATCCTCATGACGACCACGATGATGGATGGGTGGATGGATGGATGGATGATGCGCCCCGAGGTATAAATTACACACTGCGCACAGCCAACAACACAGGCACACAACACAGATAGACAGAGAGAGAGAGAAAAAGAGAGAGAGAGATAGATAGAGATGGATATGGATGGATCCGAAGAGGGCTTTTATATATAAATAAATATATATATAAAATAATCTAATGCAAATAATTTTTGGGATTTTAATCTTTCGAGCTAACTGCGTGCGACTCCCTTAATTTGGCCTTGTGGCCTTTTGCAGATCTCGGACTCTCTCGATAGAGAGACACGGAACTCGACAACGAGAGGCGGGGCTAGTGTCGTGGTGGGGTTGCTTTCTCGGCCCTCCAATATGTTCTGTTTTTTTTCCTAATCCTTCGACGCCAATGAAGCGCCGCGACACGTCATCCATCCCCCCGCCATTACTATATGGTTGTTCCCTTGCGCTCGTCTTAAAAACATTTTCGTGGGGAAATTTTTGTTCTCCCGGGGGGTACGGAGACAGATCGTGTACGGCGGCTGATGAATCCGGGCGCGTGCGTTGTGTTGTGCTGTGCTTTATCCTGGGGGCGTGACTCGAATTGTCTTGAAGAGATTTTAGGGCTTTGCCATGCCGCGCGGGCTCTCGAGCCCTTCGTCCCCGTGCGCGATGGCTCGTGTGATTCTCATGGGGAGCTTGTGCAAAAACGGCAAGAGATTTAAGAGATGGGTTATCGTCGAGCGGTCCGTTCGGATTCTGGTTCCCCAAGTTACAGGATTCGCAATTATGAGCGCTTTGGGGAAGATAAGTTACCCTCTTTCGCGATCTCGGCGAAGCTTATCGAGTGTGGAGCAAAACTACATGATAGCATGCAGATCGAAATAAATAAGATCGCGCGATTCGTGTGAAACTTATGAGTAGATCGCACACGAAAGAATTTAGCTTCTAAACAAATGGTTTATGACGTTGGGGGTGACCTGTAACGTGATATTAAGTGGCTGTTGATTATGGGGAACCCAACATGCCCGGTTGAAAATTAGGGGGGAACAGCCGAGACGGGGGAGGGAAAGGGCAGAGGGGGTGGGGCCGTGCGGTGCACGCGCCGGCGTCCAATCCCGGCGAGCGGATGTGGCGAACAACGGTGGACCCCGCAACGGGGGGAAAAAAGGATCTTCATGAATTGATGCGTGGACACGCGGGCCCCCGCACCACATAAGGTGAAATTGGAAGGGCTTTCCTTTCTTCCTTTCCTTCCCTTTCTTTCTCTTTCTGGCCGTACTTCTGTAGGGTGAATACGGGAGATAAGTGGGCGCGCGCGTGTATGTTGTGTTTTTGCACGTAGACAACCATGTAGAATGGAATCTGATGCCCAAATTACAAGCTCTGTGTTCCCTGGACGATCTTGTTGTCCCTGGTACATCATGGCTTTGGGACAGATTCTCGTGTTCATTGAGCTTAGTCTTTTGGCTATTTAAGGCAAAGACCCGCTTCGGATTAATCACTAGACAACGTACGCTTCTTTTTTCATTTCCACTCCGGTCGAAGATTCGAATCTGGAATCATTGAAACATCTTGTGTCGTTTTGGTTGTGGAGGTTATATGCTCTTTTATATACACGCGGTCTCCATCCACCTGCCAATTTAAGCTTTTTTTCTAGGTTGGATTTCCTTGCGTGCTGTCGGAGCTAGGTTTTGCCTCATTTTATTACGCACGTGCATTCGCCTTGCTAGTCAGAATCCGTGATTACGTCATTTATATGGGCTTTATATCTTGTCGAGACTCGCCGATGGATATGAAACCGATCTTTATTGGCCCCATGGACTGTGGACTACATTTGCACCAAGTAGTCGGGAGCTTTTACAGCAGTCATTTGTGATGCCAATGTTTCTAGGTCCTTCACAATGAATATACCGTATTATCGCTTAGAGACAGGTCTTTCGGAGATGTTTGTCATGCATATAGCCAAGATTTAGCAAGAAATTTAGGGTTTCTCAAACCTTATTTGTGAAAGGGCTTATTGAGCTCGATAGCACGAGCTTGTGACCAAACTGGATGTTAAAGAGGCAAAACGATATCCACGAGTTGGACTGGTGGATGAGCTAAGGTGATTCGATCCATGTTTGACTTCTCATGCTCTTCTTCATGGGAAGTTTTCAAGACATTGTACCGTGAGAAAACCATCAAGAAAAACGTGAGAAGAACGCGGAGAAGTGCTCGAGCATGCAGTCTCTTGTATTCTGTCGTTCTTTGCTTTACTTTGTTTCTAGGCTTTTGGTCCAAAGATGGTACACACCCAAAGGCCCAATAGTTCGGGCTACGGCGATTGGCGAGGCCGATTGGTTTCCTATGTGCTCGAGCAATGCGACGGAAAGTGGCCTCTTCCAATGCAATCGCTGGTTCCATTTTTTCACTCTTGTTTTTTTTTTTTTGTTGTCGACCAAGAAAGGAGCAAGAAACATGGTGTGTGGAGAAACAGCACCTGATATCTACCAAAAAAAAAGGGGGGGATGTGTTCATTGGCAAAGGCAAACAAAGAAAATCGAGGTAAGGGGACGAGATAAAAAATTTTTTTATCACGTACCTTCCGCATAACTTTTCTTTGTGAAAAATGTTTTACTTGGACCTAATAGGGTGGGGGCCACCACTAGCCGCCCCCCTCTTAGGTCCTCCACCGTTTTTTTTTGGGCAAGCGCAGAATAACGATTTCATCTTAAAATATGAAGTTATATCAGTAAGTCACGACACTCGACAAGATGATCCTTCTGAAACAGGATGACTTATATATATGACTTTAATGTTGTTATTGGACATATCTTGCCAAGCCGAGCGACCACAAGTTGCAGCCATTCTAGTTAAAAAGCGGAGGCGAATTTTAAAATCCCGTGTCATCATTTTGATTAAAGCATCTTTTCCCCTTCGCTTTCTCTTGATAGTTTCTTATTCACCAGCAGCAGCTGAATAGAGTTTTCCACTCTCCATTAAAAAAAACATGAATTCATTCATCGCACATTCTGCCTCTGGACGTCGGAAATGAACTCCATCTCATCACTAAAGGCAAGTACAGTTTCCTCTCAATAAACTATTAGGGTTTTGTATCAGATTCCAGCATAAAGTTCCTCTAAATTACATTGGAAAGACTCACTAGGGACAAAACCCTTTCTTTCATGTTCATACTTCTCTATGTTGCCATAAAAATCAATTGTTAAGTTTCTTGTGCTTTATAATATGCTCCAAAGGAATCAAAAGCAGCGCAGCAATCATGACACTTAAAATTTCACGTATGTTTTTTTTAATGTGGGCAGCGCTGCTTTACTGCAAATGGTGCAGTTTTCATCCTGTGCACGAACAGTAAAATTATGCTATATCCTCATGGAGAATCTCATCATGTTGTCCCTTCAAAATTCGATCGTTTTCCTATGTTAAGTTTCAGCTTCAGACACGGTTAATATCTCGATGTTTTCTGTCCCAAGATCGCTTGCCTCTCCAAGCTCCGTAAGAAAATTGACCACAGGCAGCTCGAAAGTAAAGCTCTGTCTAACCTCGTATCTTTTGCTCAACGCAACGTGAGTAACGAGAATAAACCTAGCAAAAGACGGGCTTATTCGGGAGGACATCGGTCCACGAACTAATGATAAGCGGGCGAATTGTGTCGGGAGGTGACCTCTGATCTTAGCACGCTGTTCACTTTTCAGTCCCCTTGACACGTCAGTCTATGCATGACGTTTGACCTTCGTATCATTTAAATGGGCAAAAGACATACAAAGGCCCGACACATCAATGCATTCCAGATGTAGAGCTCTTTCTTCCCAACCCCGGCTGCAGAGCAACGATGCAACAGAGCTAATCACTATCTAATGATGCGCCCAAGATGGGCAACAATAAAAAAAATTGTTGACACAGTATTCTTATCTTCACGAGCTGTCTTGGAGGTCAATATGTTTAAGTGAAGAGCTCATGCTTGATTCGGTTGACCGAGAAAATGCGAAACGTTAAGCATTGTCAGAACTCTCGTGGAGGACATAGAATCGCAGCAAAGACGGTATGGATACAATGCTGGGCTACGTTTGTACGTTTGCGATTAGCTGTTGTCCCAACGATAACCTCCTTTTCCCCATGTTAATGGGAATAATCAATATTGAATATTTAACTAAACGTAGGAGTCTACTACGGAACTGACTTTGTAGGGGGTACGTGAAAAGGATTCGCTGCTCTAGAAAATCTCTTTGTTATTTTGTCCTCCTCCTTTTAATACAGACACGCAGGTATAGATAATGTGTATATGTGTTTGATGCAGGACTGTGGAGGTGGACTCCTATCAATCTGCTTTTCATAAGCGGAAAGATTTTGGTCCATCTGACGAGGGCTCGTGCCTCATAGGAACCAGTCGCAGTGCGTGCAGACGCGAGCTTTCTTACAATCTACTGTTTCTTGTTTTGTTCGCATGAGGACGAGAAAGACGGGGCAGGTCAAGAATCTCCCCCACTTTTCCATTCTTTTCTTGTTTTGTCATGCCTTTTCTCCCCAGTGTTCTAGCTCTTTCCAAAATAAAATCTGGACCCACTTCTCAGAGAGAATCACAGTCAGGGTATGCTCCAAGGGAATTTTGTGAAGTATCTAGTTGTTTTGTTTTGTTTTTTTTGTTTAATTTAAAATGTTAACTTAGGTCGTCAAAATGAATAAAAGAAAATTATTCAATTAAAGCCATTGGAGGATATCTTATGACATTATACACTCCGCCATATGTTTGTGTACATATCTGTAACGTTTTAGGTATCGTTCCACCTTGTACACATAGAGCAACACCTAGTGGAGTCACAATCTTAACAATGTTAGGTTTACATCCTTTCAAACAAGCATTTCGCCGGCACATGTATCATCACCACTCGTCGTCGTCGTTTATGTGGATATGTTAGCTCCATGAATTTGTCATTTCCATGAGGCTACTCAGCTCGGGCGGCTTAGCTATCGAGCTAAACGTACGGTTTTGATTGCTTGTTTATGTATCATTTGCGTAATATCATATTAGAATCACCATGCTTCACGCGTTTTATAAATGAGCTTGAGCAGTTTTTCTTTTTTCTTTTTAAGTAGTGGGTGGTTCTTTAATCTAAACATTGGTGGGTAATTCTTCTTTTTGACACTTCTTCTATAGTTTTACTCTTTTAGAATAGTTACTTGACGAGAAAAATAGATTAAAAGGGGGAAAATGAGAGCCTCTGAGCTCAGTTTTCACCGATCCCTAGATATTTAATACAATACTGCATGCTTGGTCGGGCCAGATGAGAGAGGCCCAACTAGCGTTGTTGCATCTATCTATGATAGCATTTCGCCGGGATAACAGAAATACAGAAAGATCAAGAAGCCCAAGAAGCGACAGGCATTGCTTAATATTGACGACACTGAGGTCATCTGAAGCCAGACTTAAAGGACCGAACGTCTCTGCACATGGCTATGAGGCTATGCTGGTACAGTTTTCTTTACGCGGATTTTTTGCCTGAAAGCCACCGACATGAGTTCTGCATATATTCTTCTCGTGCTTTGTAAGTTGCTTCGTGACGTTAGTTTGTTGTGAGCACGAGATGTGCAGCCCAATTAGTATCAAATCCTTAACTCCAGATGTGTGCTTCTTGAATCGTAAAGTAGGTTTTCGAATCAATGTGTCTCCAGTACCGTAAGTGGCTATGGAGCTAAGCTGGAGAAGCCGGAGACCGACTGTTCGGAGTTCAGAAGAAGACAGGCGCAAACTTTTACTGAGTGCTTGTCCTTAGGGAGGCCTGATTCCACGGATCTCTTACCAGTCACCAGCATGTTGATAACAAGGCGCGTCCTAAATAGTTGTGTTTGCCAAACTAGGTTACTTTTTGCTTTGGTATACATGTTCCTGCTTGTACTTGGAACAAAATTATGAGCATTGAAGATCGGTCAGTAAGTTAGCGCCAACAACCTAGAGCGCATTGCATGTCGGTTTCAATCGGCCATGTTTTGCTACCATGCCCGGATGGAGACTGCCCTTCACTGCTGACTCATAAAGTAGAGAAATAGCCGGAGATCGAAGAACGATATCCAGATCAACTTACGCTGCTTGCTGCTTGCCTGGTGAAAAATTTCTTCCTTTTCGAAACCGAATGATTTTTGGTCTTACAATGTTTGAGGATGCGAAAATTTTTGCCAATTTAGCAGGATGAGCGGATGCGGAAATAGCGTGACTAATGTGTATACGCTTCCTCAGTCTTAACCGAGCCTATCACGTTCAATGCGTTTGCTCAACATGAAGGATTAAAAATCTTCACGGATACGGACAGGGGACAGGTTGAGAGGTGGGATGCTTCGAGTGGCCCAATATCTCTCGTTTACCTTATCTACAGGTGATCTCCCTTTCTCACAATGGCACCCACATGTCTTGTTGGATACGCATCCACAAACTAACTTAGAACTTAATGCAAGATTATCGGACAGGAGGAGGTTTCTTCAACCTCCGATAGGTAGGGAGGCCTGTGAGAGTGCTCAATTCAATTTGGGTTGGTCCCATGTGAGCTCGTCTCGTTTTGGCTAGACCACTTCACAGGCCAGGTGAAAGTTCAGTCACAGAGCCTGAGACAGAGATGGGTCGTGCACGAAGTCCCAGTTCATAGATCGCACAACTCACTACCCTTTGATGCTCTCTCTCTCTCTCTCTCTCTCTCTCTCTCTCTCTCTCTCTTTTGGAACATGGTGTGAAAAAATGATGAGTGACACAACAAGGTGGACGGAGACCTGACGTTATGACCAAAATCTGTTCGTATTAGCTGTTCTTTTCCCCAACTTTCACCGATGCATAAAGCAGAAAGAGAGAACAAGAAGCAGTTGTCCACCTGAAAATTTGCATTTAAAAAAATAAAGGGGAGGGCTGACACAGTTCATCGTTGGAGCTGACAAGATCCAAACGAACCGGTTAAGCCACCTGCACTCCCTAACCATACTTAACAAACTCCATCAGACACCATCGCTTTTCTATCGAATTATTTATATCCTCGCTCTGTTTTTAACACCCACCATCGTCAAGAACCTCTTTCGATCCGCTGTTTCTGGTTTCTACCTCTCTCACATGAAGAGCCTCACCAACCGGACATTGCCGACATTAAAAAAGGGCCAGAGCACGACCTCATATACGAAGACATGAATTGTGTTTTGTCCCTCGAACGACTTGATCTGAATTCCAAGTTGCAAGATTCAGTCAACATAATTGAGTATAAGAGCCCAACCTTTTTCTCTCGTCAGAAGAAAAAGAAAGAAAATTCGAAATAAAAGAACTAATCCAACTAAAAAATGAGCTACTTCCCATTATTTTTCTTGGCCAATTACCAATTCCCCCATTTCACGCTATACGATACACCCTTTCTAATATTCACCGTTTCAGACGTAGTCAGCAACAGTCAACGCAAGACCAGAGCCAGCAGAGACCCTTTCAAGAAAAGAAAGAGCTGAACCTATCACGAGTCCTCAGAAATGGCGAAATCGCCGACCACCCCAGAAGCAGCTCGCAGCCGCTGATGGAACTCCTCCCGCATGTCGTCGGGCACGAACTGGGTCCTGCACAGCGGGCACGTGTCCTGATCGCAGTCCATCCACCGGTCCAGGCACTCCCTGTGGAAGACGTGCCGGCAGTTGCTCAGCCACCTGATCTCCTCCTCCGGCCGGCCCTCGAACTCGTACAGGCACACCGCGCAGCTGTCGGGCGGGTCGACCAGGCTCTCGAACCTGACCACGGGAAGCATCTCCCGGATCAGGAGGGCCGACACGGGGGGGCTCCCGGCGGTGGCCGCCGGCCGCGCCCCCCGGGACTCGGCGGGGAACGAGGCGGCGTCGGTGTCGAGGAAGTCGGAGAGGCCGAGGGAGCGGAAGAGGGAGAAGATGAGGTGCCGGACGAAGCCGAGGAGGCAGAGGGCGTGGACGAAGAGCTTCGGCAGGAAGACCTCCGTGTAGCCCAGCGGGAACCCCATTTTCTCCCCGGTTTTCTCGTCCGAGAAAAGAAGGACGGTGGGTTTCCCGAGAAACGAGCTTCTTCGCCGGCGGCCGTCGAAGCGTATAAACACGACGGAGAGAGAGAGAGAGAGAGAGAGAGAGAGAGAGAGAGGAAGCTTCTTCCGTCTGGGCAGCTGGCTGCTCGGCTCCCGTTTATATATTGGGAAAGTGGTACGGCGTGTCATCTCCTTGATTTTTTTAGATAATGACACACATAAATGGTTTCTGAATTTCTATTTAACATGCAATTTGATTTATTAACTTTTAATTTGTTCAAGATACTCCCTAAACTTTATATTAATGTTCAGTACAACTGAACATTTTCGTATAGTTCGAAAATTGAATTGAATATGTACAGATAATTTAGAGATGCTATTGAATAAATGAAAAGTTCAAGGATCACATTGTACATTGGGTTAAAGTTTAAGGATTAAACTGCACGTTGGGCCAAACTTCAGGAACTGTTTATATCATTTTGCATAATTTTTTTCTACGTAAAAATCTATCGACACATCGAATATTTAAATATTTACAAATTGTAAAGAGCCTCTCGCCATCATAATAATAAAAAAGTCACTCACGCACGTTGGTAATTCCAATTGATTCGAAAGAACGCCAAAAGGGCGTGAATATAGTCCCTATTAATTATACGGGAAATTCGACATAAAAAAACGAAAAGGCAACTAGATCTGTCGAAATGGTTATAAACCCATTTCTTAACCCATGTATCAATAAATTTGGTTAATTATATTTATTAAATGAGTCATAGATGAAAATAAACATAGCATGGGTGTTAAATGGATCATAAATGGGTTTACAATTTATTTAAATAATCATGTGCTCACTCACTTCGCATTGAGTATGAATTTTCCTAAATTGAGTTAAATATAGAAATGTTTTAACAATATGGGTCGGGATGGGTATGGGTCGAATATGGGTCATTAGATTTGCATTACATGAAAATAGATCAAAATGAGAGTCTATTTGAGTCGGACTATTTTCAATCCGATCTACCCATTTGATAGGTTTAAAAGTGTTCGCATAGCAAGACATGATTTTATTTTATTTCGTGGCAATGAAGGTTGTCGCGTGTCTCCTAGAGAAATTCACCTATGCTAATGAAATTGAAAATGTTACTTCGAGATTTATAAGCGGAACCTTTGGGTTGGGAGGCGTTGATATTTTGCACGAGCTGTGACACGGGAGGGCGCGGACGGGCCAATAGAAAAGGAGGAAAGTGGGATCTTTGCTGTGATTGGTCGGCGGCAAATGAGCACCGGCCGCTTCCGATGCGTTCGATAATCGTGCTGGACGAGGCTGCTGCGCCTCCGCACGTGTTGGCCGAATGGACGCACGTGCCGTATTCCGCCCCCACGCCCCTCGCCTACGGTGGGTGGACGCCACGTCATCGCCACCCTCTCCCTCCATTAGGAGGGGTTTAATTTAATGTCATTCTCGCATGGCTCAAAGAACAACCCGCTGTTGTTTGCATGGACAAACGTGCACGACGAATCTGCACGGCGAGTTCGAATCGGGGTATCTCTGACTAGAGTAGTTTTGAGGAACATATAATTATATCGGTCAAAAGGGTGGATCAGATCGAAAATAGCCGATTCAAATAGACCCACTAAACCCGATTTGATCAATTTTCATGCGGTGTAAATTTAGCGATCCGTTCCCGACCTAATTCACGATGATGAAACACTTCCATATTTAACATAATCTAAGAAAACTTATACTCAAATTGAGGCGAAAGAACAGAGCGAGTGAACGAAATCAAGTGAGGGAAAAAGCGAATGAAGAGAGAGTTGTGAAGATGGGTTGAGTTTAAGTATGTTGTAAAACCATTTATGATCAATTTACAATCAATTTGTGACTTATTCGACACTTATATTATACTAAAACCCATTTATTGAATATAACTATCTCATACAACAACCCAACATCATATATAAGTTAAGAAATAACTTTTTGACCCATTTTGACATGTCTAAATATAATGTGCGCTATAACAATACGGGGTTGCGATATCCAATACATGTAAACAGGAAGGTTTGCCATTCGGGTGCAACTGCCTCCAAAAACTTTAGTCAAAATCGAATATTAAGACATTGGCTCGTGTGCCAATTGGATTAACTCCCTTCATGCTAATCAACCCTGAAATCGAAGACTCGCCTCCCTGCGGATCGACGTTTCGCGCACGGACGATTGAACCGGAGACAACCGTCCAAAAAAGAGGAGCAAACGGGAATTGGGAAAACGCCAAAAAGAAAAGGAGAAAAAAAGAAAAAGGAAAGAGCGAGAAAATGATAAAAGAGAGTTCGACAGGGAGGGACACTAGTTGGCAGACAACACGTCTGCGCTTCCGATTCTCGTCACGCTTGTATAATTGCGCGCTTCTCATCTTTTGGTTCCCTAAGTGATATGCGCTGTCCCTCCCTTCCCCATCAAGGGAAAAAGGCATCTTCCGAGAGTTTAGTGACCAAAAAATGGGCACAAAAAAAAAAAAAAACGCATTTACTTTTTGGAAATACGAGTTTCACGCTTCTGCCCTATCGAAATGACCAAAATGCCCTTACATGTTGAAGAGCTTGCAAAACATTAGTGGCCATCCGTGCGTTCCGTCGCTCTATCGATGCCGTCAACGCTGCTCAGGCAGCCTCTGATTGATTCGTCTGCATGGCCGATGCCGGTCGTGCTTACCTTCGATTGCTCCACCGTGCCATCCTCTCTCCCTCTCTCATGTCATGGTCACTCACTCTCGATCTCATTTGCATCCACCTGATGAATTCTTTGTCTCTCTTATGATAGTGGCCGTCGCCAAATCGATAGCTTTGGTGAAGGCCATCGTGGCCCTCGTGACGATATCAATGAGGTCGCCCATGGCGTCTATAGTGTCAATTCGAGGCGGCGATGCCGAGGTGACCTTAGATCGAGGTCATTTATGCAATGGCGCGCAATATTTATGTGTGTAAGAGAAAGAGGGTCGGGGCGGAGAATAACAGAAAGGAGACGAGCTCTCTTGGTGGGATCTCCATGGCCATTTGCAACGGTGACCGGGTTCCTATGCGAATAAATATACAAACATTGTCGAAGCGAAGCGAGATACCAAATTTGTAGTTTTAAATAAAGGAACATGCCTTTTATATTTGGATAAAAACTCAAATATATATTTTTCTATTTTGCTGAATTCTTTTAAATTATGCGCGAAGAAATAAGTAAAAAGAATGGACATTGGTATAAACATTCTCACATCGTTCAAAGCCAAAAAAATTGGATCCTAATGTGCACACAGCAGGACTAAGAAACCAAATATGTTCTCTCAAATGACAATGGACAATAGACAATAATAAATGTGAGCGTGATATTAATTAGTCTGTAAATTTGATCCTTACTGTCGGTTTTTTAAATTTTTTATGCAATGATCCGGTCTAACAAGAACGGGGAGTGATTCCTCCCTAGAGAGGAAGGACCTAACAAGAATTGGTTTTTGATATGCTTCTAGGACAATGAATGGAGTCAAAAACAAAACCAAATGGTCACAAGATATGACAGTGTTGATAGTACCGAAGCGAGTCTAATTTGGGAACGCCCCGGTTTAATTTCCGCCAAACGATGTCTATATTCAATTAACATCAGATAAATGCTGAAAAACGTGCTGTCTGTCCACTTCATTAACGATGTCCTTTCTCTCTAAAGATGCCGTGCGGGGGAAGGAGGGGGGGGGGACCTGCTCTGCATTTCAAGATCGCGCGATGCGATCAATCAAGTCTCGATCGCGATGGGACTTAACATTAAACACGGGAAAAGGGATGATCATAGCATGCTCATAAAAGAATAGAGAATCAATTAACCGAAGGACAGAGATGGGCAAAAGGGGGAATAGCGTTTTACACGAACCAGTAGAGGGACGCGAACGAACAGGGTGCGTGGGGGCAAAAAGGAGAAGGGGGGAGAGCGGGAGCACGAACAGGCGTGCGGGGTGGGGAGCGAACCCTCGCCAACCGGCAAGGCTTCATGGTTGGATTAGGAGACCGTCGTCCCCAGCTACCCGAGTTGCCCGAAATTTCTTTATAGCCCAGATGTGGCCGAGACAGCCATGGCCCAACTGCCTCCACCTCCCCCACCACCGCCCTCCACCACCCACCACCACCTCCACCGCCACCTTCCCTTACATAATTACTCCATTTCCGGCTCTCTCTCTCTCTCTTTCTCTCTCTATTGTGAGCGCGCATTCTGTCGTTATCCATTTGTGAAAAATATCCTGCTCCACAGTGTGATCTTCAACCGAATTACACATGTTACATGAAGAGGGATAGGTGGATTCGAACAAAATTGCCCTACGAGGGAAGGAGCTAGATACCTCAAAGTTCGATCATAGCTCGACGGCTCATGCTTGGATAGTAGCGGAACATATTCTTGCTTGTTCTTTTTTTTTTTTTGAATTACAAGGTAATAACTCGAGGTTTTTTCGCACGCGCCTTAAATTCTAACGCGAATCAATGGCATGTGTGCATTTGGTTGGATTTTGGTTAAGAGGATTATCTTTGGAAATACGCATGTGATTTAGTTCTTGCGCATGCTATGTTTGTAATAATTAAGGATCCTAGATCGGTCGGTGACTTTGGTTCCCGTTCTTTCTATCTCCAAAACCAATCGCGTTAGTCCTCATCGACTTTGGCGCAATTTCATTTTGCTCCCCACTAATAAGCAGCAGAAAACGAAAGGCGGCAGAGACTAAGGGACTAAAATGAAAATGTGCTCCCAATTATAGCACCCGAAATAAAAAGTCTCCGTAGCACAAGAACCAAAAATATGCTTCTCTCTCTTCTTCTTTTTCCTTCTGCACGTGCGCATCGAACCGAAATCCATCAATTTTCAGAAGGGATTCCCTCTTCCCACTGTCGGCACGAATAAGAATGAAAATTGTCCGTAGGGTTATAATACCGGCTATGGAACCGATCTTGCAATTGCATCTACCGGTTATCGATCGAGGAGCCGGTCTAGATTGGATTTTCTGTCGGGTCGAGACTATCAAGTATAGATTGGAGTTATCTCTTCGAGTGGGGCTTTGAAGCAAATTGACCCTCAAGTCCAAGTCCTGCCGAGAAACGAGGGACCAGCAAAAATCCGTGTGTTCAGACAAAGGACCATCCATGGATTGTTTGTACCCATGTGTGGTCTTGGATCTTCGGAGGGATCGATGTGTCAAGTGTCCTTCTACACAGTCATATATCTATTCGATAAAATCGTACTTGCCCTTTCGATAGATATTCATGTTTATCATCAGAGATGTATTCTATCTTATTTAAATATAATGACATCCCCTTAAGGTGAAACGCAGAATTGGGGGTTTCCCCATCGCGCACGTAGGCTTCCAAGGGTCCTCTCCTTGATTGATTGAATCGCGTTTAGTTGTTTTCTCCTTGTTCATGTGTATGTAGGTGCATGATTACACGGAAAACATATTCTTTTTCTTCAAAACCACATAAATAGAATTTAATAAGGTCCTCACGAAATCTCGACCACACAACGTTATGATTTCATGCATAAAAACGGGAGCGAGGCCCTCGAGCCATAGTCCCACGGTGGAATGGAAGAGCGATGAAACGATATAAAGGGAGCATTCTAAAGTGATGGATCTTGCAATTTGGATCTAATCACAAGAAGAAGAAATTGCACAAGAAATCAACAAGGAACAATAAAGAACGCCGGAGATGTACGTGATTAGGTCTAAGTGTCGGTAACAATTTCCACGAGAAGAGCCAACCGAAAAGAATCCACGATGTTTACTGACAGTCTCTCGAAATAATGTGCCATAAAGAATTCGAAGGAAGAACCTAAACACTTCGAAAGAACTTTATTGATAATATATGCCAAGAAGATGATAGCATAAACCCATTATTCTAACATAAACTCACTTTATTCGTATTCAATATGCTGTGAACTTTAGCACCTGTTACCAAAGGTGCGCTTAAGGATGCATCATTATAAAACTATACTCATTTACCATATTGATCCCGGAAAAGTTCTCAAAAAATATTCGGTTTCTTTTTTCCGCAACGAGATTTTTGGTTATCTAATAATTCCATACTCGACAAACTCGTCGTGCAATAACCTTATCGCTTCATCTAGCAAAGGTTGAGTGTTCACATGCGCATTTTCCCCCTTTTTCATTGGTGTTTGGTTATATCCGGACACTTATTGTTATCGGGTCATACATCTTTACCGTACAGTTCTATTATGCAACAAAGCGGCAAACAAGATTTCGAATACTTTTGAATCCCTGAAGCATTCCATGGAGAAGAATGACCGACGTAACGGATCGTCTCGTTCCCCGATCCTGTCGAGAGCAGGCCCCATCGCATGGCGAAAACGTTATCCCTCCCATGTCAAATGTTGGCGACGTGTCTCTCCTCGCTCGCCCTCTTTCAGTACAGGCACACCCACAAGGCTTATCTCCTGAAAAAGCCATGTGGCCTTTGACCCCAAATTTGGATCCCTTCCGCTAGTTCTTTCTGCTTTTGTTGGGCTCCATCGCCTCTCGGGTCCCCCATCGCACGCCACTTTCTCTTCCTTTTCCGTTCCATTCGGGGCTTTTGCTATCTCAGTTCTGACGTCGACCCGTCGCTGATCGACACATCCATCTTCTTCTTTGGGCTCTTCGAAAGCGCCTGGGTCTCTCTCCGTTTTGAAACAGAGCAAATTTGTGAGATAATTACAAAAGCCATTCCTAATCCATATGCTTTTAATTTGTTCGACGCGATCCCTAAACTTTATGTCGATGCTTAATGTGATCCATGAACTTTTGATTTGTTCAATGTCGTCTCTAAACTTTTTATACATATTCAATTTAGTTCCTAAACTATATGAAAATATTTGATATTATCTTTAAACTCGAAATAATGGAAGGATAACATCGAATATTTTCATGTAATTTAGGGACTAAATTAAACATGTACCAAAAGTTCATGAATCATATCGAACAATTTAAAAGGTTAGAGATAATATTACGCATTAGGGTAAAATTTAGGGATCACATTGAATAAGTTAAAAGTTCATGGACTATTCATGTCGTTTTCCTAATTTCATTCATGCACGATGGGGGTAGAGTTCCATCCACTTTGGTGGGTTACACTGTGATCCTCCATTTGCGCCTGAGTCGTGTTAACTCTCACTTGAAGTAAGCGATGATGAGGGTTTTGGAATTTTTTTTTTCTCGAATATCTCTTAAAAGAGCCATGCATTTCATCGTTCGAAGTGAAAGCCCGCTCGTGCATTTAACTCGTCCACCAATCGTGGGAAGAACACAGAAAAGAACAAAAAAAAGAAGAAAAAAAACCCTCTGATCTAACATAAGAAAGTCCGGAAAATTAGAATATTTTACGAAATATTACTCTCCAACACAAGTTTAGATATATGCAATCATTAAAAAACGTTCATCAAATGGGACCTCTCCTCTAATGGAATTAGAATTCATATCTTTGTGTTAAGTTTTTCTCATGACTATAGGGCGCGGGTTCGCGGCTAGTTTATGTGCTTTTATTTATTGTGCTCGACCTCAAGTCAACCGTGGTCTAAATACACGGTGGTAGATATTAGGGCTTGAGTGGGTTCGAGTGAGCTCACTTGGGCCGAGAAGGTTCGTTTAATGAAGGGATAATGGCATAAATAGTCCATAAATTAACTTTGATCCAATGTAAAATGTGATTCTTGAACCTTTAATTTGTTCAATGCGGTCCCTGAATTTTTGATACATGTTCAACTTAATATGAAAATGTACAATGGTTTCATTCCAGTAATTCAAGTTTGGGGATAACATCAAAAATCTTCATATAGTTTAAGAACTAAATTGAATATGTACTAAAAATTCACGAATTATATGAATAAATTAAAAGTTCAGGGATCACATCAAAGATCATTTGCACCGCTTTCTCTACAACGAACCTTTTGAGCCCAGCCCGATTGATAAAATGTCTCTACCCAAGCCCGCTCGGGTGATGATGGGCCGGAATCTAGGCCCGTCGGGCCTCCATCCGGTACCCGCGTGACCCGACCCGCCGATTTACGCACGAGACATTTCTGAGCAAAACACCAAAAAACAGGAGGAGGAAAAATAAAAACAAAAATAAATAAATAAAGGAAAAATAGAAGATGGTTGAATTTCGGTTCTTCTTCTTCTTCCTCCTCCTCCTCCTCCTCCTCCTCCTCCTCTGAGATCCACGTGAGAGATCGGAGTCGCCATCGCTCGTCTCCGCTCCAAGGAAAAAAGAAAATGCTTCAGATCTCTCCTCCTCCTCCATCGCCGCCGAATTGATCGCTCTTCTCTCCTCCCGAAGCACAGTTGCAGTCATTGGCCGCATCGGAAATCCCCCGGAATCGGAGCGCCAAAGATGTACATGGCGTACGGATGGCCGCAGGTGATCCCCCTGGAGCAAGGCCTGTGCCCGTCTTCCCAGAGGGTCATCTACTTCAAGGTCATCAATCGCCTCCTGCTCGTCGTCTCCCCGTCTCACCTCGAGCTCTGGAGCTCTTCCCAGGTACGAAACGAGCTCGCTCCCCCCCCGCGGTCGTCGCTGGTTTCGTGCGGTGACTGTTCTTGATGTCGTCTTTGGTTTCGCGTGATCAGCATAGAGTGAGGTTGGGGAAGTACAAGAGGGATGCGGATTCGTTGCGGAGGGAGGGGGAGAATTCGCAGGCCGTGTGGAGCCCTGATGCCAAATTGATTGCCGTTGTGGTGAGTTCGAGATGTTTTTATGGATAGGTTTGATGAAACATGAAATGATCCGGTCGATTTGTGAGTCGGGCAATTGCAATTGATTTTGCATTTGCATTGCTGTTCTTGATTCATATCTGGTCGGCCTATAACTATGGTTTGGTATGAGTTCATTTTTTTGGATGCACTCGTGTACAAAAATTACCTTGACTACAATGCATCCGCAAAGGATGGTGCTCAAAATGAGAGCTGGGTGCCCTGCTGTAGATCTCTTCTTTGGCTGTTCCAGTTAGAAATTCTGGGTGTCGGTTGACTACTGTCATTCTTCGGACTGATCTTTGTAGCTACTTAATTTTGGACAAGGGGGTATCGGGGTGACCCTTTAGATAATTATCTCTAACAGAAGCTAGAGAGGTGATGCTTGTCAATTGTGCCTACTGTTAGTCAATGCGAGCATTCTTTCCTCCTCCCTTGGTCTTGCTCTGACTAGTAAAATAAAATACCAGTCGCTTCTTATATTATCCCCTTGAGGGCACTTGGTCGCTTCTTATGACGCGGTTTCATATTTTTTTGCAGACGACTTCACTCTATCTTCATTTATTTAAGGTTCACTTTTCTGAGAAAAGAGTACAGATTGGAGGGAAGCAACCGTCTGGTTTGTATTTTGCGACTATTTCTCTTCTCCTCAGCGAGCAGGTTCCCTTTGGAGACATGAATTTATCTGTGTGAGTATTACGCTAATGTATTTGTGTATATGCTGGAAATCTAAACTTGTGCCTTAGTGGACTGTGGGCACGCCATTGTCTTTATTATTCCCTAAACTTGGTTAAGTTGTACAAAAGTCACATAACATCTTGTAAGTATATTGGTTTTGCTCATTTAAAATAAAAATATTAAATGAACAAGGCAGTCTAGAAACCTAATGGGCATGTTTGATGAATGTTTACTGAGCTTATGTCTCTTCTTCAGGAGCAATATTGTAAGTGATAACAGGCATATGCTGCTTGGACTCTCTGACGGATCCTTGTATGGCATTTCTTGGAAGGGTGAGGTATGGTTTATCTTTTTTACTGGCTATTTACTTTCAGGATCAGAGTTTTCTGTAAGGCGTTGGTGCTTTGATCTGTTCAGCCTGGAGAGGGTTGCCTTTGTTGATTATGATTTAATTTCTCTCTTTACATCATAATGTCTGCGCAGTTTTGTGGGGCTGTTGGACTCGACCATCCCATACGAAATGAGAGTGATAAAGTTACTGACTTACCACGTCCTGTAAGTAATGGAATTGCTGCCATAGTGAATCCAGGAGCTCCGATATCACAACAGAATTCTATAAAAGGGCCTGCAATTGTTCAGTTGGAGCTTTGCTTTCCAATGAGGCTGCTCTTTGTGTTATATTCTGATGGACAACTGATGTTATGTTCGGTGAGTAAGAAAGGACTAAAGCAGGTTGAGTCTATTAGAGCTGAAAAGCATGTTGGATCTGGTGATGCGGTATGTACATCAGTAGCTTCAGAGCAACAAATCCTTGCAGTTGGGACCAGAAGGGGGGTCGTGGAGCTATATGACCTTGCTGACTCTGCATCGCTTATTCGTGCCGTGTCTCTATTTGACTGGGGGTAAGTGTTGTATGATGAACCATCTATATGGCATCTTGCAAGTTAATCAGTTTCTGTTTTTTTTTATTTATTATGGTTGTCTTGATAAGGACATTCACTGCTTGAAAATGGTGTAGTGTTGGTTTGTAGGGCTAGTAATTTCCATTTTCAATTGGATCGACTGGATAAGTTAATCTTGTTCTTCCAGGTATTCTGTGGAAGACACTGGTCCCGTCACCTGCATTGCTTGGACCCCAGATAATTCTGCCTTTGCTGTTGGATGGAAGCATAGAGGACTTACAGTCTGGTCTGTTTCAGGGTGTCGATTAATGTCGACAATACGTCAGATTGGTTTAAGTTCTGTGTCTTCTCCTATGATGAAGCCGAATCAGGATAGTCGGTTTGAACCGTTGGTCAGTGGTGTCTCGTTGATGCAGTGGGATGAATTCGGATACAGGCTGTATGCTATTGAGGAGGGTTCCTCCGAGAGAGTTCTTGCCTTTTCCTTTGGGAAATGTTGTCTAAATAGAGGTGTCTCTGGTATGACATATGTGCGCCAAGTGATTTACGGCGAGGATCGGTTGCTTGTCGTGCAGTCTGAAGACACGAATGAACTTAAAATGCTGCATCTTAATCTTCCAGTAAGTGGTAAATTCCATTGTTGAGAGATAATATCCACATGCCTGGGACCTGTATGATATGGTCTGCTTCTTTCCAGGTTTCGTATCTCTCCCAAAATTGGCCCGTTCAACATGTGGCAGCTAGCAAAGATGGAATGTACTTGGCAGTTGCTGGCCTTCACGGGTTAATTCTCTATGATATACGATTGAAGAAGTGGCGGGTGTTTGGTGACATTTCTCAGGAACAGAAGATACAATGCAAAGGTTTGCTATGGCTGGGAAAGATTGTTGTTGTGTGCAACTATGACGATTCTTCTAACACGTGAGGGCTTTTTCAATCAAATCCTTAATAATTTTCCTAGTGTCGTCTTGTCATATCGAGAGCATTTTAAGTCGGATCTGTTAGATGCATCCAACTAAGTGTTGAGTGCCTCATATCATGGAAACATCACCTGTGTGCTTTGTTCTGAGTAGATCTTTGTACTTTAGTTTGGGTTTCTCTTGGTTTTCATAGGTGTTTTTGGGTGGGACTTTCTCCTCTCTCTTCTAGGCTTTTTACTTTTTTTTTGTTTGAGGGGGGGGGGGGAGGGGTAAGGGGGTGAAAGGGGTGAAGGGGGAGGAGCAGCAGGCATTTAGATGCCGTTTATTTTTCTTTTGAGTTTACTGATGTTGTATAATCTTAATTTGTAGCTGACTTTTGTATTAGTCTTAATTTTAGCATTATATGGTTTGATATTTGGTACAAATTTTCTTCATTTTCTCTGTTCTTGTCTCTATACAGGTATGAGTTGCTTTTCTACCCAAGATATCACCTTGATCAGAGTTCGCTACTTTGTCGGAAGTCGCTGCTTACCAAACCAATGGTCATGGATGTATATGAGAATCATATCCTAGTCACTTATCGTCCATTTGATGTTCACATCTTCCATGTAAAATTATCCGGAGAATTGACACCATCTAGTACCCCAGATTTGCAGGTAAAGACATGTCCTTCTATTTCTGGTGGAATGGTTTCGTTTAGTTGCTCATTATAGTGTACTTTACATAGCTCTAAACATGGAAGTTCAGAATTGCACTCTGAATGAGAGTGCTTGACTGAAGCTCTATTCTTCATACATTTTAAGTGATAAAATGACAAACAGCTTTCTACAGTACGAGAACTCTCCATCATGACTGCAAAGAGCCATCCTGCAGCAATGCGTTTCATCCCTGACCAGCTTCCCAGAGAATGTGCATCGTCTTATCATCTCTCTTCATCCTCAGATGGTTTGGTTAGGGAACCTTCCAGGTAAATTGGGTTCGAATGTCCGTGGAATTATTCAAATGATAGTCGCAAATAGAGGTAGAGGTCTTCTAATGCCACATCACCCTGAATAGTTTCATTAATCGCCAGATGTTTGATATTGAGAGCAAATGGAGAGCTTTCATTACTTGATTTGGACGATGGACGTGAAAGGGAGCTTACCGACTCTGTTGAGTTATTTTGGGTGACCTGTGGTCAATCCGAGGAGACAACTAATTTGATAGAAGAAGTGTCCTGGTTGGATTATGGTCATCGAGGAATGCAGGTAATTGACTGTTGGGACTGAAGCCTGAAGAAACCGTCTTGGCACCTATTCTCTTTCATTAGCTTAGGGTGGATTGTGCTGTTGCTTGGCTGTTACTGAATTTGTCTGATAAGGTCCTTGTTGGAAATGTACTATTACAGGTCTGGTATCCATCTCCAGGTGTAGAATCTTTTAAGCAGGAAGATTTCTTGCAGGTAATTTGCGGTTAACTGTTGCACTTCATTCTTCACTGTTATATCTTATTTTGCCCATTAGGCATACATTGACTTTGAAGTTTGTGAAATTAAATAAGAGCACTCTGCTCTGTTCTCATGATCGGTAATTTACATGCTATATTCAGTAGTCTTGGAACTGATAGTAAATCTTTTATGCTTACACAATACAGATTTCTGGTTCTTTTATGTAATTAGATTGAGAATTCTATTCCTATTTCAGTTGGATCCAGAGCTTGAGTTTGATCGAGAGGTGTACCCACTTGGGCTCATACCAAATGCGGGGGTTGTGGTTGGTGTTTCTCAGCGAATGTCTTTTTCAGCATGTACGGAATTCCCATGTTTTGAACCTTCTCCTCAAGCGCAGACTATATTGCATTGTCTACTTCGCCACCTCCTTCAGGTAACATTATATCAACAGATGGTCCTCTTATTTGCATTTGGTGTTTTATTGCTTGGTGGAGCTGGAGAATAGAATATCAATTGGAATCTAGTGAGAACTTGATTTCTGAATTAACATCCTAGTAGTTGGCTCAAAACAGCTGATTCATGAAGTTGATATTTTTTAATCTTTTGTGAATCCATATTTGGCCTTGCATGACAGTGTTTCTATATTAAGACAACAGTATGATTAAGAAGATTTTCCCCCTTATTGCAACTCTTATCTCTGACTTCTAGAGGAACAAAAGTCAGGAAGCTTTGAGGCTTGCAGAATTATCAGCAGAGAAGCCTCATTTTTGTCAATGTCTGGAATGGCTTCTTTTTACTGTCTTTGATGCAGAGATTTCCAGGTAATTTTGTCATACTCATATTTTAACCGTATTTAGAGTTATGTACCTGAGTGGTGTCTTATTTCTTGCCGCTGTCTTTCTTTTAATTACTACCATTCAAATTAGTTTAACCCCTACCAGAAAGCTTGTGTTTCCCTAAATTTATCAGTTCTTTTGGTTACGCTTAAATCTTTTCTCTGTACTTTCTGTTTTGACTATATATCTGGGGATTTCTGCAAGTCATTTTCTGTTGAAGAATTTAAATTTAATTACTTGGTAGCCTGTGATGTTTGTTGATTGGCTAAAGCTTTTGCTTGGCAGTTGGCTTTTCCCTCTTGTATTTTCTGTTGTGAAAGCTAATCATTAGCTTTTCTTTTGATGTATTTATATTTTACTAATGTTTTTTTTTTGGCCTTTCATAGTCTCTAACCTATAATAAATTGCAAATCACAGGCAAAACATAAACAAGCATCGGAATAATGGCCTTAAAAGTGCGACCAGTTTCACTCTTCTGGAGAAGACCTGTGATTTGATAAGAAACTTTCCTGAGTATTTTGATGTGGTCGTCAGTGTTGCTAGAAAAACTGATGGTCGTCATTGGGCTGATCTGTTTTCTGCCGCTGGAAGATCAACAGAGTACTTTCCTGACCTATTGCTTTCATCTTAATCTACTGGAGTTGCTGATGTACTGTTAATCAAGGAACTAGCGTCACAAGGAGGACCTGATAAGTGTAGCATACTGCTATCTTGACTTTTGAAATAATCTTTTTCCTGGTCAGCTAGCTTTTAATGCACATCATGAAGTAGACCTTTTCCATAATGTGAACGAAATTTCCGCAAGAATAAAGTCTCTTTGCATGTCTGTTCTGATTCCATCATTCATGATGATGGTACGTGTTTATCCAGCAGCAATAAAAGTGTCTGTAATTTGACACCTTGCTGAGGAGTTTAATTTTTAGCAAAAGGAAGAATAAAACTTTTATGCTTAACAAAAAAAAACTATATTTATTTTACCTTACCAAAAAAAAAACTATATTTATGTTTTGGACAAGTGCTTAATTTTTTCTTGCTGCAACCTGTTGAAGTATATTCATGCATATTAGTGAAGAATTATTTAGTCGTAAATAAAGAAATTCGGATTTTGTTAGTGTCTCCTGCTCTATAAATAGCCATCTTGTGTACTCTTTCATTAAGTTATTGATTAAAGATGTATTCTTGAGTATTTTCTCTCTCCTAGTCACTTGAAGATTTTAGAATATTTACACTACTCATAAACTTTTTGAAGGTTATTTGAGGAATGTTTCCAAAGAAGATGGTACAGGACAGCAGCTTGCTACATACTGGTATGCCTCGTAGATCTTCATCTATCAATACTATGCTTGTGGATAATGTTTTTCCTCATGCTTCTTTTCTAGAAAAATATTCAAGAGGACAGATCCCTTTCTTTTGTTCTGTGTGAAAGATCTCCTTTCTTTCCTATTTGCCTGAAGACTATGAGGGAGAGTATTAATCACGCAGAGAAAGGCATTTTTTCTTAAGATTCTTAATTTGTCTGTCCTGCTGGGACCTCAAATTTTATTGACTCCTTCAATCTTTGTGGACAGGTTATAGCAAAGCTTGAAGGTCCTGCTGTCAGTCAGTATAGTGCCCTGCGTTTATTGCAGGTAGATGACTAGTTGTCTGCAAGTTTCTTGTCTCATTGGATTTTCTTTTTGCCCCTTTCTTTATATAGGTTGATGCAGCCTGTCACTTTACTTTTCTAACTTATGCAGGCGACACTTGATGAATCTTTGTATGAACTCGCGGGAGAGCTGGTACAAATTGTGGCATTTGCTCTTTTGGAGAGAGAATTCTTGCTCATTCTAAAACCTTTCCTTTGGTTTGTAGGTGAGGTTCTTGCTGAGATCTGGAAGGGAGTATGAACAGGCATCTTCTGATTCAGACAGATTATCGCCTCGATTCTTAGGGTATTTTTTATTTCCTTCTAGTTACAAGAGGCAGTCCACAGACTACAGAAGGTTATTCATCTGTGCCACTAACTCTATATTATCCTTTGATATTACTACTTTGCCCGTCAGAATGATCCTACTGAAGTTTTGCTTTTGTTTAGCCCTTCGTTCAAAGAGCAAAGTGCTCATGTCACTTCAGTCAAGAACATTCTAGAAAACCATGCTAGTTATTTGATGTCGGGGAAGGAACTTTCGAAACTTGTTGCTTTTGTGAAAGGCACACAGTTCGATTTGGTGGTGAGAAAAACCTATGAATTTTTTTTTTTGTGAATCTTTTGACAATTGGTTGATTTGTGTGCCTGCAATACATGTCAGGAGTATCTCCAACGAGAGAAAGATGGTTCCGCTCGCTTGGAGAGTTTTGCCTCGGGGCTTGAACTAATTGGTCAAAAGGCATCTCTCTCTCTCTCTCTCTCTCTCTCTCTCTCTTTACGCGCCCGAGCGTGCGCCTGTTCTCTATGTACAACACCTGCTTCTTTTCCTGCATGAGATTTGTTGGAGGAGATATCCATGTGCCTTTAATGAGTTGTTGTCATGTCCCTGACTCAACACGTCCATATTTAACTACTGTAAAGATTATAGGAGGCACCCAATTCTTCAATTTTTCTTTTATATATCGATTATGTGAATCTGACAACATTCTTCAACTGATCGAGGAAATTCATCAATATTCAGCTTCAGATGAGTATGCTGCAAAGCAGGTTGGATGCAGAGTTTCTGTTGGCTCATATGTGCTCTGTCAAGTTCAAGGAGTGGATAGTTGTTCTTGCTACTCTTTTAAGGCGGTCTGAGGTATAATTAAATACAGTTTGTATGATGGTATTGACACCAAATTTTTTTGTATCTTTGCTTGCTTCTCTGTAGATGGAAACTGTAACTTGAGAAGGTTATCTAATATGGTTTTGAGTTTCTAGGAGTATAAATGTACATTCATCTAGTGAAGATGACTAACTGACCTACTTGCTTGTGGAAATCATTGAAGGTCCTGTTTGATCTTTTTCGGCATGACTTGCGCTTGTGGAGGGCTTACAGCATCACTCTACAGGTAGACTTTGTTTTTTCATTTTTATCCGACTTCTGCATTCTTAAGCATGATGTCATTTGGAAGCAGAAGTCGTGCACCTGGATTTTGTTACTTTTTTGGAAGCGGTAAGGGTTATTGAATTCATGTGTTGATTGGTCTACAGTCATACCCTGCATTCTTTGAGTACCATGATCTTGTGGAGGCCTTGGAAGAGAAACTCGCAGCATATGCCAATTCCGAAGAGAAATACTGATGATTATTGAAATATTTTCAACTGGGTCATTCCTATATCGGGCATTCAACCAAGCATTCATCCAACTAAAGTGAAGGGCAAAGTCAATACCAAACGACGCGCGGTGGAGATAGTTTGTACAATAGCAAGAGGATTAGTCTTATAGGAAGTGTGTGTTGATAAGGAGCCTACAATTTTGTTGAGGGCAGCTCTTGAAATAATCTTTTTAGTCTTTCTAGGTATTCTTTTCTCTATTCATCTTTTAGGTAACCTGGTAAATGTGCACATAACATAATGCCAAGTCTCGTGCCAACGCGGAATATTAGTGTCTTTTACTTATTTTCTCATCCTCTGCAGTTTCGTTTGAAGTTTTTCTTTCGTTTTTTTTTTGCCTTTATTTGTGGGGCCAGTCTGTTAGAAGGTTGATTGAGTCAATCGTCTCTACCTGAGTTGCATCAGCAACTGAATTTGTAAAATCCAAATGAAGCCCCTTAACATTAGGGGTGTCATTGGGTCGGGTCGGGTCGGATTTTCATGATACCCGTCCCGACCCTAAATATACAAGGTCAAGCTTGACCCAACCTGATCCAAGACCCTGTTCAGCACATACTCCAAGAATAGGGTTGGGTCGGGTTGGTCCGGGTCGGTTTTAGGGTTTTTTTTTTTCTCTAGAGCAAAGCCGATGGAGTCGGGGACGAATCGGGGGTTGACAAGAAGGGGGCTCGAGGGCCGGAATGCCGCAAAACACTATGACTACGACGCGTCCTCCTCGCCGCACTCGCCGGACGACTCCTCGTCCTCCGCCTCGGTCTCGCTCCACACGCGGTCATTGTTGCCGATGTCCGAGAGGGAGTCGACGAATATGAACTGCACAATCTTGCAGTGGCATCCACCTACGGCGATTCCCATAACCGTCACGACCAGCAACGTCACCGCGAACTCGAACTTCATGATCAGAAACTCCCACTTCCCGGTCCTCCAACTCAACTAGAAGCGAAGATTTTCGGTGCTGTTCTTGAAAGAATGGGGAGGAAGGGAGCAATTTAAAACAAGAGCAGAGACAAGTCCGGGTCGCGGGGTGAGACCCGCCGCCGGTGCCGCTGGCTCGAGCTGTCGCGGCGGTCGTTGTAGTGATCGTACGAGGGGCTGGGGCTGCGGCGGCGGCGGTGGCGCTCGGCGGAGCAGTCCGATTCGGCGGTGTGGCGGTCGTTCTCGCCGTGGGAACAGTCCCGGCAACCAGAGGCATCGCCAGAGTACGGACCTCCCATCTTCGGCTTCAGAGGAGGACGGGATTCAGAGCGGCAGCTTAGTAACAGAGAGAGCAAAGGGGGGTGAGAGGAGACTCACGGCCGCCAGAGAGACATGAGGGCAATGGGGGAAAGGAGAAGGATTATATTTGGTGTTAGGTCAAAAAACACCCCGCCCGGCCCAACCCGGCCCGGCCCGGCCCGATCTTAATAAATACCCACATCTAAAACCCATACCCAGAGAAAATAAAACCTGACCCTAAAATACCCTAAAATTTCGGATCGGATCGGGTTGGGTCAGGTCGGGCCGAGTCAACTCGGGCTTTTTTGACACCCCTACTTAACATGGAAGCTGAAAAGCGAATGTGGACAGCTTTTGAATTTCTTGGGACATGAATATGTCTTTTTTTTTTTTTTGGTAAAGTGGGACATGAATATGTCAATATTTGGAAATTCCAAATATTGATGGCTTTTGTATAGAAACTTCGACGGTTTGCGAGGTGCTATGTACAATGTAATTAGAAGCACAACTATAACATGGGATCGCGGATTTTAGTCCTCGTGCTCAATATGTTTGTTCCATCAAGCACGTTGTGATTTTGAAGTGAAGTTTTGCTGTTTATGGTTCCTGAGAATGCATATTCAACAAAGTCCAGAAAAATTGATCCTCGTACCCAAAATGGGGAAAAGGATAAACAGAAAGTTTGCTCCCGGTAATGCATCGTTGTTCTCAGCCAGTGAACGAAGATAGGTTGAACCGTCGATATTGTTAATGTCAATGCGAGACCGTGAGTAAAGCAAACCAACGTGTAAATGCAATGTCTTTGAGGAAACGAAGTTAAAGAGGAACCGACACGCATTTGTATCGACATTTAGTAAGAAACCCACCCTCAGGCCTTTTTTTAGTTTCCAGTCCCGTTTGCCTAAAGGAGGAGGAAATCCACATCATAACAACATACACCGCATATAGGAAGCGATGAGTATTCGGCAAGTTTGCATCGCCAGAAAATCACAATAAATTCAATCAACTTCTTCCATTGGGAGACGGTTTGACTCGGATCACCAGCTAAAGCTGATGGACTCGAAGTGCAGGTTATCAGCCAGCCCCGAGGAACAGATGCCTGCAACCTCGTGCCTCATCTTCTTTGGACCACAAACCAGGACTCCAACACTTGACTCTTTGCACTCAAACAACATTTCTGCAAAAAGTCACAGATAGTTCACAAAATGAAGTGCCAATATACGAGGCCAAGCATTAGTCAAAGTCAGCAGACTAGGAGGGAGTTTTGTGGGTGTCCTGTTGGATAAGAGCTAAAGAATCAACAAAAAAGAGAATACTAGCAAAATGGGTATATTAATAGATCACCACTAATTCTTTACCAAAAAAAAAAAAAAATAGATCACCACTGACTTGAAGCAACTTCGAATTGCTTATATTTCTAAATGAGACTTGATCCAATACTTACTCTTTAGGTCAGGCCTTTCGCCAAAGTGCAGATTGGTGGCTTGGACAAGAGACTGATGTGGGAGGCTCTCCAATTCCCTTTCGGCATTGTAGAACGCCGAATCAGACGAATGCACCGGACTCAACCCCTCCAAGTGCTTGATCTGCTTCGCCTCCTTGGCGTTAATCCTCTTGTTCCATAGAAAAGCTGTACTAGCCGCAATGACAATGGATATGCAAATGACCAATATATTCAGGACCGCCCTAGAAGCGGTAGAGTACTTGTTTTGGTTTTGATCTATCGGGTAAATATAGTAGCGTGTAATGATCCCTATTAATATAAGAAACATGACGAAAGAGACCGAAATGATGGCACCGAGCCACAGCCAACTGTTGGGGCCCAAAACGGCAGACAATGGTTCGTCAAATGAACTGGGTTTGAACCAAACAGATCGGGCTTGTTTCGAGGATTGGGTGGCGGCTTCTTTTTCTCTAGTCACATAGGCCTCGATCTGAAGCTGAAGGTTCGATAAGTCAGATGGAGTGCCTGAAATGGGCAGGACAAGGTCAAGCATGGTAAGATCAGAGGAGTTCTTGAAGGCACAAATGAGGGTCAATTTAGGAGTCATTGACTTGAATGTGGTGCTCTTGAAGATGAATTCTCTGATGATGGAGATGAATGGAGTGATCCCACTGCCCCCACTCACCATTACTAGCTTCTCATGCCTGCAGTATTAAAATCGCAGTTCGGTTTAATTAAAGATTATTAGACAGACTCATTCTATTGCTGACACGACACATCCAATAATCATAAATTTGGAAAAAAAAAAGGTGAAACACAAGGAGACCAGTGCACAAAGAAACACTGATTACATGGGATGTTCTAACTTAGGAATGGACTAAAATAGATGATATATCGAGACCTATCCCATGAAACGAGCAAAACATATTTACCTGAGGAAATGAGTTGAGGCGGGTCCATAAGGTCCTTCAATGGAGACATCGAGGCGATTGGGAGGAGAAGGAGAAGAAAGGATTCGGTAGAGCTTCTGAGACCAAGTCCCTTCGTTCTTGATGATGATGCTGAGCTTATCCTTTTCCAAGTTGCTGTTCGAGGAAATGGTGAATGGATGCCATTGCAGCTTGGATAGGCTGGGCACGTTTATGAACATGATGCTCGTCGGAGTATACTCTAGACCTGCTCAGACTCAAAATATGGAAGAAGAACAAGGGAAATAAGGAACCTGAATCCGAAAAACCAAGTACTTGAACGACACAATAGAATGAGTGAGCCATTTTTCTTCATTCAGGTTAACTTCTAAGCATGCTGCGTAAGTGAAATGCTTATCATCGTTCTTCACCTGGTGTCTTGGAGAAGTTGAGCTCGACGGTGTCGCAGGGCAAGACGCGAGCACAGACCAGGCGGGCCCGGCTGCGGGACTGCAGGAAGCGGAGGTAGCGGTCGACCATGAAGAGGTAGAAGCCGGGGAGCATAATGCAGGAGTAGGAGATGCCGACGTGGAGGACGAAGAAGAACATGAAGAGAATGTAGAGATAATGGGCGTAGAAGAAGAGCTCGAACATCTTCCTCCTCACGCGAGGGAAGGTGGTCGCCCACATCACTAGCCCGGCCAGCAGCGCTATCTCTCCCGCTACGTTCGATATCCCCGTTTTCTGCCACTTCACCATCTGCACATACGCGCACGTATCTCTTACAGTTCGAATCATCAATAATAGGTAGCATAAGTTAGCAAGATGAATGTATAAATTACATTAAATAAATTGGTGTTCACGTTTTGTTGAATCGGCGGTTGTTCGTTCTTTTAGACGAAATTCCCGATCCAAGAAAATAATATTAAAAAAAAAACAGAAGAAATCTAAAAGGAGAACATGTGGGCCCGGCCCGAAATTCTAGTGGGGCCCAAACATGCGATTCCTTTTCAAACACCTTTTTTTTTCGGGAAAATTAATAAAACAATTTTAAATCCATTGTAATTGTGTCAATTTAGTTTTATTTTCATCAATTCAGTCATAAACCTTTTGCATTTGTGTCAATTCAATCCATTTGGTCAATTTTGGCCGGTCGGTGTGGCATAGATGCGATGTTAACGTCGGTCGAATGGTCGGCACCAGCCGGTGTCCATGGATGGATTGAATTTAGACAAACAAAAAAAGTTTAGGACTGAATTATCACAATTACAATAAGTTTATGACTATTCTGGTAATTTTCCCCTTTCTCATATTCTCTTTATGGTAGGGCTGAGCGGTTCTAGGTTCCACACATGTTCCATACAGGTTCCACTTGAAACCTAGTAAATCATCACTTTTAATAATTACAATTTGTTACTACAATCTACTGATCATAACTTATATTTAGATATACAAATAATATGAAACGTTAGCAAAATAAAAGTCTTAGTCATAAAATGAAAGTTCAAACTAGTGATTTTAAATTATACACTTATCGTCGCACATCATTGAATACTACATGATCGCGCAAAGACACAAAACAAAAAAAACATAAAAACTTATTTTAAGTTTCAATTGTCAAGTTCTAGATTTCAAGTTTCATCACTTAGAAGTTAGAATCTACTCGTAGAAATACTTGATATCTTGGAATCGATTTTTCACCGTCCCAGTTCTCAAATTCTACGTTCTGCCACCCGTACTGTATGGCGAGTTTTGTGTTCGTTCCTTGCATGCTTGAATTTTCTTCTACGGCCCAGTCCCACTTCCTAAAGAAGTCAATGAACCTTTTCAGTCCGGAATAAAATATTAAATTCAGGTCACGTGTAGTGCCACTCCAGCAGTGACGTCGATGAGATCGAATAACATGCAAAGAACAAATAAGTTCCTGAAACGACCATACTGAAATCGACACGGAAGAGAGTCATCTCAACCTGATGCTAATACAAGCCACATGCTTGGAGAAATCTCAGCATTTATGTGGAGGGATTACTTTTGTTTAAACGGGGTAATTTCTTTTGCCTTAAAGGTTTTTGTTTTAACTCTTAATTAATGTGGGTTTAGAGCTTTAAAAATAAGGAGGGGCCGAGGGGTGGGGGGGGGGGTTGTTTCAAGACTATATTTCGATATCATACTAAAAAAGTAAATAAATCAACTTAAAAAGCATGCTTTGATTTCACCTCGGAGATTTGGTGAGTGAGAGCCCAATAGAGGATAAAAATGAGGCCATGCGCAGTGAATAGGACCATCACGATGTGACCAAGCCATATGTGGTACTTGATGCTGGCTTCTGAGGTGAGACCGAAGAGTGGCAATACCGACGACGCTCGGGTCACCGGGAAGAATAGGAAAGCGAGTGCTATGTTCCCCACAATCCCCAACCAAAAACCTGATGTCTCCAATTTCTCTTCCCACCTGCCATTGTATTTAATGCTCATGTTCTTATGATATGGTTTTCTCGAATATTATGCTCCAATAGATTTGTGTAAGTTTGCTTGGAATAAAATATTGGCTGACAAAATGGTTAACAAAGTTGGCATAAGTTTTATATGGATATGATTCTAAACCTGGCGTTACGTAAACATGTCCCCTTTTGGGGTTTTTCATTCGGGTTATACACAAGTAAAAGCCATGAAAATTCTCCGAAGGAATTAAGAAAAACACTCTAAAAGAGAAGTTTGTCATATCACTCCATGTATAAAAACTGTAACTCCTTAAACTGTTTAAACAATGGTCAGAAGAACACATGATTTCACGCGTGTATATTTTGTTTTCATTGAAAATCAAAACAGGAAAACGAAACCCTTCTTCCTCAAAAGAACTTTTCTATGGGGAGAGAGTAGTGTAAAAAGCTTATTATGCCCGCAGAAGAAGGAAAGGAAGAAGGAAGTTTGGGAAAAGCCAGGTTTGGCGCATAAGAAAGGTTCTTACACTTTATCCCCATGCGTCGGTCCCGTTTGGTCGATTTTGAGGAAGCTGTTGCGAAGGTACGTGGCGAAAGACCAAACCAGGAGTGCTATGAACATCACAAAGAAGGCCACTTCGATCCACGAGACGATCCCCAGTGGCCCCCTCACCAGCACCGGTGTCTTCCACATTGCAAATCCCTTATTCCTTTCCATGCCATTCCTGTTTTTCCACCATTAAGTGATTCAAGCAGCCATAGAAGCTGATAAACTGAGAGACGAATCAAACAGCCGTAGAATAGATTAATACTTTCCCACTCGGGGCTCGCTGGATTTGTTTCCCAGATGGAGGTACACACAGCCCAAGCAAGCGATGAACAGGACTGGGAATGTGAACATCAGAATCGAGTAACCTGTTTTTTGTTTTTTATTTACATTGTAACGGGAAAGAACTCACTAATTTAGTGGAAATTAGAATCATGAAGGACAGAAAAAGGAGATAAAGACGAAGAAGAAGATAAGAGGAGTGTAGGAGTCAAATTTATGCCTTGTCTGCCGAAGTAGGTGGAAGAGCCAGATTTGGCTCTGATGCTGCGCGACCAACGGTTGCGGTACGTGTTGGTGGGCATCACTATCCAAATCAGAACAGTCCCGAGAAACACCACCATGAACAAGGCCCATATTGCATCTCTGACGATTCTCTTACCTCCACCAGACGAAGAAGTAGCAGAAAATGAAGTTGGTGATGATCTTCTCATGATACCGGAGTCCACCTTTCGCTCTCAATCTCTCGGTGACGTGTGTGTGAGAGAGAGTTTTAGTGACCGTAGCAAGAGCGTATGTCGAATGTGTGGAGTGATTCTATACATGCGTATTTACATATAGGGAGAAGGGGAGGGACCGTTACTATTTAATTTCGCATTTCAGAAGAGCAAGCATGAATCAGGTCCTTCGCCAGATGTCAAATGACAAGATTTCCTTCCTTCTTTATCATGAAATACTAAAATTTTATTTTTATTGAAAATATCCTCACGATTATGGTGATATCGTGAATATACCATATATTCAGCATTTGATTGACATATTTAACATATTAAGCGGATCTTTTATGTGATCAGATCTGTGTCAAAGTTCGTCATATGGTATATTAGATTGCATTTTGCATGATTTGGTCTGACGCCTATAAATAGGCCATAGATGTGATATCGAAGATATTACTTCCCATCTACTAGGTATTTTTTACCATATCCGGCGTACACATTGATATTCACATACGATTACTGGCATCGTCTAGAATTGCACATGTCTAAATCTTGGCACATCGATGGTGGTGGGGTGGGGTGGACAATATGAAAAGTTCATTCTCTATTTTTAAGATGAGATTATTTGGGAAGATTATTTAATGATTTTCATTTTTGGCTATAGGAACTTCCATCCTAACTTTCATGAATGCAAACGTCATGCATTCTTTTACTCTCACTTATGTCACCATTTTTAATGAAGCTAGCGTTTTAAGATTCGACGATTTTTGTGCGATGTTCAGGACACTAAAGTCTATACCATTTGGATTTTTTTGCATAACTAGTGAAGTAATCACTGGTGGTTCTAAAATTCAATTTCTTTTCATGTGGATTCACTATAAAAAAACATGAAATTTGCGACGAAATTTTTTCCGTCGCAAATTTGCGACGAACTTTGCGACGTATTATATTTTCTGTCGCAAATTTGCGACGAAAAACACAATCCGTCGCAAATTTGAGACAAAAAAATTTCGTCGTAAATTTGCGACGGAAAATAATACGGTTGCAAAATTCGCCGCAAATTTGCGACGGCAAAGTACGTCCATCGCAAATTTGCGACGAAAACACACATTCGTGGCAAATTCGTAGTTTATCAACCAGTGACATACAATCACTATCTCTCTCTCTCGCTCTCTCTCGCTCTCTGTCGCTTTTCTCCCTTTTTCATATATCTGAAATCAGCAAAATCCGCGCACGCACATATTAATCTCGGTGAAGCTTTTGTACCGGTAAGTGCAAAATTGCTAGCTTCGTCACTATTCGTCGTTGCATTCTAATTTTTTTTTAATATATGTTTATGTTTGTGTTTTTTTCATATTTGCATCATCGGTTTAACGACCGGCGACCGGTGACACGTCGCCGGCCTTCGGATGAGCCGAACGGCCACGTGCGTTTTGCGACGGAATGAGGTATCCGTCGCAAATTTGCGACGGATACTAGAATCTGTCGCAAATTTGAGACGGAAATTGTTATCTGTCGCAAATTTGCGACGGATAACAATTTCCGTGGCAAATTTGCGACGGATAACAATTTCCGTCGCAAATTTGCGACGGATAACAATTTTCGTCGCAAATTTGCGACGGATCCAGTTTCGCAAATTTGCGATGGAATTTTCATTTATTCGTCGCAAATTTGCGAGGGGTGAATTCCGTTTCCATCATACTTTAAAAATTATTAAAAAATAATTCTTAAGTGATTATTCTTTTTTGGGTTTGTGCCTAATTGAAGGTCTCGCAATCCAAGTGGACTTTGCAATTCTCATCAAATTGATCACTTTGTCCTATCAATATTTCAGTCAAATATTTGGGTAAATCTCCTTTACTTTGTAATTTTTTCTATTTTTGCAATTTCATATTAATTGTTGTGTGAATAACAAAAAATTATAATTTCCAAAATTTTATATTTTTAATTAAGAACAATAGATATGATATTTTAAATATTTTACCAGAATTATTTATTTATTTATTTTTTGGTAAAGGTAAAGATTGTATTACTTTTCATTAACACCATATACAACCAAACGCGAAGCCCATCCGTCAACCCAACAAGGATATGATATGTTCGAGAGGGGAGAAGGATGGCTAAGCAAGAGAGCTATACAAGAAGCCAAAAAAACCTAACAAGCTAGAACAAGAAGGAAAGAACCCTAAGGGTTTCCTGGTCTGGCTTCGAAGATTGATTGAGGAAGTCCCCAATTCCTTTGTAGCTTTCGATTGAGAGGGGTGACAGGAATTGTACCCATGGATATAGCTTTGTCTTTCACCACCTTGATGAGGTGCTTGCGCATTCCCGGAATGAAGACAGGCTTATTCCTGAATATGGCGTTGTTGCGTTCTGTCCAAATGATGTGACATAAAGCCTCGAAGCCAAATCTGGACAGTCGATGGGCAAAAGAATTGCTCCCAAAAACATTCATAGTCTAGGTGACAAGGTCAGGCCATGGTCTATTGCGCCACGGGAGATTACATTTCGTTGCCCAGCATGAAACCAATCTAGCTGTGGCCGGGCAAGCAAAGTATAAATGGTTGATTGAATCCGGCACGGTTCCACAAAATGCACATAGCGCTGAATCAATCCCGCTGTTTTGAAGGAGAAGGACTTAAGTCGGCAGCCGGTTTAAAGAAATTATCCAAAGGAGGAAAGCATGGCGAGGAGCAATATGCTTATTCCAAACAAGAGAATGCCAAGGGACTGGCTGTCCCGTCGTTTTAACGTGCTTCCAGGCACTCATAACAGTGAATGATGTAGACGGAGAAGGATCCCATGTAAGTTCATCAGGAACATCTTCCAAGAACATAGGCGGAGAGCCCATCTAGCTTGAAATGGCATCAAGAGTAGCAGATCCTTGCCATGTACCATCAAAAAATTCCCGTACGGTTGTCTCCCTAGGAATCTTGGACTGATAAATTTGCACATTGGAGAACAGCCGGTAAAGAGGTCCTTGATTGTGCCACCAATCGAACCAGAATGAAATGGAACGCCCATTGCCAACCTTCCAGCGGAATAAGGTGTGAGTTGATGATCGCATGTCCAGTATTTTCTTCCAGGTCCACGAACAAAAGGTTGGTTTTTGGACAATCCAAAAGTTGGATTTGTTTAAAAAATTTGAATGAATCCATTTACACCATAAGCCCTCCTTATCAGAAAAAAGCACCCATATGTGTTTCATAATCATTGCTCGGTTATATTCAAGCAACCGGCATATCCCAAGACCTCCTTCCTCCTTAGGTAAACATGCTGTATTCCAAGCAACTTTTGCTCCACCCTTGCCAAGGTCAGGGCCCTTCCATAGGAATTACCTCAAAATAGTCTCAATGCTATATAGCACTGATTTGGGTAAGCAAAAGATGGAGGCCCAGTATACTTGGATGGAGTGCAACACTGATTTGATGAGCTGCATGCGTCCCGCAAAGGACAAGAATCGTTGAGTCCATGATCGGGCTCTGGCGGTTATAGTATCTATAAGAATTTTGCAATCCTCTTTGCGAAGTCTGGTAGAGATGATAGGCACCCCTAGATAACGAAAGGGTAGGGTGCCCTGCTGGAATCCAAAACATTGGGTAAGCTGTTGATGTAACAATGAGGTACCTCACGATATGAAGATGTTACTCTTCCTAGGATTTGGTTTTAGTCCAGACCAATGCGAGAATTTATCAAGAGAGTCCTTAATCAGTTCAGCCGATTTGACATGGCCCTCCAAGAATATAAGCACATCATCCGCGAAGAAAAGATAGGAGAGCCGGGTTTTTTTACACCGCCAGAACCAATGGAAGTCCCGAGAGTCAGTTTTTGCCTTGAAGATTCCGGATAAAACTTCCATTACAAGTATGAAAAGGTATGGCGAGAGGGGATCTCCTTGTCGTATACCACGATTATTAGCAAAGTAGCCATGCAACTCCCCATTGATTGATATCGAAAATTTGGGGGAAATTACACACGCCATAATCATCTTAACAAAGAAAACAGGGAATTTGAACGTCAATAAAGTCTCTTCAATGAAGTTCCATTCAACTGTGTCGTATGCTTTCTGGAAGTTCACTTTGATAGCACATTTTGGGAGGTAGGAATCATGGTGAAAATCTGCAAAAAACTCTCGTGCTATCAAAATATTATCGCTTGGATGTATAATAAGAACTTACCTGGACGTCAAGGATTGACAGATGAGTTTCGTATTGGGTTGGAACTATTTTTAGACTTTGCTAGTAGTAAATATGAGTTTATGGATGGAAATAAGTTACGGTGTCCGTGTAAAAAGTGCGGTAATGGTAAATTTCTTATGTGTGATCAAGTTAGAGAACACCTTACTAGATTTGGGTTTACTTCGAACTATTATAATTGGACTTCCCATGGTGAACCATTTATATCTGATGAAGGATATAGAAGAAGTGATCAATTTTCAATTAGGGAAGAATGTGGCTATTATGAGCAATTGAACCCACACGAGAGGATGGTGATTGATGCAGCTAGTTATAATTTTGTCACAGAATCAAATCATGCAAGTACTAGTTTTACTCCTACACGTGAACAATTGGATACTAGTCATGCTTCACAATTGGAAGATATAGGAGTAACGGGTTTTGAAGAGAATATGTATAATGAAACTTTTCAATCTAATCAGTTCTAGGATGTGATGAAAGCAGCAGATGAACCTCTATGGGCAGGTTGTGAGGACCACACTAAGTTATCGGTAACAGCCCGACTATTAAATATCAAGGCAGAGCATAATGTGTCTGCGGATTGCTTCAACTCTTTTGTTGAAGTAATGCGAGAATCATTGCCTCATGATAACAACATGCCAAGTGATTTTTATGATATGAAAAAGCTAATGGATAACTTAGGTCTTCCGGTTGTAAGAATTGATGTATGTAGTAGGGGTTGTATGATATATTAGAGAGATGATGAAACTGCAGAATCTTGCAAATTCTGTAGCCAATCTAGGTACAAGATTAACAGGAGGCCGGGTCGTAATCAGAAGCGTAGAGCATGCAAGCAAATGTTTTATTTGCCCTTAATCCCCAGATTGCAAAGGCTTTATGCGTCTAAAGCCACTGCTGAACACATGACTTGGCATGCAAATCATGAAACAGAAGAGGGTCTAATGTGTCATCCTTCAGATGCGGAGGCATGACAACATTTTGATAGAACATACCCTGAGTTTGCAATGGAGCTTCGGAACATCAGATTAGGTCTCTGTGTCGATGGATTTGCTCCATTTGGGAAAACAGGAAAAAGTTATTCATGCTGGCCAGTTATCTTAACGCCGTACAATCTTCCACTTGGTATGTGCATGAAGACACCTTATATGTTTTTGACATTGATCGTGACAGGGCCGCAAAATCCGAAAAAATTGATAGATGTTTATATGCAACCATTGATTGAGGAGTTACAGCGGCTTTGGGTTGAAGGTGTCCCTACGTATGACGTTTCTACCGATCAAATATTTGTAATGAAGGCTACCCTTCTTTGGACGATAAATGACTTTCCAGCTTACGGAATGTTATCTAGATGGAGTACAACTGGGATCTTACGATGTCTGATATGTTTGGAGAGGTCAAAGTCATTTAGATTAAAACATGGAAAGAAGCCTAGCTATTTTGACTGTCATAGACAATTTTTACCGCCAAATCATCCTTTCAGAAGGAATAAGAAAGAGTTCATCAAGAATAGAACTGAAAGCACGCGTCCACCATTGAGGTTGACTGGCGATCAAATTTGGGAACGTGTGTAGGACTTTCCAACTGTTGTTGAGAACCCGCACGGCACGACTTTTGCGTACGGAAGTACACATAAGTGGACAAAACGCAGTATATTTTGGGACCTACCATATTGGAAGGCCCATCTTATTCATCATAATCTTGACGTCATGCACATAGAAAAGAATGTTTTCGACAATGTCATAAATACTGTGATGGATGTCGCACAACTTGAACGCAAGAAAATATATGAGAGATATTTGCGATCGGCCAATACTAGCTGTGGATGCAAGCAGCAGGGGACCAAAACCGAAAGCAGTTTATACATTGGATAAGGAGCAGAGGCGAGTTGTTTGTCAATGGTTGAAATCTGTACGGTTTCCTGATGGATATGCTTCGAACCTCGGGAGATGTGTTGATTTGAATGAATGCAAGTTGACAGGTTTGAAGAGTCATGATTGTAACATCCTGATGGAAAGACTACTTCCAATAGCTTTGAAGGAAGTTCTACCGAACTTTGTATGGGGCGCCATTACAGAATTAAGCAATTTTCTCCATGATATTTACTCCACAGTGTTAAAAGCATCGCACATGAAAAAACTAGAGAGAGATATTCCAATTATTCTTTGCAACTTAGAAAGGATATTCCCTCTGGCGTTTTTTGATTCGATGAAGCATCTCTTAGTTCACTTGTCTTATGAGGCCAAAGTTGCAGGTCCCGTCCAATTTCGATGGATGTATCCATTTGAGAGGTAATATTTTTTTTTAAAATACAGTTCAAATTAGTTTATCATATAATATATTCCGATAAACTTCTTTTTATTTCAACTAGATTCTTATATCATTTGAAAAAAAAAGTGAAGAATAAGGCACGTGTTGAAACTTCAATTTGTAATGCATATATTGTGGAAGAAGTGACAACATTTGCATCATACTATTTTGAGCCGCACGTTCAGTGCAAGAGGCGGAGAGCAGGCAGAAATGATGAGGACCCCATTGATCCCAATTGCACGGCATTCTCTATTTTCAATTATCTAGGTCGACCAAGCGGCGCATGTCAGTTTCGTTACTTATCAGGCGAAGAATTGCATGCAGCCCATACTTATATTTTACTGAACTGTCCAGAAGTTGAGCCATACTTCAAGTAAGTGTAAATTTGCAAATATATGTTTTGCGTGTCAAATATTTGCTAATAATGATATGGTTTTTAATATTAGGATTTTTCAAACTTTAATGTTTGGACTATAACCAAATGAGTTTGACCGTTTGTGCGATGAACAATTTGCAGCATGGTTCAAGACATATGTAAGTTGCCTATGGATCAAAACCAAGTTATTAAAATTATATACATCATTTAGTAAAATATATATTATTAACTTTGCATGTGTAACCTTAGGTTCACAGTAAGTATGATGAATTTGGAGGGCAAGGATTGCTATATTATCTGTCATGGGATCCACAGTTAAGAGTTCGAAGTTGGCCAGCGTATTTCATAAATGGATATAATTTTCATACTCAAGAATATGGAATGGGAAAATTCACAATGAATAGTGGTGTGTCTGTTTGGTCATGCAATGGTGACAGTTGGCAAGATGATTTTTATGGCTTGTTGGATGAAATCATAGAGATAGAGTACCCTGGACCATTAATAATGCGGGTTGTGTTATTTAAGTGCACGTGGTTCGACCCCGTCAAAGGAATGAAGGTGCATACGAAGTTCAATTTGGTTGAAATAAATCACAAGAAAAGGTATATGAAGTACGAACCATTTGTCTTGGCACAACAAGCAATTCAAGTATGTTATGCATCATATCGTAGTTTGAAACGTGACAAAGCTGATTGGTGGGCTGTATGTAAAATCAAAGCACAGAGGAAAATCGAGGAACACTGAAAGGATAGAGCCTACCAACAAGAGGAAGTGTGTAACACGGTTGAAATTGAGGAATATAACATACCAACTTTACGAGATCCGTGTGGAGCAATGATAGAAGTGGATCCAACTGAAATTTGCTAATTAAATGTACAAGAATGTTCTGAATTTGATTTTCAGACAGATGACGAAGATGAGGACGAAGACAAGGACGATGACGAAGACGAAGACGGCGACGATGACGACGACGGAAACGAAGACGAAGACGACGACGAAAACGAAGCCGAAGACGAAGATTAACATTTTTGTCACAAAACACTACAGATGTGTAATTATTAATGCTACAAGTGCTATTTTGGCTGTTATCATTATTGTTCTTGTTATTATTGTTATTGTGCTTTTTTATTATTGTTATTGTCGATTATTCTTTCTATTTTAATGTATCATCTGAAATTTCAGAATGAAAAAAATGACAAGTCAAATATTATTAACGTGCCCTAACATTTCCGATATTCTAATTTCCATTGCAAAATTTGAGATGCCAAAATTTTGGATTGAAAAAAAGATGTAGCAAATTTAGGACCCAAATCAATGAGACGCTAAATTTTTGATCGAAAAAAAGACGTCACAAATTTACAACGATCATTTAGTATGTGCAAAATTGCGATGGACGCAAAACCCGTCCGTTGAATATTTTCGACGGAATATACTGGTCTGTCGCAAATTTGTGTATGGAATTTCTACCATTCGAAATTTGCGACGGACTCAGACCTGCCTGTTGCAAATTTTGCTAGGGAATATTTACCGGTCGAAATTTGCGACGGACTCAGGTTTGAGTCCGTTGTAAATTTTGCAAATTTTTATCCGTCGCAAAACTCAAACCTGACCGTTGCAAATTTCGACCGATAACACTAGTCTGTCGCAAATTTTTACGACGGATTTGAGTCGTCCGTCGCAAATTTTGCAACGGACTTGAGTCGTCCGTCGCAAATTTTGCGAACCGTTCGAAATTTGAGATGGATTTTTATTTCCGTCGCAAATTTGCAACGGCTCAGATTCAGTCCGTCGCAAATTTGCAACGGATAATTGTAGTCCGTCGCAAATTTCGAACGGTTCGCAAATTTCGTCTGGTGGAAATTCCCTCACAAAATTTGCGACGGCACAGATTCAGTCCGTCGTAAATTTGCACGGGAATTTAAACCGCTTGAAATTTGCGACGGACTAAAATTGTCCGTCGCAAATTTTACGAGGGAATTTTTCCCCGAAAATTTGCGATGGGTTTTTTATTTCCGTCGCAATTTGCGACGGACATGTGATGTCCGTCGTAAATTGCGACAGACTTCCTAGGTCCGCGGGAAATGTTTGTCAGTGAAATATTTGCGACGAACCTAACACGTTCGTTGCAAATTTGCGACGGCACTATAATGTCCGTCGCAAATTTTTGCCGGTGAAATATTTCCGACGGAACAACGGTGTCCGTCACAAATTTGCGACGGGTATAAAACGTCCGTCGGAAATTTGCGACAGACAAGGTATGTCCGTCGCAAATTTGCCACGGACAGGTATGTCCGTCGCAAATTTGCGAGATTTGTACCCGCATCATTCCTTCTCTGACGCCCCTTCTCCCCGCACGTCAGATCTGCGCAGGTCCCCACCGCCGTCACCGTCGTAGCCCAGCCGTCTGCCGTCACCAACGCAGCTCCCCCGCCCGTTGCCGACGAGCCCCGCAGGCCCCCCCGCCTGTCGCCGGTCGCGGGCCAGCCGCCTCCGAGCCCTCCACCCGTCGCCTGCGCTCGCCCCCGCGCCGCCCCCCGCCCGTAGCCCCCCCGCACCCCCCGCCCTTCGCCCGGCCCCCGTCGCCAGCCCGCCCCTCGCCCCCTCCCCATCCATCGCCGCCGTCAGCCCGCCCCTTCGCCCTCCAGCCTCGTCAGCCCGCCCTTTCCCTCCGCCCCGGCCCCCTGCCTCGCCCCTCGTCCCCCTCCCTGCCCCGGCCCCGCCCCTCGCCCCCTCCCCGTCCCCTCGCCCCCGCCTCGGCCCCCTCCCCGCCCCCGCTGCCGTCGCCCTCGCCGCTCACCATCAGCCCGCCGAGGCTCAAGCCGGAGCAGCCCCCGCCTATTGCCGCCCGCACCAGAGCATAGCGACCGTCGCCGTCGGCCAGCCGCCGCCGATGCCGTAGTCACCATCGCCGCCGCTGCCCTCACCGTCGCCCACGCCCGTGCCGGGACCGCCACTGCCCATTCCGCCGGTTTTTGTTGTCCTTGAATCAAGTAAGCCAACTCTTTAACCCCTAGTTAGTATAATTAGGTAATTAGTCGAACTTGTTTAAGGTTATTTAGGATTACTTTTCATTGATTAAATTAAGGGTCGATTTCAGGATTGCATGTGTCTTTGATCGATTGTCGACTGTTTAATTTATTTATTATGACGATAGAATGATTGATTAAGCGTTTTCACAGAAAATGCTTGAAAATTAAACAATTCTATAAAAATTCCTGCAAAATTATGGAAAAATAAAAAAACGATATATGTTGACAACAAATATGAAATGTGACCGTAAAAGTTTTTAAAAATTTTTAACCAACTAAAATTTCATGATATCACAAAAATGCAAAAATTAATAGTGCCTACTCATTTTCATCTGAAATTTAGATTTTTTAACGTTCTGGGGAAAAAATTATTAAAAAATTAAAACTTTCCATAACCTGATAAAATGGCTTAACATAAATGTGGTCACCCATTGTGAGGGAAATTCTTTTTTTTGGTGAAGAAAAAGTACAAAAATATAAAATTAAAAAAATGCACAGAATTGCCTAGAAAACATGTGGCCATCAACTTGTAGTGAAATTTAAATTTCTTTAGATGGCAACAAAAATTAGAATTTAAAAATTTCCAAAATTTCACAGAATGACTTATAATACCTGTGGCCACCCACTTTTAGTTATATTTAATTTTTTTAACGTGCCCTAAAAATTATTAAAATAAAGAATGACTAAAAGTTGGGAAACTTTATCTAATAGCTTAGACTACTTGTGGCCAACCAATTTTAGTAATATAAAATTTTTTTCCATGGAAAAAATTTTATATTAAAAATAATAATTTAAAAATTCTTAAAATTCTTAAAATTTCAAAACTTTACAGAATATCTTAGAATATCGGTGGCCACCGACTTTTAGTGAAATTTCTTTTTAGGTCGCAAAAAAAATTTAACAATAATAATAATAATTTATTTCTTACAAAACTTTACAGAATAACTTAGAATATTTGTGGCCACCCACTTTCAGTGAAATTTAAATTTTTGTACGTGGTAAAGAAATTTAATTAAAATGAATGAGATTCATATAGTGATGTTTGATACCTGTGGCCACCCATATCGTGCTCATACATTGATGTTTCATATAAAAAATGAATGGGATTCATAGTATATTTGTTTGTAGGAAATTGCACGTCATAAACACTCGATATTGGCTCATTTCAAGGAAACATTTTCTCAGTCTTTCTATCAAAATGGTAAACTTCGTCATGTACATCATTATGTGTTCGTGATACGTGTCAATAGATCTTTACATATTCGCATAACCTTCCTACTTGTCAGTATAAACGTGGAGGTCACATGCCTAGAAGACAAGGCTATTCCTCGTCCTCGTCCTCGTCCCAGTCCCTTTCCTTTTCTCCTATCCCGGCATCTAACTCTCAACCACAATATGATCCGTTACAATATAGGCACGTTGGCCCTTCCTCCCATACTCAACAACATGTTACAGGACTTGACCACATGCGAACCGAACGTTCTCCAGTTCAATCTCCTTTAGCTCCCTCTCCTTCCGTTCCACCCCATTATTCGGCGGAACAATAGAATATTGACGGAAACAGAGGTCAAGAAGATAACTGATTCTTCATATGCCCATTTGGAGATTCGTAAGTGCTTCATTTTTATTTTAGTATATGTCATATTTAGGACTTTAGATATTGATGTCAACTGAATTGTCCATGTTGCACAATATTCGTATGAATGCAGATTCACGGATGCTACGTCGGTTGTGAAAGAATTGAACAAAATAGTAAGAAACTTTTGGATGGGAGAGTATATTAATTACAGAAGTGTTCCACCAGAAGCGAAAGAAATATGATGGAATGAGTTCAAGGTAAGTTTTACATATTTTATTTTCTCATCAATTAAGTTTGGTGTAGTATATTGATGGTCAAGAATGATGTAAAGGGACCGGAACAACTTTGTAGTTTTCGATTCCTAAAGGACCGGATATTTTCCTCGACATGAACTTTACAAAATCTGTCTATATGTGTCTAATGCATGGTTATGGATATGTGATCATCATAATAATTTTCAATTTGTGTTTTTATTCATTGCAGCGGAAGTTTAAGTGGGAGGAAGTGGAGGACAATGAAGTGAGAAGAATTTTCGATAAGAAAATAAGTGATTTTATGCGAAATGTCATGAATAGAGCGAAGAGCAAGCAAGCGAAGCCGTCTTTCTTTACAGCTGACAATTGGGTGGCAATTAATAGATTTTGGGCATCTGAACAGAGTCGGCAACTCTGTGAGCAGAATAAGAAGAATCGATCTTCTAGTTCTAGTGATGGGTCAGCCATATATGCTGGGGGCTCTATCAACATTGGGGAGCATCGCAAATGACTGGCAAGTCTGTTAAATGCGTTATAAGTTAATTTAATTCAATTACTCAAGTTTACATTTTGTAGGCACATGAATTGAGGACGGAACCGACATTTGCAGCTACATTTGAACGCACATTTCAAAATAAAGATAAGACATGGACTGGCGATTGAGCAAAAGCTGTTAAGGTATGTAAAGTTATGCTTTGGCTTATATGTAAACTATAATGAACTCTAGTGAATGCTTTGGTGATTGATGGTATAAATATATTATATATATAGTGATTTTATTTTCATCTACATTGTTAATGTAGGACAAATATAATGAACTTTTAATGAGCAGTACTAGTGGTAGTGATGATTGTCCTGAGTCCTGGCCACCAGTTGATAATATGGCATTATGGATGAAGGCAACAGGTGGGCCGAAAAAAAGGGAAAATATTTGAGCTGGGATCGTTGTCAAGGATGTTCATGTCGAATAGTCCTGGAAGTTCATCATCCGCTGGGACTGGTCGAAGGAGGTCACGACCAGACGAGCAATTGACCCAAGAAGTGAATCGTCTGAATGATTTACTTGTTAAGAAGGATGAACGAATACATAACTTGGAAGAACAAATGAGAATAGTTATGCAACACCTTAACATCAATCGCAATTACACTCCTCCTGTACCTTCAGCCAATCCAATAGGTGATGGGCACAATGATGACCAACACATTGATGCCGGGAATGCTGATGCTGATGATGATGATGATGATGATGGTGATGATGATTTTCTCCAGGCTTTGTAGTTGACGTTTTTAGATAAGCAATCTTGGTTTTTCATAATTTCACTCATATTCATATGTATAAACATTTATGTTCGTTCTGAAACGTATTTGTGTTATTTTACACCTAGTTAGTTCCATATCCATGCATAAACGTTTTTTTTTAATATTGTGAACTGATTTACGTATTGACATTTCCTCAGATCTCGACAAAGGTGACTACTTTTGGTGTCTTGCCATCGTACCAAGGCTGCGTCTTCTTCTGTGTGGTTTTTTTTGCGTCTTTTATGGTTGTCCTGTCTCTTAGTTCATGTTTTGAATGTATTGTAAGATTGGATATCAAATAGCATCATGTCGGACTATAAAACTTTCCTTATGTTATTTGTTTTAATTATATGTCATTGTGGCTGGTTTGTCAGAATGTATGATTTGTTCGTTTTTCTGTTTTAATTATATGTCATTGTCTCCTTTGATTGATATGGACAATAATTTATGGCCGAAATGATGTAAAAATAACGACGAATATTTTAAGCCGAATTTTGCTATTATTAAAGTTTGTTGCTAATTTGCGATGAAATTCGCAACGAATTTTCCGATGCAATTCGTGATGAATTTTCCGACAATTTTGCGACGAGTTTTCCGACGGATAGAGTTCGTCGCAAATTTGCGACGAAATTTGCTACGGACATAGTTCGTCGCAAATTTGCGACGGATTTTTGAGATGAATTTGGCGACGAAATTTGCGACGGATTTTCGCGACGAAATTTGCGACGGATTTTTGCAACGAATTTAGTTCGTCGCAAATTTGCGACGAAATTTGCGACGGATTTTTGCGACAAATTTTGTGACGGATTTAATCCGTCGCAAATTTGCGACGGATTGAGTTCGTTGCAAATTTGCGACGAAATTTGCGACGAATTTTTGAATTTTCCGTCGCAAAAATTTGCGACAAGATAGTAGCGACAAAATTTTTTCCGTCGCAAATTCGATTTGCGACGGATTTTTCCAAAATTTCCGTCGCAAATTTCGTCGCTAATCTAGTGTTTTTTTGTAGTGATTGTAATTCTTACTTCTACTGGACAACCCCAAACATGTAGGTGTTGTAAACTAGGTTTCATTCCGGTCCAAGTTCAGAAAGAGTGTTTCGAGCTGCTTTACTAGGAATCCTATTTAATAAACACAAAGAAATCTGTAATGCATACTTCCTAACCATTTCTGTTAAAGTACAAATACGCCTTTCCGCTATACCTTTTTGTTGTGGTGTACACGACATTGTGTATTGCACACAAATACCACGTCTTTTAAGGAATTTAACAAATGGAATTGGACATTGTCCTAATTCATTATACTTTTTGTGACGCTTGAGAACATCATGCGCAACACGTGCCAATTAACATTATTAATAATTTTGCCAACTGAAGTCAAATTCTGAACAAGTATTAAACATGAATATCACACAAGTTTAGTCAAAATACTCTTACTTCTTATTAACAACCCTTGTCAGATTTACAAGCCCAGATCAAACATCATATAAGTACAAAAAAACAAAAGTCTGGTTAGGTCAAGATTGCCTATCTCCATGCTAGACTATACTCCAAAAGTCTGTTTGAACAAAAGTCTGGTGACGTCATGAATCAATAACTTTGCCCTCCATTTCGAAACCACCATCATCTAAGCCAAAGCCCCTCAACGGGCCAACCCACTCGCCATCAAGGTTAAAGTACCATGCAACAAAAAGGTAAGGAACCCATTTTGCCAATCCTACGTCGACCCAGACAGTAGAGTTACACTTAATATATACTAATTCAGACTCAGGCACAAACACATTTTCATAAACAGCTTCATAATATGCGGGAACTCTAAGACGTAGAGGCTATGAAATATCTATTCTATATGTTTGAAAAAAATAATGGGATGAGCCAAGACCCAGTAAATGAAATTTCTAATTTTAAGTTAGGAAAATCAGTCTACCACTTCACTTGGCATAAACAACATGCATGTATAACAAATGATATGCATAGAACTTGAATGCATGTTATACCTTTTCCATTTGGATGTGCCACAAAATTTGAGCAATGCAACATTTCACAATACTTTCACTTAGACACAAGCATATGAGGTAAAACATTCATGCTCATGCATTAGGTTCATTACTTCATTCTTCCGAACACTCCTGGGGCATCCCGACCAATGGTGCATCTCGACCAATGGGGCATCCCAACTCCGAGGCATCCTGGTACACCCTCCGGGATATCCCCACCAACGGGACATCTCGACTCCCGAGGCATCTTGAAACACTTCCCGGGGCATCCTGACACACGGGGCATCATCACACACCACTATATGGGCAACATAATTTATATTATTCTCATGCAAGCCATGACAACCAAGTATTTGCATGCATATATTCACCTTCTTTTTACATCACATACCCTTTAAAGCAATGAAATCCATCATTTAAGCAAATAAATATGAAGCAATACAGGTTCAGACTTAAATGGCCAAAGTCTACTCAAGTTCAGAAAGTACATATATCCAGATTTTGAGATAAAACTTCCTCGATTTAGAAAATACCTTTATTCAGACTTTGAAAGTAAAGTCTATTCGAATTTAAAATACATGCGTCCATACTTTGAAAATAAGGTCTATCTGGGTTCAAAAATACATATGTTTAGACTTTGAAAATAATTTCTGGTTAGTGTTAAAAATATACATATCCAGATTCTAACTGTATAGTCTGAGTAGTTTTAAAAGTGGACAAAACCAGATTTTGACCGTAAAGTCCGAGCAATTTTAAAAGTAGACATAATCAGATTTTGACTGTGAAGTCTGAGCAGTTTTCAAAGTAAATAGAGCTAGATTTTGAGGCTAAAATTTGCTCAGTTCAAAAGTAAACAGAATCAGAAATTGAGTTTAAAATCTTTTTAGCTTAGAAGTAAACATGATTATCATTTATACTCACCTAATATACACCACTTTGAGTAAAACAATTTTCTACCCTTTTAAACATACATAAAACTAGCAAAAAAATTTCCATAATCACATCAAATATGACATTTACATGCTCAGATTTAATCATTACACTTGCCAATTTTCAACACACTTTAAGGAAACAAAACACATCCGTTGGAACTTGGATAGAACTAGCAAAATAGATCAATCCATCAACATATCTTCACTATTATCACACATCATAATAATATTTCTCAAGCAACCAAGTTAAAAAGTGTCAAGTAGATTTAACTAGCTTAACTTTAGAGTCTTCACTTACTTTGTGAAGAATTTGAACACCAAAAAGTTAAAGCTCTCTTGTAGGTTTTTGGATCGGGTGATGGTGAAAGTAGAGTGTAAAGAATGGAATTACAGTTTGGATGAAAATTTCCTTTAGTGTTTACCCAAATAAAATGAAGCAGAGGAGTAGACGTTGAGGCGGATAAATGTAATGCACTCACAGGTGGCATCTTCTCTTTCTATCATGGCTCGGTGTAATAAATCAAGGGCTTAATCGAAGGAATTGTGGCCAAGGAAAATGATTGCGTAGACTAGGTGTCTAACTAGAACAAAAGCTGGAGGACAAGTGATATGCAGCCAAGCTTGCTCCGTCAAGGGCTACATGAGAAGAAAGAGTCTGAAGAGATATTTTGTGAGAATATCTCCCCCTCTTTTTAACACCAAATAGAAATTAATAAATTGGTTAACACTACTTAACCAAAAATTTACCAATAGCATTGCCCGCTAATTACCAAGGCAACGGTAAATTAATTAATACTGCACTACTATTAATGTACACAATAACGTTTACAATTTTAAATATGTTGAGCTCGAAATGATTACATTCCAGAATCCACACCTCACAATTTACGGTCCAACAACAATTTCTACGTGTCCGCACCAATACTAAGCTAAATAATACTTAGCTTATCCAAATATCATTATCGAATATAGAAAATTTCCAACGTTACATACTTATTATTTCAAAATTTTCAGATGTCACACTTTTCATAACATTCACCACTTCTATCTGATTTTATTATTTTCACCTTTTTATCTAGTTGCCTCTCATCTTCTTATATCATGCAATAGATAAATGTAACCATAACTTGAAACATCAACAATAAATGTACTAAAATAACTTTCTCCACCGAAAGATGGAACATTAAAATAAATACATATATCGGTGTGTGTAATTTCAAGAAAAGAAATTCAGATTAATGACACTGTAAGTACTTGAACTTTTGTCCGTCTAACAATGGAGTACATGAATTTTTTTTTTGTTCGATCAAATATCTCAATTTTCAAATTTGGTTCAATGTGAGACCTTTATTACTTAATTTGTCATGTCTTGTGATTTTATTGTGGCTTTATTATTCCATAAATTCAAGCACAATCGGTGGCGTGGCTTGCCTACTTAAAAAAAGCGCGGAAGAACAGTAAAAGTGCCAAAAATTGTGCACGAAACTCACTTTGGTGCCAAAAGTTCCATTTAGATCATTTAAGTGCCAAAAAATTTGAAAAACGATCTTTTAAGTGCCAACTCTAATATGATTGGTCGAAAATCTGACGTGGCAATTTTTTATTAGTATTTGAAGCCGACGTGGCTCACCGGAGAGTACAGTTAGCATGCAAATAATAAAACGACACCGTTTTATTCACAATACCTATACGACGCTGTTTTATTTAGCTTCTTCTCCCCAAAATAAGAACCCTAATCCCTAAATTGAACAATGGAGGGCGGAAGCTCAGTAGCAGCTCACATTCGGAATACCTAACCCGCGAAAATCATAACCTTAAATCCTCAATTATCAGCTTGCGCTTGCAGATGGAGGGCGGAGGCTTCAGCAGCGGCTCACATTCGATTAAAAAAAGAGAATTAGATAGTGAGTGTTACTGTTTTTGTGGGTTATCGAGTCCGAGAAGAATATCTTGGACTCAGTTAAATCCCAGGAGAAGATTCCATGGATGTGGCAGGTATAGAGAAGGCTCAAAGTGCAAATATTTCAAATTGGTTGATCCCAAATTCTCCGGTCGAGCCACAGAAGTGATCTTGTATCTACTCGAAAGACGACATCAACCTTCACCTACGTTAATGGATGAGTTAGACGATGTCGACTCAATGCAAGCTCAAATGAAGGGTTTAACATCTTTAATCAACCATTTGAAGAGGGACGTTTCAAGGCTGAAAATTGAAAGAAACTTTATCGAGCATTGATTGTGTTGTTGTTTTTCTTGTGTAGTATATTCAAATTTGAAGTGAGCAATGAGAATAAGTTTGTATGTCTATCATAATCGAAGATGTGGAATATTTACTTATATTGGGTCATTTGTAAGTGAAGTGTGCTACTGGTTTGCTGCAAATTGTATGGAACAAAATGTTTTGTTTCAATATGTGGTGGAAATGGAAGGTTGGAATTGGAATTCATTGGTTGTGAGCACTTTAATTTTTTTTGCTTGGTTCTGTATTGTATATATTGATTTGCTTGGTTTTTGCATCGGATGTAATGGTTTGCTGCAACCATTACTGTAAACCATGAAGAAATTAATGGGTGGTAACAATTCACGAGTGACTATTTTACTACCATAAGTTATAAATAGTGATCGTTTCAGTGCCAAGTTTTTCTGAAAGTGATCATTTTAGTGTCAATCGCGATGAAAAAGTGACCACTTGTGTTGCACGAGTTTAAAAATAAAAACAATTTAGTTTCAACTATATTTCCATTGGCTTGCACTAGTCGTGGTGCATGTTGTTGCACCAGTTGAGTTGCTGGTGCATCTTGTTCTTGCACCGGCTCATACAAGTATCGGTGCAAGAAGACGCACCAGCACCCAGAGTTGCACCGAGAGCTGAATTGGTGCAATAGGATGCACCAACAGCCACAATTGCACTAGTGCTGTGCTAGTGCATCTTGTTTTTACACTAGTACTTGTATTTGCTAGTGCATGAAGATGCAGCACCGACAATTTCAACCAGCACATACATCTAACACCCACAACTTCAACTAGCAACAATAATCAACCAACCACTTCCAAAAACAACATCAGCCTCATAACAAGGTGCAAGACAAGAAAATAACAAAAACATTGTTGCCATTGACATTGATTGGTTCTTTTAAAAAATAAACATGTCCATAAAAAACATCAGTCCTCCAATCAGTCAACGATCCCTTCCCACCTAATATATCAAATCGAACACATAAAAACAATAGCAACAATCCCCATCAGTGAAGATATCATGTCCAGCACTCTCCAATTAGTCAATATGCACAACACCCCATGCTCCTTTTCCTTTTGCACTTTTGAATTAATTCATAATTCGGGCATTTTTTCGAAATAGACACGTAGGTTCGTTAACTGGCATTTCTGCCACATTCTTCTTAGCATCAACATTTTTTTTTGTAGCACGTGTCATGTGTGGGGACCTCTCCATAGGAACATTGGTCCCATGATCAGTCGATTGAGATGGAACTAGTACTGATTCTGTTGGTTCAGATGGAACTGGTGCAACTTTATTTGTTGGTGGCTATTGTGAAGCTGTACTTGCTGTCTTCTTCTTCTTCCTGCTCTTCTTTGGCTGTGCCCTTGACTCTTGAGTTGGCCCACCTTGAGAGATAAGTACCTCCGAACTTCTTTCATGCTACAAGAACATAATTATATTGTTAATCAAATGAATTGAAATACCATAAATTAAATACATGAGTCCTACAAATCTTACAGTGAAAATAGTCATTCTAGTACGCTTATCTGTGTAAATCCCATAACCATATTGCCTTATTCTTTTTTCAAGAACCCTTCTTGTTCGCTGCGGTGCATCACTTTGAGCAACTTGTGGAGAAGCAATTTGTGCAACTTGTGGGGGAGCAACCTGTAGGGCTCCCTATCCTTGTGCAACTTGTGTAGTTGGTTGTTTTCTCACCTGAGAAACACATAACAAAATTAAACTCAGCCCATAAAAGATAAGCACAACAATGTATAGCTTACTGGATATTTTTTTCTCGTTTGTTCAACAATGGACTCAGTTGTTGTTGTCCTGCCTGTACTAATCCCTACACTTGGGCCTAGAACATGGCCTTTTGTTGGCCCTTCAGTAGGCCCAACAACAACCTCTTTAGTAGGTGTTGTTCCTAGCCCACGATCAGCTCGTGCAACAACTTCTTATTCACGTTACCTTTTCAACTGACAACCTTTTTTTTATTGTGCCCTTCCTTGTGACAATAGGAGCATTTCATCTTCACCCCGGTCCTACTCATCCTCTGACTTGATGCCTCTCACACTTGTTTTATTTGTTTTTTCTTTAGCTTTCCTATTTGCTTCTTTAGTGACAAAGGTAGAGGGCCTTCACGATTTGTTGGCTCCCAAAATTTGCTACTTCGGATAGGCTGCATTATGAATTGGTACGAATTAAGGTATGAGCTTTTTTTGTACCAATCATGTAGGTAATCCTCTGGCCTTTCTTGCTTCATCAAAATGGCATAAATAGCATGGGGACAAGGAATTCCACTTAATTCCCAAGCTCGGCATGAACGCTTTCTTCTATCTAGGTCGACCACATACTTATCATTATTATGAATGATCTCATATCCATTTTCTCCATTCCAAACCGGATGGCAGAACCTACTAGTAGCAACGTTCGCATCCAATTTCTTTACAATTCTAGGACCGCATTCTCTGCTCCACTTGGTAGCCTCATCTCTTTGCATATGCAGTCTGGTCATGACCATAACGTGAATATCATCAAGCATGCTGATGATTGGCTTGCATTTGGCCTTTAAAATTCTGCCATTGAAAGCTTCACTAAGGTTGTTGTCAATTATATCACATTTAAATTCTTTGCTAAATAAGACTCAACACCAGTGCTTAGCTTTTGTCTGGAATAGTGCATCAAAGCCTTCCTTTGTTAGCTGCAATAACCCCTGTTTGACTAATCTGAAGTCAGCCATGTTGGTACTCTTCGCTATTTGTTAAAATTACTTCTGCAGCATATCTCCTTTGTAGTTCGTTGCCCAATTTACATATATGTGTCTCGTGCACATTCTATGCTCAGCATATGGCATCAACTCAGCCAATGCAAGAACAAGTCCCTATAAAAATTCAAATCAACAAATACAAGTAAGAAAATACTCAAGTAATTAATATTAAAAGGGAATTAATTGACAATTGTATTACCTTTTGTTGGTCGCTCATGAATGCTCATCCTCCCCATCGTTTATGTCAAGGTCAACTATTAAATTCTTGAGGAACCGGGACCAAGTATCCTTGTTCTCAATCTTAACAACTGCCCAAGCCATCGAAAACATTTGATTGTCAGCATTTCTCCCCACAGCAGCCAACAACTCCCCCTTGCATAAACCCTTAAGGAAACATCGATCCAATCCTACAACTCTTCTACAACCAGCCAAAAAGCTCTGTTTGCATGCATCAAAATAAACATAAAATCTATTAAACCTAGGCCCACAATTAGGCAGTGGCCTCTCTACAACCTCAGCATATACCCTACTAGATGGGTTTTGACCCATGCATTCGCGGGCATAATTCCATACTTGCGCATATTCTTCCTTGTACCGACCCATCAAAATTTGCATCACCATCTACTTAGCTTTCTTGCATTGATTTCTCGACACATTAACTCCTACTTGCTCCTTCACTAACTGCTTAAACTGAGGGCATTTGATCTCGGGCATTGCTTTGATTGTATTGAAAAAATGTTTCGACAACCACACACTTATTACCCTTTTATTATCAAAATGAATTGAGCAAGTATGTTCCTCCCGAAAGGACCTAATTTGGAATGACTCCTTTCTACTCATAATGTTGTACAGCTTCCAAAGATAATTGGGTTGTGAGCACTTAGCTCTCACAAATTCCTTCATATTTCTAATGAATTCTATGCTCCTCTGTTCAATAATAGAACTCTCCACAATAGCTTCTTTTAATTGTTTTGCATCATCAAATTTCATGCCGACACACAAAACAGGTTTATCGACATTTGGATCATAGCAAAGGTACTTACTTTTCCTCCGACAAACAGGTTCTTCATTATTATTCTCCGAACTAGCAGTTTCATTGTTGCAACTTTCTGTATCTTCACTTTCATTACCTCCTGTTGGAACTCCATCTAACTCAAGCCTTTCTCCTAAAGCTGAGAGTTTTTTTTTGAAAAATTCTCTTTGATTTTGTCTTGACTGTTGGAGTTCATCATCATCTTCATCACTTAAGAAATTGACAATTAGCAAAGCTTCATCTTTTGACACACTATATTGAGCAACTTCCAATTCTAATCTAACTAAGTCTTCATCAGCCACATCTTCAACTGAGACTTCACTCATATTTCTATCAAAATCTGTCTCCCTCTCCTCCCTCACTTGGCTCTCATGTTGCCCTCCATCTAAAGTAGACTCATCCCCAACCTGATTACTCGCTTGAATATGATCATCATTTCCATCATTCTCATCAGCCTCATCATTACTACAATATTCAACATAGACCTTAGCTTCATTGCCGTGAAGATAATGGTAAATGATATCCTTAATACCATTAGCGTCCCTAAAAAATCTCTCAAACCATCCTTCAATTCCTTCCTAGGAACACAATAGTGCAATTTTTGCACTTTGCATTGAAAAAACTGCACCAAATCCCTCACAAAATTAATATATGATGGCTTCCCAACATTGACGTAAATAGTACCTTCATTCCCACCACAATATTCCCAGTCATCAGCGCCAATAACAAACTCTCCACCATAGTAAACAATGACGCCTATATGATTCTCCTCCATTTCGATGCTGCACCTAAAGAATAAAAATAAAAAGTCATTCATTGGGACTACATAGCAGAATCATTAATAACTTTACATTTAATTGATTAAACAATTATCGAAAGAAACAAAGGAAGCCGATTTATTCAATTGATTAAACAACGTGAGGTCCCCAACACCCATTTTTCAATTCGACTCCATTCGGTCCCCACATAAACACTAACTAACTAAATAAAGTCGAGTCCCCACCACTGTCCCCAGCACTCCAACCAGTTTCCCTTTGCGCTAAGCCCTCATTTTCCCCTCCGCGCCCTATTTTTCAATTCAGTCACATTCGGTCCTTACAATTTTGCCCTCCCCACAAAAGTGATTAAACAAAAGTGAGGTCCCCACCATTTTTCCCTCCCCATAAAAGCAATCCAAGCCAAGCCCTCATTTTGCTCTCCATGCCCTAATTTGTCTATCGGAACCCTAAATTCTCCACCCAATTGACCCACGGCGAGAACATGATAAACCTGAGTTAAGCGGTTGAGCGACGGTGGGCCAGCAAACAATGGTGCAGCTACAATGATGGCCGACCAACGGCGGGTGAGCGATGGTGGGCCAGCAAACAATGGCATAGCTATGACGACGGCTGAGCGACAATGGGTGAGTGACGATGGGCGAGCGACGGAAGGCGATCGAGGGAGCTACGGTGATCGAGGGAGTGACGTGAGAACTCAAGATCCGAACCCTAATTTTAGTCCCCCTTCTTTAGTGACGTCGTTTTTTAAATGCAGTCCACGTAGGAAAATGAAGCGATGTCGTTTCTTGTGGAGAATGGAAAACGACGTCGTTTATGCCATTCCACGTGGACTGCGATTTAAAATATTTGCCACGTCAACTTATTTTTCTTTAATATAAATGTCACGTATTAATTTGGCTGAAATCTCTCGCCGTTAGCACCAAAGTAATCATTTTTCCTCCGATTTGACACTTAAGTGATCCAAATGGAACTTTTGACACTAAAGTGAGTTTCGTACATAACTTTTGGCACTTCTGCTGTTCTTCCCCCTAAAAAAAATGTGTCTGTTTCCATCTAAGTATGGGGTGATGAAGAGAGAGAATGCCAACTCGGATGAATGTGGCCATCTAATGTGTGTCTACCGACCGACATCATCTCAAGCAGTCACGCTGCATGCCAACGTGGATAATTAATCCCATGTCAATGTGGATAGTCAATGGCAATAGCGTTGAAGTTGGCATTTTCATCTGCGATTTTAATGATGGCCTCACATGGATCCACATTCTAATAATCCCAAGTCTTGTGTCAACCCGGAATGTTACCATCAATTCCTTATGTTTTTTAACCTATGCAGTTCGGTTAGAATGTTGTCTTTTTGTATTTTCTTTTTATTTGGCCTTTCTTTGTGGGGCCAGTATGTTAAAAGGTTCATTGAGTCAACCGTTTCTACCTAAGCTGCATCAGTCACTGGATTTGGAAAAACCAGATGAAGCCCCTTAACACGGATTGCTGAAAAGCGAATAAGGATAGCTTTTGAATTTGGGACATATTTGTATTGACATTTCGCAAAGAAAACCAACGTTGATATTGTTAATGTCAATGCGTGATCGTGAGCAAAGAAAGCCAACGTGTAAATACGATGTCTTTGGGGAAACGAAGTTAGAAGAGAAACCGACACACGTATTTGTATTGACATACACCAGCTAATCTGCTTTTTTTCCCCTACTCCCTTCTTTGCTGGCACTTATTTATTTCCAATCACGTTTGCCGAGAGAGAGAGAGAGAGAGAGAGAGAGAGAGAGAGAGAGAGAGAGAGAGAGAGAGAGAGAAAGCCACATCATCACAACATACACCACTCATACGAAGCGAGGCGCATTATTCGACAAGTTTGCACTGCAGGAAAATCACAATACATTCGATCAACTTCTTCCGTTGAGAGACGGTTTGACTTGGATCACCAGTTAAAGCTGATGGACTCGAAGTGCAGGTTGTCAGCCAGCCCAGAGGAACAGATGCCTGCAACCTCGTGCCTCATCTTCTTTGGACCACAAACCAGGACTCCAACACTTGACTCTTTGCACTCAAATAACATTTCTGCAAAAAGTCACAGATAGTTAAAAAAAAAGTCAGTGCCAATGTGCAAGGCCAAGCATTAGTCAAAGTCAGCAGACTCGGAGGGAGTTTTGTGGGTGTCCTGTTGGATAAGAGCTAAAGAATCAACAACAAAGAGAATACTAGCAAAATAGGTATATGAATAGATCACCACTAACTTGAAGCAACTTCGAATTGCTTATATTTCTAAACGGGACCTGATCCGATACTTACTCTTAAGGTCAGGCGTTTCGCCAAAGTGCAGATTGGTGGCTTGGACAAGGGACTGATGTGGGAGGCTCTCCAATTCCCTTTCGGCATTGTAGAACCCCAAATCAGACGAATGCACCGGACTCAACCCCTCCAAGTGCTTGTTCTGCTTCGCCTCCTTGGCATTAATCCTCTTGTTCCATAGAAAAGCTGTACTAGCTGCAATGCCGATGGATATGCAAATGACCAATATGTTCAGGACCGCCCTAGAAGCGGTAGAGTACTTGTTTTGGTTTTGATCTATCGGGTAAATATAGTAGCGTGTAATGATCCCTATTAATATAAGAAACATGACGAAAGAGACCGAAATGATGGCTCCGAGCCACAGCCAACTGTTGGGGCCTAAAATGGCAGACAACGGTTCGTCGAACGAACTGGGATTGAACCAAACAGCTCGGGATTTTTTCGAGGATTGGGTGGTGGGTTTTTTTTCTCTAGTCACGTAGGCTTCGATCTGAAGCTGAAGGTTCGATAAGTCAGACGGGGTGCCCGAGATGGGCAGGACGAGGTCCAGCATGGTAAGATCAGAGGAGTTCTTGAAGGCACAAATGAGGGTCAATTTAGGAGTCATTGACTTGAATGTGGTGCTCATGAAGATGAATTCTCTGATGATGGAGATGAATGGAGTGATCCCACTGCCCCCACTCACCATCACCAGCTTCTCATGCCTGCAGTAGAAAAATCGCAGTCCCAATTAATTAAAAATTATTAGACAAGGAGATCTCTACACAGAGACACTGATTTCATGGCATGTTCTAACTTAGGAATGGACTAAAACACATGATATATCAAGACCTATCCAATGTACCGAGCAAAACATATTTACCTGAGGAAATGAGTCAAGGCGGGTCCATAAGGTCCTTCAACGGAGACATCGAGGCGACTGGGAGGAGAAGGAGAAGAAAGGATTCGGTAGAGCTTCTGAGACCAAGTCCCTTCATTCTTGATGATGATGCTGAGCTTATCCTTTTCCAAGTTGCTGTTCGATGAAATGGTGAACGGATGCCATTGCAGCTTGGATAGGCTGGGCACGTTTATGAACACGATGCTCGTCGGAGTATACTCTAGACCTGCTCAGACTCAAAATATTGAAGAAGAATAAGGGAAATAAGGAACCCATATCCGAAACACCAAGTACTCGAACGACACAATAGAATGTCTGAGCCATTTTTGTTTTCGATCGGGTTAAAGTTTTAAGCATGTTGGAGTAAGTGATCCATTTATTAGACGCACACGACAAAATAAACTAAACTAAATTCTATACTCACGTATCGTTCTTCACCTGGTGTCTTGGAGAAGTTGAGCTCGACAGTGTCGCAGGGCAAGACGCGAGCGGAGACCAGGCGGGCCCGGTTACGGGACTGCAGGAAGCGGAGGTAGCGGTCGACCATGAAGAGGTAGAAGCCGGGGAGCATAATGCAGGAGAAGGTGATGCCGACGTGGAGGACGAAGAAGAACACGAAGAGAATGTAGAGATAATGGGCGTAGAAGAAGAGCTCGAACATCTTCCTCCTCACGCGCGGGAAGGTGGTCGCCCACATCACTAGCCCGGCCAGCAGCGCTATCTCTCCCGCTACGTTCGATATCCCCGTTTTCTGCCACTTCACCATCTGCACATACGCGTACACATCGTACGGTTCGAAATTCGAATCATTCGCACACAGTATAAGTTGGCCAGATGAATGTGTAACATATAATATACGAAAAGGAAATCGAGATTTTACAGAAAATGGAAAAGACAAAAGAAATTCTGAAAAACACACCATGTGAGTCCGCGCCAAGAGTGCCACGTGGGCCCAAAAAAGGCGAATCCTTTTGAAACTCGTTCGCTAACACTGCCAATCCGACAAAGTCGTCGAACTTTTCTTTCGAGTGTTTTCGTTCGTTCCTTAAATTTCTAAGGCCGGTTAAACTTCCAAAAAGCCGGCGTACTTTTCCGGTCAGACCAAAAAAAAAAAGGAAATACATAGAAAAAAAGGTTAAAAAAAAAGATGGTACACTTGCCACGACACACACCACTACGTGAGACCCTGCTGTCCATCGCCACAGGTCAAACTCAACCGACGATCCCCGACCGTCCAACAAGGCGGGCTCGTCGGGGTTGTACGATCCAAAAAGCACCGTCTTGGTGCATGGAAAACGGGCTGTGTACAGTGCCACCCCAGCAGTGACGTCGCTAAGTATGGATACATGCGAAGAACAAACAAGTTTCCGAAACGACCGTACTGACCGGATGCTATCAAAGCCACTCATAACTTCTGCGTAATACAGGCCACTCGCTTAGAGAAATCTCAGCTTTTACCTAGGGCTACTACTACAGCTTTTGCTCAATAGGGGTATTTTCTTTTGCCCTCCTCAAGATTTCTATTTTAACTCTTAATTAACGTGGATTTAGAGCTTGAAAGCTAGGAGTGAGCAAGATGAATCGCTCAAATCGGGATTAGATAGGACTAATCGATTTGATCCGATTCTCGAAAATATTCCCGGTTCTTAAAAATAAAACCGGTTTTCTGATGTTCCGATTCCCAATTCTAGAGTAGGAATCGAATAGGATCGGTATATTTTTCTAATTTTTTCATATATATATATATGAAAAATATTTAATATTGGTCATATTGGAATCAATTGTTCAATTTTTTCATATATTATATATATTTTTTCAATTTTTTCCATAGCCTTATGAGATCAAATTAGAACTACAAAAGAAAGAACGTAATAATTAGCTCCCAATTCATAAAAAAATATTTAATATTGATCCTATTGGAACCGGACCCCGGTCCGGTCCACGGTTCCAAGACTAGCCGGTCCAATCCCCGATTCTTAGGTTGGACTGGATCGAACTGGATCGGGAACTGCTCACCTCTATTAGAAGCTCCAAAAAAGAATGGGGTTCGAGACCATCTTTTGAAATCATACTCAAAAAGTGATACGACTTAAAAAGAATATTTTGATTTCACCTCGGATATTTTGTGAGTGACAACCCAGTAGAGGATGTAAACGAGGCCATGCGCAGTGAAGAGGACCATGACGATGTGACCGAGCCATATGTGGTACTTGATGCTGGCTTCCGAGGTGAGACCGAAGAGCGGTAGCACTGACGACGCACGGGTCACCGGGAAGAATAGGGAAGAGAGTGCTATGTTCCCCACAAGCCCTAACATCAAACCGGAGGTCTCCAATTTCGCTTCCCACCTGCCATTATACTTGGAATTTTATGCTCATGTTCTTTTAATATGGTTTTCTCGAATATTATCCTCCAATAGATTGGTGTAAGATTGCTTGGAATAAAATATTGGCTGACAAAATGGTTTACAAAATTGGCACGAGAAGCTCTTTTCCTTATTAAAAAGCTCAGGTCACGTTTTATACCTGGATGATTCTAAACCTGACGTTACGTAAACTCATGTCCCCTTCTTGGGTTTTTCATTCGGGTTTCGCACAAGTAAAAGCCATTAAATTTCCCTTGAGGTATCTAGAAAAACACTAAGTCTATCATATCACTCGATTTATAAAAAGTATTAACTCGTTAATCAGTTTCAACAATGGTCAGAAGAACACGTGATTTCAAGCCTGTGTTTTTTGTTTCCATTGAGAATTAAAACAGGAAAACGAAACCCTTCTTCCTCAAAAGAACTATGGGGAGAGAGAGTGGGAGAGAGTAGTGTAAAAAGCTTATTATGCCCGCAGAAGAAGGAAAGGAAGAAGGAAGTTTGGGAAAAGCCAGGTTTGGCGCATAAGAAAGGTTCTTACACTTTATCCCCATCCGTCGGTCCCGTTCGGTCAATGTTGAGGAAGCTGTTGCGAAGGTACGTGGCGAAAGACCAAACCATGAGTGCTATGAACATCACAAAGAAGGCCACTTCGATCCACGAAACGATCCCCAGTGGCCCCCTCACCAGCACCGGTCTCTTCCACATTGCCAATCCCTTATTCCTTTCCATGCCATTCCTGTTTTTCCACCATTAAGTGATTCAAGCAGCCATAGAAGCTGATAAACTGAGAGACGAATCAAACAGCCGTAGAATAGATTAATACTTTCCCACTCGGGGCTCGCTCGATTTGTTACCCATATGGAGGTACACACAGCCCAAGAAAGCGATGAACAGGACTGGGAATGTGAACATCAGAATCGTATAACCTGTTTGCTCATCATAACATTAAAGAACTCACCAAGTTAGTAGAAATTAAAAACATGAAGGACATAAGAAGGAGAAAAAAGAAGAAGGTAAGAGGAGTGCAGGAGTCAGATTCTATGCCTTGATGTCCGAAGTAGGTGGAAGAGCCAGATTTGGCCCGGATGCGGGGCGACCAACGATTGCGGTACGTGTTGGTGGGCATCACTATCCAAATCAGAACAGTCCCGAGAAACACCACCATGAACAAGACCCATATTGCATCTCTGACGATTCTCTTAGCTCCACCAGAAGAAGCGGATGAAGAAAATGAAGGTGGTGATGATCTTCTCATGGTACCAGAGTCCATCTTTCTCTCTCAACCTCTCGGTGATGTGTGTGTGTGTGTGTGTGTGTGTGTGTGTGTGTGTGTGTGTGTGTGAGAGAGAGAGAGAGAGAGAGAGAGAGAGAGAGTTTTAGTGATCGAAGGAAGAGTGTGTATGAGGAATGTGTGGAGTGAATCTGTACATGTGTATTTATATATAGGGAGAAGGGGTGGGACTTAAGGTCGATATCATTTGTAATTAATTTCGCATTTCAGAAGGGAAAGCATGATTCATGTCCCTCCCCAAATGTCAAATGACCATAGTATATTAGAAACCCTTTGTTAAAAAAAATATCCTTATGATTTTATCGAGATTATCTTGAATACACCAGACATTTGGCATAAAATTCACATATTTAGCATATAATGTACATCTTCTATGTGGTCGGATCTAAGTCTAGATTCATGGTGTGGTATGTTCGATTGCCTTTTGTCCAATTTGGTTTGATGCCTATAAGAAGGCCATAGCAGTGATATTGAAGTGAAGCAATTCGGTCGTTCTGCCATTCTTCTCATCTTCTTAGTGTTTAGTCCATCTTCGGCGTAACAATTATATTCACAAACAAGTACCAGCACCGTCTAGAATTTGCGCAGTCGAAACTTATTACGAAAGGTGCACCGCACAAAAAATTACGAAATGATCGGTCATCCTTCAAATTTCAACTGCGCACACATCTAAATCTACACGTACTTTACTTTTGAGATAAGATTATATGGGAAGATGCAGTTTTATTGATTTTCTTTTTTTGGGTAAGCTGCAAATTTGTTGGGGGGAATGTTAGATGAATTGGGACTGTGCAAATGATCATTGTTTAGGAGTGGATATGACTCGGGACAATGGCAAGGATCATGCAAACCCCCTTTTTGACAATAATGGGGGCAATATCTTCTCGCTTTCTCACACTATCGTTCTCATCTCATTCTCAAGCTCGATGAACACCCCGAATTAAGTAAATTTGTTAAATTATTTCAATAACAAGAAATGGGCAGATTTGTGTATTTGACTCTTATTAAATTATACATACATGTACGATTCTTGGTACACTACCGTAGAGAGTATAACAAGGCAATAAGAATGGGGTTTGAGCTAGCTCATGTACGGCTCATGTTTGAGCAAGAGTTGTATGTGGATGCAGGGCATGCTCGATGTGTGGCAACGCGTGCTAGCAGCCGATGTCCACTCATTTAATTCTTTCTTTTTTACGGACCAAAAAAAAAATTCTTTCTTTCATTTTTTTTCTTTTCTTTTTTAGCTCTTTATCTCTTTTTTAATTGACGTTTCATCTCATAATTCCATTAACTCTTCGGTTTATCGTACGATTCCCCAAGTGGGCCCATCGGGAGCCCACCAAGCTCCTCGTAAAGAAGCACCAAAAGTTCATAAATATCCCTAGCAGGAGGGGTGAGTATGAGTAAGACGGACCACTTGAATCGAGACCACATGAATCGAACTGAATTGGCTTATTGTAGACGGTTCCAAAGGGTGTCAGTTTGGTTTCCAGTTCCTTGAAATGGAACCTGTGATTTTCGGTCCGATTCCCAATTTCAAGGTGGGAAGCGGACCGAACTGGATCGGTTATACATATTTTTTAATTTTTTTATTTTTTAAAGAAAACAAATAAACCCTAATTGGCATTCAGTCTTTCCCTCTCTCATGGCCTTGCTCTTCACTCCAGTATTTCCCTCATGCCTCGCTCTTCACTCTTTAATCTCTCGGTTATCGCTTGACCCTTAGATCTTGCTCGAAAACCAGATCTTGCTCATCAACAGCCTAGTCTCCACTCTTCGGTCTCATATCGCTGCTCCCTTTAACAAAGAGTCCTTCATCAAGAAATGCTCGATTTCTCTACTTGTTTCGAGCTTCCTATTTCGCTCTTCACTCTTCTGTCTTACGGTTCTCACTCTTTCAGGAGCCATTTTTGTTCTCACGGTCTCGCTCTTCACTCTTCTGTAATGATCTATTCAAGTTTGTTTTGAAGCTTTGCCTTTTTAATTGGCTCTAGATTTTTCGTTGTGTCCGGGTCTTGCATTTGTGTTTGTTATTAAGCAAAACGACGGGCTCACTCGCGGTTCACATGTCCCTTCCTTAGTAGAGCCTCCAGTTGCAAGCATTCCTTATTCTTTTTGTACCCTTGAGGAAGAGGAGCACCAACAGCTATGTCATTGCTTGGTCATCTAATCATTGCTAAGTGACTGCTTCCATTGAATTGGATTAGACTGGTCGGTCCAATCCGATTTCTGATCTCAAAAACTGAGAATCGGTTCAGTTGCCAATTATTGAGTAAGATCAAATCGGACCGAAAACAGATCACTCCTATTTATAGATAAAAAAAATTCGTACAATTCCAAAGACGTGGGAATGAGCAGAAATCAAAAGTGTCTTGGGATTCGTGTCTTGGATTCATTGGTTAGGGCGGACGAGTTGAATCAATCCCAGATAAGCAGTAAGGTCATGCTGGTAAGAGATTTGAGGAGAAAGTATAATGATTGGGCGGATTCAACGACAAATTAAGCTGCAAAAGTGCACATGCTGGTTGGGACCATGTAGTGTGAACTTGGTGAATATGTTCAACTGACAGTACAATTGCATTTGGAATTTTGTGGTTTGTAGGACCATTCAATGTTCTGGTTTGGTTGGATTTTTTCTTTAAACACACTAGTGGTGCACGATTATCTAAATATTTGTTCAGCAAACATAATCTTGTCTCCACACAATAATGAACTTCCGAGTTGCTTAGAGTATGCTAGTGTTGATTGGATTTAGCACAACCATAGATGAATTCACCCAAAGTCTTTATCATATTAATTTGTTAGGCCGCGGCAATAGTCTTGTCGTGATTAGAGCACAGTTTGATTTTGTTTTCCTTTCTCTAAGCTGTAACTTTGCTATCTCTATGGGTTACGGCGCGCAGTAATTTGCGTGACCCGATACATATAACAAAGTCGCAGCACCTTAGAACGATGTGACGGGGCTCCAGAAAGGCAAATTGTAATTAGGGAGACGACGCGATTATGAGGTTTTCGTCTAAAGAATTGCCAAGGCTCTATCAACAAATAGAAATAGTTGCAAGAAAGGGGCGATGGCGGCACAGTTCGGTGCCCCAAGCCGCCACCATGCTGGTCAAAGATTTTCTTTCCCCATCTTGTGATCGCCAAGGCACAAAAATGTCAATGGTTTAGTGGGAACCGTGGAATCTTCTGCTAATTCTCAGAGGGCGGGGTCCCCGTTGGCCGCTCGTTCCCACTTTTTTTTTCTTTATTTGTGAACATGGGACTTGTGCGGTAAAGCTTGATCGCTTTTATCGAAAGAATTTAACATTTCCGATTGAGGAACGGACAGGAAATGACATTCCATTCTCCTTCGACAATTTTTAATTTTTCGGCATTGTTTCGTAGGTATCCCATGAATTTTCTGCCATATGGCACAAATCTATCAATGTAACTTGATTACTCTGATTTATTGATGTCTTGTGAACGTTTCAGCTCCCAAATTTAAGCTCCAGAAGAAGATATTTCAGTGACGGAAGCAAATGGATTGGGTGATCTTGGATTTGGAGAAAAGCACTCTATCGAAGAACAGATTTGAAAAGTAGCGGTTCGAACTCTGCCCATTTGCTAGTAAGTTGTGGTATAACTTCAATCCCACAACCAAATTCAACTCGGAATTTCCCAAATTTTTTTTAAAAAAATCCAGAATAATGGCGCCGTAAGTATATGAACTTTTGTTTGTCTAACAATCTAGTATTTGAATCTAGATAATTATTGGCGATAGTGTTCGAGTTGGCAATTTTTAGTTTGCGATTTTAACGATGACCCCACGTGGATTCACATTTGAAAAGTTGAGGTACTTGATTGAAAAAAAAATTTAGTACTCATTTGAAAAATGAATAAAAATTTGGATACTTATGATGTTGTTACCCAAAAATCAGCTCGGAGGCTCCAAAATTAGGCAAAATTACGACCCGCATTCATCAAATTTTGATGTACTTTGCATGACGTCGGAACAAGTGCTAGTTGTAGAGACTAGAGACACACATACCCAGTTCCTGGGCAAAAACGTCAACGTGACTAAGCTTGAGCTCCTCGTGACAGTAAGGGCTTCTCTTCGATTCCAATCAATAATATCGAGTGAGGTTCGTGTAATAAGCTGTAATCAGATTCAATCCAGTGTGTCGTGTAAAGCGTCGAGGACTCAAAATGTTCATCTTCTCCCAGCTAACGTCACCTCAATTCGACAATCTCGTCTTCTCTGCATTCTCCCACATTCACTTCCATGGTGAACTTTTTCTTCGTGGGCAACACCCTGCAGCAATTTCTTCTAGGAGCCTGCACAACATACGCACAAACCACATTGTATAGATTAGCAGTTGAGCCTCTGCACATGCATGCAAGGTTGTATTTGCTGATTGTTACCTTGTCCCATAAATGCGGGTCGGGCTTCTTGTGGACCTCCACTCTGCGAATCCTTGACGGGTCCGCGATCTTCCACTTGCAATCCAGGCTCGGCACCCCGTCCTGGACATACTCACTGACCGTCGCGTTCGTCCTCGCATCGCGGGCCGCATCCGAGAGGAAGTAGATGAAGGGCTTCTCGCACGGGTTCTTGCTCAAGGGCCGGGTATTGAACGCAAATCCAGCGGGGTCGGCTCTCTTGTACCAATGGAGGAACGTTCTCGAGGGCGTCTCCATGTCCCGGGGCGCGTAGATGCCCCGGTGTATCTGGACCGCGTAGCCCCAGGAGACGGACACAGTCCAGCTCCGGGTCCGGTCGTAGCAAATGGACTGCTGCATAAGCGCAGCTGAGTCCAGCTTGAGCGGAGTCCGTAGCCTTTGCAGGGCTTGGAATTGGGTCAGTTTGGGGAAAATGGGCTCAACCACGTCTAAGTGGTGGAGCGAGATCAATGGCGTGATTGGGTGAGCAGCTAGGAGCCCAAACACGTTCCCGTACACGTCGAACTGAAATCGACCCATTGAACAAGAAAAGGAATCTTAGTCAAAAGAAGCTAAAAAATAACTAATTAAGATCAAAGTGCGGTAACCCTATTAAAATTGTAAACTTTCACAACGTGAAAACAAGAAAAAGGAGAATCGCGGGAGCCAAATATTCTCTTTTAGCTGTGCAGTTCTCCGAATGAGATCTATGAAGTTCAAATTTGGAATTGGAAGAAATCTCAGCTGCTGAATTTGGAGTTGACTGTTGTGAGATTCAACAACTCCATGTAGTGGAAGCAATTGATTAGACGAGGAAAATGGATGAACAATTCAAACCAATGAGTTTCTTGGTTAGGTATTGCTTGGTATTAGGAGAGAGGCCCCTTCTCAGGCTCAACCATCCATTGACACGCTATGCCATAGCACAGCCCTCTCTTGGACGGAGTCATTATCAATAGCAACACCCATTCGTCAATTTTCAACATCAACCTCCATTCGAGGAGCCGCACCTGTTGGACTAGGTGTCTAGCTTTGGAGTGCATAAGAAAAGGCAAGACCTATGGAGCATGGACATTAGCCAAGTGGACGATGCACAAATGAGTCGCCGGAACTTGTCCTAAATTGCCTCTATTTTCATCTTTGTCGTGCTGTCCCACTTTGCACGGCAATGAGTGCATGTGTTGATTAACCTCGTTGGAACCACTTCGACGACCTCGTTCAATGCGTGGATTCGACATTTAATGAAACAAGAGAGTTTCCACGAGTGTGCGGGACTACCCCCATGACTGAACAGGTCCAACAACATTAAGTACGAATAGAGGTCGCCCTTTTGACGTATTGAAAAGGTAAAAACATATAGTCCCTTTTCACCATGAACCACATTTTCGAGTTTCTTCCCGAATAAATGGTCGCATTTCTAACTATTGTTGCGTCGTGTATCATAACGAGATGGTATCTTCGGATCGTCCAAAGTCCAAAACATCCATCTAGGCCGGAAATTTAGGGTTTACATTGTTTAAAGGCTCTCTATTAACAGTGGCATAGCTAGCCTATCGAATATATTCCTCGTCAGGATTTAACGCAATCCCCCTAAACGAGGTCGTGTTTATCTTGACGACAGACTTGGCTAAATTCTCGGAAATTCTGATAAGAGAAGTTATAAAGACCATGACAAAAAGCCCTTCACTCCATTAAAGAAAAAGCAAGAAATAAAGGCAAAAGGAGCCTTTCATCGCTAATGGCGTGCTTTGTTGAAAAAGAGATCCTTAGCCAAAATGTCGGATGACACTTATCTCACAAGCTCTTTATCTGATGTGACCGCATAAAATGATAATGCGTTTCCCTGATTCTTCTGGTTAGATCCAATGAAATAGAGCTTTTCACAATGCATCACACTTTGCTTTGTTTGAAATGAGTTAAGCTTTCCAGATGTATTCCTCACACTAAAGAAATCAATTTGAAAAAAAATTAAAGACTGACCTGGTGAAAGCCCGGTTCTCGGGTGAGAGGGACGCCGAGCTCGGCCATGCAAGCCTGAACCCGGTCGTCAGAACCGTAAAGGCCCGGGTACCGCCGGAGGCACCGGTCCTGCATCTGCTCGAGCGCTCTAGCCAGCGCGTAGCTGATGGCGAACCCACCGCCGCCGTACCCCATGTTGTACGAGAAGTATATGTTCTGCAGGTGGCTCTCCGACCAGCTCCCGATGTAATGATACTGATTATGATCGTATTTGGATAGCACCCTCACCAGGTTCTCCGCCACGAAGACGGTGTCGTCGTCCCCCATCACGAGCCACCTCGTCTCTTCGCCGTCCAGCTGCCGGAAGGTCTCAGAGACTATCCTGGAGATGCGCACTGCAGAGCGGTCGCCCTTGGGGTTCTTGTACTTGAATCCCGACGTGTCGCTCGAGATCTTCACAGGAGGCAAGAGGGTTGAGTCGTCCACGCCTTCTGCGGCCTCGTGTGGAGGCAGCGGCTTGTCGAGCCACACAAGGCCGCGCATTTGGTCCGGCTGCCACCAGATCTTGAGGTAGTCCTTGCGGTGGTGCCATAGTTTGGCCGAGGAGGCTATGCCGAAAACGATGTGGTGGAGGGCCGTTTCGGTCGGCGGTGGAGAGAGTGCTTCTGCTTGGTGGCGGTGGTGATTGAAATCGTCAATATGAGAAGTGTCACAGGAGGAGTGAGGAGAGTAGAGGAATTGGAGGGAGTAGAGGAAGTAAGAGAGAGAGAAGAAGGCCAAGAAGAAGGTGATGAGCTTTGGGAGAGAGTAAGGGTGAGAGCTCTTCATGTTGTACTGCTGGCCCCATGAATCTGCGACCTTCGAGGTTTCTTCCATGGACTCATGTGGGTTTTGGCTTGGCTACAAGGAAATAATAGCAGCAGAACTCAACTCAGCACACGCATATATATAAGATCCCTTCTCTCTCTTGCCTAACCATTCTTAATTTTTTCAATGCGCACCTGATTATGTCTTGAGATTATTCCATCCGATGGACTTAAATTCAAATTGACTTGTTCCATCGAATTCATCTACACCGGGCGGTCGCTAGCTTTTTTCTTCCTGCTGTTGTTGTTTGCTTTTGATGTGTGGCTATATTCGATGAGAAAAAGATTTGGTGGGTTTTTTTAAAGTGAAGCAAAGCTGACCACACTTTGGGTTTATTTGGTTCAACTTTGCAAACGAGTCATAGAGGAATGCAAATATCTTTAGATTAAAGATCTTTGGGGAAATGCAAATGATGTTTGGTAAAAAATTCTTTGTGAATCTACTTTGGCTCAAGTAGTGTTTGACTCTTTTTTAGCAAAGGGCTTTGGGACCATTTTTTATTAAAAACAAAAAGTTACTCTTCGCTGGAGCCGGCAGCCATCGCCGGAGGTCGAGCGACTGTTGATGAGCCAGATTTGGCACTGGTAGCTTGGGTCGCACGACCTAGGCAGCCGTCAACCCGTTGCCTAGGGTCACTTGACCTAGGCTGTCGTCGCTCGACCTAGGCCGACGGTCGCCTGGGGTCGTGTGACCTAGGCCGACAATGCCTGGGTGGTCACGCGATCCCAGGGGATCGTTGCTTGGATCGGGCGATCTCGTCGGCCCCTCGTTGACCCTTTGCCAACCAGATCCGATGTCGTCGGCTATCCTTTCGCGAAGAAGATGAACAGTAACAATAAGTTCAAAATTGGAATATTAAAGAATAAGTTAGGGTAGTTTGGAAAAAAAAAATTAGGTTCAGCATTCCCAATGCTGGCTTTCGGCTGAAAACCCATTGGGAATACTTGCCTAACGCCCTAACATTTTTCCAAGAGGCTTTCGAGGCCGAAATCCTTTTGGGAAAGCTGAATGAAACGAGGCCTATGTATTGAGTTTGGACTCATTCTCATTTGAGGAGTTTGTGAAAAACATCGTGCCTGCTTTCACTCTTTTAGCAAGCAATATCCGCTAAAAGTTGGAGTGTGTCTTGTGCTAGTCTATATTGTTGGTGACAAAGTCTATGGTTTCATTGAGCCCATCAATTTGTGGAAAAAAAAACAAAACAAGATTACTTGAATAGGTATCACAGATAAGGATTTGCTATTTCCCTTTTTAATCGTGTCTTGATAAGTATCGCTTGCATAAAACGATGATCCGTGTCATTGATTTTTTTTTAAAGTAAAGATGTGTGATTATCAACTTGAACTTGCCCAACAAGATACACACCAAACTCAACTTCACATATTAAGTGGCCAAAGTGTTGGTAGAACTTATGTTTCGCGGAAGCCAACTGTAGAGGGCAATGTTTCTTGGTTCTTTAGTTGAACAAGGAGGACTGTCTTCATCTGATCTAATGGAATGAGTTGGTGATGGGCAAATTTCACCCATCATATCATATTTTCTCCATGGATAATCCAATTAAGACAGAATCCCATATTTCTAATCATTGTTGATGAATACTTTATTACTTGGTTTCGTTCTATATTTGAGAACACGTTGAATTGATCCTAAAGAATCCACTTCCCTAGTTTAAAGTAGTTAGGTAGAACAGAGAATGCATATGTTTGTTTCTTTGGAACCCATACTTAAAAAACGCGATAACCATTACCTGAGAATTCATCGGCTAGATTAATTTGACCTTTTATAGCATGAATTACATAAAAAAGTGTTGGTGGTGTAGATGTACGGGCCAAATGTACTAGGATTAAGTTGAAGTTAAGGTATGGATAAGACAAGGAGGATAGAATGCAAGAGTCAAGTTATATCAAGTTCAATCTCCATCGAGAGCTCATTCAGCCTAATTTTGACTTGCTATATGTAATAGTTGGTCTCAATCCAAGGTATATATATTGGGGGTTAAGGTGTATCAAGTTCAACCTCGATCTAAAGGTCATCAAACTAATTTCGACTCGATATGTGTATTAGCTGATCTTCGATCCGAGTAAGAGTAGGAGCAGCTCGATCTACCTGAGCTAATTCCAGCGAAGTTCATTTCCTTTGCTCGCATTTTCGATTTCTTCTACTTTCGATATACTTGTCCTTTAATTTCTTGTAGTTTCAAGCGCTGCTCTTCCGACTACTTTAATTTCAAGCCTCGTTTCTGTAATTTCCTTTAATTCGGAGCACTTTACTCTGAGGAGCTGACCGCCTTTCTGTCACTCGAATCCATTTCCATTCCATATGCAAAACTTGCCTTTTGGAATTATGATCACTTTGCGATCGAGCACTAACCAGAGAACGAGCCTCTCATGGTTTGCCTTCCCAATCGCCCTGTTTGTCACATTAGCCAAGGTCGATTTAGACCCAATTCGTGTATGATTTTTTTTTCTTGCATGGTCAACAACCTTGTCAAAGGAATGGCCTCACGCAGAGATGACGGCAAAAGCAAGAAAACGTTGCATCGTATCTTTGTAGATTTCACAATTCTTAAGAGCATTGTCCCCAACCCATGTCAACTACTTCCTTTATCCCCTTGGAACTAACAAAAACATGTGTACAAGGAAGGGCGAATACAACAAAACTGGTCCGAGGCCGTTCTTTAATCTCTGAGACCAAAGCTTAAAGCACAAATTCTAACAAGAAAGAGACAACTGGCACAGGGACATACAGAGACCGAAAAAAGGCCGACGCAGACTCAAATTTGGGCTGACCATTGCTCGTCCTTTCGATTCAACGCTCGGGCCCTTTGGCCCGGTATGAATGGCAGGATATGTCGTAAAATCTCGCTGCTTGATTGTGGAATCTTTGATTGATTGATAATGGACGATGACATACTTCCGAATAGACATAACTAGAGAATGTTGATATCGTTCTGGTTCCGTCTGCAGTGCTTTAATCATGCCCAAGTGTTAAGTATTTACTCTAGTGATTTCACTAAACGGTGATGCTCCATGCTCTACTACCTGTACTGTGCTCTACTTTCCTATTTCTAAGATGGAACTCCCTTTTCGCACGATGATTTTTGCCGATCTGATCTGACTGAGCCAATTTGCCTCTATGAGGCGACTCCCGAATTAGATGGGATTTCGCAAAGTTGGGAAAAGGATCCATGTGTATTGAAGTGACTGAACTAGAAGTGATGTGTCTGTAAAGGGCCATATCATTATCTAGAATTAGAACCACACGACATAACAAATCTGTAAGTAGCCCACTGATTCCTCGTTCTCGACTTCTTCAGTCCAACTTTGTTTCTGGTTCCTAAATTCACCAGTAGCATCACATAAGTATGCCAATGGATGATAGGGGTTTGTATCTTTTTCGGCGTGAGAGGGGTTGGTGACGAAAAGGCCAATAGCATCGTCCAGCACCTACTCCGCTAATGGGTCGGCAATCAACTAGTGGTATTTGCTCCATAAGAATGTCTCTCCACCCACAGAGGAGAAATACTCCTCTCGAAAAGACTCGTTAATATGCATGTGAAGTGCACCTTACGTGTAAGACAAAAGTCCACTCCAAGGCAAGATTTCCCAACATTGTAAAGAGGGCTCGCACAATCTAACGAGGGAGGTCATCGAGTTGAGAGGAAACAAAGGCTATATGGACCTCAAAAAATGACCGCTACGACCCCACATGAGCCCCCACCGCGTGAAGTCGGCACGAGTAGCGGCCAAACATAGTACGCGTTCCTCGCATTCGCATGCATATCCATCGTATCGTGACATCTTTCAAAGGACCCATCCTAGAGCAAACGAGGGTATGCACCGATCGTGATGGTTCAGCCAATGGTCCTAGCTCAAGGATCATTCGGTGCGAAACTACTTTTGAGGATATCGCCAAGAGGGAGTCCAAATCCAAGCCCATCAATATATTTAATTGGATCTACATTCACTCATCAAAAGCACATTCACTTGAGAGTTTAGTGTTAGGGAATAGTATCGTTCTGCATCAGGATATCTCAAACTTGAATTTCTAAGAATGCCCAGAAACTGGATTGGTTACCAGATTCATTCCTTTCTTGTTTGGGAAGATTATCAAGAGGGAGTCTACATTCGAGCGCGGACTCATTTTGGATCCACCTTCGCTTCAAAGTTTAATTAGGATATATTAACTATTATATATCACATCAATTCTTCAATATGAACTATCTCTGACACAACTCTAACATGTATCTCAACAGAGAAGACATTCACCTTCATTTGCATCGAAATAGAAAGAATAACAGGAAGAGAAAGGAATCGGAACATCCGAGAAGTACTCTAATCCAATTTGTGGTTGCCTGAGCCTTTGCTTTATCGGGCAAGGGAGGGCTAGAGTATGGGGGCAGAAGAATGGACCCCTCAAGGGGGCAATCATAGAGGGAGCATCGTCGCCCGTGAAGAAGTGGGTCGGCGTCAGTGGGACGGCAATTGGGGGGCGCTCAAAAGCGAGGCTTCAGCGAGGCTTCACGAGATCGGTTTACAAAATATAATTCTGAAAGTGAACCTTAGCTAGCGGGACCCTCCTCATTGTCTCTCCCAACACCAGATAGTCCAAATGCAAAATCGCCCGAGCACTTGTCACATGCTCACAGTTCGATTCACCATGCTCGACAGAAGAATATTTTAGAGCCATCGTGCTTGTTCACCGGACCATCTGATGATGCTTGGATATTGTATCTTATTTCCATCGACCCTTTACACGGCCTAACATCCGGAATGAGGCCGGTACTTGTCCCGCTTTGCTTAGCCATGAATATAACTATTGTGCATAGAGCTAATTTATTACCTAGGTTAGCTAAATCACGTACTCTAAAGCGAAAAGCCGGTTTAAAGAGATTCTTGCGTCATGGTGATTTCAAGCTAGCACGAGACGACGAAGGGAATGGTGATCACGTGACCAATCGAGGGGGGTGGCTGTGACTGTGACGAAGACAAAGACAAGGCCGAGGAGAAGGAATAGCCATAGAGCAGGCTCGTACCTGATGTTCCCGATGTGGAACATGTCAGCAGCCACCCAGGACAGTGGCCACTCCATGGCCTTCAACACTTCAATTACAGTTGCTTCTCGATTAATTACCAATATTTTCTCAGCTTTTCTATCAATCACCCCTTCTTTCTTTCAAATTTTTCTCAGGTCACGGAAAGCAAATGTGTTGTTTTTCAAAATGTGGCACGACCATGACAAGCGTTCCTTCGCTTCAAAGAGACAAACAACAACAGTAGAAAAACGGAAAGAAAAACAGAGCACAACCCAACAAACCCACTTCCCTTTCCTGCCTATAAATACTCCCCATCTGTCACTCCCACTCTGCACAAAGCACTCCAAACTGCAAACTGCCTCGCCTGCCACAACCATCGAACTCGCCCGTGAGTTCCCCCTTACCCTCATCATCACTTCTTCTTCGTTTTTTCCTCTTCCCACGTTCCGCACCTTTCAAAGAAGTAAAGCATTTTTATTTTACTTAACGTCTGCGCCATCTTGGGTTCTGACTTTGCAGAGGATGATGAAGATAACGTCGCTTCTCGCGGCGGCGTTCGTGTTGTTTTCGGCTTATGGAGGGGCGGAGGGAAGGAAGGTGAGGAGGCTGGACGCGCTGGAGTACCCGGCGATGAGCTGCCGAGCGCACAGCGCGTCGCTGACCGATTTCGGGGCCGTCGGCGACGGCCAGACGTCGAACACCAAGGCCTTCAAGGCCGCCGTCGATCAGCTGAGCCGGTTCGCGCCGGACGGCGGTGTGCAGCTGTACGTCCCCGCGGGGAAGTGGCTGACGGGGAGCTTCAGCCTCGTCAGCCACTTCACGCTCTACCTCCACCGCGACGCCGTTCTCCTTGCTTCCCAGGTTGGTTAATCTTATTCTTCCATAAAAATAATTAAGAGTAACAATTTCCTTCTTGTTTTATCTTCGCTCGCTTGGAGTGCTTTCTAAGTTTTTATTTATTTATTTAAATTTGATATTTATTTATTTAAAGATCAAATTTGTTGGATTTATTGGTTTCCTTTAATAATATTGTTTTTCTCTGGGCCAATATATTTATTTATTTATAGATGTATTTTACTTGGGTGGCCGTGTGTAAGTCGTCCCATCTTTTTAGGCCGATTTTGCTCAAAAACTGTTGGTCGTTTCCGAAGGATCTGGATAGGTCATTAAGTAAAACGGATTCGTGTAAAAAAATTGAGTGAACCATACTTAAAAATTCAACTGAGGCCTGCTCGGTCCGACTTAGCTTGGTTCGATTTCGACACCATTTGCGACGGCGAGTGAGCAATGATCCATGTACGATTAGTCCACGACCTTGGAAGAGTCTGAACAGCCTCTGCTTCGGTAGAGGTGAGTTCGTGCTGGAGAGTCCACTGGGGTGAACTTTAGAGGTGTGCCGTTAAGACCCGTCATCCGGTAATCGATTAGGGTGCACGAACTATTCATATTTGCTCGGTGAACTAGTTGAGCGTGTCGAGAGTCTCGAGTTCTCGGGCTATGTTAACAAGCGAAAAACTAGCTGAACTAGAGCTTAATCTGTGCATGTTCTAACTATAAAGTGTGTTGTGCCGTGGGGTGTGTATAGGACATGACGGAGTGGCCTGTGCTCACACCATTGCCATCCTATGGCAGAGGAAGGGATGCAGCTGCCGGGAGGTATCAAAGCCTCATCTTCGGCACCAATCTCACTGATGTTATCGTCACCGGTAAATCCTGCTTGCTTAATTTCTCTTTTAACTTCCACCTTTTCGCGCTCCTATTCGCTTTGTACAGTTCCAGATTTGCTCATCGCAGTCTCTTTGTGCCAGGGGACAATGGGACTATCGATGGTCAAGGCGCTTTCTGGTGGCAGAAGTTCCACGGCGGCAAGCTGAAATACACCCGCCCCTACCTGATCGAGTTCATGTTCTCCGATACCATCCAGATCTCAAACCTGACCCTCCTCAATTCCCCATCCTGGAATGTTCACCCTGTCTATAGCAGGTACAATCATACCAGCTTTTTGCAAAACAGCTTTTTGCAATCTTTGGCCTTGTAGCTTCGAAATTCTCGTCTACATATTCATTTCTCTAGCCATTACGGTTTATAACGAACTCCCCAAGCACTATCATCTATCTTCTTAATCCAACCAGTTGACCAAATCACTAATTAAATTTGGATGAACGAAAGTGACAAACTAACCAATACATGGTTATTGCAGTAACATTCTTGTGCAAGGCATCACCATTCTTGCCCCGGTCAAGTCCCCGAACACCGATGGGATCAATCCAGGTTTGTCCATTCTTTTTCCTGGACCAGCAGCAAATTTTTTTTTCTGTCCTTGGATAGTCAGATTACTGTGAGTTCAATTTGTAAGCCTTCAAATTCAAACTTTAATAACAAACTAGCAGTTTCCAAATGATGCTCCTGCTTATGCAAGCCCAGATTCATGCACAAATGTGAGGATTGAAGACTGCTACATAGTCTCAGGAGACGATTGTGTGGCTGTCAAGAGCGGATGGGACGAATATGGCATTGCTTTCGGAATGCCGACGCAGCAACTCGTGATCCGACGGCTCACATGCATTTCTCCCTACAGTGCCACCATCGCCCTAGGCAGCGAAATGTCCGGAGGAATCCGAGACATCAGAGCCGAAGACATTGTCGCCATCAACACCGAATCAGGCATAAGGATCAAGACCGCCATAGGAAGAGGAGCCTATGTCAAGGACATCTATGTGAAAAGGATGACTATGCATACCATGAAATGGGCTTTCAAAATGGATGGCGATTACAAATCGCATCCCGACACTCATTATGATCCGAAAGCGCTCCCAGTGATCCAGAACATCAACTATAGGGACATGGAGGCCGAAAATGTTAGCGTCGCTGCTAGATTCGATGGAATCCCTGGGGATACGTTCACCGGAATTTGCATCGCAAACGTGACGCTTGGCATGACCCCCAAGCACAAGAAGTACCCATGGACTTGCACAGACGTCCAAGGGATGACGAGTGGGGTCACACCGTCCCCATGCGACTCGTTGCCAGACCAGGGGCCGGAGAAAATTTCGGCTTGCGATTTTCCCCCCGATACTCTGCCTATCGATGAAGTAGAGCTGAAGCAATGTAGTTACAGGATCAATTACTTCTGAGCTCTCATAAACTCATGTAAACCAATATCTACTTTTCTAATAGAAATGCATCTCTCTGAATTTCCTACCTTTGTTTTTTGTCTGTCACAACCAAGTGAGGCTTATAGAAAGTCAGTTTCTTGCACAACTGTGGCTATAAAGAAACTAGCTCAATAAGCACTGTAGACCATTTTTTTCCCTTTCTTTTGCCAATAAAACACGTGAACATGAGAGAGAGAGAGAGAGAGAGAGAGAGAGAGAGAGAGACTCGAGTGACATTTTCAAACCATACTGACTCGCAAATTAACTGAAGAGTAATACTAAGTATACTAAAAACTTGCAAATGAGAATTTAAGCAAATGGGTGATGTTCAATGATCAGTCAGAATCTGTCACATCACTAAACATGCTAATTTCGTAAACTAATCCTAAAATGCATAGCATGATTTCTAATTGAAATGAAATTGCATTTGAATTTTATGTCCTCGAGGAGGAAGAAATTGAATGGTCAGAATCATTTTCAGCAGGCAGGGAGGTCCTACCTGCTGGGTTTTCTTCATTGGACAACTGACCCTTTTTTGTTGAAAGGGTTCAATGCGTCATGAAATTAGACATGGGCTATGAAGGGATTGTGGAGCCACTTCATCCTTGTTTTTTCCTCACAACACATTTAATACTTATGAAGTTGTTCTTGACCAAAGTGTACCCCTCGAGTTAAATTTCAGCTCAAAAGTTGGTGAACTCACATGGGAGTTACAAAGGAAAGAGGATATACTTTGCACTTTATTTTCATCCTCCGGTTATCACGGCGTCGATGACTCTCCTTTGTGAAAAAGAAGAGTCTCTTCAACTGTTATTGATAAGCTCTTTTTTTTTTTTTGATAAGGTAAGTCTCTTCAACTGTTATCGATAAGCTTTGAAAGCTTCATATTTGTCTTTTCAAGTGCATGAACTAGTCTCGAGTGTTTAGCGAGCTAATCAGCTTTCTGTCGAGTTAATCATCCACGACGAAGGATAACCCAAAAACTTGGCCTGAAAGAACCTTGAAATCAGGTAAGGAAAGTATCATACGACCTGTTTCTGAGGGTGCAAATCACCAAAACCTGCAATTTCGACCTGTTTTCTAGGAGCCCCAAGGCAAGGACCAAGTTTAGCCCAATAATTGTGCAAGAAACAGTAGAAGGCATTGTAGCAGCTTCGAGACGGGGAATCCTAAGAGAAAGTGTAGCGGGTGATGGGGTGATGATGGGTCAAACAAAACTACTGCTCTAGCAGAATTATCGCCTGCAATCTCGGTCCAGCCAGTGGGTTCATCACTTAGGTGATACCTTATAGATTGTTATTTCAAAAGCATTAGACATTTTAAGAACCTTGAATAAACATCAAGATAGTCGAGAACTGGAAAAGGGGTCGCATCTTGATTGCCGTTAATCGTGCTCGTAACAGAGGTGGCTAACTTTTGCTGTAGGGGGGCTGCGCAGGTAGACCAGGTGGGGGCTTTTTGACAGTGACATAGTTTGTAGATAGGCCTTGTTAGGGTTTTTTTTTTATTATATCTAATAAAAAGATGTCTTGATTTTCATTTCAATTATTGTACATCCAATAATATAAACTGTACCTCGAAAATTACAATCTTTCCTTAAATAGGAAAATGAGACACTCATTAAGATAAATGAGGTTTCCTTTAACTTCTTAAACATAAAAGAATTTATTGATCCACACTTTTCTTCTGTTGCAGTATCAAGCATCGCACCAATTTGAAGTAATAGAAATTCACCTACTCCTCAGCACATTAGTGCCAAAAAGTTTTGCCAACACTCTCAACTCTCAATCAGTGGCCTAAATATGGAACTTAGCAATAAGCACCAAGCTTAAGCATCGCTTTGTTGTGATTGTGACTAAAGCAATTAGGTGACCAGTGATTGATTAAAGGGGCGCTTATCTGGTTCTTATCTTAAAGCCCTTGCATCAACTTACATTTGAACGATCTTTCGTCTATATAAGGATGCTTTAATATAGAAAATACAAAAATAAATAAATCAAGATGATTTAAATGTTTTTTTTTGTCATCAAGATGACTTTAAATGTTAATACTTATATTTCTTTAAAGATTCTATCTCTTTCGTGCATGAAACTGTTACCTTTCTAACATTAATTAAATTGAATATAAAAAGGAAGAAAATCAAAAAGACCAAATTAAAATTAGACAATCACTAACTCTTCCTCGGATATATACCTTACTTTTGAGTGGGGTTATACCAACGAAAGTTACCATTGAAATGATTTGATTCTTGGACCAGACTCCAACGTTAAAGAAGGGCATATCTTTTATCGCACTACTTAATGCGACATTTTAGCTTTGATTTACTCCAAATTTGAAGGTGTCTGCAAGAAAAACCTCCTAAAGTTAAGGTGCTTCTTGACTTCCAGGTCCTTTACGTTCCCCCGACAGCGCCTGAGAAATACAAAAAAAAAAAGCATCAAATTGCTTCGAACACAGTGAAACTACTTTTGATAAAATGATTTTGGAAACAGGAAACTGAGGAAAGAAAACAGAGAGACCACTAGGAAGTCACCAAAAGCTTATAAATGAGCTTGAAATTAGCCCCTATCAGTATTCTCTCTTTTTCTCTGCAGAAAACCTCTGGTGTTGACACTTTCCCCAGACATGGAGCTCAAAGCAAAGCATCCAATGAAAACTCAGGTACAAGAAAAACCGCAAATCCTCTTCTAATTCCAATAATATACCTTCAATCTTTGCTTTCTTCTGCACTCCAGTCTCTTCAAGTTCATCATGTTCTTAAACAATGTTTCTTCACACTGGGTTCACTGACCCAACCCCCCAAAAAAGAAATAATTATCAAAGAATGAGAGAAAGGTTTCATTTTCTTGGTTTTCTTCAGCCGCAGGTGATTAACAGAGTAGCAGTTTGGGCATTCACGGTGGGATTCGTGGTGATTTTGGGTGGAGCCGAGGGCAGGATCGTGAAGAGCTTCAGCACCTTCGAGTACAGCGCAATGAGCTGCAGGGCTCACAGTGCCTCGGTGACGGAGTTCGGGGCGGTCGGCGACGGGAAGACGCTGAACACCAGGGCGTTCGCGGCGGCGATCGCCCATCTCAGCAGGTACTCGGCCGTGGGCGGTGGCCTGCTCTACGTCCCTCCCGGGAGGTGGTTGACGGGGACTTTCAACTTGACCAGCCACTTCACTCTCTACTTGCATAAGCAGGCTGTTCTTCTTGCTTCCCAGGTTTCTTTCTCTCTCTCTCTCTCTCTCTCTCTCTCTCTCTCTCTCTTAGTACAGTTTAGTACGTACATCTTCATTCCCACAAAACCCAAGGAGATGGTTCTGTTTGCTGGCGGACTGTCTTTTTTTTGTTTTGTTGGTATCATATTTCATGTTGTTTGATGTAATCGAGAGGAACAAGACAGTCGTAGAACAGAACAGCATCCGAAGAAAATGGGATCTTGCCTCTCATTTTTGGCTAAACGAAGAAAAAAAAAGTGATTTGTTTGGAGTGGTGCAGTAATTTTGGATAGCATGCGTAGGGCAGTGATGATTAGGTTCGATATATGTAATCATGTTTCTTGAAAGCAAAAAGAGGACTGTGTCCGGAGGTTTTCTTTGATATACATTTCGTCAAATGCTTGAAGGACATAAGAGATTGGCCACTGTCCGATCCATTGCCGTCGTACGGCCATGGGAGGGAAGCGCCGGGAGGGAGGTACATGAGCTTCATATTCGGGACCAACCTCACCGACGTGATCATCACCGGTAGCTTCAAAAACCAATCTTTAAAGCATCACTTGAACTTCTACGCGCGGGTTGCACAAGATAGGCCTGGAGGTTGCACTTTTGACCCGACCCGTTTGCGCATTTTCGGTCTCGTGCAGGGGACAATGGAAAGATCGACGGTCAGGGTGGCGTTTGGTGGACGAAGTTCCACAAGGGCAGCTTGAAGTACACCCGCCCTCACCTGATCGAGATCATGCACTCGCGCTCTATTCAGATCTCTAATTTGACTCTGCTCAACTCACCATTTTGGACTGTCCATCCTGTTTACAGCAGGTTATTTCCCCATTCCTTGTTGTTAACACCAACGATTATGGTCCTCTAGGCCTTCTTTTGTGGGGGGTGTCATTTGCTGTTCTTAGTTTCAAGAAAACGTTGGTGATGGAGCTTGTTTTCGTTTTAATTTCGAGTCGCAGTGACATTGTCATTCAAGGGGTAACGATCCTTGCTCCAATCAAATCTCCCAACACCGATGGGATTGACCCAGGTGATGTTTCTCTCTCCGCTAGAACTTCAAGCCACTAAATTCGCTAGGATAAGAGTTGCAAACTCAAATTTATTGCTGGACCCATGTGTCCCATACCATGGTTTGAGGTCATTACTGGTGTTAGCATACCGTCAAAAGTCGGTACCTGGTCTGTTTCGGGAGACAGCTAATAAGTTTTCCTATTGTCGGTTGGTCCATGTTCATCTACTTGCTCGCTAATGTTTTTTGTCAAGAACCAATTTCAATGGTTTTTAATGGTGTGTTCAGATTCCTGCACTAATACTAAAATTGAAGACGTCCACATCGTCTCTGGAGATGATTGCGTGGCCGTGAAGAGCGGTTGGGATGAGTATGGCATCTCGTACGGAATGCCGACCAGACAGCTTGTGATCCGACGGCTCACATGCATTTCCCCGTACAGTGCGATGATCGCTCTCGGAAGTGAGATGTCCGGCGGAATCGAAGACGTCCGAGCCGAAGACATCACGGCCATCAACACGGAGTCGGGGATCAGGATCAAGACTGCTTTGGGCAGGGGAGGATATGTGAAGGATGTTTATGCGAAGGGAATGAAAATGCACACCATGAAGTGGGCCTTTTGGATGGACGGCAATTATGGTTCGCACCCGGATAACCACTACAACCCGAAGGCCCGACCCATGGTCACCGGGATCAATTACCGGGATATTGTGGCCGAGAACGTGACTATGGCTGCTCAGCTTAAGGGGATCCTGGGGGACCCGTTCACCGGAATTTGCATATCTAATGCGACCATCACGATGGCCCCTAAGTCCAAAGAGGAGCCGTGGACATGCAGCAACATTCATGGGATCACAAGTGGGGTCACGCCTCAACCTTGTGGCATGTTACCGGAGGCAACCACGACGTGCCATTTTCCGGAGACGAGTCTCCCAATCGATGGAGTGAAGTTCAAAAAGTGCATTTATAGGGGGAACCATGCATGATTTTCTTGTGCAGCGAACCGGAGGGCTACTCGGTGTAAATTGCTAAGCCCAGATCGCTGAATGCCAAAATGCATTTTCTATGTTTGAATGAGAACCTGAGAAAATGGTTATGAACTATGATCGGCTCTTTGAGGCATGAACGTGTGTGTAATTGGTTAAGTTCAGTTTGTAGATGCGTGTTCACTTCGAACATGCTCAAGATGGTGCTAGTCAGTAGTTTCTCTTTTTAAAGTGAATGAGAATATCTGCGACTCATGATTATGCATACGAAAGAGGGAATCCTATGTGTTGCCCCTCATTTTAAGAGGGATCGGATCCTTACAAACTACAATCAAGATTCCAGAGGCCCCAACAGGGACAACCTCTTCTATAAATTTGAATACAGAGGAATCCTATGAATTGCCCCTACGACTTTGCATCGCATCAGACAACACGACAATTGCATCATTCTGCTAAACCTAAGAAGACTACAGAAAACCAAACAGAGTTTCTTGGACGTTTACGAGCAGAAATAGAGAAAAAGGTACCAGGCAAGCAAAGTAGTGGGGCTTCAAACCGTGAGAATATGCATTAGCACATCGAACAACGGGGAGTTTCTTGGTGTTACAGCTCTATGCAGCCAAAAGAATCCTCAAGAGTGAAGACCTTCTCTCATTGGCTCCATTGAACCAGTTGAATATTACAAGCATACATAGCCGTCCAATAAAAGCTCAAAGAACTTTTGTCCAGCTATCTAGAAAACTTCAAACCTAAATTCGCTATCTACAGCACGCTTGTTTCATTTTTGAATGAAACATCCAACCAGTTATGTGTAGAACATTACTAAACAGAGCGACAACCTGTTGCAAATCCCTAATGCATAGGATCCGGATTGAACCTTACAGACTCCCTCCAGATGAGCTCCTTAATGTTTTCTTCGGTAAATGAAGGTTGCTCGAAGTCATAAATGAAGGGAGTTGGGCAAACTGGTTCCTCATTTATATCATGTAGAGGGGCCAAATATGGGTGGCACAGAGCCTCCTCAACTGCAAATGAATATACAGAGACATTATTAAGATATGTGAGCATTCACATAGAAAGCAAACAATAAACATTACTTTCTGTATAAGGAGTTTCAGAACTTCAAGCTAAAAGTTCATTTAACCCATGATTAATGTATTCTTATTTTTTAATCTACAGGCACGCACTTACTATATTATCTATTTTGATAACTTTAGGACATTAAGTCCTGCCATTATAATGTGCCCCTTTCTATTTTAAAAAATTTCTGACCTTTTTACCCATAACAATGGAGCACATATAGCCTAATTGTGCAACAAACCGGACGCAAAAGATATATCAGCATCCGATGTACCTGTTATTCGCCTGATGGGATCAAAGACGAGCATCCTTTCCAGGAGATCAGCAGCACCTGGAGACATACTCTGAAATCTACGAGAAAATTGCTGCCTTGGGTACTGTGGAAGCTGTCTTACATATCTTCGTGCATTATCACTTCTTAAAAACCCAAGGCTGGAGTCATCAGGAGATCCTATAAGCTTTTCACATGCATGACTTGTCAAATTCTAAGCTTATCTTATGTTCAATGATTAAGGATGATGTTCTACACATCCTCCCAGTATGCAAAACTCTTGTCAGTGATGCCGTCAAAAGGAAATTAGACATTATGTTTCGTATGCAACTTCAATACTAAACAAAGCAAACCATGCAATTGTGCTCCTCTGCACACATTCTCGATAGTACGAACAGAAAGAATACTTCCTCTAATTATAAACTCAACAGCTGCCTTGTCAATCGTTAAGAACAAGTGGAGAAAATTTAAGGTTATAAGCCCTAAAATCGGAGCAACGCTAACATCTTTGAGAGAAGATCTGTATTAATCCTTCTCATGCAAATCAATAAGCCCATGCTGAGTAGTTAAGCATTATTGGTTTTTGGTGGAATGATCAATCCAGGAACTCGAATTCTACATGAATCATCAATGTATATGAGTATATCTCAGCCTTATAGCTTAGAATCATACTGTCTCTCTATAATGCATTCGAAGTTTGCAAATAGCAGATTCAATTTCTAAACAATCAACTAGCATCAGATTTAAGTCGATTTGCATGACCGAGACCTAGTTGCTGAACTCACTGATCAATTATTACTGGGGATAAGAATCGAGTTAGCAACCTTTCCGACTCTTCACCTATCAGAAACTCGGTAAACTATGCATATCGAGCGTCTTTAGAGGAAAAGCATCATCAAGGCATTTCATTTCCTAGATAACAGTTGTGTTTGCTATGAGAATGAGAGGATACTGCGTTCTGATTTTGAAACACTCCTACGATTATGCATAATAAGACACTTTCCAATTGTTAGAGAAGCCAACAAGGAGATGTTCATTGTTCACAGCATGATAAACAGCAACGGTTCCCTTCTTAAACACCATGAAAGCAAGTTCCAGTGAGCATACCTCTGTAATAAGTCTCAGCTGATGGACATAATCTTTGCCAGGGAAAAGGGGCTGCCTAGTCATAATTTCACCAAGTATGCAACCCACAGACCAAATATCAATGGCAGCAGTGTACTCTGAACAATTAAGGAGCAGTTCTGGTGCGCGATACCATCGAGTAACAACATACTCAGTCATAAAATCCGTTTCAGATGTGGTCCTAGCTAGCCCAAAGTCCCCAATTTTAAGGTCACAATTCGCATTCAGAAATAAGTTGCTCGGTTTCAGATCGCGATGCAGAACATTTGCTGAATGCACATATTTCAGACCTCGAAGCAACTGATACAAGAAGTACTGCACAACCATAGATGAGTTATACTCTAGAATATCTCAAAGAAAACCGTGGTTATTAAGAGCAAAGGGACATTGGCTCTACAACCTCAATGAGGTCCACACCCTAAATAAATCAAGGCTACATTCGAATTCAACAAGAAAACCAAGTGCATTAATTCTACGAGGGGACTAAATATGCCAGAAAGCAAGTGATAAAAAGAATTTTCAGAACATGGGGACCCTTCATGTTTCTTACATAGGAAGGAGGAAAAGAAAACAATTGAAAGCACCAAATTAATCACGGAATGACTTATCTATCTCCTCTTTTTCCAGCAAACCAACACATGCTGAATTCTAGTACTCCTGGTTGAAGTCTCCAAAATTTTCTTCTAAGTAAATAACTCCACAAAAGGAAAATGATTGCAATCTCATAAAAAAAGACCCCGTACAAAAGGAAAAGAAAGTTCTAACCCTGCAGTGATCGTCAGTCAATGGCTGATTGGAACGGATGATTTGATGAAGATCAGTGTCCATCAATTCATACACAATGTATACATCATTAAAGTTCTCCCTACTTGGTGGACGTATTATGTCTTTAAGCCCAATAACCTGTGGAAAGAGAATCACAAGTTAAAAACTACTCACCAGTTATTTTCCAATGGAGAAGGTCCCAGAGAATTGATTAGCACACAATGATATAATTTCACTCAGAGAACGTATGCCATGTAAGTATAAAGCACATCCTTGATAACCTTCAACATAGCAAAATACTGCGAACTTGCCAGCAATAAAACTAATATTTAAGCTGCTGCCAAGTTCTCTAACCTTATACCATTACTATCATTCAACAATAACGCTCCATATTTCCTTCCACATTAAAAAAAAAAGAAGATTTAAAATAGCATAACAATCTAGTTTAGCCACTGGTACAATTTATGACTAGCAAGATTGACGTAATCCCTCAAACCAAAAGTCAGATACCACTCAACATACATAGACAAATATGAGCAAGATGTGCAGACTTCCTCAAAGTGCGTAATCTATAAAAGCAGATGATCATATGAATAAGTCGCCAAAACAAGATTCTACCATCAGTAACGACAATACCAAAAACTTTCTAGTGACGATCTTCCCCAGAATTAGACTTGTAATAACAATCCACCAGCTGTGACACATAATTTCCATTCCGTTTTTAATTCTGGAAAGGGGGGACACCACACTTCAGATGATTAAACTAAATGAAATACACCTCCACGGTCACAAGTGACACGGTTCCATCCTATTTATATTCTCTGCATATTGAGGAACCGGATGATAAGATCGATGAGAGCAGAGATCAGAATGAATCTTATACTTACATTCTCATGATCCATATGACATAAAAGCTTAATTTCTCGTAAAGTCCTCTTGGCATCTATTCTGTTGTCGAATGCATTGCCAATCTTCTTGATGGCAATCTCCTCATTTGTCTCCGAATTCATGGCAGCACTGGTCAAAGTGACACAAAGACATTCACATATCTTGCGTAACTGATGAATTTTAAAGTCAATACAGAGGAATCGAAACGAAACAATACTTCCGTTCATCAACAAATAAGCCACTTCTTCCACAAATCACATCTTGCATCTCAATTTTAACTTTTTCTTTCCTTTCAGCGGCGATCTGAGCTACAACTTTGCAGAACAGATGGAATTTCTTTTAGCAGGAGAAACTTCTTAATAGAACAAAATTAGCAGAGCTAGGATAATTTACAATACGCGCCGAAATGAAAATTTCAAGTCAATGGAGATCATTCATTTCTTGTCGCTCACAAAAAAATTCTCGCTACTTTCCAAGAAATCCACGAGATCAACTTCCAAACCAGATTAGTCAAAACAACAGCTCGAAAATTATCCATGCCAGGTCGTTGCTCGAAGTGCCAGCAATTCGCACGATCAACTCAGAGAATCCAAAACCGAGCACAACTTCAGGAAGCAAGACAGTCAATTCAAAGCCGCGAGACCAGTCCATCAATCGAGCTCGGGGAAGAGAGGAGCAGCTCACCAGACGAGCCCGTAAGCGCCGCGGCCGATGGGGCGGATCGGGGGGACGTACTTCCGCGAGACCTCGAAGAGGTTCCCGTACACGTTGTACTGCACGTAGCGCCCGCCGTAGGTGGGGATCCCGCGGACGCCGTGCTCCGCCGAAGCAGCTCCCGAGCTCGACGACTCCATCGGAAGGAAAGGAAGGGGGGGGGAGGCCCGGGCTCTCGGCCGACCCGACCCGAATCAGCCCGGGTCCTTCTTCCTTCCGGGAGTAGGTGGTGGAGCTTCGAAACGGAAGGCGAAGCGAGCTGAAGAGGAAGACGGAAGGCAGCGTAAATTCGGGGGGCCGGGGGGGAAGACGAGAGTCCGTGTCGGTAGGTGTAAAAAGTGTATACGTTTTGACATTTCTTCGTCTTTTTTTTCCTTTATTTTTTTTTAATTTTTTATTTTTTGGGGGTTTCTTTCTTCGATCCAATTTTCGATAAATTAATTCGAATTTACGCGATTGAGTGAGGAAAGGGAGGAGCACGTGTCTGACCTTTTGAGCCGGGAAAAAGCGTGGTTCACACCCCGTGACCCAAAATTGACTTCCCCTTTCTTTATCGTTGGTTTTTTTTACTATGATTTCTGGGCGTAAATGTGGGTGTCTTCTTTAAGTATACATCATATAAGCCGTAGATCTAACTCAAAAAAAAAAAAAGAAATTAGAAAATGCAAGTCATTGGTTAATAGGCCGGGACATTCGGGCCGTGTCGGAACACATCCTTAGAAATCTTTCAAAATGACGGAGTTTGTATCCCGACCACTCATGACTTTGTTGATTGATCCATGTCGTTGTTTTCATATTAAGTATTCGGTTTTGCTTTGGTTTTCTGATTGCTAAATCACATCGAGCACGCGTCTCCTCGTATGCTCAATTGCTAGGCTGTTTTGAAAGTCAACGACGCACGACGGATGCAATAATATCCATTCAGTAGATGAGCCCCGAGGAGCAGATAAGTAGGTAGGGGACGAGCCATTGAATTGGGGCGGCCACTTGGATGGCCAAATGCTTTTCCTCTGTAGCTTAAACTTATGTTTCAAGTGACGAATTATATTTAATGTGGTGGGGATTGATAAGAGGTACAAGAGATGCGCCCTAGCACGACATCGAAAAGGTATTAGTCACTTGTACCAAGTTCCAACCACAGTAGAGTTGCCGCACGGCCTTTGTTGCGAGTGTGCCTGGCCAAGATGCGAATCCATTCGGATACACTACACTACACCCCTCGAGACTTTCCATTTCCGACATTTCGGACGGGCAGATAGGCAGAGATTGAAAGAATAAGATCGGCCATCAAGGGTTGAGATCCACAAGATACAACGAGTGAAGGAAAGTGTCTTATTTGGTACAGTCGAATGAACACGAGGATAATTGCTTTTTTGAAGATACCAACCTCCATAGGGGTAGAGAAATCTCAGTCACATGCGCATGCGTGGAAGCCTATAAAAGACCAGAATTTGAGAACTTGACTACTTTGAGAATAGTTTTTGCATGGCAATTGCAGGTTTAAACCACTGCACTCCTACAAACTACAGAATACTAGTTTACATCATTCTACACAAGTATAATGGGAGCAATATGCATTGTGAGGGAAGAGATCAAATCTTGAAAACAATCCATGGGCCTAACAAGCTTATAACATTACGACAACCGAATCAAATTGAAGAAGTTTTTGATTGTATATACTATATACAGCCACTCAATAATCTTAAGGATTTGAAAAATCCAAGTTTTGTGACAATGAGAGACCAATTTGCATAGCCTGATCTCCTTCATTCTGCCAACTTTTTCCCTTGCTACAGTTCCTCAATTCCATTATATAGCTTCTTATACCAAAGTGAATCTGAAATCAATTCCTTCACCCGCCCGATTTCTTTTCCCATGCCCACCGGCTCGGCTTTATAATTTGCTTCAATAGCACCATTTTGGGAACCTTCCAATGCTCCACATGTCTGATAAAAGTTGCATGTCAAGAAGTTGGAAAAAACAGGAAGCGGGTCCAATGAAAAAGAGTACTTCTCCCCATAAAATGTTACCTGCATACTTTTCCAGACTGCGCATCGTAAAAGTATTCTGTGTATCCAGTTGCTGCAATATAATGCATTCACAAGAGTATTCAAAAAACTGAATGCAGGTAGCAAATATTTCATTCCTGCATAACATGAATCAGCATGTACCGGAGAGAATGGGCCTCCAAGGGAAGGACAAGATGCAACTAAAGCGCCAGTGTCCAACTCCCTTGTCCTGGGATCACCAAATGCAAACAAAGTTATCATTCGAACTACTAGAGAGGATGAAGAACAGGATGCTTACGAAGATGTAAGCTCAGAAATTTTAGGAATCACTATAATCAGGATGACATGGCTGGTAGCTGAAGGCTGATTAATCCTTTCAGAAAGCTGACCTCGAAATCTTCCCACTTCATGAGCTTCATATTTGATTTCTCAATAAGTGAACCAAAATTGGTACAATTCCTTTTGAAGCGACGAAGCCCTCTAAAGCAACCGGCTGGGTCAGCAAATTCACAATCCTCTTCATAAACATGGAGTGTGAGGTTTCCTAATCAATGCAGAAGGCACGTAAGCACGACCAAAGAATCTTAAATTATGCAGAAATAGAATGTAAAAAAGATTGTTTGAGAATTTGAATTTAAAGACAATAAATCCACCAGGAACACTGGAATTTGAAACACGCCGCTATACCATTCTGAATCCTACTTTTCTCATGCAATTGACACCTCACCTGTTTCCCGCATTACAATCAGGTTTAACAAGCGTAGTCGTATCGCTGATATAAGTACGTCAGCTATTCTGTATGCATGACATCTCTGCAGCTATATCGGACACAAGCAGCTGCACATGTCTAGGGATGAACTGATAGAAATTCTTATTATCTTTCCTGTTACCAGGGCTTCAGTGGGTAATATCCATTCGGTTGCACTTCAAAACTGAAGATTGGGTAACGAGGGGTCTTGTGAAAATTCTCGCTCGTGGCTATAAAGCATGCAGCGAGATTAAACACCAGTAATAGAGGACTATCTCAGTCTTCTGGAAATTAACTAGCGAAAGAAAATAGCAAGAAAATCATTAGAGTCGACGAAAACATAGAAGAAAAACAAACCCTCCATCACATTTCCTGCTAGTTCTAACAGAATGGAAAGAGAAGCATAAATTCACACACCCAATGTGTCTAAAGCACACATCAGCGAGGTTCATAAGCGTGCGCAGTGTCCAAAGGGTGAACCCAGTTCTCCGATCACCAAATTATAGACTTAGAAGTTAGACCTAAGCTGGTTTTACAGCTACTTCTTCCTTCAGAGGCATTAGGATATGTGCATTGCCACTGGAAGTTTGCCATGAGGAACAAACAAATCGCAGATATTTTCTTTGCCAATTCCATATCCTGAGACCGCTCAAGCCTACAAGCCCACTTCAGTCGTTGCCAAATAGCAGGGCGGACACTTGATTTAACATGCGAATTGAGACGATCCCATCAATTCGAGCCGTTCTAAAGAAATGCTCAAGTGACTACTTGTGGGCACGATTCATCGCAAGCAAAATTATTCGGTAGACATTTGCTATCGTTCTGAATGTGAACAATATGGCCAAACCATCTATGAAGAGGCAGTAGAAGAATCACGCACCCGTGACGAAGTAGGACCTCTGGTAGTCCTCCTTGATGGTCTCAACCACCACGCCCCGATCAAAAGCTCCCGATCCATCCCGGGGGAGCACGAGGTCCCTCGCCGGGGCGTCGGAGCTCGCCGGCGACCGGAAGAAAGAGGCGGCGATGCCGAGGAGCTCGGAGCCGTACCAGGCCGCCTTGAGCAGCGCGTTCTCGGGCTCAGGCTTCGCTTCGGCGGACGAATTGCGGGCCGGGTTCTCTCTGAAGCAGCGCAGCCTGTAGATCTTGGGGTGGTTTGCCGGGGCCGGAGAGGCAAGTTTATGGCGGGAGTTGGGGAGGGGAGTGCTGGGAGGAGCGAAAGACAGAATCGCTGCCATCGGAGAGGGAAGACAGAGCGAGATTTTTTCCCGCGGTTTGTCCAAAACCTCAAATCGGGGATCACCCAACGGTAGCCACAAAAAATGGGTTGCTGTCCCGGATCATTGGCCCACTTGGCTGAAGTCTCGTTACCGGAACATTCGAGTCCGGCATTGCCATGTAACGGACCTGTCATGCGGCGATATAGCCCGATAGGAATGAGCATGGATTGAGGTAGAATTAGGAACCGAACGGGTCCGGTCCGGACCAGCTCGGTTCTAGGTCTTCGCGGTTACCGGTTTCAAAAAAAGTGGAAATGATACTACGTGGTTCGGTTCCCTAGGTAAGAACCGAAAGGAGAGCCGAAGAGCCGGACAGGAAGTGAGAGTGAGATGCATATATGTAGTGAGATTTTCTAATAATTATTTTAATTTAATTAATACTAATTTTAATTTACAGCAATTCTTGAGTGATTAATTATGTTTATTGTTTCTTATAATTTCAGGTGGTTAGAATTTGAAACAATTGTTTTTTATGGATGGTTGAGGACTAAGGTTCTGTAATTTAGGTTTTATGATGCATATTTTGAAATTTTTATTATTTATTTTATATTATGAGTTCATCTTTTACGGATTGTTGCTATTAACAAATGGGTTATTGCGTTCGCTAAAAAGAAGGACGAAAAAAATAAATAATAAAACAAATTGACCGATTATTGAGTAGACCCCGGAATCAATTGACTGGGCAGGTTTTAGGTTGTAGAATATGCATGATAGGTTCAACATTTCAAAAATCAGAAAATCAATTCTAACATGGTAGGTTTTAGATTTTAAGTGGAACTTGAATCGATCATGAAACTGCTCGCCCTTAGTTATTGATCAATTAAGAACTTAAAAAAAATATTTGGATCACTTGATAATTAAGGTTTTAAGAAAACTCCAATTAGATTTGGAGCTCGTCGTCCGTGGAATTTAGATTGGAAATTCAAAGTGGTGCTCACATGGATTATTTTATCATCCGCCGCTGTCATTTTCGATGTATAATTTTTATCGACGGTGATCTCAAGACTCGATTGTGGCTTTCTAAAACCTCAAGTCCTTAATTGACCAAAATAAAATATTAAGTCCCTTATTTGACTAAAGATCAAGACTCTATTTTTTTTTTTTGTGCTCATCTCTTATTTTCAACTTATTCCCAAGTTTTATTCCAAAAGTTTATGTCATGGGCCTCTAGTTCTTCAGGGCAATAGGACGAACAATGTTTGTCAAATCATAATCTACATCAAGATCTATCTTATACGAACTTATACATATA